>CM022702.1:74769448-75369448 GCA_012295165.1 Asparagus setaceus
TATTTATTTATTTATTTATTTATTTATTTATTTATTTATTTATTTATTTATTTATTTATTTATTTATTTATTTATTTATTTATTTATTTATTTATTTATTTATTTATTTATTTATTTATTTATTTATTTATTTATTTATTTATTTATTTATTTATTTATTTATTTATTTATTTATTTATTTATTTATTTATTTATTTATTTATTTATTTATTTATTTATTTATTTATTTATTTATTTATTTATTTATTTATTTATTTATTTATTTATTTATTTATTTATTTATTTATTTATTTATTTATTTATTTATTTATTTATTTATTTATTCCCGACTTCATACTCGTTTACTCTAATTGCTAATTTCTAGTTTTTATGTCTATCTAACATATGAAGTTTTTAAAAATTTATTTTTAAAGTGTCTGAAGTAACAAAATATATACTCGAATATAAATACATCTAGACATACATATATTTCAATTATATATGTTGAGTGAAATGATATATGTCATTCAAATATAAATAAACAAATAAATGGATTCTTTTTCCTAGAAATAACCTTTAAAACAAGGTAATTATAGAGAAATCACCTTTCAATTATAATTTATACACAAAACACCTTTAAAATGTATTTTTATTGCAATCAACCATCACTTTCGGTCAAATTTTTCACTAAAACTCAAAATTATCCTTTAAAACCTCATATTCAAGGCACATGGCTTATTTTTTTTATTGTTTTGATATTGTTAGAATACAACTCACGTACATCGAACTTGAAGTTTTTAAAGTTATTTTTTATTTTTAGTGAAAAATTGACTAGGGGGTGGCTGATGGCAAAAAAAACTCATTTTAAAGGTGCTTTAACATAAATTGAGATCGAAAAGTGGTTTCCATACAATTAACCTATTTTTAAGGTGGTTTCTTCTTTTATTATTTATTATTTATTTATTTATTTATTTATTTGGCGAGGAAACTTTCCCCACGATCCTTCAGACCATGGGTATGAAACCTTAGGCGTGACTAAGGGGCACACCTCAATACACGGCCTTGGGTATTCCACAAATTTGAATTCATGTGTGGTACCTCCCAAGAAATTCGAACCTGCAGACCTTGGAGTACTACTCATAAGTAACTTATCAACTCAGCTAGACCCTCTTGACTTCTCCAAATTAACATTGTAGTTCTATAAGGTACAAATACTAATATAAGTAGTGATGTAACTCATATCTGGTGTAGGTTCTCAAGTATCTAAATCCGAATTTTCATAGATTAATAGGAATCTTGAAATAGGATATGAATAATCAATTTGTATCTATTGAAAGAAAATAATTATTAATATAGGTATTAGATCGAGCACAAGCGTCCCCCTCTCGATCAGCGTTAATGCATGTACTTAATCAATAGAGGACCCGAATGCTCCAGACCCAAAGACATCCTAATGTTGGTCTAAGTCAGAAGTCAGTCCCGCAATCCATGCAAGATCCTGCAACCCGATCTCTCGTCCGCTACAAGCTTCTTTTTCTAGATCTATTCCTCCCACACCATTCTCCAAGTGCTAAAGGCTACCTCCACATCTCATTCTGATACAACTCGTTACATCACTCTCTAGTAACAAATATTATTGGCAACTCGCAAGAGAAAGGGGCACCGTTTCTATAGAAGGAACCTTGTCCGTGGATGAATCTCTTTCCTCATAGATAAAGCCAATTTTTTCTTCCTCTTCCCAACCTCAATCCAAAATAGGTAAATTTGATGCCTTGCATAAAAAATCCTGGACTAGGAAAAAGAGGGAAAATCCTAAAAGACAAACATACTAACAATCTCTCTTTATATTCCAAATCCCCTTGCGTTATATTTTGTTTTCCTTTCGACTAGGATTAACTGACTTGAGCATTGTTATGGTCATAACCACTAATCAGTGATTAAGGAGAAAAACCAAGTGCTGACATGGATAAACGCTTGCTTGTCAACGAGGTGACGAACCTCGCACCCGACCCATCCAGTGACGCACCGACCCGCCAATCCGTTAGCGACTATCGCCATAGCCGTAGCGAAAGGTGGTGCGTCGCCCATCAACAACTCTCTCCGTGACGGCGAAAGTACTATCGTCCGTACCAATTGACCTCGGGCTATTCCAAGTCGCTCGTCCCCGGACGACATGGGGCGACCGGCTATCACCTTCCAACGCTAATCCGTCCGACGACCACGGCGATGCTAGTTCCTTCCAACCCGTTACCTATTATAACCCTTCCAACTCGCTGCCTCTCCGGACAATGCGAAGCGAATCTAGGCCCCTCTTCGGCCACGTCCTCTGGGGCCGGCCGAAAGGCACTAGCCGTCCCCTTATTGATTACCCCAAGGCGCCTCAAGAAGCTGCGAGTGAAACTTTTCAACCACTCCTTGCTTTGGGATCCGTGAAGATATAGCTGAGATTTGTGCATCACAAATCTCAAGACAAGAAATGAGTGGATAAAAAGTTGGTGCATATATTCATATGAACTTAAGTTCATAGAGCCTCTACTATATATATATATATATATATATATATATATATATATATATATATATATATATATATATATATATATATATATATATATATATATATATATATATATATATATATATATATATATATATATATATATATATATATATATATATATATATATATATATATATATATATATATATATATATATATATATATATATATATATATATATATATATATATATATATATATATATATATATATATATATATATATATATATATATATATATATATATATATATATATATATATATATATATATATATATATATATATATATATATATATATATATATATATATATATATATATATATATATATATATATATATATATATATATATATATATATATATATATATATATATATATATATATATATATATATATATATATATATATATATATATATATATATATATATATATATATATATATATATATATATATATATATATATATATATATATATATATATATATATATATATATATATATATATATATATATATATATATATATATATATATATATATATATATATATATATATATATATATATATATATATATATATATATATATATATATATATATATATATATATATATATATATATATATATATATATATATATATATATATATATATATATATATATATATATATATATATATATATATATATATATATATATATATATATATATATATATATATATATATATATATATATATATATATATATATATATATATATATATATATATATATATATATATATATATATATATATATATATATATATATATATATATATATATATATATATATATATATATATATATATATATATATATATATATATATATATATATATATATATATATATATATATATATATATATATATATATATATATATATATATATATATATATATATATATATATATATATATATATATATATATATATATATATATATATATATATATATATATATATATATATATATATATATATATATATATATATATATATATATATATATATATATATATATATATATATATATATATATATATATATATATATATATATATATATATATATATATATATATATATATATATATATATATATATATATATATATATATATATATATATATATATATATATATATATATATATATATATATATATATATATATATATATATATATATATATATATATATATATATATATATATATATATATATATATATATATATATATATATATATATATATATATATATATATATATATATATATATATATATATATATATATATATATATATATATATATATATATATATATATATATATATATATATATATATATATATATATATATATATATATATATATATATATATATATATATATATATATATATATATATATATATATATATATATATATATATATATATATATATATATATATATATATATATATATATATATATATATATATATATATATATATATATATATATATATATATATATATATATATATATATATATATATATATATATATATATATATATATATATATATATATATATATATATATATATATATATATATATATATATATATATATATATATATATATATATATATATATATATATATATATATATATATATATATATATATATATATATATATATATATATATATATATATATATATATATATATATATATATATATATATATATATATATATATATATATATATATATATATATATATATATATATATATATATATATATATATATATATATATATATATATATATATATATATATATATATATATATATATATATATATATATATATATATATATATATATATATATATATATATATATATATATATATATATATATATATATATATATATATATATATATATATATATATATATATATATATATATATATATATATATATATATATATATATATATATATATATATATATATATATATATATATATATATATATATATATATATATATATATATATATATATATATATATATATATATATATATATATATATATATATATATATATATATATATATATATATATATATATATATATATATATATATATATATATATATATATATATATATATATATATATATATATATATATATATATATATATATATATATATATATATATATATATATATATATATATATATATATATATATATATATATATATATATATATATATATATATATATATATATATATATATATATATATATATATATATATATATATATATATATATATATATATATATATATATATATATATATATATATATATATATATATATATATATATATATATATATATATATATATATATATATATATATATATATATATATATATATATATATATATATATATATATATATATATATATATATATATATATATATATATATATATATATATATATATATATATATATATATATATATATATATATATATATATATATATATATATATATATATATATATATATATATATATATATATATATATATATATATATATATATATATATATATATATTCCTCATAGATAAAGCCAATTTTTCTTCCTCTTCCCAACCTCAATCCAAAATAGGTAAATTTGATGCCTTGCATAAAAAATCCTGGACTAGGAAAAACAGGGAAAATCCTAAAAGACAAACATACTAACAATCTCTCTTTATATTCCAAATCCCCTTGCGTTATATTTTGTTTTCCTTTCGACTCGGATTAACTGACCTGAGCATCAGAGGGCTTTTCTCTGAACCTAGCTCCAACACCATTACATGTTTGTTCGTGCTCATAGACCATCAAGATGTGAAATTTCAGAAGTTCTGAGGCGGACACTAAAGCTGACTCCTCCTTACAGCGCCTCTCATTCCTCTCTTCAGCAACATCCACAACGTTCCGCTCAACGCGTACTCCCCCTGTTCCCGCCACGTCAGAGTCATCTGGAGCCACGTGTTAACCAAAATCAAAATACGTTCTCCCTAAAGTCTTTTATGTACATTTAAATAAGTCACAGGGTAGCTTGAATAAAAGAGCCCTTTGTGAATGCAAGCTAGCCTCTAGCATTAGTAAATACATGTACATGACAAAAAAGTTTATTAACGTAAGAAACCTTAATTACATGGTTAAACATAAATCCATGAAAAATGACATCAAATCTCTTGTCTTGTGATCTATTCCCTTCAAAGAACCTTATTTTCTCCATGCATCCCATCAATGTTTCTCAAGTCATGTCGGTCATCAAAAGAAGTAAATGCGGTTGGTTGGGTGAGGACAGAAGGATGGTGAGAGGCTTTATCTTTCAAAGCCTTCTACCCTTTTCTTAGCTTGGGGGGTTGGGTGTCATATTGGCTATGAACGTGACTCATAACTCATTATTAATGAGGTTGCCATCATCACCATTTTTTAATCCAAGATAAATAAAATTAACAAGGGAAAAAGATGAAGTACCAAATCATAATATTTTTATTATGAATTGCCCAAGTACATATGCTGCTATGCATGTCAAGAAACTGATTATAGGTAGTTTCATTTAGCTGTCAACCTGGCTTCAATCATTATTGTTGGGGCAAAAAAGGGTTATTTCAATATTAGCCCCCCGAATCTTTAATATTTCGATATTAGCCCCCTAAATCTTTGAAATTGATCTGCCCTAAATCCTATTAGTATGTTGAAGTAAGTTCTCCTAATTAAAATGGGGAGAATGTATATTATGTTTACTTTAATTTTTTCGGCGATTTACCAATTATACACCTCTCACACAAACTCAAACCCATTAACCACTTTTAACTTATACACACGTTAAGTTATGCAAATCCATTTAATAAAATCTTAAGTCAAATCCATTTTCCACTTTATCTTCTCCAACATCTACCCCGACATGAATCTATATGTTGCAAATTTAGGATTAGAGCTAAAGAGAGTCGTTGGGGAAGATGTTGGAAATGATGAAGTGGGAATGAGTTTAGGTTAGAGTTTTATTAAACAGATTTGGGGAGCTTAACGAGTATAAGTTAAAGTGATTAATGAGTTTGACTTTATGTGGGAGAGATATAACTAGCAAATCACCAAAAAAGTTAAAGTAAACAGAATATCCCCCCACCCCTAAAAAGATTTTGACTTGGAGAGCTTATTTCAATATACTAATAGGATTTGATGGCTTGAGATCAATATCAAAGATTTCAGGGGCTAATAGGATTTGGATGGCTTGAGTACCCTGCCGCCTGTCGTTCATCCCAAAATATTGAAGATTTAGGGGGCTTGAAATCAATTTTCAAGATTTGGGTTGCTAATATCGAAATATTAAAGATTTGGGGGCTAATATCGAAATAACCCCAAAAAATTAAGTCTAATATCAATCTTCATGCTTTCTTTATGCATTTATCCTATCGCAGCAACACAGCACATCCGTCATATTTTGAGTAGTCCTAACAAAAAGATGTATTCTTCTATTTTCAAATATTTTATAAAGTGAAATTCATTAGGCTTTTGATGGAATGATAATAAAGTTTGAAATCAAACAATAAGTTATACATTTTAATAAGGGTAAATTACACTCAACCCTCAAGAACTTTCAGTGTTTTGCAGTAAATCCTCAAGAACTTTGAAAATCTCTCTAAACCCCGAATAACTTTTGCGTTTTGTAAAAGACCCCTAATAAGTTTCTGCATTTTGCAGATAAACCCCATAAATAAGAACAAAAAAACCATGTAAAAAGACATTTTGAAAGTTATTAGGGGTTTGTCTAATTTACCCAAAATATATTGGATATTTTCTGCAAAAATTATTGAGAGTTTCGTGAGATTATGAGTTATTGGGGGTTTACTACAAAATGCTGAAAGTTCTTGGGGTTCAGTGCAATCTACCCCTTCAATAATATTGGTCTTAAAAATTTTCTTTTATCATTGACTCATTACGGGAATAAAAGTAAAGCACAATGCAAAGTAGGAAGCTTGCACAATGAACTTGACGTGTACAAATCAGAAAAGCAATTATACAGCATTGCCGCATCTAGATCCTGGGAAAATTTTAAACTTAAAAAACAATTTTCTGTTGAGTATCATCAAGTAGATAGGTTCCACTTAATTAAGTTTAAGAAACGTCTAAAATATCTATAATCTTCTCGTTTTCTAATCATTTAGTTCTGTATTGGGCCAGCAAGAGAAAATTCACCATGCACACCGATAAATTTTTGAGCTTAATCTTGTTAGTCAATATTGCAGTTGAACTAAATTCACTGGCACGTATAAGAGTCATACAACAATATATTTTGAAGGGCTCACACACATATAACTACTACTTCTAATGCTATTTTATTTTTTATTTCTATATTTTATTTTATTTTTTTTGGAGGAAACCAATGATCTATTTGAAGACAGCCTCAATTTGTCATTCTACAAGCGAAAGTTGGTTTCTTCCCACCTGTCCCCCCTTAAATTCTCAACTATACCATTGAAAGCAGCCAAAGGTAGTCCCCAAACTGCCCTTGTACCAAGAAACAGAAACCGGCACAAAAAATTTATGTCATGTTTTATAACTCATTAAGTAGCTGTACTCCCCTACAAACCACAATCATAAATCCTTGCATACCATAATTAACACTGCAAAGTCGAAGGGCACAATGGAAAATTTCTCTCAAGTCCAAGGTGCAAACCATCACTTCCCCCTCCCTCTATATCAATGCTACTCCTCAACACACACAAAGCAACAATCCAAAGAAGAGAGCAAGAGAGAAAAAAAGAAGAAAAAAGAGAAGATATCATGGCCATGATCACAGAGGAGATGAAGGCCAAGGCAGAAGTGTACTATGGAGATGAAATCTGCCAAGAGAAATCCAAGTTCTTGCTTCAAGAAGTAGGATTGCCGAGGGGCCTCCTCCCTCTGAAGGACATCATAGAGGTTGGGTATGTGGAGGAGACTGGGTTTGTGTGGCTCAAACAGAAGAAGAAGATTGAGCACTGCTTTCAAAAGATTGGGAAGCTCGTCACGTATGCCCCTGAGATCACTGCCTACGTGGAGAAGTGCAAGATCAAGAAGCTGACAGGGGTGAAGACCAAGGAGCTCCTGGTTTGGGTCTCACTGGTCGAGTTGTCGGTCGAGGACCCCCCCACTGGAAAGCTCACCGGAAAGATCTCATCTGGATTGTACCGGACTTTTCCGACCTCGGCATTTGAGCTCGAGGAGGACTTGGAGAAGATGGAGAAGAAGCCTGAGGTTGAGGAGAAGGAGAAGGAGAAGGCGGTGGTTTCCTCAGCCAAAGCTTAGACGGTAGAAGGTGGTATAACCTTAGGTTATTGTGTCTGAGTTTGGAAAGCAAATAAGATTTTCTGATGATTATGCTATAGTCTTGTTCTGGACAATTTCTGCATTGGTCTTTATTATGTAACGTCTATTTTTACATTTGGCCTTTGGTGCCAGATTATGTAATGCTTCTTCCTTTTTCATTAATGATAAGTTGAATAAATGTAGTGCTCGTATTGCTTTTCCTCTTTCCTTCTAGGGTTACTTGCAGTTTAACATCCTACAATTTCATTGATTTTTAACTTTAATATATCCTGAATTTTTTCCCAAAAAATACCTCAAAGTTTTCAAAATATGGATTCAGAAGAAATCTAACTTTATTGATAATTCATTGACACGTGAGTACATTTATTTATATAAATGATAGATGACATCCTACAATTTCATTGATTTTTAACTTTAATATACCCTGAATTTTTTCCCAAAAAATACCACCAAGTTTTAAAAATATGGATTCAGAAGAGATCTAAGTTTATTGATAATTCATTGACACATGAGTACATTTATTTATATAAATGATAGATGACTTAATATCGTCATAGCACTAGGAAGGGAACAAAGAGATATAAGCACTACCAAATATAGACAGATGCACTATCAATTAAAGGAGACATGAAAAATGTAGATTATAACCTATAATATTTAATATACATTTTATTATATTTAACATCCCCCTCAAACTCACAGCGGGATGAAAATCATGAGTTTAGATAAGAAGAACCAAAAGTTCCAAGATGCTTGAGCCTCAAAAAGCCAGGAATGTGGTGACAAATTCAATAGTGTAGGATAAGAATTCGAGTACCGATGAAGAATAGAGAACCCAATGAGTCTAAGATCAATGATGCAAAATTAGAATCCAAAAGCATCGATGTAGGAGAACTCAATGGCGATGAAATCAACAACGAGGGATAGAAATCCTCCAATCCCATGGCCATGAAGAGGAGGATCCCATTTTAGAGAAATAGCCATGGGATTCGAGGACAAAATGCTCTCAACGTGAGAGGCTAGATGTGAGATGATGGCATTCCATGGGACATCGACAACAAGGAGATCAAAGGTCGACAAGAGAGATTGAAAGATATATCATTATAGACGACGCTAAACAACAAGGCGGGGGTAGGATGAGGAGCGTAATGCAGTGGAAGGTGAAGACGCAAACGCGAAAAGTGCAAAAATAACAAAGTCCGAGTCATTGGGTTTAATACTAGATGATAGAAGACTTAATTAAAGTCCCAATACTAGGTATGAAATAAGGAGGATATGCACTACCAATTATAGAAGATATGGATCATTCCATACTATGTTTAATATATACTACTATATACTACTATTTTAGACATATGGTTAATATATACTGTATGTTTAATATGTACTCTATTTAACATATCTAATACATGCTTAATTTAAAATGCTAGTCATATACTTCTAGGCGTATATCTTATATCCACCTTTTGAATTTTCTTGGACAATGATCAAATTCGTTTCAGCATATACTCAATTCATAGCTATGATTTTAGAGCATCTAATTCAAAATGAACATTTTTTCCATTCATAATATACATAATAAATAAGCATAAAATTGTTACATGAATTTGACTCATATAACATATAAATTAAAAACAATATTGATCTCATATAACTTATTAATTTCAATAGATATATATAGTAGAAGTGTCTTATAAGCTAGCTTTTCTATATTTACGTATTTGGTAACTTTCCAAATTGTCAGCTTTTAAGCCACATTTATAAAATTGTGGGTTCCCAACATGTGAAAACTAGCTTATAAGTTTCTTTTTTAATAAGTTAAGTTTGACAAAGCAAATGTCAATTCTATCCAAACAATTTTTATAAATTTATTATATTTAACATCCCCTCAAACTCACAGCGGGATGAAAATCATGAGTTTAGATAAGAAGAACCAAAAGTTCCAAGATGCTTGAGCCTCAAAAAGCCAGGAATGTGGTGACAAATTCAATAGTGTAGGATAAGAATTCGAGTACCGATGAAGAATAGAGAACCCAATGAGTCTAAGATCAATGATGCAAAATTAGAATCCAAAAGCATCGATGTAGGAGAACTCAATGGCGATGAAATCAACAACGAGGGATAGAAATCCTCCAATCCCATGGCCATGAAGAGGAGGATCCCATTTTAGAGAAATAGCCATGGGATTCGAGGACAAAATGCTCTCAACGTGAGAGGCTAGATGTGAGATGATGGCATTCCATGGGACATCGACAACAAGGAGATCAAAGGTCGACAAGAGAGATTGAAAGATATATCATTATAGACGACGCTAAACAACAAGGCGGGGGTAGGATGAGGAGCGTAATGCAGTGGAAGGTGAAGACGCAAACGCGAAAAGTGCAAAAATAACAAAGTCCGAGTCATTGGGTTTAATACTAGATGATAGAAGACTTAATTAAAGTCCCAATACTAGGTATGAAATAAGGAGGATATGCACTACCAATTATAGAAGATATGGATCATTCCATACTATGTTTAATATATACTACTATATACTACTATTTTAGACATATGGTTAATATATACTGTATGTTTAATATGTACTCTATTTAACATATCTAATACATGCTTAATTTAAAATGCTAGTCATATACTTCTAGGCGTATATCTTATATCCACCTTTTGAATTTTCTTGGACAATGATCAAATTCGTTTCAGCATATACTCAATTCATAGCTATGATTTTAGAGCATCTAATTCAAATATGAACATTTTTTCCATTCATAATATACATAATAAATAAGCATAAAATTGTTACATGAATTTCGACTCATATAACATATAAATTAAAAACAATATTGATCTCATATAACTTATTAATTTCAATAGATATATATAGTAGAAGTGTCTTATAAGCTAGCTTTTCTATATTTACGTATTTGGTAACTTTCCAAATAAGTCAGCTTTTAAGCCACATTTATAAAATTGTGGGTTCCCAACATGTGAAAACTAGCTTATAAGTTTCTTTTTTAATAAGCTAAGTTTGACAAAGCAAATGTCAATTCTATCCAAACAATTTTTATAAATTTATTATCATAAAAGTTAAAAGTAACCAAAATCAGGAAAAACCAGCTTAGCTTATAAACATCAAAAGCATAAGCCCTCCCAAAAACCATGAAAAATGCAGAAAGTTTTAAGTCTTAATAGGTCTAGTGCTGAATGGTTGGAGGAAGAAGAGATTGGAGAGAATTTCTTTCCAGTGCATAGGCATAAACGTCTAAATTTTATCACATAACAATCACGTGATTTCTACTACTATTCATGCTACAGTAAACAACATTCTTGCTATAGTGTGATTCTAAATAATAAAATTATGGTTCATCCTACAGTAAAATTTTAAGCCTTAGCCATATTGTTTGCATTTAATGATTTTTTTCTCACAAACACTATGCATGTACAATGTAATTTTTGAAACTTAAACATGCTCTATATGCTACAGTGAATTTTTTGGCCTTTTATCCACTATTCAATTTGAAGATGAAGTAACATTTTTTAAACCTTGAAAACAGTTTTTTTTTTGCCAATGATGAATTTAACCTTTACCAAACATTTCACAAATATAAATCTTTTATGGCTCTATTATAGAAAATTAATAAAACTTGCTAATTTGTGTATTATTTTGTTAACTGGTTCGAAAATTCACTTCATAAATAATAGTAAAAAAATTATTGCTGAAGTTTTTATAAATAGTTATATATAAAAACCGTATTATCAATTTAGCGACATATTTACCTTTGTAAATAATACCCGTAGCAACGCGCGGGCTTAATACTAGTGTATTTTAAATAGAAACCTAAATGATTAGTTGAAGGCGTGTATTAAAGTTAAATCTTGGGGAAATTTGGGGTAATTTTTGGGGGGAAAACACCAGGGTATCAAAATTAAAATTCAGTAATACTTCAGAATACTAAAGTGCAAAAACCCGAAAATTTATAATGAGCAAATATGCAGAAAACAAGGAAAGTCAAGTAAGGCCACTAGATTTAACACCCCACACAAAGCTGCAAGTACTCTCCATCCTCCTAAATGATCCTTCAATTGGGATTTTCTTTCTTGTTTAATAAGATGAATAGCTTCAACTATTTACTTCCCTCGGGTATACGAAACTTTGGGGTTTCCAATCACAAAGTCAGAAACGCAGATATAAGGCTCAATCTGCGATCATAATTATGATCTGCTGGCAACCAACTTTACCAAACCTCTGAATAGTATTATGAGAACTTGGATAACAGATTGCTCTTTGTTCTATGTTATCTCAAGAAACGGATGACTTAAAGCTTGGATAACATTCATACCTTGTTCAAGTTAAAACTTTCTTCCAGTGCCTCCCAGTCCCAGTTAGAGATTTACTTCAGCACAATCAAATGTCAGGTTTTTGGCCATGACATCTTTGGCTCAAGGGAAATTAGCAAGCATAATCGCCTGATGATAAAAGATCAAGTCTATGATTAAACTTTCATCGGAACTTAATGAGTATTGAAACTTTGGCTCAAACGGAAATTAGCACGCACAATCTAAGATACTAAGGCCAAGAATCCTAGTGGTGTAGCCTAAAACCAAAACAATACCATCAAATTATTTGTGCGCTTGAACTCAGTGAGGTTGCCACACTGAGATTCCAATTTCTCACCGACAAGCATTTAATGTGGAGTGTGGATCACTTCATCTAGCAATCATGGACCTATCTGAAACCATACTCAGATCATAGAGAGTTGACTACAAGGTTGAGGAGTATTTAACTCAATAGCAACATGGAGAGCAAGTTGACAGCCAGAATATGTATGACATTCAAAACATAGAGTAGGAAACCTATTCGGGACTATCATGTTCTGAGTGCATGCTGATGATTTAAGCTTGGCTGCATGCAAAACCTAAGTGGTACAAGAAGATTTCTAAAAGTGAAGTCCACCAACGATGAGCACATGAGATTAGAGGTGAACGCAGGTTTCGACAGTTGGAAAATGTCTGCTTCTAATAGTTATGTATACATGGGCTCTGGTGCTTACCACATAATGAACATGAACAAGTTCAAGCAGAAGAAGCATAAAATTTTCATTAAAAAAAAAAGAAAAAGAAAATTATTAGACCCTGCCACTACACCAGAATTTCGAAGTTATGGTGAGTTTTGAAGGTTACAATTTTATATTCTAACATACCAGTGTCCTTTTCATGGACCGAAACCTGGTCTCCATGAAACCTGGCCTCACATAGCGGTATCGTTTATTTTCTAAAAAAATCCGCTTTAAGTTCGTAGCCGGTGGAAATTGAATCTGGATTTGCTTTGGTACCATCTAAAGAACCCTGCAACCACACCAAAACTTCAAAGTTATGGTGAGGGTTGGGGTTATAATTCTATATTCTAAAATATTCCTCTCTTTCAAGTATCATGAATAAATATGAACAAGAATTTACACCCATAACCCTTTGGCTTGCAATGAGAGCACATGGAAGACAAAACTCATTAAGTAGATGTGTTTCCCCACACACCACACTAATAAAGCTTTGCCTTCCCTAATACTTCAAAGTGCAAGGGAACGTTAAAATATTTCTCTCAAAGTCCAAGGTGCAAATCTTCACTCTGCTCTCTCTATACAAGCCCCATCCTTCCCTCTTGCTACCCCCCACAACTCATACAAAGAAACCATAAAAAAAGAGAGAGAAAGAGGGGAAAACATGACCATGATCACAGAAGAGCTGAAGGCCAAGGCAGAAGTGTTCTACGGGGATGAAACCTGCCAAGAAAAGTCAAAGTTTTTGCTCCAAGAGGTAGGGTTGCCAAGGGGGCTCCTCCCACTGAAGGACATCATAGAGGTTGGGTATGTGGAGGAGACTGGGTTCGTGTGGCTCAAGCAAAAGAAGAAGATTGACCACTGCTTTAGGAAGGTTGGGAGGATGGTCAGCTATGCGCCTGAGATCACTGCTTATGTTGAGAAGTGCAAGATCAAGAAGCTGACAGGGGTGAAGATCAAGGAGCTCCTGATTTGGGTCACACTCGATGAGTTATCAGTCAATGATCCTCCCACCGGAAAGCTCACTGGGAAGAGCCCTTCCGGGCTGTACCGGACTTATCCTACTTCTGCCTTTGAGCTCGAGGATGACTTGAAAGAAATGGAGAAGAAGGCCGAAGCTGAGGAGAAGAACAATGTGACTTCCTCAGCCCAAACTTAGACACTAGAAGATGATAAAACCTTCTTGTTTAAGAGTTTGGAAACCAAATAAGATATTTGAGTGATTAGGTTAGTCATCTTGAGGGCAATGTTTCTGTGTTGGTCTTTATTATGTAACCTTTATCTTCACATTTGGCCTTTGGTGCCAGCCTACGTAATGCTTCTTACTTCTTCCTTTATCAACAATGGAAAGTTGAATGAATAGTAGTGTAGTATTGCGTTCTTCTTTCCACAATCAAATAAGATCTATAATGGACAAATATGCACAAAATGAGGAAATAACTCCAATTTGTCCTAATTAATCCTTATATTGGGATTTCCTTTCTTGGACTATAAGATGAATAGCTTACCCTCTACCTACGGTATATGAGAAATTATGAGTTTTTCCCTCATATGTATATATGAGATTAATGAGTATCATTGACATATGAGGGGATTTTCCTCATATACGCTTAGGTGGCACAATCTCCACCAAGTGTAGGAGAGAGAATAAAGTAGGAGAGAGAATACATCTTATTTTATTACAATCATACTTGGTGGAGATTGTGCCACGCCAACAGTATATGAAGGAATCCCCTCATATGTCAATGATACCCATTACTCTCTCTCTCTCTCTCTCTCTCTATATATATATATATATATATATATATATATATATATATATATATATATATATATATATATATATATATATATATATATATATATATATATATATATATATATATATATATATATATATATATATATATTCAGAGGTGAGGAACAATCTGCATCAACTCTCGCTGGCAACTACCTTAACGAGATCATATTATTGAGTACCTGATAAGCAAAAATTTATTTGTTCTATGACACCAAAATAGTTGCATGTTCCATTAACTACACTAGTTAATAGTTATAGTGGTATCCATCTTCATACCAACATCGAGAAACAGATGACCTTAATCTTGGAACATTTACATCCGCGTTACACTTAAAACTTTCTCTCCATGCCTCCCAATTTGAGAATAACTACAGCAGAATCAAGGGTGAAGTTTGGCCATGCCATCTTGGGTGTTCAAGGGAAAATATACAAGTACAATCGCTTGATACAGGATCAAGTTTATCATCAAACATTCATCTGAACTTGATTACATCCCTTCATTGATAACAACGGTATATTAAGACCTACAGGTAGAACAAGATCATAAATCTAAGATAATAAGCGGCAAGAGTCCTACGGGTGTAAGCTAAAAAATAAAAACTAAAATCCCATCAAATTCTTTTTGCACTTGACCTCAATGAGGTTGCCACACTCAGAAAATCCAATTCCTGATCGACAAGCATTTACTGTGGATCACTTCATCTATCCACCAAGGACCTATCTCAAACCATACTCAGATCACATGGGGTTGACTTCAAGGTTGAGAAGCATTTTACTAAATATGAACATGGCAACAAGTCGATGATCAAAATATGTAAGACTTTCAAATATAGAGTAGGAAGCCTGTTCATGGTTCCCGTGTTATAATGAGTGTTTAAGCCTGGTTTAAGCTTGGTTGCCTGCGAAGCATAAATGTTAATCTAGCTGCACAAATAACAAGTGTTCTAAATATGAAAGCACGCCAAGCCAAACTGATGAACACAGAGGTTAGAGTCAACACAGGTTTCAACATAAATGTTATGGGTACATGCTAATAGTTTAAGCTTGGTTGCCTGCAAGACATAAATGTAAATCGAGTTGCAACTATAACAAGTGTTTTACATATGGAAGTACACCAAACTGATGAACGCAGAGATTAGAATCAACACAGGTTTCAACAGTTAGAATATGTTTGTTTCTAATAGTTATGTAAGCATGGTTACTGGTCGTTTCAACATAATAAACACAGGTAGCATGAACACATAACTTACCATCTCACCAGCAACCTTCCAAAAGTCACAAATCCAGTGCCTGTAAATGGCCAACAATTTGGATGTCAATAGAAAATTTAAATCGTTAAAGTATAACTAGAGAAGTAGAGCAGAATTTATCATTATTCATAGATTTAACTCAAACAGAAAGCAAATGCGCAAGTATGAAGCTTTAACCTAGCATACAGTGAAGGCATCCTTGTGAAGGTATGCACTGTAGCAGTTTTGCTACAGATATGTGTGTCAGGAGATGAATGAATGGATATACAGATTTTTTAAAGCATGAGAAAGATGGGCCAACTAGCCCAAATATTCACTCATACCAATAGATAGGAAGGCACAACATGGAGAATAAGCAAATTTGAAGGCTGCGTTGAGGGTTGACGTTTCAAGATACATATTAGAGTACATACTGGTTTAGTTAGTGCAGTAGAATTAAGAAACTAAACATTCTTTATCTAATTTTCTTGTATATCTGGCCATCTACGTGGATGTATAAATACAAATCTTAAAGACTTAAAAGCATTAAAAAAACTAAGCCGTCATTATCGGAAACCACAAAGATAAGGAATTAGAGGCAAGGATTCGGTGATAAAATCAGACCTTGGGGAATGATAATGCTAGTACCATAGTTACATGGTTTGCAGTACGTAGCGGGTCGTCGTACGAATTCGGATACGCAATTCAAGACTTTGAAATTTTGGATTCGATAGGGGGTAGCTTGCTCCAATACGCAAGTTCGATATAGGATACGATGTAATTTTTTTTAGTACGCTTATCATTTTTCAAAGTGTATAGTAGAAAATTAGAAACTAAAAAACTAATTATGCATTTCAATATTTTTTCATACAAAATACTGCAATACTTCATTTTTATAGTTTCTGAATACATAAAACTTAAAATATTAAATATTAGACAGCCTCTTAATAATTTTTTTTTTCTATTTTGCAACTTTCTTCCGCTTAACATCAAGTGCATTTTCTGCTAATTCTGAGTCCAAACAATTCCATCTAAGCTCCTCCAACTTACTTGAAGAGTCCTTCGAGATATCATTATTGGGATCCATATCTCATCCTTTATATGGACCAACTTTGTAATTCTCACAAAATCATGACAGGAGGTGAATGTTTGAATAGATGAATACTAACTTATCCGCCTTTCCACTGTTCAATCTATTCCTTTTCATACTATGTACGTAGGAATAAGTACTCCAATTTCTCTCAGCTGAAGAGCTACTAATAGGCCGAGATAAAATCTTCTTAGCAATATCAGTTAAAGAAATAGTGATATAGAATTAGTTATTAATTTTGGATAACTTCTACTTACTGAAAGAATACTTTCAATAATATTATCGAAACATATAAAAAAAATCCAAGCGCATGTGCATGAAAACAGACTTGTAAATCAACTTTGGTCCCCTCATACTTAGTAAGCGGTACGCTAATTTTCGGGAACCAATTCGTGTATCGGAGGGAATCGGTTCGTAAATGTACCGGGAATCGGTTCGCATGAACTGTTTGACAGTTCGAGGGGGGGTCCAGGAATCGCGCAATTATGGCTAGTATGGCCAACAATCTATTTTCCGCAACTCCTGTATCAAAGAGATGCCTTATGAGAAGGTTATACTAATCCAACCCAAATTAATAGCTTATGTAGGTTTCTGCTATTCCTTTTGTCACAGAGATGCTTTACAAGAAGGTCCCAGCATCCTCATATAGCAGTCCCTTCTTTCATTTTCTTTACCAGCATATCCTCAGAAGATTGAAGACATGATCAACAATACAATTTTAGTCTTATGCCAGTCTCTATTCCCTTTCTATAACTGCATATCATCTCTCACAATCTCATGTCATGTCTGCATTTTATCACTCCCATCAAACATTACAAGCCTTAGACTCAGGATTATACCAGAATTTGACCATGATAGAAGCAATCTCTGTCAGGACCGTCTTAGATCCTAACAATCTCCAGTTTATTTTCTAACACTTTTTTTTTTGTGA
This sequence comes from Asparagus setaceus, assembly GCA_012295165.1. Lineage (NCBI taxonomy): Eukaryota > Viridiplantae > Streptophyta > Magnoliopsida > Asparagales > Asparagaceae > Asparagus > Asparagus setaceus. Next base: position 74,788,517 of record CM022702.1, read on the forward strand.
AACACAGTTCAATAAGAAAATGGAAAAGTGGCAGATGAAGCATATCAATCCAAATTTCATTTTGTTGAAGAAATCCTAGATTATTAGTTTATTACAAGTGGATTTGCTTTATTTAGAAAGTTAAGTTTGTTTACAGATTCTACATTAGGATTGACTTAGCTGACGGGAATTACATGAAGAATGGCTTCTTAAGTTCTATACCAAAATGAGAAAAAAATTAGCGAGAATGCAAATTAATCCAACCTCCATTTCGGTGAGAAATCGTAGTTTGATTAGGAGAGGATCCCCATTATTATAGAGTTCAACTGTGCATACTCTCTCTAGTCCACGCACGCATGCACGCACACTCACTCTCTATGTATGTGTATCTGTGTGAGCATATGTTGTGTGCGTGCATGGGTGCTTATGTGCGCGCGCGCGTGTAGAATTTGAATCTTAATTTTATTAGAACTATGAATCCTTAGTTCTATGTCAATTTGGAGTATTTGGGGCTACAAACATACATAATGTCGTAATTGCACTATTTTCTTTATATAGTAAATCAATTGGATTTGAAAACTCCACGAAGATTTGCATGTTAGCTGCATAATTCAAAAGTGAAGCCAAACCCTAATCTTCTCCTTTCTTGTTGTCTGTTCAATATTAGTTGGTACTAAAGCTATATAGATCCACTATCATGACATCGACATCTCTCAATTTTTTTAAATTCCCAAGATCGATATAGAGTACAGTGTTGCTACAGTACCACATCAATATTAAATAATTTGATATCAGCTCAATATTCAATACCAGATTTCAAATTCCAGATCTATGTTTCAACCTTGACTAAAAAAGTGATGTCTTTCAAGACGACAAGCACTAAAAGCTTACTGGAGTACATGCACCAAAAGCCTGGAAACACCCATGCTCCTATCATTAGGCTTCATCATATTCTTAATTACACTCTTAGTCCCTTATCACAAGTTAAAAATTCTCAGTGAAGATGTCGTCGATTGATACGCTTCACTTTCTAATTTATTATTTGATTGAAAAATGATCTTCTAAGGTATCACGAGATGATGCTCAAGTTGTCATAGCATCTTGTTGTAGGGTGTATTTGATTAGGTGTAGCTGGAATATCAGATGCATTCATATTATATAATTCAAACTCTTCTGTCGAACCACTCTTCAATTTGAATGCAGTAATAGTTTTCTTAATTTTGAGCCATTTTTGGAGTTGCAACAACACCCAACCAAATACATATGTTGAAATTTGGACCGGATCAACATTGACTCCAACTTTCTAGATTACTACTATCCAAACACACCCTTAGTGAAATCATAAGAATAATAGCACAATATATCCAATTGAAGACGATTTCAATGATTAAAATTGTTTCAATAGATATAATCTTTATGATAGATCTCAAATTTGATGCATTGATTGCGGCCATGTTTTTCCTAATTTTCTGAATTTCGTCATGGTGATCACCATTTCTCATAGATAAAACAACTTCATGATGTTTGTGACTGGAAAATGAAAGGATTCATTTTAATTTTTACGTTCTCTCTTGTTCCTCAGATATTCCAAGGAAACATAGTATAGATTTATGTCTTGCCTTGTGTAAACTAATTATTGAGAAGATAATTAATAAAGTCGTCAGTAGCACAAATCATCGTTAGGCAAGTTCAATATTGGACCATGACTTACATGTTCTAGACAAGTTTTGACAAATGAAAGCAAATATTGTGAAAATGTTATTTTGGAAAAGAAGCCTCTAGTTTTAGCAAAATGAACGCTAGTTGATAAACTTTTGACAACTAATGTCTATGCTGAGTTTGTGCTTGCGAGTGAAACTCAGTGTCCTACAACCAATTTCAATCAGTCAAATCCATATTGAAGATTGATGATAATTATCAAGGTTTTCTGAGATTGTTCATTCTAATTTTATTATTCCTCCAGAACCATCACATACCAAGAATCAAGTTTCTGTTTCATCATGCTTATGTATGTTCACTGCTTTTTGAGATATCTCCTCATCATTGCTACTTCTTAGCTGCTCACTTAGCTACTCACCTTCGTCATTCCAAAATTTGATGCTGAGTTTTCTCTAACCATAAGAGATTTGATGCAAAACAGCTTATTAAGTTCCATATAAAAATGGAGTCAGCGATAAATCAACCGAATCCAAGTTTCAGTTTGTTAAGTAATCCAATTCGATTTTTAGTTTTTACATGTTTATAAATTCTACTTTAGCTGGATTGGAGAATTCTTTTTGCAATTTTAGCACAGTTAGGATTATGAATTTTTAGTTCTATGTAAATCTAGGTCCTTTAGGTCGAAATGCACATCATTGCATTATTTTCTTTATTTAATAGATTAATTAAATTTAGCAATTTATGAAGATTTAGCATGTAAAGTACTTAAATCAGGTGAGAAATCAAAACCCAAATCTTCATCTTACTTATTAGGCTCTTTCCTTATTATTATCTTAACAAAGTAAAAGTAGGATTACAAGATTTCATATCAAATGAGAAATTCTAAGCAAAGCTTGGTATTTGGTAATCAGCTTAACATTAGCTAAAGTCAAGAAACACTTACTTTTGACAAAGTTTCAAAGAGATTAGTAGCTTGTTTATAGATATTTTGGAAAGTCACCATGGAATACGTAGTTAAGGTTCATGTAGGAAAGGGAATTGAAATGAGCCATACAAATGTTATCTTAGTTCTGGATGCTATCTGCGAAGGCTAGGAAAATAAAGTAATTTGACAGGGGTTATTTCAGACAGGGAAGTAACAAGGTAATAATGAGAACATGGAAAACACTTTGAAGGTATCCACAAAAGGACACAAATGGCACCCAGATACTAAATATTCGAGCTCTTATAAGAATTATGGTTGCTGCATCTTTCCAGTATTATAATTATTACAGAAGCAGAATATGCCACTTAACCAACCAATTTATATCATCTTGAGAAGATTTGAAGTAAATAAAAAATGTGATCAATATGAGATACTGCGCATAAGTTGTGTTTCCTTCATTTTCTAACATCAGGAAATCTACTAAAAATTTCAGGTTCAAATATTTTATTCCTTATATATTAAACAAAAACATTAAAACTGTCAAAGAAAATTATACCTGGGAAGCCCTCTGCCATCTTCCATCAATCCACTCGTGATGAAATCTCAAATCGCTGTGAGCAAATTCCATCTCTTCATTCCAAGGCTTAAAGTAAACCATGCATCTTTGATCCATAAGAACCTTGCAAATCACTCCTACCCACCAGCCATCATTATAGAAGGCGTCAATTTCCTCAAGAATATTGAACTTGTGATCCACTGGAGTTTCAGGAGGGATGGGCCTGATGTGCAGAGAATCCACTGTTTCTCTCAAGAGCTCAGCTTCATTATCTGTTCTCAAGTTTTGGTATTCCACAAGGAAGTTCTCCCCATTAGACCCAACAATGGTTGCAGTATACCAGGCTCCATCAAGACCTTCATCATCGCTTCTAACCTCCACCATAGCACCTTTTCTGAACTCCATTCCCAAAAATTTCTGAACACATACAAAGGTAAACAACTGATAAAATTAGACACAGATCTTACAATGAAGTTCCTACACACAATGAAGGTATTCATCATTCAGTAGCAAACATTACTATATAACTTCACAATATCTTGGGAAGCATGTATCAAAAATGTGAGGGTAAATTCTATTTGCAAGTAAGAAAAATGTGAACAAAATCACACACTTTATTCTAAGCTTCCTTATGTTGTCTACCAAACCAGTAAAAATCACCCATACATCTGATATCTGCTATCCGAAATGGAAAAACTCCCACCCCATACAAGTCCAATATCTAATATTTAGGACTTTATTTATAAAGTCTGAAAGCCAAAAACAAAAATTGACTCGAGAGTAAGAAATGCGTATAGCATGAGATATTATAGTAAAGACTGTTCTCTGTCTTGCAACTAAGATATCTGAAAACAATATTTTGTTATATTGATTGTTATCTAAATAGAGCCAAGCTGCCAAAGTAACTGCAATGTAGATAATCTCTAGCATTCTTACTTCTAAACTATAAACTCAAAAGCCATGTGCGTGTTTCGCGTCCTCATACGAAGAGATATGAAGAGAAAAATGCATGTTAGAACTAAGATGTAAGGGTTTTTGCATATTAGACTCCCAAATCTTTGTTGATTCTATATTAGACCCTCAAATCTTCATATTTCTAAACTAAACCAAAATCTTCATATTTCTTAGAAATGACGGTCTTATTTAAAAGAGCTTAATAGATTTTACAGGTGAAAATTAAAAATATTGGGTGTTATTTAAAATGACTTAATGGATTTGGGGTCTAATTTGAACGATGAAAAAGGCCTAGTTTGAAATATCAAGATTTGGGGGTGCAATATAGAATTAACAAAGATTGGATGGTCTAATATGGCAAAAAGTTTTTTTTTAAAGCCATAAATCCATCATAGAAATGGATTCTAAACCCTAAACCCTAAACCACAAGCAACTGAGGATAATCTATGGAAAAATTTTGGGAAAAAAAAGTACTTTGAAATTCCTAATTCGTACCTTCACTGTGACATTCGGAGAAATCCACTCCCCATCAATCCAATCCATGTGAACCCTGATCTGATCCGATCCAAACTCCAGTTCTTCCATGTCATCATCCTCACTATCAGGAAACCTGACCCCGTACCTCTTCCCGCCTTCTAGAACCTTCGAGATCTCCCCAACCCACCACCCATCATTGTACAAAGCATCGACCTTTTCACCAATCTCAAAGCTCGGCGTGGCAGGAGGACACGGGCGAGGACGGACGTGAACACAGGAGACGGGCTCTTGAAGATGCTTCTCGGGATCGGTGTCGTCCATTAGGGTTTCGTACTCGATCAGGTACAGCTCGGATTTGGGGATGGAAACGATGCGAGCTTCGTAGAGAGAGCCCTTGAATCCTTCGTCTTGGCAGATCACTTCGACCTTGTCGCCGGCGGCGAAGGTCGCCGGAGATTTCGCCATTAGGATTAGGGGTGATTTTTTTCCCCTTTTTAGCGGGAAAATTGAGCTTGTGGCGACTGGGGGAAATTTTTTGGACAGAAGACAACATAGAATTTTAATTTCACAAAACTCCTCAAACTTTAGGGGTGTTGCAGACAATCCCCTAAACTTTATTTATCTCACATAACACTCCTGAACTTTGGGGTGTTTTCACAAAACGCCCTGAACTTTGAACTTGTCTCATCAGACCTCCTACATGTAATTTGTAAATAAATTAACAGCCTGTTTGTTAATCAGGATTTCATTTCAAATACTGTATTTGACCCAATTTTATTATTTGAATTCAAAAGAATTTGAATACTGGATATTGGCCTAAATCCATAAACATTCTTAGGGCCTGTTTTGTTCAAAGAATTAGGACGGAAAAGCAAAAAAAAAGGACTGACACATATTTTCTGTGTCAGAACAGTGAAAAAAATTCCAATTCCTTGCTTTGTTTTAGCAGAAATTTTTTTGAAAAGATTCTGAAAAATGTCAAAAAGTATACTTTTTTGGTAAAAGTCAATTCCGAGTTTTTTTCATGGATTTGGGTGGAAAGGAACTTAAAAATTAATAAAAAAAAAAGTGGCTTCTCTCTTTTTCATGTTTGATTGGTCACATCAAAATGATCATTTCTTATTCTTCAAGTTTAATCCAAAGCAAGTAATTATATTAATAGAGATTTTCAATCTTTTATTTTTTGTATGAAACAAAGTAAAAAAAATATTTTCAAGAAAACACTCTTAAATGCTATAAAAGGAAGGGATTTACTTGTTTTTTGTCAAAATAACCAAACAGGCCCTAAACCCATTCTAAACCCAGAATTCTAAATACCAACCCGTACCCTGTCATTTACAATTCCGCCCGTTTCTTTTTCTCTCCACATCCGCTCTCACTCTCGCGATATCTCTCTCTCTCCCCACTTCCGCTCTCGCGATCTCTCAACCGGCGGCGGTGACGACGACGACGATCCTTTAACCTGCAAGCCCTAAGTTCTCACGATCTCTCAACCGGCGGCGGCGGCGACGGCGACGGCGACGATCCAGTTTTACATGCAAGCGCTAATCTCACCACCGGCGACGACGGCGATCATTGAAAACGGTGAGAACCTATCGATCCTCTATCTCCAGTTCCACCGAAACCCTAAATCCTAGATTCGAACTCTATTCTCTCTATTGATTTCTCTACCGAGCTCCCTCTCAATCCTCTTCACTTCCACCGAAACCCTAACCTTAGATAAAAATTGAGATTTTGGGATTCAAGCTTTCACCTCTCTTTCTCTTATGTCAACTTTGGTTCTCTTCTTTTCCTTGATCTGGTAATGGATTTTTTTTTGTTGTTGTTAATTTTGGGTTTTGGTCTGAATTCTTTTTTTTTTTTTTTTGGATTTGCAGGCTACTGTTAGTGAGTTGCAGGAGAAGATTCAAGCTAGAAGTAAGCGATTCATGTTTTTGCAAATTTTATTGTTTCAAATCAGGATTGTTACAAAATTTCGGCATTGCTGTTTTATATTTTTGCTTCTGTTGCTATGTTATACACAGTATTGGCCTATGTTTCCGTGGTTGATGTTGTTAGAGCAGCTTGAGGGCTGGCTTGATTGATTATTTGAATGATTTCTGGATGTGCATTTTTTATTACTTCTGTAGTTTGATTTTGGCAGATAGATCCATTGGGTGAACTTTTTGTACTCTTTTTACCATTGGATAGATTCACTGTTTGTCAATATTCAAACAATGATATTATTATTTTTAGGGAAGTGAAAAATTTTCATTACCTGTGGGAAATGAAGCACATCAATAATCCATGCATACTTGGAGCAATACAAAAGCACTCAGCTCATAGCTTACAACTCACACCTCATAACAATTCACTCCATACTACATCAAATACATCAGTCGATAAACTGCAATTTTAGAATGAAATGCTCTAGGCAATACCTCACGCTTGATATCTTTAATAACACCACCCACAGCCTTCCTTTTACCTGCAAAAGCTCTCAAATTTTTTTCAATCCAAATAAGGTACACGCAGGCTACAAAACATGCACAAAATACCCTGCACACATATTTTCCTTTCTATCTATCAACACCCCATGAAACAATATCAAGCCAAGTTGATGGCCAATTACTAACACCAATCTAGGCCATGAAAGCACAAAAAGAACTTAAAGTTTAGATAATTAAAACTAAATTTTAAAAAATTAGCCAGGGGTTCTTTAGTTGACTCCGTCAAAGGCCTTTTGAAGCTCAAATTCTTATAGCTTGGGGCCTTGAAGTAATTTTCCTTACATTTAAAGTTTAGATAATTAAAACTTAAAATATCATAATCTTTCCCCTACTTTTCAAATAGGTATCTTGAGTTCTTATTTCAGCATTTATATATTCTAAGATGTTCCCTGCTGAGATCCCTTTAAATGGCGTTAAATTTTTGTATAAAGACAGATTTATCCCTAAAACACATAAACCCCACCGTGGAAAAACCCATAATTGTATAAAGACAACTTTTCCTTCATCCACTTCTTTAAAAAAGTAACAGAGCCATAATTTTACAGTTGGAAATTACTGGATCGGTCACACAAAAATTAGAATTCTTTCCTATTAGATTTCTGAAAGATGTTGGATATTAAGCTTTGATTTTCATTTTCAATTAGGTAACTTTTGCTCACTCTTCCAATTTTTGTAGTTCAGTTATAAGTATATTGATTGTTTTGTATAAATTTTTTTTAATAATAGTCCAAAATCGAACCTAAAATCGTGGAAGCCATTTTGGAACCTCCCAACCGTTCGGATCACCCACTGTGAGTATATTATTTTGCGTAACCTGAAATGTAGAAGATTGTTGTTTTCAATAACTAGGTGAGATGCACGTGGTTAAATATCATGATTGTTTGGTTTATTTCTTTACTTGATGATGTAATATTGGTCGTGAAATTATTTTTTTAATTTTTACTTGATGATGTAACATTGTCTATGAACTTTCTTAATACTTACATTTATGTACCTTCAACTTTCATTTTATATGTCATTGTGTTTTGATCATAAGCAATGTAAGCAACAAATCATGCACAAAATACCCTGCACACATATTTTCCTTTCTATCTATCAACACCCCATGAAACAATATCAAGCCAAGTTGATGGCCAATTACTAACACCAATCTAGGCCATGAAAGCACAAAAAGAACTTAAAGTTTAGATAATTAAAACTAAATTTTAAAAATTAGCCAGGGTTCTTTAGTTGACTCCGTCAAAGGCCTTTTGAAGCTCAAATTCTTATAGCTTGGGGCCTTGAAGTAATTTTCCTTACATTTAAAGTTTAGATAATTAAAACTTAAAATATCATAATCTTTCCCCTACTTTTCAAATAGGTATCTTGAGTTCTTATTTCAGCATTTATATATTCTAAGATGTTCCCTGCTGAGATCCCTTTAAATGACGTTAAATTTTTTGTATAAAGACAGATTTATCCCTAAAACACATAAACCCCACCGTGGAAAAACCCATAATTGTATAAAGACAACTTTTCCTTCATCCACTTCTTTAAAAAAAGTAACAGAGCCATAATTTTACAGTTGGAAATTACTGGATCGGTCACACAAAAAATTAGAATTCTTTCCTATTAGATTTCTGAAAGATGTTGGATATTAAGCTTTGATTTTCATTTTCAATTAGGTAACTTTTGCTCACTCTTCCAATTTTTGTAGTTCAGTTATAAGTATATTGATTGTTTTGTATAAATTTTTTTTAATAATAGTCCAAAATCGAACCTAAAATCGTGGAAGCCATTTTGGAACCTCCCAACCGTTCGGATCACCCATTGTGAGTATATTATTTTGCGTAACTTTGAAATGTAGAAGATTGTTGTTTTCAATAACTAGGTGAGATGCGTGGTTAAATATCATGATTGTTTGGTTTATTTCTTTACTTGATGATGTAATATTGGTCGTGAAATTATTTTTTTAATTTTTACTTGATGATGTAACATTGTCTATGAACTTTCTTAATACTTACATTTATGTACCTTCAACTTTCATTTTATATGTCATTGTGTTTTGATCATAAGCAATGTAAGCAACAAATCATTTGAAAAGATTAGCCACTCATATAGCAACTAGTTTCTTTAATGCCTCAAATCTGATAATAACAGATGACATAAAATTCTTATGAAGTAAAAAAGAAAGGAAAAATATCCTCTATGTTGATCCCTAATGACTATAGAAAAAGAAAGCTTATCAATATTTAAGAAAAATTTCTCCATAAGCTTGCAAAAGATAACCACATTTAACTATTAGGTTGCTCAATTTTTATTTTGAAAATTAATTCATCAAATCATTGAAATAGCAATTGCATCCCCAATTTTGAACTTATTTTGATATTAGCTCCTCCAATCACAAGAGTAAAAAACAATTAGAGGAAATTAGTCCCTCAAATTGCTCATTATACCTCGGACGATTTTCAAAATAACTTAAGAATTGAGTTACCTAGTAATAATTTCAATGCTTTGTGGACTAATTTCAAAATATGAAAGATTTAAGGGACTAATACAAAAATATTTTAAACAATCAATTATTATTAATAAATTAATTAATTCCATAATTTATTATCAATCAATTGGTTAATATTTACGTGCAATGCATATTATTTTACAATGCCTATGCCCTCTAAGCTTCTTTCTACTCTTTAGTTGTCAACCAATTCCAATTAGATCAATTTTATATTAACTAGTTTTGAATGGAGAGAGCTTTAACTTCGAAAGTTTAATTTTGACTTAATTGATTTAGTTGATAACCAATTATAATTAGAATAAGAATGTTAATATTGATGACCAATTATAATTGAATAAAAATGTTAATATTGATTAAGGGTAAAAGCTGACCAAAGAAAGTTTTTTTCGAACTCCTACTTTAAAAGTATATATATATATATATATATATATATATATATATATATATATATATATATATATATATATATATATATATATATATATATATATATATATATGATTTTATCAATCAATTGGGATTATTGTTATTCAATAGGCTCAATGTGGTAAATCAAGATTATTGCTTGTTTTTTATTGAGCGAGTTTATTATTATTTAACTAATGAGTCCAATGTTTCAATGGGCTTACTGAAGGAGGCCGACTTGATTTGGTTTGAACTTTTTTGCAAGAAGAAGAAAAGAGGAAATAAAATCTTACATCAAAAGTTCAGTCAGGGAGGTTATCTGCAGTAATAAAACTACAAGATCCCGTTTGGCAAAGGGTTAAGAAAGAGGGATTAAGGAGAAGGATTAACATAGTTAGCCCATTCGATAGCCCGAAGGACTAAATTATTAACGCGTTATATAAGTTTTATTTTAGCCATTGTGATCATTTTTAGTGTTTAGGAATAACAAGTATTTTGACTATTTTCTTTATAATTAGAGAGATTAACTCTTAATTCTTCTAAATAGGAGTATTAGTAAATCTCTCATTTTGAGGGCTTAACTCATTTTAATCCCTCTAGAATGGTTAGCTTAACCCTTCTATATTTTTTACATTTGGCAAATTATGGAGGATTAACTCACTTTAATCCTTGTATAAATTTTTTGTGTTTGACGGGTTAAGAAGAGGTTAAGTCTCTTAACCCCTCATTTATCCCTTTGCCAAAGAGGAGTGATAAGTGTACTACTCTCATTGCACTACTTTGGAACTACTACTCACAAAAGAGTTGGGTCATGATGACTCACCACTACAATATTCAAGTGGTGAGTCATTATGATCTCACTCTTTTGTGAGTAATAGTGTCAAAATAGTATAAGTAGAGTAGTGCACTTAACATTTTTCTTGCCAAACGGCACCCAAGGGTCTATTGGCACTTGGATTAGTATAAGGAGTCTATCCGCAATTAACGGGATTTAGGCCTTGGATATCGAATCCAAAGTTCATTTTCTTAGCGGGTTTAAAAACTGAAGGGTTTTTAAACCCGAAAAACCCAAACCCAACTCCTAAATTCTTCTCCGGACCCGGTCGTTTGCTATTCTTCCTCCGCTCCCTTTTCATCGTCTTCAACACAGAAAAGATAGCGTCGCAAATCTGCTCGACTCCATCAAAAGACACAAAATGGCTTCGTTGGAGTTCAAAGAGAACTTGAGAAGCATTTGAGAAGACATTACAAATAACTAGTGAGTAATTTTTAGTTTTTTAAACTTTTAGGGTTTTCTAGGGTTTTCGAAATTGACATATAACTTGTAATTGAGTTAGGGTTTTGTTTTATAGTGTCGAAATCATCACATTTTGAGGAATTTTTTGATTTTATCTCACTATTTCTCACTTTCTCAGTTTCATTTTTTCAACAGTCTTGAACAATTTTATTCAGTTTCACTTTTTCTAGCTTGATCGAAAATGTCATTTATATACCCAAAGTATTCTATTTTATTTCTCATTTATTCCAGTTTTGAACATTTTTTCAGTTTCATTTTCTTCAGTTTGACAATTTTTCTCTGTTCCATATACTAATTTTGAGAGACTTAAATAATGTTTAATTAGTTTCCTAATGAAATATTGAATTATATATATATATATATATATATATATATATATATATATATATATATATATATATATATATATATATGAGCTCCTATCAACTTAAGTGGATAGGAGGTCTTGTCCACCAAACTTTTATCCACTCATCTTGTGTTTAGATTTGTGCCATCAAGAGATGCACAAATCAGTGCATCTCAAAAGACTCTTCATATCTTTCATGGATCCCAAGGCAACATCAATGGATAAAAAGTTGGTGGATGACTATTTCCTATCCACTAAAGTTTATAGGAGCTTTCCAATATATATATATATATATATATATATATATATATATATATATATATATATATATATATATATATATATATATATATATATATGGATTACATGATTTACATCAATTCTTCTTTCTTGATTCTTGGTTTCATCTTGTCTTCAAATCTTCAAAAGATCATCAACCTACAAATATGCATATACAATTAGTTCCATGTTTACAAATTTATAATCTACATAATAAAATAAACATACACATGTTGTAGCCATTTTATATATATATATATATATATATATATATATATATATATATATATATATATATATATATATATATATATATATATATATATAGAGAGAGAGAGAGAGAGAGAGAGAGAGATGTAGGATGTAGGAACTTGGTGCCAAGCACAAATTTTGTGCTTAGTAGTGAGGTGTCTCATTCCCATCCACTCTTCAACCCATGTGAATGTGGTCCCCATTTAAATGAGTGGATGAGAAAAGCCACCTCACTACCAAGCACAAAAACGTGTGCTTGGTACTAAGGGCATGTTTGGTTCACCGTAAATTATTGGAAACAAGGTGTTTTTTTAGGAATTGGAACAAAAAGTAGGAAAAATGGCATTATAGGATTCCAATGATTTCGTTGGTTCAAAAAAAATGTTGAGAAACGTTTTTCATAAAGCAAAAGAAGTACACAGAATTTTGGATTACCCAAATCCTTAGTTTTGGATGGGAAATGGGCAAAAAAAGCTCAAGAATTTTGGATTACCCAAATCCTTAGTTTTGGATGGGAAATGGGCAAAAAAAGCTCAAGAAAAGCTTTCTATGATGAGATGTTTCCTATTTTTTGCAAATGAAACAAACAAAGTTTTAGATATGCTTTCCTATTCTTCACTATATCATTACGAACCAAACACAAGTTTTGGTTTCCCAAAATATCCTAAAAATTTATGGGATTTGGTTTTTTAAGAGGGAATTCATTTCCATAATTTTTAGGAAATGAACCAAACACACCCTAAGTTCCTCCATATTGCTCTCTCACACACACACACATTTATATATAGAGAGAGAGATGAGCTCCTATCAACTTAAGTGGATAGGAGGTCTTGTCCACCAAACTTTTTATCCACTCATCTTGTGTTTAGATTTGTGCCATCAAGAGATGCACAAATCTGTGCATCTCAAAAGACTCTTCATATCTTTCATGGATCCCAAGGCAACATCAATGGATAAAAAAGTTGGTGGATGACTATTTCCTATCCACTAAAGTTTATAGGAGCTTTCCAATATATATATATATATATATATATATATATATATATATATATATATATATATATATATATATATATATATATATATATATATATATATATATATATATATATATATATATATATATATATATATATATATATATAAAAGCCCGTATCCTAAGTTTTACAAATTTGCCGTGTCCCATGTCCGTAACTGTATCCGCACCTGTGTCGCACCCGTATTTGTGCAATCTAGGTTGTCATAGTCACTATTATAGTCAAGGAATTAAAAGTCTAGAGATGTGAAGTTCGCTTCATATGTTATATTTTCTTGCTTTAGCTTCCTAGTAGATCAATATTCAATCTGTAGTAACCATGTGCGACTTAATGCGCCTTTTCCCTTTCAAAGTTTCATTTCCAGATATTCTGGGAGCTTATTGACTCAATCTGGGATGTCTCTAAGAAAATCAAGATCTAATTATACTGATAAGACCATGTCCTCGGAAGAAGAGCAAGCAAAGGTAAGCTTAGTGATGCCAATTTAGACCGTTCATCTTTGAAGGATATATGCTTGAAGTCATATATAGTCTTTATTATGTTTCCATGTAATTACTCACCTAAAAGTGGTGAATTATGTTTCCATGATAACTTGTAGTGAAATATAGTCTATTGCCATCAACATATTTATTGACAACTATTTGAATTTTACCTACTGTCTTGACAAAAGTTGACTGATATGATTCAGCCGAATTTCTTCGCATATATGTAACCATAATCCACAAGCAAATCTTATGTTTTTTAACTCCACTTCTGTGTGAAATTTAGTGACATAAAACCTTCAGTATTCACTATTCAGAGTGTATTCAGAGTGAAAGTAACAATCCTATTACAGCTCAATGGTGAAAATGCGACTTTAGTAATAAGCATGCTAGACTATGCGCACTCAAAGGCACCAAACAGCCAAAGGCATGTAAATGCTCACGCTATAAAATTAACATCACCATATCCTAGAAACTATATCAATCATCTGAAATTTTGCTATGGATGATGAATACTATTTTCGAACTTAACTATAATATCAAGTGATTCTGAGAATAAGTTGGGTAGTAGATCATAGAAATTACCACTCTTGCTCACATATATGTATTGTTTTAATATGATAATGATAACAAAACCTTACTCATCAAGACACTAAGAAATACAACTCTGTCTATCAACTTACAATGAATTTGCATGATTATTGAAATTAACCTAATGCCAACAAAATGCCTAAAGCTGAGCTTCCAGTAATCATGAAACTAAGTGGTACTAGCTGGTTAGTTGCTAGTTATTCTTAACCTATATGTAATTTGTTTTTGAATGCAATCCAAAACAACCTATTCAGAATTTTAAAGATACAGTCAAATTAACCAGTATTGCTTGAATACAATTAAAGCTTGTTTTGACTTTTGACTCCAGAATAGTTGCAATGTAAGTGCATGTATCCCACGCCTCTTTTCTCCCAAGCATGCATGATTGAAAACATGAAAGAACCAACAAAGGTAAGCTCCAAATATTTTCTCCTACATTTTTACTAATTGCAAGAAAGAACGACCTACTGAAATGTCATGACAATCCCTTCTTCATTTGATCAATCTCATCTAATGCCGTAATCAAGTATGTCTAAAACAAAACGAAAAATACTTCTTCACCCTACCATACAGTTAATCCACAATATCTACCCAACTATATCCAAAACTCTCACATGCTTTATCATGGGAAGAACTGTCACACTTCACTTTTTTCCCCCTTTCCCTTTCGTGATCCGTTCGTTCTTCCCTTCTATGTCCCACGACAGGGCATTCCAAGTAGGGGTGCATTCGGTTCGGATCACGGTTCGGATATGACACTTATCATATCCATATCCGCTTTCTAAGCGGATCGGATCACGGATCTGGATATTCATCGGTAAGAAAAAACATAACCATATCCGCTAAGCGGATACGGTTCGGATATTAAATAAGCGGATCACGGATACAATATGGATATTAATGGATATTTGGAAACGGATATGAATCGGATATGATAAAAAATACATATGATTATAATATTTAGCACACTAAATATAACTAAAAACATTCATCTATTAAACATAATCAAGATAAGTTTATTCAACCATATAGAAAATGTCACCTTATAGACATCAATACCGGTCCTCATGTAATTCTCAAGTCTAATCCAAATAACAAAAGTGCAAAAGCAGTATCAGGATATCGAACCGTATCGCATTTTATTCGAAAACCATATCAAACCGTATCGGGATGAAAATCAAACAACAAAAAGTGGCATATCGGAAAAGTCGGCGTGTCAGGATATCAGAACGTATCCGCATAGGCCAAAGTGTCGAAACGTATCAGGATGAAAACCAAAACCATAACCGTATCCAAACCATATCCGCCGGTTTCAATTTTTCCTTACCATATCCGCTTTCTAAGCGGATACGGTTGCGGTCGGTCCGGATATATCCGGACCGTTTTGCACCCCTAATTCAAGTCTCCAACTATGATTCCATGTCATAAGATGGCAATCAATGCCAGGAAACAATTGTTTCTCCCAAACTAATAGTTGATTGGTTATGAACGAAAGGGGCGGCTGAGTAGGACACATGGCAAAGCCGTGTCGCTCCCTCGTGAGGGGCCTGGGTTCGATTCTCGTGTGCGCCAAAGGCGCGATAAAATGAAAAAAAAAGATTGGTTATGTTAATATCTAAATGCATCAGAAAATACAAAAACATTCACCTATTGAACAAAGCCACTTATTATGTAAAATTTTTTAGAATTATCTTGTCTTGGACCGTTAACACCTGTGTCCTATATTCTTGTATCCATAAACACGACGAAACACTAAGCAGTTGGTACTGCTCTTCTAGAATGTCATAACTCACAAGAACTATGTTCAGTTCCTTCAAAATATACCCTTAAATAGGGATATAGTAAACCTTTGGATAAGAAAAATATTGTTCACAATCCAATTACTAGAAATAGTATGCACTATGATATGAGAACTAAAATCCTTATGTCATTTTTATGTTTCTTTTATTGAATAGATTATAAATTGAAAAACCACTCGTTATTTCACTAGATATTCAAACGACCCTTTAAAATCATACTTATGAACTAGGCAAACGAACCTTACCCGAGTCCAACAAGTTGCATAAATTTGAGGTTAAGTATACGATATACGTTCAAGAAGTGTATCGTGAGTTTTTTTAAACTAAAACATGTGTTATATATTAAGTACACATCTGAATAAATGTTTATATATATTCAAGAAGTGTCCAAGGAGTGTCCGACACGGACACGGATGCAGGAAGTGTCGGGCACAGATACGGCAACTTAGATGAAGTGTCCGGATAACCTAGGGAGAGATTAATGTATATCCACTGCCAAAACTCAGAATTACTCAAATCCAACATCCTTTCTTGTGGAAAAGCAAAAGCATTGGGCTAAATCACTAGAAAGTGACAATTGCAAACACAAGATTAATGAGGTCCAAAGCAAGTCCTACATTCTCAGATAAAAAAATACAAAATGAAAGGGCACTTACATATTTCCTCAAGATTTTGGGTCTCCGAGTAAAGCTCACCTATGAAAAGGGCTATAAAGCAATTTGTGATGGAAGTCAAAGGTATTATGACCTCACTTATATTATTATTAGAATGCTAAGGGGTTTGCCGCAAACTTTTAGCATTAGACCCAAAAATCTTAAAATCTACAGATTTAGGGTTTAGTCGACCGAAAATAAATTTGGAGAAGAAGAGGAGGGAAAGGGGATAGTTGATCTCCATCTAAATTGTAAGTTATGGCGCTTCTCATTTGAGCCCTAAAATTTTACAATTCACTTCTCAAATTCCTTTATCACTGATATCAAGTCTTGATCTTTCAAAGGGTAAATGGTTAATCACTCAGAGATATGACTTCTGATAATCGCTAGATTTCTGATTTTTAAGCATTATTTAATTACTTATCTTGCAACTTGAAATTATTGGGAACTTGCTTTACATTTCAATTGGTGATGGCTGCTAAATTGTTAGGTAATCAACTTACATTTACGAATTAGGTGTAGATTTTGCAACCTGTGATGGTGATGCATAGTAATTTGGTTTTTTTAAAGTGGCGCGCTCGGTGTTTCCTGGTTTATGAATTTATTGATTATTGATATGAAGTTGATATAGATATTTTGGCCTGGGAATATATATGTATCTATACATAGTTGGTTAGCATATATTCTTGCTTTATGCATATTGGTTTATGGGGGTATGTGTGCAAGTCAAATATCAGTTCTCTCTTACAACTTACATACTGAGTTACCGGTTTGGTGAAAGAAAAAAATTGGCTACGTGTTTGGTTTATGTTTTGCTCATGTAGAGGTAGGGTCAGATGTGTGCATGACCAATTTTTTGAACACTATATGCACTTTGGGACAATATAATTTATGACATAAGTCTATTGGGATGTTTTATAATTGTATTCCAGCTCACATTTCATGCATCTTACTATACTATCATACGTTAAAACTAAGCAATACATGTGAATACTTTGTGTTAACTGTACAGACATAGCCTATCTAGTTTTGATGCATATAAATCATTTATGAGTGTTAAGTCATCTCATGTCGTAACCTATGACGAGGTTCTTATTTATGACTCTGCCTTTTATTATTAGGTAAATTTCTTGTGCCATGATTTTTCTTCCAAAAAACTACAATGGAAATTTTTTAATTGGAAATCTACAATGTAGGTGTCAAAATGAATATTCTTTAGGAATCATATCATGTGGATCCAACCTAAGTTTTGTGTCGGTTGTCTGCTACCTAACGTAACGCTCCTCGTTTATCCTGACTTGGGACACACCGTAAAAAGATAAATAATGAAGCACACCATTGGTAGAGTTAAATAAACTTTCTAGAACATTGAAGTATCTAAGGACCTCTAAGAAATCTAGAGGGAGCAAGAGAACATATTTGTACATGAGATAAAGAAGCAATTGCTATATATTTCCTCCAACTACTCCTCCCCATGACACCCCAACAATAATGACAACGACTAAATTCTTGGTCATCTAAATTTGTGTATGATTACTGGGAAATGCTCAGCAAATCTGTGATTTTGAGAATAAGTATGTGATTATCTTCTTATAATAACTAATAACTTGGTTGGTTAATAGAAAAATGGTGAAAAGAAAAATGAAAATTGTCACCCCCCCAATTGCGCAACATAATTTAAAATGCATGACAACGACAGCACATGTGAAAACACATGTCAAGCTTGTTGCACTTCCATATTCCAGCTAAAACTTTCACAAAAAAACTTTATTGACATATAGAAATCTCAGAGCAAAAATTACTGATATAACTATAACTCTAGTGAGTCGAAAGAGTCTTATTACATAAGCATAGCGGTTTGTCTAATATAACTATAACTCTAGTGAGTCGAAAGAGTCTTATTACATAAGCATAGCGGTTTGTCTAATATAACTATAACTCTAGTGAGTCGAAAGAGTCTTATTACATAAGCATAGCAGTTTGTCTAATATAACTATAACTCTCAGTGTCAAGCACTCTTATAGATTCTTCTCATGTCCCAAAGCTCTGAGCTACATATAGAGCTATTTAATTCTCTTTTGAAAAAGATTTAAATCAGCGGGGTGAGTTTATATTCAGTGAGTAGATAACTTCTCACTAACGGATTAGACAAGTTTAAGAAATTATTGATACGAGTTCAAATTAACTAAATTAACTACTATAAAAGAGCGAATAAGGAAGCATATAAGATATTGAATAAAATGATCTTCCATGTATATCATTTGACAATTATAAAACTCATGTAGTTATAAGAAAATAATAAAATGAGCACAAAATACTTTTAATTGTAAATGTCTATCTATAATACACTTTGCAAAACTTTCTCAATTGTCACAATAAGGCTATGAAATTGAGTGGGAAGAGTGATCTTGTTTGAGAGACAAGCATGTATTACATGTCCATAATTGTAACTTGAAAATTTAATCAGTAAAGAAAAATTGCAACTTCATGAAATACTAATTTTTTTAAAAACCATGAAATACTAATTTTTTTAAAAACCATGAAATACTAATTTTTTTAAAAACCATGAAATACTAATTTTTTTAAAAACCATGAAATACTAATTTTTTTAAAAACCATGAAATACTAATTTTTTTAAAAACCATGAAATACTAATATAACTACTTTTGAGGTACACCTAATTGCAAAAAGAAAGTACATCTCATTGCACTTTCTGTCCACTTGAGCTTCTATTTGAAACATGTTAAACCGTTAGCTATAAATGGTGACTTTGGAATTTCATCTGATTTTAGTAGGACATTGGCGGACATTAAAAGTAAAAAATAGAAATAAAACAACTTACTTTTGATAGAAGCTTTCTCCTCTTCTCTCTATTGTTTTGTGTGGGAGTTTACTAGGAGAAGGGAAGGAAAGTTAAATAAAGGAAAGGAGAGGTAGGGAAGGAAAGGAAGCGATAAAATGTTGTTTGGGAGTTCTAATAAAGGGGAGGGAAGTGAAGTGAATATATATAAAGTTACATAAATACCCTTAGATGTTATTAAGACATTTTGTGAACTAATAAATTATAAGGGTAAAATTGTCTCTCCATCTTGAATATATTTACACTCATTTCCTTTACTCCCTCTACCGCCCAATTTGGGGAGAGGAAAATCTTACCAAATTTCACCTTCCTTTCCATCCTTTAACCACTCAAAAACTCCCAAACAAAGGTATTATAAAATTTCACCTTCCCTTCCATCCTCTAACCACCATCCAAACACACTGTGTAGCTTTTGGTATTTTTCTTCTTGTGTATGAGGCTATGAGAGATTGACTAGTTTATGTAGGGTTTTCATGTCCTTTTGCATTCTATAACTCATAGTTACTTTTACTCCTAATTAAGGACATTAAAGACCTAATTGAAACTTATAACTTATTGCCTCAGGTAGGAAACTCTTGATTTTCCTTTTTTCCTTCATTTTTTGAGAAAACCGGTTCTCTATAAAAATAAAGACAACAAACTTGTCAGTTTTATACTTGCCTTTTAGTTCCGACTTTAGAAATCTTCTGTAGATATACATTAAAATTGCTAGTAAAAATTAGAGAAATGCTAACAAGTTCAAGTGGCAGGAAAGATTGCGATCTCTCAGTCTTCTTAATTTCTAAAAATACATCTCTTCTTTTTTTTTAATTATCCCTTACTTTACGGTAGAGGTATTGTTTTTATAAGTGTTTTTCCTTACTTATGTGGATCATTCACGGAAGTTCTGATTCTACTTTTCTAGAACAAGTCAGGTCTCAAGAAAGAATTAATCTATAAAATGAATAAGAGAGCTAGATTCTTGACATGATTATGAAAACATACAAAAATCATTACAGTTCTTAGTATGTGGAATATACATTGCATAGTAAAACTTCTTCATGTATTGGCCTCCATTCATGATTTTGCTGAGATTTACTCACTTCTTTTAAGTGCAGTTTATGAGATGACATTATGGCTCAATTCCAACCTAATTTAAAATGCATGACAACGACGACACATGTGAAAACACATGTCAAGCTTGTTGCACTTCCATATTCCATTAAAACTTTCACAAAAACTTTATTGACATATAGAAATCTCGAGCAAAAATTACTGATATAACTATAACTCTAGTGAGTCGAAAGAGTCTTATTACATAAGCATAGCGGTTTGTCTAATATAACTATAACTCTCGGTGTCAAGCACTCTTATAGATTCTTCTCATGTCCCAAAGCTCGAGCTACATATAGAGCTATTTAATTCTCTTTTGAAAAGATTTAAATCAGCGGGGTGAGTTTATATTCAGTGAGTAGATAACTTCTCACTAACGGATTAGACAAGTTTAAGAAATTATTGATACGAGTTCAAATTAACTAAATTAACTACTATAAAAGAGCGAATAAGGAAGCATATAAGATATTGAATAAAATGATCTTCCATGTATATCATTTGACAATTATAAAACTCATGTAGTTATAAGAAAATAATAAAATGAGCACAAAATACTTTTAATTGTAAATGTCTATCTATAATACACTTTGCAAAACTTTCTCAATTGTCACAATAAGGCTATGAAATTGAGTGGGAAGAGTGATCTTGTTTGAGAGACAAGCATGTATTACATGTCTATAATTGTAACTTGAAAATTTAATCTGTAAAGAAAAAATTGCAACTTCATGAAATACTAATTTTTTTTTAAAAAACCATGAAATACTAATATAACTACTTTTGAGGTACACCTAATTGCAAAAAAGAAAGTACATCTCATTGCACTTTCTGTCCACTTGAGCTTCTATTTGAAACATGTTAAACCGTTAGCTATAAATGGTGACGGCTGGAATTTCATCTGATTTTAGTAGGACATTGGCCAGACATTAAAAGTAAAAAAATAGAAATAAAACAAAGAAATGGCTGGAGGTCACCGGACATCGTCGGGGGCGATGCCAGTAGCCGTAAAAAGCTACTTCTTTTCTTTTTCTTTTCTAAATCTACATCATTCTAAAACTAAAACTAAAAGAAATAAAACAACTTACTTTTGATAGAAGCTTTCTCCTCTTCTCTCTATTGTTTTGTGTGGGAGTTTACTAGGAGAAGGGAAGGAAAGTTAAATAAAGGAAAGGAGAGGTAGGGAAGGAAAGGGAAACGATAAAATGTTGTTTGGGAGTTTAGTAAGGGGAACGGAAGTAAACTTAATTCACCTTGTTTGGGAGTTCTAATAAAGGGGAGGGAAGTGAAGTGAATATATATAAAGTTACATAAATACCCTTAGATGTTATTAAGACATTTTGTGAACTAATAAATTATAAGGGTAAAATTGTCTCTCCATCTTGAATATATTTACACTCATTTCCTTTACTCCCTCTACCGCCCAATTTGGGGGAGAGGAAAATCTTACCAAATTTCACCTTCCTTTCCATCCTTTAACCACTCAAAAAAACTCCCAAACAAAGGTATTATAAAATTTCACCTTCCCTTCCATCCTCTAACCACCATCCAAACACACTGTGTAGCTTTTGGTATTTTTCTTCTTGTGTATGAGGCTATGAGAGATTGACTAGTTTATGTAGGGTTTTCATGTCCTTTTGCATTCTATAACTCATAGTTACTTTTACTCCTAATTAAGGACATTAAAGACCTAATTGAAACTTATAACTTATTGCCTCAGGTAGGAAACTCTTGATTTTCCTTTTTCCTTCATTTTTGAGAAAACCGGTTCTCTATAAAAATAAAGATCTACACAATGTAAAATTCTTTTAGCAATTATCTAAGTGAATAGAAATAACATGTACGATCCATTAGTTTCTTTTATCGGAAATAAGATTATTATTTAAGATAGCATATAATAGATATATAACTTTTATATTAAATATTCAAAAATAATTAATGAGAAGAAACCTACTAGTCTTTAGAAATCTGAGAACACTTGGGAACCGTACTCCAAATATCTTAGTGCTGACTTGAACCTATAAGCATACAATATGTATAAATATTGTAATACCATCTACAAATAAACTATTCTGGATACAAGATTAATACTTGTGGTTTCTAGGGACTAAGGGGTAATTTTTCCATTCTACAAACATCTCTTTTAAGGCTTTGGTCCTAACAGCAAACTTTCCTCTGCTAAGGGGCTAATATTAATTTTCCTTTTCATCTTCTACATTGTTGCTTCCTTCCTGTTCCTTTTTGTTCTCAAACCCATCAAACTTGAATTGGGTTCGGTGGCTAGGGTGAGCGTCGCCGGCGTAGCTCAGGTCAAAGAAATGGCCGGAGATCACTGGACATCGTCGGATGCGACGCCAGTGGCTGTAAAAAGATACTTCCTGTCATTTTCTTTTCTAAATCTACATCATTCTAAAACTAAAACTAAAAGAAATAAAACAACTTACCTTTGGCAGAAGTTTCTCCTCTTCTCTCTATAGCTTTTGGTATTTTTCTTCTTGTGTATGAGGCTATGAGAGATTGACTAGTTTATGTAGGGTTTTCATGTCCTTTTGCATTCTATAACTCATAGTTACTTTTACTCCTAATTAAGGACATTAAAGACCTAATTGAAACTTATAACTTATTGCCTCAGGTAGGAAACTCTTGATTTTCCTTTTTCTTCATTATTTGAGAAAACCGGTTATCTACAAACACAGAGACAACAGACCTGCCAGTTTTATACTTGCCTTTTAGTTCCGACATAAGAAATCTTCTGTAGATATACATTAAAATTGCTAGTAAAAAATCAGATAAATGCTAACAAGTTCAAGTGGCAGGAAAGATTGTGATTCCTCAGTCTTCTTAATTTCTAATAAATACATATCTTTTCTTTTCTTTAATTATCCTTTACTTTATGGTAGAAAGTGTTTTTCCTTACTTATGTGGATCATTCATGGAAGTTCTGATTCTACTTTTCTAGAACATATTAGGTCTCAAGAAAGAATTAAACCATAAAATGGACAAGAGATCGCTAGATTCTTGACATGATTATGAAAACATACAAACAAAATCATTACAGTTTTAGTACGTGGAATATGCATTGCATAATAAAAATTCTTCATTTATTGGCCTCCATTCATGATTTTGCTGAGATTTACTCACTTCTTTTAAGTGCAGTTTATGAGATGACATTATGGCTCAATTCCAACCTCACTTGCTCTCAGCTGCTTCTCCAATGGATATAGAATTCACAGTTTTTTTGAGGCTTGCCTGGATTGCAGCCATACTTCCAATAGTCGTGGCATCTATTCCAATAAAACCTTTTGATTTCTTTCAGAGTTTGCTCTTAAAATTTGCTGCTAGAGGAAAAACCTCGCTGTCTTCAGATAAATTCTCAATTCCTCAAAGATACTTCTTACATTTCTATGTCTTAGCTGTGGTGTTAACAACATGCTTGGCCCTTTCAACATGGCTCTATGCATATAATTCTGATGACCATATAACTTCTGCTGGGGACAGAATTAAGGCTTGGAGAATCGTATTTGTTCTTTTATTGATGGAAGCTCAAGTCTTGAGACGCTTATATGAGTCAAAATACATGTTTATTTATAGCCCATCAGCTCGGATGCACATCCTTGGCTACTTCACCGGTTTGTTCTTTTATACAGCAGCGCCTCTATCACTTGCCAGTAAATTTGCCCTGAAGGCATTGAGTTATTCAGTTCATCTATTGACGGAATTCATGGTCAAAGGGCTGACTGAATTACCGGTTGAGTTCACATGGAAGGAAATATTGAAACCGTTTATCGGTTTGGGATGGTGTCAGTGGATTGGGTCTACTATTTTTATCTGGGGTTGGTTACATCAGCTTCGTTGTCATCAAATTCTTGGGTCTTTGCGTGAAAATAAAAGAGATAATGGCTATGTAATCCCCCATGGAGACTGGTTTGAGTACGTCTCTTGCCCACATTATCTTTTTGAAATTGTGATATATGCTGGGATTTTGGTTGCCAGTGGGGGTTTGGATTTCACTGTGTGGCTCGTTTTGTTGTTTGTCATAGCAAATCTAGTATTTGCATCAGCAGAGACTCATCGATGGTATCATCTCAAGTTTGATAGTTATCCCAAGTCCCGGAAAGCTATCATTCCTTTTATATATTAATTATCAGAAACTATGGCATTTGATCATGTCATATCAAACAAGAGGAAAAGTTCAAATGAAGAATGGCAATTCAATTTGCTTCGGGATCACTTAAAATTTCACAAAAATGGCTTTTAGAGGCTTCTTGTTACCCAACTACTGTTCATTGAGTAGATAAGGTATGATTAAGAAACATTGCATTAAACTTAGCTTGTATTGGACTCTGTTTATTCCTCTAGCATCTTAGAGAGGTTTCTTTTGGTTTTTGTTATGTTTAATGTAGCGACTCATTAGGCATATTACACTTAAATTTTATTCTCGCTTCTACTGCTTAGCTTGACTTGATTCAAAAGCCTATACTAGTCTGTGTCGTCTTCTAACCCTTCTTATTTTCTCCTACTGTACTTTTCTGTCTTCACCATCTTCCTCTTCTTGCATATTGCGCATCCATTTTATTGCCGTTAGAAGTTTGTTAATCTACTGATCAAATAAGGCTAGAGGGGGAAAAGACTGATTCAATTCTGAACTTATCTTTATCATAGTGTCTGAAATTTGAAGTCATCTTCCACAAAAGAAATTTCTCTTATAATTTGGAGTTTGCAGGTTTTTTGCAGTGTACTTGGCTTATAAAATACATAGTCTGTAGTTGCTGGCATCAGTAAAAATGATGTGTGAATAGAGCTCCAGTTTCAGCTGTGCATAAGCTTGCATCTATTATTAATTTTGCTTCAGTTACCTACTTGTATAATGTACATTCTTTTTCTGCAATCAAACATCAACATAAACAAGATCATGTCAAATTTTTTTGGTGTGTTATCTCTTTGTACACAAACTAACTGATGTGTTTCTGATTAATTAGTTGGAAAGGACTTTGGCTTAGAAAAAAATGTTGGCATAGTTACTTATACACTGCGTATATATTCTGCCGAGATACAAATTGTATCGGGTAGACTTATTATATTACATGATATCGTGATAATGAATTATCACGGATTATGCGTTTTGAAATTTTTAATATATGTTGGTATCAGTCAAATAAGATGAAAAGGAAACTATGTGGGGATTATAGTCAAATAAGACGAAACTGCAGAAATGAAACTAACCTATACAAAACAATGAAAGTAAATAAATAACCTAAACAGGAATTATATAAAACAATGAAAGTAAATAAATAACCTAAACAAGAATTAAATCTCATGTGGGTTAGAAAAGGAAAGATAGGTTTTTAAAGAAAAACAAAATAATTTGATTCCCCATGATAATAAGATATCCAATCTTCATCAATCAACAAGATCTAACGGTGGAGAGAGGTGAGTTACTAAGCTAGTTACACCTATGTGTATTGTGCATGAAAAATATAAAATATTTCAAGCAAAAGACTAACAAAAATATCCCAAGCTATTCTAATGTAGGACACAAACTGAACAAATTCAAGGAGAAGTGGGACTGTCACGAGTCAAATGCGGATGCAGATGCATTATTGACTTGCCCGCAAAAAATGAGCATATCTCATAATCCAGAAGGCGGATTTTGAAATATTATATATGAAAATCGCTTATATCGACGAGAATGAGCCATTTAGATTGACAGATTCCCGAAATCCTATCAGCATCACCAATTTTTGGACGAAATTCGAAAATAATCAGCATTTGGTTTATTTTTAGTAATAAGTTAAGAGTCTATTTAGATTAGAAACAAATTCAATTTTGTTTCAATTTGAACCGACTTGTTTCCTATATTATAGAGTCTTTTAGTTAATTTTATAGTATTTCTATTTTTAGGATTTCTATTCCTATTAGTATTATGCTTTATTTTTCTATTTAAGAAAGAGAATTGTAAACCCTATGGGGAGATTACTTTTTTCAATAAATTCCTATTTATCTTATTTTTCTTTGTGGATTTCGAAGTTTTTCATGGATTCGTAGGGCAGCCTTGGTGGATTCCGAGGTCTATCGCTTTTGTGCTTCGTTATATTCAAATCTATATTGTTGTACACTTAAAGTAAAACTACTAAAATGTCAAATTGTAATTAATTGTATAAAATGTCAAATATAACCTTGAGCATAGAAATTGTATTTACAAATTTGTCCAAAACAGATGTGTAGGTGATCAAACAATATCCTATATGCCATAAAAAACAAAAATAAAAAAAAATAAAAAAGAACATAAAGTATGTATATGACAATAGAATTCATGATAGCATTCCTTATTTAGCTCTCAATTACCCACTGATTTAATTGTACCCCGCTGATTTAGCTCTCATTACTATTTACCTATGTTTTATACCTATAATATAACTATAGCTATATAAAAGGTGAAAGGAATACAGTTTTCTAGTTGTATTCCATTATCTGACTTTTAGTGATTTAGAAGACGGTAGCGGGAAGTTGAAGAGATGTAATTTTACAACTTTATTTTCTTAAGGCCATATTTGTTCACCACAAACCAAAAAAGTGTTTATTAAGTAGTTTTATTAATCCCAATTCCCCAAACGTTCCATAATTGTCAATAAGAATAGTTTTCATTGACATTCACGTCGATTGAGGTAATTAACACCAAATAGTTAACCACTGCCCCGGGGGCACTAGTTAACAAATGCCAAATAGTTAATATCCCTAGAAAGAAGACGGTGCTGATCAAAATCTTCTCTATTTAGTAAATATCCTAGCTGTAGAAGTAATTAATTGTTGGGCGCGCGGAGCGCGGAACCGTCGAGAGAAACCACCACAAACGGAAAGCCAAAACACAATAAAAGAGTAAAGACACGAGATTTACGTGGTTCGTGAAGTGCCTCGTCCCACGCGGGGTAAGGAGGGGATTTTCACTAATAGAAAGAGAGAATACAAATTTGGATTACAAGTTCTCACAAAGAAACCCTAAAAAACAAACCTCTCAATCTCTCAAAAGATCTCCTCTCCAAAGATGCACAAAACTCTCTCAAAGTGCTCCAAAGCGTGCTTAAAACTTACCCTAACAATCGGGTTAGGGGTTATTTATAACCTCTAAGCGAATTGGGTTTAAAACCAAATCCTAATTAGACCCGTTTTGAATCTGCTTGATTAGTCGACTACAACTCATATTAGTCGACTAATGAATCAGAGATTAGTCGACTATAATACGCATTAGTCGACTACTCGCACTCAACGCAAATACACCTTTCGTCGTTTCATAAGTAGTCGCTACAATGCCTAGTAGTCGACTCTTTTGATGGCTGTCTTGTGCATGTTTTGTGCATGTTCTACAATTCTCCACCTCGTACATCATTTGATTCACCTCAAATTTTGGACGAACACCAAGAACACCAAGAACATCTAGAGATCACCATCACCAATCGGGCCAATCAAATTGTGCCACTACACGCGGCCGCCACGCACCCTCCACCGGATCAAGGCGATCGTAGTTCACCTCAAATCATCTCCACCTTACCCATTACCGCTGAAGGGCCATGCCCTCTTGGGCAAATCAACACGAAGCCGATATGAAGCAAGTCTAAGCAATGCTTAAACTTACTACCGTGACCACCTTGGTTAACATGTCCATGGATTCTCATTCGTGTGCACCTTCATGAGAAATATCACCTTCCTCAATGACATCCCGCACAAAATGATACCGACATCGATATGCTTGGTACGAGCATGATGAACTGATTCTTCGCCAAGTGAATTGCACTCATTGTCACACCACAAGTTCACGTTTTCTGCTCAATCCCCAAATCGCCTAGAAGACCCCATAACCACAATGTTTCCTTCACTCCCTCGCCATGGCCATGTACTCTCAGTAGAAAGTGCCATCAGAGCCGCAACATCGACGCTAACTAACCGAGCCCCATGTATCTTGAATACATAACCAAGAGTAGATCGCCGTCTATCTAGATCGCCAGCATAATCGAGTCCACAAACCGATCAATCGACATGTTTCTCCACCAAAACAGAGACCGTATCAGCGGTAACCTTTAAGTACACGAGGACACACACTTCACCGCTTCCGGTCGCCTTTCCGGATTCGCCATGAATCTATCAACCACTAACTAACCACAGGAAATATCCAAGGTACACACCATTGCATACATTAAAGCGCCAACCGCACTAGCATAGGAACACGCTCCATGTGCCTTCTTCACTGTAGTGGGAGATTGATTACCGAAGCCTAAAGTGTGGAGCCAATGGAGTCACCACCTACTTAGCACTTTGCATCCCGAACCTCGCGATCACCCGCTCTATGTAGCCCTTCTGACTCAAGAACAATCGTCGATTCGCTGCTCTCTTCTAATCTCCATACCGGTATTTTCCTAGCGGCACCCATGTCCTTCATCTCGAACTCTTCACCAAGTTGAGATTTCAACCTATCTATCTCCACCACGCTCTTAGAAGCAATAAGCATGTCATCCACATACAAAGAAGATAGATAAAATTACCTCCGCGAAGCTTCAGAATGTAAACACGGCAATCATGATCGCCGGAAAACCCATGCTTCGGCATGAAGGAGTCAAATCGCTTGTACCCTTTGTCGGAGATTGCTTTAATCCATACGGTGACTTCCTCAAGCGACACACATGATTCTCCTTATCCTCAACCTTGTAGCCCTCGGGTTGATGCATGTAGATCTCTTCATCCAAGTCTCCTGCAAGAAGGTCGCTTTTAACATCGAGTTGATCCGACTCAAAATCACCATAAGCAACAATACTCAATAGCACCCGAATAGAAGTGTGTTTCACCACGGAGAAAATATCTCATTGTAATCCACACCCTCTTTACGTGCAAAACCCTTAGCCACTAGCCTCGCCTTGTATCTTACACCACCGAAGCTCAAAGATCTTCCTTTCTTTTATACACCCACTTATAACCAATAGCTTTTCTTCCTACGGCAATGGGACCACCTCATGTTTGGTTCTTCAGAAGAGATTCCATCTCTTCCTCCATCATGACCAACCAACTCTCACTATCCTTGTCCCGAATAGCTTCCTTGAAGGAGACCGCTCGTCCTCCTCCACCCAGAGTCGCGTATTCAACCATATTAGCTGCCCATAGTGCTTGGGGTTGATCAGCCCCGGCTTGATCGCATATGCTCGCTTTGGCCTAGTGGAAGCCAAATTATCCTCGGCTGCTTTGTTGTTGTAGTGCACGTGTATTTTCCTGCTGAACCTCCTCTGCTCCAAGCTCATCATCTACGACTTCCAACTTGAGCACGATTAGAACCTAGTTGGTCTTTAGGTTCTATTTCAATAACACGAGACTTAGAAGTCTCACCGGTCCTAACACCATCATCCTTGGGCCCTAGCAATCATGGATTTCTCATCAAAGGTAACATCCTGGCGATCACGAACTTTGAATCTTTCCACACCAAAGGCGATAGCCTTTTACGCCTTTGCATATCCCAAGAATATTGCCTTCTTGGCCCTGGCGTCAAGCTTTCCCTCGTTGGCGTGATGGTAGGTACGTACATTGAAAATTCGAGCCTATCATAATGCATGCTCGGACCACACCGGTGTATCACCATCAATGTCACGACCTAACTAACGCTGGAAATATCAAGGCGTGTACCACCATTGCATACATTAAAGCGCCAACGCAGCATAGGAACACGCTCCATGTCGCCTTCTCTTCGTGTAGTGGGAGATTGATTACCGAAGCCTAAAGTGTGGAGCCAATGGAGTCACCACCTACTTAGCACTTTGCATCCCGAACCTCGCGATCACCCGCTCTATGTAGCCCTTCGACTCAAGAACAATCGTCGATTCGCTGCTCTCTTCTAATCTCCATACCGGTATTTTCCTAGCGGCACCCATGTCCTTCATCTCGAACTCTTCACCAAGTTGAGATTTCAACCTATCTATCTCCACCTGCTCTTAGAAGCAATAAGCATGTCATCCACATACAAAGAAGATAGATAAAATTACCTCCGCGAAGCTTCAGAATGTAAACCACGGCAATCATGATCGCCGGAAAACCCATGCTTCGGCATGAAGGAGTCAAATCGCTTGTACGGCTGTCGGAGATTGCTTTAATCCATACGGTGACTTCCTCAAGCGACACACATGATTCTCCTTATCCTCAACCTTGTAGCCCTCGGGTTGATGCATGTAGATCTCTTCATCCAAGTCTCGTGCAAGAAGGTCGTTTTAACATCGAGTTGATCCGACTCAAAATCACCATAAGCAACAATACTCAATAGCACCCGAATAGAAGTGTGTTTCACCACCAGGAGAAAATATCTCATTGTAATCCACACCCTCTTTACGTGCAAAACCCTTAGCCACTAGCCTCGCCTTGTATCTTACACCACCGAAGCTCAAAGATCTTCCTTTCTTTTATACACCCACTTATAACCAATAGCTTTTCTTCCTACGGGCAATGGGACCACCTCCCATGTTTGGTTCTTCGAAGAGATTCCATCTCTTCCTCCATCATGACCAACCAACTCTCACTATCCTTGTCGAATAGCTTCCTTGAAGGAGACCGGCTCGTCCTCCTCCACAGAGTCGCGTATTCAACCATATTAGCTGCCCATAGTGCTTGGGGGTTGATCACCCCCCGAGCGATCATGCATGCTCGCTTTGGCCTAGTGGAAGCCAAATTATCCTCATTTGCTGTTGTTGTAGTGCACGTGTATTTTCCTGCTGAACCTCCTCTGCTCAAGCTCATCATCTACGACTTCCAACTTGAGCGCGATTAGAACCTAGTTGGTCTTTAGGTTCTATTTCAATAACACGAGACTTAGAAGTCTCACCGGTCATAACACCATCATCCTTGGGCCCTAGCAATCATGGATTTCTCATCAAAGGTAACATCCGATCACGAACTTTGAATCTTCCGGTACACCAAAGGCGATAGCCTTTTACGCCTTTGCATATCCAAGAATATTGCCTTCTTGGCCCTCGCGTCAAGCTTTCCCTCGTTGGCGTGATAGTAGGCGGTACATTGAAAATTCGAGCCTATCATAATCGCATGTTTCGACCACACCCTATGGGTGTATCACCATCAATGTCGAATGTGGTGAGCGGTTCACAATGTAACAAGCAGTAGCCACCGCCGCCGCTTCACCATTCGTTGCCCAATCACGCATAAGATCGCATACTCGCGCCTTTTCCCGGTGTTGGTTCGATCTCTCCGCGACCCCATTCTGGCGTGGTGTAGACTGTTGTCGGTGTCGAACAATTCCCTCCGATCACGAACTCCTTGAAAGCACCATTCAGATACTGCATCGCATCGATTCGGCTTTCAATTTCTTTTCCTGCCTCCGTTTTCAACCATTGTTCTCCACTTCTTGAATGTCTCGAACACCTCATTCTTATGCTTGAAAGTAAATCCAAGCATACCTAGAATAATCATCTATAAATGAGACATACACGGAACCACCCTTAGAAGTTGTTCAGCCCGGACCCCAAACGTCCGTGTGCACATAATCTAGTATCCCTCGCTCTTAGACTTGCTTCTCAAAAGCGAACCACGTGTGACTTTCCATACACACAATCCTCGCAAAAATCCATCTTTGGGTTTCTTGATTCTTATTGAGACCCTCTTTACCAGCGAACTAGACCCTTCTCGACATATGCCCAAGCCGCCATGCCATAACCGTGTGTGCTCACATGGGTCTCCACCACTTCCTTCAGCCAACCGCCGCATTCCTGCCACACCGTCGTGACTCGAGAGAGTATATAGATTACCGTGGCGAACACCCTTCATCACTACTAAGGAACCACGAACAACCTTCTTCACTCCGTTTTCGTCACAATCCTCGCAACCACCGGAGTCAAAGCACCAAGCGAGATAAGATTCTTCCGCAAGTCGGGAACATGCCTCACATCCGTCAAGGTTCGAACCACTCCATCATGCATCTTGATTTTGATATTACCTAGCCCTTGTTTTACAAGCATGGTTATTCCCCATCAATACAGTTCCCCATCAATGCCTCGTAGGTAGTAAACCACTTCCTATTTGGACACATATGGTAAGAGCAACCAGAATCAAGTATCCACTTCAGGAGATCTCCTCGCCACCGTGGCGACATAGCATTCCTTATCGCTCCCTTCCTCCTCAAACGTAGCTCGCTTCTTCCTTGCCCTCTCTCCTCTCGGTCTTGTTGTTGTTTTCTTTCCACTACTCTCTTATTTGGACGGTCGACTTTGAAATGCCCAAATTTCACCGACTTGAAACATCCTTTTTCCGCAAGAGGTCTTGATTTAGATCTAGACTTTCCTCCCTTGCCTTTTCCTCGCTCATTGCTCCTTCCTCTTGCAAACAATCCCTGCGCTTGTTCCTTGTTACCGCCAGTAGCCATGTCACTAGTTGCAATCTTAGAAGATCGTCAGCTAGAAGTGCCGTTCTAGTCTCATCCATCTTCAAATTTTCTCCCACAAGCCTCGGTGTTTGCACGAGGTTCTCATAAGACTTCTAGAGACAGTAGTAGAAGCGCTGATCCTCGTCTCCTACTTTAACATCTATGTCTTTCAAATCTGATATGATCCTATCAAACTTGTTGATGTGTTCCCGGATTGATGAGCCCTCCTCCATCTTGCAAGTATACAATTTGGATTTTAAGTAGATCCGGTTAGTTAGACTCTTCGTCATGAAGGTACCCTCTAACTTCTTCCACACGCTAAATGCTTCTCTCCATCTACCAAGAAAGCTACATCCCTCTCGAGGCATAGGATAATCGACTGCGGCTTCCGGATCCAACTCCTCCCAATCCTCATCGGACATATCCTTGTTCTTCTTCTCCTTTCCATCCAAAGTCTTGTGCAATTTTTGCGAAATTAGAAAGTTTTTCATCGCATCCTCCAATAAGAAAAATCGTTCTTCCCATTGAACTTTTCAATCTCGAATTTTTCCACTTTGGTGATTCTTGGTTGGCGCCATCCTCTGTTTGTCTTCGTGAATCCGCTTCTCTCGAGATCACCGAACACCCCTCAAATTAGAAATTACACCACTTCTAATCGAACAATAGCTCGATACCAATTGTTGGTAGCGAACCGTCGAGAGAAACCACCACAAGCGGAAAGCCAAAACACAATAAAAGAGTAAAGACACGAGATTTACGTGGTTCGGCAAGTTGCCTACGTCCACGGGGTAAGGAGGGATTTTCACTAATAGAAAGAGAATACAAATTTGGATTACAAGTTCTCACAAAGAAACCCTAAAAACAAACCTCTCAATCTCTCAAAGATCTCCTCTCCAAAGATGCACAAAACTCTCTCAAAGGTCGCTCCAAAACGCTTAAAACTTACCTAACAATCGGGTTAGGGGTTATTTATAACCTCTAAGCGAATTGGGTTTAAAACCAAATCCTAATTAGACCCGTTTTGAATCGCTTGATTAGTCGACTACAACTCATATTAGTCGACTAATGAGCTGTAGATTAGTCGACTATAATGAGATTAGTCGACTACTGCACTCAACGCAGAAATACACCTTCGTCGTTTATACAGTAGTCGACTACAATGCCTAGTAGTCGACTACTTGCTCCCAACCAAAACTTCGTTGCTCATATAGCTGTAGTCAATTACAATGCCTAGTAGTCGACTCTTGAACTGCTTGTCTTGTGCATGTTTTGTGCATGTTCTACATTAATAATCCTAAAGATACGAGTTAGTGAAAACCCCTCAACTATTTTAACTTGAGTAACCCCCCTCAGGTTGGGGGGTGTTGTAGATAATCCCCACAACTTAGAATATAAAAATGGAGTTAGCAGGTATGAATTTCCCTCTTTTGCCATGTCTTCTGATAAATTCTCAATTCCTCAAAGATATTTCTTACATTTCTATGTCCTAGCTGTGGTGTTAACAACATGCTTGGCCCTTTCTACTTGGTTCTATGCATATAGTTATAGTTGCCATACAACTTCTGCTGAGCATAGAATTAAGGTCTGGAGAACTGTATTTGTTCTTTTACTGATGGAAGCTCAGATCTTGAGAGGCTTATACGAATCAAAATATGTGTTTTTTTAATAGCCAATCAGCCGGGTGCACATGTTTTATAGCCCATCAACCCGGGTGCACATTGTTAGCTACTTCATTGGTTTGTTTTATTATACAGCAACACCTTTGATCACTTGCCAGTGCATTTGCCCTTGAGGCCTCGAGATATTCGGTACATCTATTAGGCGAATTCATAGCCAAAGGATCGGATCAGTTACCAAGTGGGTTTAAATGGAAAGAAATATTGAAATCTTTTATCAGTTTGGAATTTTGCCAGTGGATCGGGTTTACTATTTTAATTTGGGGTTGGTTATATCGACTTCATTGCCATCAAATTCTTGGGTCTTTGCGCAAAAATAAAAGAGCGATGACCTAGGTAGCACGGATACGGGTATGGACACGGACACAGACACGGATACGGACATGGGACACGACAAATTTATAAAATGTAGGATATAGGGACACGCAAATTTGATTTAACTTGAGTCTTAATTGTTATAGATAATAGAAAGAAACATACAAATATTATAGGTATTTTTATCTAATAATGGGTATGCTTGGTACCAAGCACAAAATTGATGTTTGATAGTGATGTGGATGCTTCTCATCCACTCATTTAAAGGTACCATTTAAAAATGGTCCCCAATTGATTACCCACCCATTAAATAAGTGGATGAGAAGTAGCCACATTACTACCAAATACGAAATAGAAAATTTGGTGTTAGGTACCAAGCATAATGTCACGCCCCGGTTCCCTAACATTATAAGTTAGAACCTGACTCGACTGACGATGCAACTCTACGGTCACATTCATGTCTCTAGATCATCATGTATACAGATATATAAACAAAACTACACAACAGAGCATGTAACTGAGATAGCGAAAGAAATATATAGATAAAAAAATTTCCAGAAAGACCGAGTTCAAGTACATCTAACCATAATGTTTAAGTACATCTAACCACAATGGAAAAAAATAAAATACATCATAGTCTGGAAAGGCCACATGTGGCTCCAAGGAAAGTCTAAAATAAATAAACTACCTAAAACAAATGAAGCTAGTAGAAACTGAGAAGGTAGATCAATGATCATTGCAGTTGGGCCTGCTCCTCAAAATACTCTTGATCCTGCGAAGAAAGAACAGTCCCCGAGTCTAGGATGCGCAAATCCCAGGGGAGTCAGAAAACTCCCAACAAGCATGTCAAATGAAGAAATGGTACACAGGTTGGTTTATGTGAAAGATATAAAGAAAAGATGAAATCTAAATTAAGAGTGATTAAATTAAAGATACTAACTACAGATATCAGATATAATACTACCACAAATCACACAAGCACATTATCTTTTATTATTTGTTATTTGAATTAGAGAAGAACATTTTCATGCATATAAGTCGGTTTTCCCGTAAACCATCTCTAGAACATGGCTTCAAGTCAGGTATTGGCCATTGGCCTTTACATATATATATATAACTGAGAATATTACGTATGCGCATAAATCCGCTTATATACACTTTATATTCTCCGTCCAATCTCCCTTTATTAAACCCCGTATTTACTGTTTATTTTAAGTGACTGCATGAAATGTTGTGCACTAACCACAGAGTTACCGTGGAACGGCTTTCGTAAAATTAAGTGTCAATCTTTACCCCAAAGGTGTCGCCATCGTTGGTGAGGAGGCTGGCGGATGGTGCAGTGTCGACTAGCCCCGATAGCCACAGGCGACACCGGTCTCCGGCCTTTGTCGAGGTTACTATCGGCCTCGGCGTCGTCGAACACGGCAACGAGTTGATGAGCATCCATGCGGTTATACCATCTTGGGCATGGGCCCCAGCAGAGCACAGGCGACATGGGCCCCTCGGGGATGATGGAGGAGGATGGGGATGAGGATGGTGCTATTGCAGGGCTCTGTGCTTGTGTTGTGGTGGTGATGGCAATAGTAATGGTTAGAGTAGTGAGAGCATCTTGAAGGTGTCGGCCATGGCTAGTGTTGTTTTCTTCTTCTTCTTCTTCTTCTTCTTCTTCTTCTTTTTTCCTCATTTGATAGAGGTATCTGGTGTTTTTCTTTCCTCTTTTTAAGATGAAATAAGGACTGGGTTGGTATTATATAGGAGAAAATATGTAGTGATCCAAGCTATGTATCAATGGTGCATTGGAATATTTTCACTTTGATACCAAAAATACTTTTATTAATACTTTAATATCCTAAAGTTTCAATTCCATTTCAATTTGATACTCTTATCCAGGATTTGTTAGATGTTCTCCTAAATTTGTATTACATTATTAGTTCCATTTTACACAGTTATTAGGAATCAAAACAATTAAATATTCCCAATAGTAGTGAACATGATAAATTTGATAGAAAATCTGAGCGAATGTGGATGGGTTATCAAAATGTAATATGATTGAAACTTTAGGGCATCAAAGTGTTCAAAAGATACTTAGAGATACCAAAGTGAGAAAAGGTAAACCATGGGGTGCCAAAATGAAATTAAGCCTAGAAATTATCAAGTTGTCCTGATTGATTGTATTAATAATGGACCAAAGGGATGTCAATGGTTAGATCAATACATAAATTCTTAAATTTTCTAATTGAAAATTATTATCCCTCTGATGCGCCGTTAATCCAATTGATCTAAGTTTCTTTTCCAAGAGATATGTCGACCAATGAATCAACGCATAAATTAAAAAAAAAACGTAGGAGTTATATAAAAATAGATTCAAAGAAATGCAAAAGTTTTGAGGTTAGATGACATTTCCAAACTTTTCGAGATCGATCATCCCATAATGGGGACCGAATTTCTTGAGTTTTTTTTTTGAAATTTGCCCAACATTTAAATAACAGGAGCACAGTGATCCGCATACACTGGTGTAATTAATATAGCATGTGAAGATTTTTGTTGATAAAATTAACCAGAACTGAAAACAGTATTCCATTTATTGCGTGCAAATTAAATTAACTGGTGGTGGTTAGGGTAGCTTCCAATTGCGGCATTTTATGTGATTGTCCGAATTCGGCTATGAAATCCCAATAACTAAGAATATGTGGTGTTGTAATATTCACTTTTTCTTTTTTCTTACTTTTATCCTAAAAAGATTTACAAAGAAAAATAATGATAAACTTTCTCTCTTTCATTTGCTTCCAATTTTAACAAGTTATATTCAATTACTTTGGGAGGTATATACAAGACAAACATGTGAATTACATCAAGGTAAAGTTCATTTTATTTACATGAAAATTTTCCCTTTTATGTCCCAACTTGTAATGTAAAAGTTTTAGAAGCTCATCAATGTGCGGGAAACTTGACATAATAGCTACAAAGTTGGATTCTCTTTCTTTCGTCTAGCTTGAAATGTAGTATAACAAGTTTAAAAGGCATTAATTATGCCACTTCATGAAAGGAATGAGAGAGAGCTTTTATGGTTGCTTGCCTAACTATTTAGGTCATTTTTCCATAGGGAGTGTTCACATGTATTAATTGAGTGGCTACAAACAGTTTACATTTCTAGTCTACTACTCTTTTCCCGGATTCATTTGAAGATATTGAGTTTTTGAGACCAAAATCAAAGGAAATGTTTATAGCTTAACATAGAAATCTTATAGGGTGGAAGAAAAACTTGACACTAATACTAAACATAAATCTTAAATTTGATGATTATCAAATAGGGTGATAAAAATATCTCTATTTGCGAACGTATCCGTATCATCATCCATCAGGTTACGATTGTGGATACAAAATATCTATATTTGCTAGGATACATAATGTAGTTGAAATATTTGGATCCACATGCACAATATCGAATGTAGTCAAACATGCCATCGGTAATTGTTTTGATCATTATATTAACAAAATTAAGACTAATTTTAATTATCCAGATATGTAATCTTAGCTTTATGGAACACATTAGTAGCCGCTCTTATATCATATGACCTATATATCTTACAAATTATTTATTTTTCTCATATTCGTTTTATATTTGTATATATTTTCATTTAATTATTCACATTTTAATTGATTTTAGCATATATGGATATGTAATTTTCTTAAGAATTCATAGTTAAGCACCAAACCAACCATGACAACAGAGCGGATGAATTTTGTAACAGAAAGACTAGTTTCAAATCAAATAATCATGGAGCGTGTGCTTGGGGTACCAGATTTGGGCCTTGGATTTTGAATCCAAGGTATTTCAAATTTGAATTTTATGTTTGGGTCCTCTTTTGTGCTTGGATTTCAAATCAGCTTATTTTTCGGGATGGATTTCACAGCCCCAAACCGAGGATTTCAAATTATGTCCCAATACCTATGATTTGTGAAATTCCGGCTCCTTATCGTCGTCTCCCCGACTCCGCGATTGAGATCTTAGTTCTCTCTCCTTCGCTCTCTCTCTCAAAGCAGGTACCGCTCTCTCTCTCTCTCTCTCTCCCATCCATGTTAGGGTTTCATCTATTGTTTCAACTTCGATCGATAAGATTAGGGTTTCATCTCTTGTTTTGTTATTCTGATGATTGCAGATTTATTTTCCAAGCTCAGTTTCGTTGCCTTATCAGTTGTCATCCCTTTGAACCCTAACTCTTCGAGTCATTCTCTCAGGTAAATTTCTATCATTTTCTGATTCATTCCTATCTATTCTGAGTTATTTTATTGTACAACATTCAAAACATGGGATTTTGATCACTTTATGGGGATAAGAAACATTCAGAATCAATGTAATTCTGAAACACTTGGTTTCAGAATTACATTGATTTTGAAAATTGAAAGCTTTGTTAACTAGTGAATAAAAGAGGTAAGGTTTTTAAATGAGATACTAAGGATAGTAACTAATTGAACGAACAAAGCTCTTGTTAATTAAGCTAATGATAAAAATTAATCAAACAAGAAACATACTAGAGTAAAATGTGATGAACATTCGGAAGTGCAAAGATTTGAAAATTAAGCAAAATAAAAGTATAAATATTTCCTATTTCATTAGAATTTGTCAACATCTACTCTATACATATATGATAATTCAAAATCTGAGAGGTACTTGCAGTTCATTAATACCTTACATAAATTTGCATAATTAACTACCAATATACCACTTACAGACGAACACATAATTTACAAATGCATGTAAAAGTAAAACATGAGATTTTGAAGTGATATGAAGTATATGTTAACCATCACTTGACTTATGGTCATGTATATAGGGATACTACAAGTTTAGGGATCAAAAATCAAATAAATGTTTCGTTATTTGGTTATCAATTCCTTATCAAATTAGGAAATTCTATATAATGGTAACAATTATTTTTAATTCCTGAATTATAAATATTTGTATGATAAATATTTGTATGAATGTTAGGTTAAAAATAGTACCATTGTTATTCTTTCATTTTAAGTTAAAATGGAAAATGATGGAAGAGATTGAGGGTCCAACATAAACGTATAACATAAGAATTTGAGCCGAGAGAGGAGGAAGAGATGATTAATATGTTGTTAGTAATCAATTTTATAGTGGCTGTCATTTTTAACGTATAAATCCCAGTAGAAGTTGGGTAGTTTGGTGCTTTTTAGTAATTACATACATACTTACTTCTAGCCTTTACTTTGTAATGACTGAAATTTTTAATGTTATAGATAAAATACTTAATCGTGGATGTTGAAACCCGAGCAAGCAGTGGCGGAGCCACCTTAGAGCCCATGGGGCCTTGGCCCCCCCTTAAAAATAAGGGTTCTTATATATACCCATTTATATTATGTGCATTTGCAAAACTACCTCTTATATAAGTCTCAATATTTATAAAACTATCCAAGTTAGAAAAAAAGTCCCAAATCCACAAATCATCAATTTTGTTGGATATATTGAGAAAATATTTGACTATTTTATTGATATTTTTATATTGCATTGATAAATTAGCCTATCAAAGTTAATGATTTATTGCTTTGGGGTATTTTAAACAAGATTGTAATTTAAGAATAGTTTAGCAAATACTGAGATTGTAGGATAGTCTTGCAAATATGCATGATTTAAGTGACATACAAAAACACCCAAAAATATTTTTTTAAAATCAAGGGGGATAATAGTAATAATAATTTCATAATTCATAGGGGATAAAGTGTAAGATCCCTCCAACTTTCTCAAAACTCCTCCGTTTCTCTAGCAAGTTGCAAATAGATCTCGAGTCGTTTGGATTTCTCGTGAGCTCCCCTCATCCGCGCTAATCCCCAAAGACCCCACTATGTTTACTATACCCTCAAAGACTCAACTAGCT
Organism: Asparagus setaceus; assembly: GCA_012295165.1. Taxonomy (NCBI): domain Eukaryota; kingdom Viridiplantae; phylum Streptophyta; class Magnoliopsida; order Asparagales; family Asparagaceae; genus Asparagus; species Asparagus setaceus. Next base: position 74,829,428 of record CM022702.1, read on the forward strand.
AGATCTCTTTCCCATGCATTCCTTTTGGCTTCATCCCCAAAGACTCAGCTAGCTAGATCTCATTCTCATGCTTTCCTTTTGGTTTATCCGACTACCTTCCCTTCGTCTCAAGCCTCAACCAAATGTTATCCTAGTTTATTTTTTCACATTGTCCCTCTCATTTAGTTTGGACCCCCCTTACCGAAATTCCTGGCTCCACCACTGCGAGCAAGTCTTCTATGACCTGAAGTTGGGACTGAGAGAAGACATGGATAAGAAGGGGGAAGATAGTTTTAGTAAGTATATGTTAGTGTGTTATTTTAGCTTATTAATGCAACAATGTCAGGTTACCTGTATCTATGTTATAAGCAGGCATGAACATACATATCGGCCAGATTTTAGAGCAACCTTGTGTGAAACTGATCCTCTGTAGCTAAAACAACAAACTTCATTCTATTGGTTAACTAGTTTTGAGTGATTATGTAGCGATTAGGTAAATGTTTGAGTACTAAAACCTCAATTTCCTTTGATTGAATAGCAGTATCTTACTTTAAGGTTATAATTGATGGGGAAAATAACTGAAGGTAAGCCTGATGAGGACTGTTAAGTGTTAAGATAGAAAGGATGAAGTCCTAGTTAATTTAGCAAAGAATACGGAGCTTAAATGAAGTTGAATGTAAGAAAAGTTCTATCCAAACACAGCTCCAGAAGAAGGATTTCATTATTGTCATCTTGTTTTTTGACATTGTTGTTAAAATCTTCTACCACAACACTTTTATGGTTACTGTGTCGATAAACTTCCGTATCCTCTTTGTCAGATATTAATATCTGTCTTCAATACCATTCCAAGATCATTCAGTAAAGCTTCTTCTCATGTCAAACTGTTTGACTCATGCACTTGTTCAAAAATTCCATGTGCATATTAATTGGTTGGCATTGAATGACTATGACCAATACCATGAATATTTTGAACCATTTTCATCACGACTCTCATTTCCTATATAGGATCCATCATCTTGATTTGGCATCTATACTAATTAGGAAAATCAGCTACAATTATCAAGATGACCTCGTGATACAAACTAAAAGTGCTCAAGGTTTATGCATTATATTCATTGTCACTCTTACACTTGTGTATATATTCATGAACTCTATATCATAAGTAGGGGATACTTATCGTGTATATATACGAACTCTACATCATACCTCAAAAGCTACAACCACTCCCCTTTATATAGGGATACAATAACAAGAAGTTTTCTGTGTAGACAATGTGTGACTAAACACAATTATATAATCACAATTATTCTCCTAATCACATTCCTAATATCTCTCAATCATCAAGTCTCTAATTTATTCTCCTAATATATCTTGCCTAATACTATTTATTTCCTAAATTACTTCTAACGCTCCTCAAGCTGGCGCATGTATAATATACATGTACAACTTGTTATAAATAAAATGTACTCACTCCAATTCATGATGAGACCAAACAAATGATCCTTTCTAGGGATCAACCAAATAAAGGATCCTCTCCAGGGATCCACTAAACAAATGATCCTCACCAAGGATCAATCACACAAACGATCCTTTCTAGGGATTCACCAAACAAACGATCCATGCTAGGGATTAACCAAACAAACGATCCTCTCCCGGGATCCATCAAACAAATGATCCTCTCCACGGATTAACCAAACAAACGACCCTCTCAAGAAATCATCGAACAAACAATCTTTCACCAAACCAATCTTCACCAAATCAATTTTGCAGTATAAATGCAAGTAAACCCAAATTTCAAGCAGCATCCTAGTCTTAGTAAAACTCTCGAAAAGCCTCATTGCTGAGTTGATCTCCTCCTAAGATTAACGATGATGCAAAGGCCATATGACATGAATACTTGATATGTCCATACTTCTTACAATAGCAACACATCATCTTTCTCCAACGAAAACAAATCTGAGAACCTCCATACCTCCCTTATCAACCAAGCCTCACTTCTAGCACCACCTTGCCACCCTTAAACAACTTCATACTACAAGAAAATAATTGCAAACTCCTACACCATCACCAAATATCAATAACACCAACTAACTCCAATATCACTCATCAAAAGTAAAGGCGATCAAAGAAACTATACCAAATCGTGATGGCGTAGCGACAAAATCGATGACTATAGTAACTATGGCGGCGAGGGAATGGCAACAAGCCGACGATGACAACCCAATTGCGGATGTCCCAAAGGGCAGCTGCAGAGACCCGTGGGGTAACACCCTAAGGAGGTGACGCCCTAAGGGGCAACCATAATCAAAGGGAGGGACGGCAGCCGGAGGAGGCGGCGACGCACTGAGGGGAAGGGTTAGGGTTTTGAGGGGTGAAGGGGCTAGGGTTTGAGGAATAGGCGAAAACTTTTGGGCTATGGATTATTGGTATAAAGATCCGATTGAAATGTTAAAAAAATAAAAATATATAAGGCTATTCCGATAGAAATGTCTATTGTCTTGAGATTCATAGGCAAAGATGATTTAGTATGATAACACATTTTGATATTATATATGTTTTTGATACTTCTGCATTATCTTTGAAATACAAGTTGCACTTTCTCATTACAATTTGAGTGTTCATGATATTTGAAGTCAAGGATATCACAGGTCTAGTAACATGTGTGACTAAACACAATTATATAATCACAATTATTCTCCTAATCACATTCCTAATATCTCTCAATCATCAAGTCTCTAATTTATTCTCCTAATATATCTTGCCTAATACTATTTATTTCCTAAATTACTTCTAACGCTCCTCAAGCTGGCGCATGTATAATATACATGTACAGCTTGTTATAAATAAAATGTACTCACTCCAATTCATGATGAGACCAAACAAATGATCCTGTCTAGGGATCAACCAAATAAAGGATCCTCTCCAGGGATCCACCAAACAAATGATCCTCACCAAGGATCAATCACACAAACAATCCTTTCTAGGGATTCACCAAACAAACGATCCATGCTAGGGATTAACCAAACAAACGATCCTCTCCCGGGATCCATCAAACAAATGATCCTCTCCACGGATTAACCAAACAAGCGATCCTCTCGGGATCCATCAAACAAATGATCCTCACCAAGGATCAATCACACAAACAATCCTTTCTAGGGATTCACCAAACAAGCGATCCTCTCCGGGATCCATCAAACAAATGATCCTCACCAAGGATCAATCACACAAACAATCCTTTCTAGGGATTCACCAAACAAGCGATCCATGCTAGGGATTAACCAAACAAGCGATCCTCTCGGGATCCATCAAACAAATGATCCTTTCTAGGGATCCACCAAACAAACGATCCATGCTAGGGATTAACCAAACAAGCGATCCATGCTAGGGATTAACCAAACAAACGATCCATGCTGGGATTAACCAAACAAGCGATCCTCTCCGGGATCCATCAAACAAATGATCCTCTCCACGGATTAACCAAACAAACGATCCTCTCCGGGATCCATCAAACAAATGATCCTCACCAAGGATCAATCACACAAACAATCCTTTCTAGGGATTCACCAAACAAGCGATCCTCTCCGGGATCCATCAAACAAATGATCCTTTCTAGGGATCAACCAAATAAAGGATCCTCTCGGGGATCCACTAAACAAATGATCCTCACCAAGGATCAATCACACAAACAATCCTTTCTAGGGATCAACCAAATAAAGGATCCTCTCGGGGATCCACCAAACAAATGATCCTCACCAGGGATCAATCACACAAACAATCCTTTCTAGGGATTCACCAAACAAACGATCCATGCTAGGGATTAACCAAACAAACGATCCTCTCCGGGATCCATCAAACAAATGATCCTCTCCACGGATTAACCAAACAAACGACCCTCTCAAGAAATCATCGAACAAACAATCTTTCACCAAACCAATCTTCACCAAATCAATTTTGCAGTATAAATGCAAGTAAACCCAAATTTCAAGCAGCATCCTAGTCTTAGTAAAACTCTCGAAAAGCCTCATTGCTGAGTTGATCTCCTCCTAAGATTAACGATGATGCAAAGGCCATATGACATGAATACTTGATATGTCCATACTTCTTACAATAGCAACACATCATCTTCTCCAACAGAAAAACAAATACCGAGAACCTCCATACCTCCCTTATCAACCAAGCCTCACTTCTAGCACCACCCTGCCACCCTTAAACAACTTCATACTACAAGAAAATAATTGCAAACTCCTACACCATCACCAAATATCAATAACACCAACTAACTCCAATATCACTCATCAAAAGTAAAGACGATCAAAGAAACTATACCAAATCTGTGATGGCGGCAACGACAAAATCGATGACTATAGTAACTATGGCGGCGAGGGAATGGCAACAAGCCGACGATGACAACCCAATTGCGGATGTCCCAAAGGGCAGCTGCAGAGACCCGTGGGGTAACACCCTAAGGAGGTGACGCCCTAAGGGGCAACCATAATCAAAGGGAGGGACGGCAGCCGGAGGAGGCGGCGACGCACTGAGGGGAAGGGTTAGGGTTTTGAGGGGTGAAGGGGCTAGGGTTTGAGGAATAGGCGAAAACTTTTGGGCTATGGATTATTGGTATAAAGATCCGATTGAAATGTTAAAAAATAAAAATGATAAAAATTATGGGTTATAGCTCATGAAATCATGAATTTTGGCTTCCATGAAATTATTTGCCAACGAGTGGAAAAAATAAAAATGATAAAAATTATGGGTTATAGCTCATGAAATCATGAATTTTGGCTTCCATGAAATTATTTGCCAATGGGTTAAAATGACTAAAATGGCCAATAATTGTGTGTTATAACTCACAAAATTTTGAGTTTTGGTTTCAGTGAAATTATTTGCCAATGGGTTAAAATGACTAAAAATATCCAAAAATAGTAGTTTATAGCTCACAAAATCATGAATTTTGGACTCATAAAATTATTTGCCAACGAGTGGAAAAAATAAAAATGATAAAAATTATGGGTTATAGCTCATGAAATCATGAATTTTGGACTCATAAAATTATTTGCCAATAGCTTGAAATGATTAAAATGGCCAAAATTATGGGTTATAGCTCATGAAATCATGAATTTTGGCTTCCATGAAATTATTTGCCAATAGCTTGAAATGATTAAAATGGCCAAAATTCATGGGTTATAGCTCATGAAATCATGAATTTTGGACTCATAAAATTATTTGCCAATAGCTTGAAATGATTAAAATGGCCAAAATTATGGGTTGTAGCTCATGAAATCATGAATTTTGGCTTCCATGAAATTATTTGCCAATGGGTTAAAATGACTAAAATGGCCAAAATTCATGGGTTATAGATCATGAAATTGTAAATTTTGATCTCCACAATTTATTTCTCAATGGGTCAAAATGACTAAAAATATCCAAAAATAGTAGTTTATAGCTCACAAAATCATGAATTTTGGACTCATAAAATTATTTGCCAACGAGTGGAAAAAATAAAAATGATAAAAATTATGGGTTGTAGCTCATGAAATCATGAATTTTGGCTTCCATGAAATTATTTGCCAATGGGTTAAAATGACTAAAATGGCCAAAATTATGGGTTATAGCTCATGAAATCATGAATTTTGGCTTCCATGAAATTATTTGCCAATGGGTTAAAATGACTAAAATGGCCAAAATTCATGGGTTATAGCTCATGAAATCATGAATTTTGGCTTCCATGAAATTATTTGCCAATAGCTTGAAATGATTAAAATGGCCAAAATTATGGGTTATAGCTCATGAAATCATGAATTTTGGCTTCCATGAAATTATTTGCCAATAGCTTGAAATGATTAAAATGGCCAAAAATTGTGGGTGGTCATTAAATAGTGAAATTTGGCCTACACGAAATTATTTGCCAATAGCTTGAAATGATTAAAATGGCCAAAATTATGGGTTGTAGCTCATGAAATCATGAATTTTGGACTCATAAAATTATTTGCCAATAGCTTGAAATGATTAAAATGGCCAAAATTATGGGTTATAACACCCAAATTGTAAATTTTAGCTTCACAAAATAATTTACTAATGGGGCAAAATGAATAAATATGGCCAAAAATTGTGGGTGGTCATTAAATAGTGAAATTTGGCCTACACGAAATTATTTGCCAATAGCTTGAGATGAGAAACAGACATAATCAAATTGGTACTTTGCAATAGGTTGGGATACATAATCAGTTTCTCACTTAAGTTCTACTCGTTGCTTGGTAACATTGCTATTCAACTTGTGTGGCTTTAAAAAAATATCATTAATCAAAGGAATATATTCCCAATGTGGTGATGCAGATGATTCCTAAAAAGCAATTAGATCATTCAAATTTTTTGCCATCTTATATGTTATGAGAGTTTTGGAACTCTTTGATGATCTTTGTCAAGCTTTGCAATACAAATCTCTAGACATTTGGAATGCATTAAATTTATTCTCTAACAATTACTTCAAAAGTTAAGAGATTCTTTATGGCACAATATACTAAAAGAAATGATATTATTTTGTGAAGAACATAAGATTGAGATTTCTGATACGAATGTCCGATACCATAAAGGTTGACCTCGTGCTCAATTAAGTGATGAAACTAATGATTATTATTCTCTATTTGAAATATTTATTGTTGTAATAGATGGTCAAATGGAGTTGAATTCAATATGAAAACAATGGAGCTACTTGTTCTTAGCTTCGCATTAGACCTTAGAAAAAATTACAAGTCTTTCAACATTATTGATACTTACAAGCATGCAATTGAGTTTTATAGAGGACTTCACATAACAAGAAAACTTGCATTTGAAGATATAATTGCAGCACTATGAGCTTGATATTCCTAAACGTTTAGAGTTCAAAGCTTTGTCTACACTTTTGTTAATTATGCTATTGATTGGTGAAAACTAGAAAGTCTATAATATATCTTTAGTGGACAAATTGATTCATTTTATTTTAACTCTTCTGTTTCGACTGTGATCGTTGATTGACCATTTTTAACCATAAACATTGTTTAAAGTACACTTCAAAACAATATGGAAAAATTACCTTGCAGACAACATGATAAAATATATTGTAAGCTCATGAAATCATGAATTTTGGACTCGCAAAATTATTTGCCAATAGCTTGAAATGATTAAAAATGGCCAAAATTCATGGGTTATAGATCATGAAATTGTAAATTTTGATCTCCACGAATTTATTTCTCAATGGGTCAAAATGACTAAAAATGACCAAAAATCGTGGGTTGTAGCTCTTGAAATCGTGAATTTTGGCCACTACAGAATTATTTGCTAATTGGTCGAAATGACTTAAAATGGCCATAAATTATTGGTTATAATTCACGACATCATGAATATCGGCCTTGACGGAGTTATTAACCAACAGGTCAAAATGACTAAAAATATCCAAAAATAGTAGTTTATAGCTCACAAAATCATGAATTTTGGCCTCCATGAAATTATTTGCCAACGAGTGAAAAAATAAAAATGATAAAAAATTATGGGTTGTAGCTCATGAAATCATGAATTTTAGCATTCATCAAATTATTTGCCAACGAGTCAAAATAACTAAAATGGCCAAAAATTGTGGGTTATAAATCATGATAAAGCCAATTTTGCTCCAATGGAATTATTTGCCAATGGGACAAAATGAAAAAAATGGCCAAAAATTATGGGTTATAACACCCAAATTGTAAATTTTAGCTTCACAAAATAATTTACTAATGGGGCAAAATGAATAAATATGGCCAAAAATTGTGGGTGGTCATTAAATAGTGAAATTTGGCCTACACGAAATTATTTGCCAATTAGTTGAAACAACTAAAAACAATCAAATATTATGGATTATTGCTCACAATATCTAGAATTTGGACTCTGTGAAATTATTTTCCAATGCATTGAAAAAACTAAAAATGGCCAATAATTGTGTGTTATAACTCACAAAATTTTGAGTTTTGGTTTCCGTGAAATTATTTGCCAACGAGTCAAAATAACTAAAATGGCTAAAGATCGTGGGTTATAGCTCATGAAATCATGAATTTTAGCATTAGTCAAATTATTTGCCAATGGGTTAAAATGACTAAAATGGCCAAAAATTGTGGGTGGTCATTAAATAGTGAAATTTGGCCTACACGAAATTATTTGCCAATTAGTTGAAACAACTAAAACAATCAAATATTATGGATTATTGCTCACAATATCTAGAATTTGGACTCTGTGAAATTATTTTCCAATGCATTGAAAAAACTAAAAATGGCCAATAATTGTGTGTTATAACTCACAAAATTTTGAGTTTTGGTTTCCGTGAAATTATTTGCCAACGAGTCAAAATAACTAAAAATGGCTAAAGATCGTGGGTTATAGCTCATGAAATCATGAATTTTAGCATTCGTCAAATTATTTGCCAATGGGTTAAAATGACTAAAATGGCCAAAAAATCGTGAGTTATAACTCATGAAATTGTAAATTTTGACTTTCGCGAAATTATTTGCCAGTGGGTCAAGATGACTAAAAATGGCCAAAAGACATAGGTTATATGTCATAAAATTGTTAACTTTGGCCTCCGTGAAATTATTGCTTATGGGTTAAATATCTAAAATAGGTCAAAAATCATGGGTTATAGCTTACGAAATTAAAAATTTGGCCATAGCAAAATTATTTATCAATGGGTTGAAACAACAAAAAATGGCCTAAAACAATGGGTTAAAGCTCACGAAAGCGTGAACTTTGACCACCGCAAAATTATTTACCAATGGATCGAAATGTTAAAAAATGGCCAAAATGGTGTCTTACAACTCACAAAATTATGAATTTTGGCATCCGTGAGAGTATTTGCTAAGTGGTCAAAATAACTTGAAATGACAAAAATCGTGGGTTATAGCTTATGAAATCGTGAATTTTTGGCTCTATGAAATTATTTGCCAATGGGTCAAAATGACTAAAATGGCCAAAAATCATGGGTTATAGCTTATGAAATCGTGAATTTTTGGCTCTATGAAATTATTTGCCAATGGGTCAAAATGACAAATAATGGCAAAAATCATGGGTTATAACACATGACATCATGAATTTTAGCCTCCATGGACCTATTAACCAACGGATCGAAATGACTAAAACATCCAAATATCATGGGTTATAGTTCTAAAATCTTAAATTTTAGCCTCTACAAAATTATTTGCCAACGAGTTGAAATAACTAAAATAGCCAAATTTCATGGATTATAGCTCATGAAATCGTGAAATTTGGCCTCGGTAATATCTTTGCCAACGGATGGAAACGACTAAAATAGCCTAAAATTGTGGGTTATTTCTCATGAAATCATGAATTTTAGCATTCGTGAAATTATTTGCCAATGGGTCAAAATGACTAAAATGGCCAAAAATCATGGGTTATAGCTCATGAAATCGTAAACTTTGACCTCGAGAAATTATTTGCCAATGGGTCAAAATGACTAAAATGGCCAAAAGACATAGGTTATATGTCATGAAATTGTTAATTTTGGCCTCAGTGAAACTATTTGCCATGGTTTGAAATAACTAAAATGGCCAAAAATCATGGGTTATAGCTCATGAAATCGTAAACTTTGACCTCTGAGAAATTATTTGCCAACGGGTTGAAATGACTAAAAATGGCCAAAAGACATAGGTTATATGTCATGAAATTGTTAATTTTGGCCTCCGTGAAACTATTTGCCATGGTTTGAAATAACTAAAATTGGTCAAAAATCACGTGTTATATATATCATGAAATCGACTATCTGGCCACCATGAAATTATTTTTCAAAGGGTTGAAACGACTAAAAATGGCCAAAAATCATGGGTTGCTCATAAAATCATGAATTTGGACTCTAGGAAGTTATTTGCTAATGGGTCAAAATGACAAAAAATAGACAAAATGCGTGGGTTTTAACTCACGAAAGCGTGAATTTTTGGCTCTATGAAATTATTTACCAACGGATCGAAATAACTAAAAATGGCCATAAATTTTGGGTTATAACACATGACATCATGAATTTTAGCCTCCATGGACCTATTAACCAACGGATCGAAATGACTAAAAATATCCAAATATCATGGGTTATAGTTCTAAAAATCTTAAATTTTAGCCTCTACAAAATTATTTGCCAACGAGTTGAAATAACTAAAATAGCCAAATTTCATGGATTATAGCTCATGAAATCGTGAAATTTGGCCTCGGTAATATCTTTGCCAACGGATGGAAACGACTAAAATAGCCTAAAATTGTGGGTTATTTCTCATGAAATCATGAATTTTAGACTCATAAAATTATTTGTCACCGTGTCGAAGCGACTAAAAATGATAAAAATTCATGGGTTATAGCTCATGAAATCGTAAACTTTGACCTCGAGAAATTATTTGCCAATGGGTCAAAATGACTAAAATGACCAAAAATCATGGGTTATAACTCAAGAAATCATGAATTTTAGCCTCCACGAAATTATTTGCCAACGGGTTGAAATGACTAAAATGACCAAAAATCATGGGTTATAGCTAATGAAATCATGAATTTTGGCTTCTATGAAATTATTTGCCAACGAGTTGAAATAACTAAAATGGCCAAAATTATGGGTAATAGCTCATGAAATCGTAAACTTTGACCTCGAGAAATTATTTGCCAACGGGTTGAAATGACTAAAATGGCCAAAAATCATGGGTTATAGCTAATGAAATCATGAATTTTAGCCTCGGTAATATCTTTGCCAACGGATGGAAAGCGACTAAAATAGCCTAAAATTGTGGGTTATTTCTCATGAAATCATGAGGACCACCGAAATTATTTGTCAACGTGTTGAAACGACTAAAAATGATAAAGAATCATGGGTTAAAGCTCGCGACATCGTGAAAATTTTCCTCCATGGGTTTATTTGCCAACATGTCAAATTGAATAAAAATAGCCCAAAATTATGAGTTATAGCTCACAAAATCATTAATTTTGGCATTCGTGAAATTATTTGCCAATGTGTCAAAACAGACAAAAATTGATAAAAATCATGGATTATAGCTCATGAAATCATGAATTTTAGCCTCCATAAAATTATTTATCAATGAGTTGAAACGACTAAAAATGGAAAAGTATCATGGGTTATAGCTCACGAAATCGAGAATTTTGACTATGCAAAAATTTGCCAATGGGTCAAAATGATAAATAATGAAAAAATTATTGATTATAACTCACGAAATCGTGAATTTTAGCCTCCATGGACCTATTAACCAACGGATCGAAATAACTAAAATGGCCATAAATTTTGGGTTATAACACATGACATCATGAATTTTAGCCTCCATGGACCTATTAACCAACGGATCGAAATGACTAAAACATCCAAATATCATGGGTTATAGTTCTAAAATCTTAAATTTTAGCCTCTACAAAATTATTTGCCAACGAGTTGAAATAACTAAAAATAGCCAAATTTCATGGATTATAGCTCATGAAATCGTGAAATTTGGCCTCGGTAATATCTTTTGCCAACGGATGGAAACGACTAAAATAGCCTAAAATTGTGGGTTATTTCTCATGAAATCATGAGGACCACCGAAATTATTTGCCACCGTGTCGAAGCGACTAAAAATGATAAAGAATCATGGGTTAAAGCTCGCGACATCGTGAAAATTTTCCTCCATGGGTTTATTTGCCAACATGTCAAATTGAATAAAAATAGCCCAAAATTATGAGTTATAGCTCACAAAATCATTAATTTTGGCATTCGTGAAATAATTTGCCAACGGATGGAAACGACTAAAAATAACTAAAATGGCCAAAAATCATGGGTTATAGTTCTAAAATCTTAAATTTTAGCCTCTACAAAATTATTTGCCAACGAGTTGAAATAACTAAAATGGCCAAAAATCATGGGTTATAGCTCACGAAATCGAGAATTTTGACTATGCAAAAATTTGCCAATGGGTCAAAATGATAAATAATGAAAAAATTATTGATTATAACTCACGAAATCGTGAATTTTTCCATCACAATTATTTGACAACGACTAAAAATAACTAAAATGTCAAAAATTGTGGGTTATAGCTCATAAAATCGTGAAGTTTAGCTTGTGAAACTTTTACCCATGGGTAGAAGCGATTAAAAAGGCCAAAATTCATGGGTTATAACTCAAGAAATCATGAATTTTAGCCTCCATAAAATTATTTGTCAATGGGTTGAAACGACTAAAATGGCCAAAAGACATAGGTTATATGTCATGAAATTGTTAATTTTGGCCTCTGTGAAACTATTTGCCATGGTTTGAAATAACTAAAATTGGTCAAAAATCACGTGTTATATATATCATGAAATCGACTATCTGGCCACCATGAAATTATTTTTCAAAGGGTTGAAACGACTAAAAATGACCAAAAATCATGGGTTGCTCATAAAATCATGAATTTGGACTCTAGGAAGTTATTTGCTAATGGGTCAAAATGACAAAAAATAGACAAAATGCATGGGTTTTAACTCACGAAAGCGTGAATTTTGGCTACCGCAGAATTATTTACCAACGGATCGAAATAACTGAAAATGGCCATAAATTTTGGGTTATAACACATGACATCATGAATTTTAGCCTCCATGGACCTATTAACCAACGGATCGAAATGACTAAAAACATCCAAATATCATGGGTTATAGTTCTAAAAATCTTAAATTTTAGCCTCTACAAAATTATTTGCCAACGAGTTGAAATAACTAAAAATAGCCAAATTTCATGGATTATAGCTCATGAAATCGTGAAATTTGGCCTCGGTAATATCTTTTGCCAACGGATGGAAACGACTAAAATAGCCTAAAATTGTGGGTTATTTCTCATGAAATCATGAGGACCACCGCGAAATTATTTGCCACCGTGTCGAAACGACTAAAAATGATAAAGAATCATGGGTTAAAGCTCGCGACATCGTGAAAATTTTCCTCCATGGGTTTATTTGCCAACATGTCAAATTGAATAAAAAATAGCCCAAAATTATGAGTTATAGCTCACAAAATCATTAATTTTGGCATTCGTGAAATAATTTGCCAACGGATGGAAACGACTAAAAATAACTAAAATGGCCAAAAATCATGGGTTATAGTTCTAAAATCTTAAATTTTAGCCTCTACAAAATTATTTGCCAACGAGTTGAAATAACTAAAATGGCCAAAAATCATGGGTTATAGCTCACGAAATCGAGAATTTTGACTATGCAAAAATTTGCCAATGGGTCAAAATGATAAATAATGAAAAAATTATTGATTATAACTCACGAAATCGTGAATTTTTCCATCACGAAATTATTTGACAACGACTAAAAATAACTAAAATGTCAAAAATTGTGGGTCATAGCTCATAAAATCGTGAAGTTTAGCTTGTGAAACTTTTACCCATGGGTAGAAACGATTAAAAAGGCCAAAATTCATGGGTTATAACTCAAGAAATCATGAATTTTGGCTTCTATGAAATTATTTGCCAATGTGTCAAAACAGACAAAAATTGATAAAAATCATGGATTATAGCTCATGAAATCATGAATTTTAGCCTCCATAAAATTATTTGTCAACGTGTTGAAACGACTAAAAATAACTAAAATGGCCAAAAGACATAGGTTATATGTCATGAAATTGTTAATTTTGGCCTCAGTGAAACTATTTGCCATGGTTTGAAATAACTAAAATGTCAAAAATTGTGGGTTATAGCTCACGAAATCGAGAATTTTAGCCACCGCAAAATAATTTGCCAACGGATGGAAACGACTAAAATGGCCATAAATTTTGGGTTATAACACATGACATCATGAATTTTAGCCTCCATGGACCTATTAACCAACGGATCGAAATGACTAAAAATATCCAAATATCATGGGTTATAGTTCTAAAAATCTTAAATTTTAGCCTCTACAAAATTATTTGCCAACGAGTTGAAATAACTAAAATAGCCAAATTTCATGGATTATAGCTCATGAAATCGTGAAATTTGGCCTCGGTAATATCTTTGCCAACGGATGGAAAGCGACTAAAATAGCCTAAAATTGTGGGTTATTTCTCATGAAATCATGAGGACCACCGCGAAATTATTTGTCACCGTGTCGAAACGACTAAAAATGATAAAAAATTCATGGGTTATAGCTCGCGACATCGTGAAAATTTTCCTCCATGGGTTTATTTGCCAACATGTCAAATTGAATAAAAATAGCCCAAAATTATGAGTTATAGCTCACAAAATCATTAATTTTGGCATTCGTGAAATAATTTGCCAACGGATGGAAACGACTAAAATGACCAAAAATCATGGGTTATAGTTCTAAAATCTTAAATTTTAGCCTCTACAAAATTATTTGCCAACGAGTTGAAATAACTAAAATGGCCAAAAATCATGGGTTATAGCTCACGAAATCGAGAATTTTGACTATGCAAAAATTTGCCAATGGGTCAAAATGATAAATAATGAAAAAATTATTGATTATAACTCACGAAATCGTGAATTTTTCCATCACGAAATTATTTGACAACGACTAAAAATAACTAAAATGTCAAAAATTGTGGGTCATAGCTCATAAAATCGTGAAGTTTAGCCATCGTGAAACTTTTACCCATGGGTAGAAACGATTAAAAAGGCCAAAATTCATGGGTTATAACTCAAGAAATCATGAATTTTGGCTTCTATGAAATTATTTGCCAACGGGTTGAAATAACTAAAATAGCCAAAAATTATGTGTTATAGATCATGAAATCATGAATTTTGGCTTCTATGAAATTATTTGCCAACGAGTTGAAATAACTAAAATGGCCAAAAATCATGGGTTATACGTCATGAAATAGTGAATTTTAGCCTCCACGAAATTATTTGTCAATGGGTTGAAACGATTAAAAATGACCAAATATCATGGATTATTGCTCACGAAATCGAAAATTTGGACTCAGCAAAAATTTGCCAGTGAGTCAAAATGACAAATAATGGCAAAAATCATGGGTTATAGCTCATGAAATCGTAAACTTTGACCTCGAGAAATTATTTGCCAACGAGTTGAAATAACTAAAATGTCAAAAATTGTGGGTTATAGCTCGAAATCATATATTTTGGCCACCGTGAAATTATTTGCCAATGGGTCAAAATGACTAAAATGGCCAAAAATCTTGGTTATAACTCAAGAAATCATTAATTTTGGCTACTACGAAACTACTTGTCAGTGGGTCAAAACGGAAAAAATTGGCAAAAATCATGGGTTATAGCTTATGAATTCAAGGATTTTTGCCACCCAAAATAATTTGCAAACAGATAGAAACGACTAAAAATCGTAAAAAACATGAGTTATAGCTCATGAAATCATGAATTTTAGCCTCCGCAAAATTATTTATCAATGTGTGGAAATGATAAAATGGCCAAAAATCGTGGGTAATAGCTCATGAAATCATGAATTTGGACTCTAGGAAGTTATTTGCTAATGGGTCAAAATGACTAAAATGGCCAAAAATCGTGGGTAATAGCTCATGAAATCATGAATTTTGGCTTCTATGAAATTATTTGCCAACGAGTTGAAATAACTAAAATGTCAAAAATTGTGGGTTATAGCTCTCGAAATCATATATTTTGGCCACCGTGAAATTATTTACTAACGGGTTGAAATAACTAAAATGGCCAAAAATCGTGGGTAATAGCTCATGAAATCATGAATTTTGGCTTCTATGAAATTATTTGCCAATGTGTCAAAACAGACAAAAATTGATAAAAATCATGGGTTATAGCTCACGAAATCGAGAATTTTAGCCACCGCAAAATAATTTGCCAACGGATGGAAACGACTAAAAATCGTAAGAAAATCATGAGTTATAGCTCATGAAATCATGAATTTTAGCCTCCGCAAAATTATTTATCAATGGATCGAAATGTTAAAAAAATGGCCAAAAATTATGGGTAATAGCTCATGAAATCATGAATTTTTGCCTCCATGAAATTATTTGCCAACTGGCCAAAACGACTACAATTAGCCAAAAATGGTGGGTCATAGTTCTTGAAATCATGTATTTTGGCCACCGTGAAATTATTTGCTAATAGATTGAATTAATTAAAATAACAAAAAATTATGTGTTATAGATCATGAAATCATGAATTTTAGCATTCGTGAAATTATTTGTCAACGTGTTGAAACGACTAAAAATGGTCAAAAATTATAAGTTATAGCTCATGAAATCGTAAACTTTGACCTCTGAGAAATTATTTGCCAACGGGTTGAAATGACTAAAAATGGCCAAAAGACATAGGTTATATGTCATGAAATTGTTAATTTTGGCCTCTGTGAAACTATTTGCCATGGTTTGAAATAACTAAAATGGCCAAAAATCGTGGGTAATAGCTCATGAAATCATGAATTTTAGCCTCCATAAAATTATTTGTCAATGGGTTGAAACGACTAAAAATGATAAAAATTCATGGGTTATAGCTAATGAAATCATGAATTTTGGCTTCTATGAAATTATTTGCCAATGTGTCAAAACAGACAAAAATTGATAAAAATCATGGATTATAGTTCACGAAATCGAGAATTTTAGCCACCGCAAAATAATTTGCCAACGGATTGAAACGACTAAAATGGCCAAAAATCGTGGGTAATAGCTCATGAAATCATGAATTTTAGCCTCCATGGACCTATTAACCAACGGATCGAAATGACTAAAACATCCAAATATCATGGGTTATAGTTCTAAAATCTTAAATTTTAGCCTCTACAAAATTATTTGCCAACGAGTTGAAATAACTAAAATAGCCAAATTTCATGGATTATAGCTCATGAAATCGTGAAATTTGGCCTCTATGAAATTATTTGCTAATGGGACAAAACGACTACAATTGGCCAAAATGGTGGGTTATAGCTCATGAAATCATGAGGACCACCGCAAATTATTTGCCAATGTGTCAAAACAGACAAAAATTGATAAAAATCATGGATTATAGCTCATGAAATCATAAATTTTTCCTCCGTGAAATTATTTGCCAACATGTCAAATTGAATAAAAATAGCCCAAAATTATGAGTTATAGCTCACAAAATCATTAATTTTGGCATTCGTGAAATAATTTGCCAGCGGGTCAAAATGACTAAAAATGATCAAAAATCATGAGTTATAGATCATAAAATAGTAAATTTTAGTGTCCAAGAAATTATTTATCAATGAGTTGAAACGACTAAAAATGGAAAAGTATCATGGGTTATAGCTAATGAAATCATGAATTTTGGCTTCTATGAAATTATTTGCCAATGGGTCAAAATGATAAATAATGAAAAAAATTATTGATTATAACTCACGAAATCGTGAATTTTTCCATCACAGAATTATTTGACAACAGCTAAAAATAACTAAAAATGTCAAAAATTGTGGGTTATAGCTCATAAAATCGTGAAGTTTAGCCACTGTGAAACTTTTACCCATGGGTAGAAACGATTAAAAAAGGCCAAAATTCATGGGTTATAACTCAAGAAATCATGAATTTTGGCTTCTATGAAATTATTTGCCAATGTGTCAAAACAGACAAAAATTGATAAAAAATCATGGATTATAGTTCACGAAATCGAGAATTTTAGCCACCGCAAAATAATTTGCCAACGGATTGAAACGACTAAAAATCGTAAGAAAATCATGGGTTATAGCTAATGAAATCATGAATTTTAGCCTCCGCAAAATTATTTGTCAATGTGTGGAAATGATAAAAATGGCCAAAAATCGTGGGTAATAGCTCATGAAATCATAAATTTTTTCCTCCGTGAAATTATTTGCTAATGGGACAAAACGACTACAATTGGCCAAAAATGGTGGGTTATAGCTCTCGAAATCATATATTTTGGCCACCGTGAAATTATTTACTAACGGGTTGAAATAACTAAAAATAGCCAAAAATTATGTGTTATAGATCATGAAATCATCTCCTCAACTCCTTCCTCCAAATTCCCCATATTTTTTTCTTTTGAGAAAAAAGGAAGAGGTCAAAAGCCTCAACCGGCTTCATTCAGTTAGGAAATGAAAGAAGGCGAATACAAATGGAAAAGTTAAACGAGGAACAAAAGAAAATAAAAAACGGAGAAAACAGTCATAAATTACAAAACATCTAAAATTCTCAACCAAAAGTCATCATCCTTGTAGTAAAAAGATTCGGCCCAAATTTGCACATCTCCATTGCCTTTGCTCCCGACTGCTGAACATCTTGAAGACAGAATTCCCTATCTTAAGAGCAAAATCCAACTGCTTTCTCTCCTCTGCTGTCAACACCTCATCTAACCCAATTTTTATGCTTCACACCATTGGCAATCTCTCCTCTCTATAACAGCAAACAATTCCTCGTCAGTCATTGCATCAGGAACTCTCCTAGACTATACATTTACCATTACGTGAAGCATATTATACACCTTCCACTTCCAGTTTCCAGCAATCTCTCCTCTCTATAGCAGCAAACAGTTCCTCGTCAGTCATTGCATCGGGAACTCTCCTAGACTATACATTTACCATTACATGAAGCATATTATACACCATCCACTTCCAGTTTCTAGCCATCTCTGTCATCTCTTGCCTCCTCCAACTCAAGTGAGCAACCAATTTAGCCTGAATAACATCAATTCTGGCCTAAGCCATATTCGTTTGAGACATCAATGCAACCTCATAAGCTACCTCAGCTTCTGTAGGCTTAGCTCCAGCTCCTTCCAAAGCATTAACAATCTCCTTCTCTTATGTGCGAGAACAATCAGAGAGGAGTTCTATTTTTGTTTCAGGGCTTTACATTTTATCCCCTGTGATTTAAGAAATTATTATTAAACAATACCCTTGTTTTTTGTTTCCCCAAGGTGGAGCCAAGGCCCCTATGTGCCTAAGCCCCTGTATATATGCATGTGTTATGTATGTCTATGTATGTATATAGATGTATATGTGTGTATATATATGTATGCATATGCATGTGTGTATACCTCTTCATGACTTGTTGTCACTTGTCAATGCTAGAGATCATATCAAAGTATCCTCTCTCTTAAATTTGATCAAATTACTTGAATTGACAAAAAAAATCTTGAGAAAAGAGGCAAATTAATCAGTTACCTAAGTCAATATGGAGTCGGTCTCCAACCTTGCCTTCTGTTAGCACTTGTTTCTATTGGCAATATTAACTTGAGATTAAACTTCACTTGTGTTGTCCTTTTCTGAATTCTATTCCTTTCTGAATTTATGCACTATGTTATACTTGAATTTGGATACTTGCATTCTAGTAATTCTATCAAACCTCTGTCTTGAATCTGATTGAACTACTAGCATATACCCTGAAATAATCTTGATTTATAAAGGCAAATCCTTTAGTTGCCAAAGGCATTATGAAGTCCCTTGTTCTCGGGCCTTTATTAAGTACCTTTTGGGATCCAAATCTGGTTTTATGCAAGTACTTCTGAGTATTTTACATTTCTGGAGTCCTGATTATTCATATTGTTTTATAACTGTGAAACATCCCCTTTTGGCTTCGCTACCTCAATAACTGTTTGCATTATCTGCAGGACTTGAGCCTCAATGAGGTTTTTACAATGAAAACTTATGAATTATCTAATTAAAACAGAAAATGAAACTACAGAGGAACCTTCACGTGTGGAAGTTGGGAATGATGAACTATGCTTCTGCTCTTAAACTCCAAGAGCAGCTAGTTTCTGAAAGAAAAGCTGGCAGAATTCCAGACACTATTTTGTCTCTTCAACACCCACCTACATATACACTCGGAAAGCGACGGACTGATCACAACTTACTAGTTCCCGAGTCTGACCTCAAATCCATGGGTGCTGAGCTTCACTACACTGAAAGAGGAGGCGATATAACATTCCATGGACCAAGACAAGCCATCCTGTACCCGATAATTTCGCTTAGGGATATCGGTTTTGGTGCTAGAAAGTATGTTGAAGGCCTGGAATCAACAATGATAGATCTAGCTTCTATATATAGAGTGAAGGCTCGTCCAGGAATCAAAGGGGAGACTGGGGTTTGGGTTGGAGACAGTAAGATTGGTGCAATTGGTGTTAGGATATCTTTAGGCATCACCTCCCATGGATTGGCCTTCAATATTGATCCTGATCTGAACTACTTTGAGCATATTGTGCCTTGTGGGATTGCGGATAAAGGTGTGACATCCTTGAGAAATGAGACAGAAATGGAACTTCCAGACGATGAGGTAATACATGAACAGCTTGTCCAGTGCTTTGCAAAATTGTTGCATTACACTGATATCCAATGGATATCGGATACTTCATCTTTGTCTACTTATTAGAAGATTAACTGGGAGGTTTGTTCGTCGATTTCTTTGTTTCCCTTGAAAGTTTGTAATTCTGCTATATATGATAAAACTACCATTATGGTGAATAAAATTCATTGTATTTGTGAAGATTGTCCATGGAGAAGTATTAATAGAGATGCATTTCTTTGATGTGCTTCACGTGTATACTGATTCTATGAGAATACTTTATTTTTTAATGGAAGTTTACTAAAAGTTTGGGTCAAGATTAAGGTAAATGAATAAAATTCAGTTTCTTTTACTTCTTTGACCTTTTCTTTTCTTAAAGTAATAATAATAAACTCAGTTTCTCTTTTTGACATCAAATGGACCGTTTGAACTTTAGCCCAGAGTTGGTATCACATTCAAAAGTCTCGTTTCAGTTAACTTTTCCACTCAGTTACTTTTCTTCTACGTTACTTCTCATGTCAGAAAATACCAGTAAAACTTTTTCCTTCTCTGGAAAAGTTTGTGAATTGTTTATGGATAGTATTTAGTAGGGGCGCTAAACCGTATCTATATCCGAGTAAATATCCGTAACCGTATCCATTAGGATACGGATATGGTTACTCAAATCTATAACAGATAGGATATAGTTACGGATATGGTTTTATGGTGAAATATCCGGATCCGTATCCGAAATATCCGAATACATATTAGGCATACTGTTATAATAGTTTTAATCCTTAGATTATGGATTTGAGGTTAACTTTGATGATCAAGATGTCTAATGTTAGCTTTTCAGATATAATGAACATATTACTGAACTCTTTTGCATCACATGAACTATATTTTTTAATACTATCTAGTTTACTCATATCCGTTTTGTATCCACATGCATATCCGCTTATATATCCGCAAGTATATCCGTATCCGTATCCGATTTAGCAAATATGGATATGAATTTTCCTTACTGAGATATATCTGTATCCATATCCGTATCCGAGATGGGTAAGCGGATATGGATATGATAAGTATCATATCCGAGCCGTATCCGGACCGAATGCACCCCTAGTATTCAGTGTTGAAGGTAGAGGGATGCATTATGCGGTGTATTATTTACCAGCTATAGTTGGTACTAGAAGGCTTGCATCAGCTATAAGGTGTCGTTTGGTAAGGGGTTAAGGAAGAAGGGTTAAGGAGAAGGATTAAAATAGTTAACTTGTCATGAAAGGTTAAAAATAATTAAATTCTGTTTGGATTGGATAGTTAAGGTGAAGGGTTAACTTTTTTTGCGTTTGGCAATTAAAGAAAAGTTAAGAAGGTTAATCTTGTTGTTATGTTTTTGAAAATACCAATTTTAATCTTATTAAAAGTAGAAAAATTACCAACGATTCTTGGATAAATATGTTCAAATTCCCTCTATAATATGCAAGTACACAACAAATTAGTTACTTGGTGTATTCATAATATGCAAAAGAAAGTGCTTATCGGTGAAACTTTTTAGTAATGCGACTTGTACATGTGAAGTTATATTCATCCGCAAATGAAAGTGAAACAATAGATAAACATGTCACAAGTTAACAACAACGAGACCAACAGGGTGACTGAGTGTGAATTGAAATATTTATATATATATACTAAAGCTAATGGCCTTACCATTGTTCCTAAGCTACAGTAACATTATTTATTGGGTTTGTCCACTGTTGAATGTCTTTTGTGCTACTGATAAGCTTTAATTTTATTTGTATCGAAGGGTGACACCTTAATCTTTAAGTCTCTTGTGATGACATGTAAATTACTAACCAACCTCTTAAGGTCGGTATTTTATTTGCTTGGTAAAGGACATATTGGAGCTTATCCATTTGATAAGCTAAGATTGTTTGCAATTATAATATAATGTTGACAAATTTCTATTTGACCCCTCAAATAAACTCGCCTTGCAAACTAAACTGAATTTCATTTATTTACTTATCATCCTCATCTATAGGACAATTGATATAAGAAATAAAGAATTTCTAAATTAATCTTAATTACACAAAATTTCAAGAGTGAAGAATCACTTTGATATTCACAAGTTTATTGATACTATGATACCCCAAAATTACTCCTTTCTTAACTTTGATACCCCAAACCTCTTTTGACACTTTGCTACCCTAACGTTTATACATTTTTAACTTTCATACCTTAAAGATTCTAATTTTGTGTACTTTGGTACTCCAATGTTTTAACATTTTTAACACTAATATCCTATAATTTAAGAAAAATTTAATGTATCAAAGTGTCAAAAAACTTTGGGTATCAAAGTTAACAAGATATAAACTTTGTCTAAATAAAAGTGTCAAGAAAAACTTTGAGGTATCAAAATTAAAAAGTGTGAACTTTAGGGTATCTAATTGCCAAAATCTTTGGTATTAAAGTTAAAAGATGTAAACTTTAGATTATCAAAGTGTAAATAATCTTTTTAAGCAAGATGAGTTTTAAGAGAGAAATCATAACTAAGAGTTATTTTCATTATTAAGGGATAAAATTGTAAGACCCTTAGAATTTGAGAGACTAATAAGCAATTATTGAGATTTGAGGGATTAATATGGAATTATTGAAGTTGTGAGGGACTAATTTTCAAAAACATTTCTTTCTAAATCAAATGAACCTTTATTTTATTTTTATTGTTTTGCTTTTCTCCATACTAATTTGTGTATGTAATGACTACCAAGTCATTAGTATTATATAAATATTTTAGCTAATATTTTTTAAAATAAAAATGAGCCTTTCTTTTTTGCCTTTCTCCACACTAATATGCTTAAAATATTACTTTTTGGCTTTATCTATGTTATGGTCATGAACGCTAATTAGCCACTAATCCTTGATTAGAGCGGAGAAATCCATGCATCAAATAAATCAGCATTCTAGTCCATTGATTGGATGCGACCCAGATTCGCCTGCCGAGTCAAATGAACGCCTCACGCCCTTCATTCGAACCAAGTCATGACGATCAACTGCCTTTGCGAGCAACTCGAAAGGCGGTACTAGCCGGCCTTTTAGCCAACTGCTTTCACGAGCGACTCGAAAGGCGGTACTAGCCGGCCTTTTAACCAACTGCCTTCACGAGTGACTCGAAAGGCGGTACTAGTCGGCCCTTCAGTCGCCTGCCTTGGTGAACGACTCGAAAGGCGGTACCAGTCAACCTTTCAGTCGACTGCCTTTACGGACGACGCGAATGGCGGTGTTAGTTGGTCCCCTAGACGCTCAACCTCATTCACTCGCCCAATTTGCTCCCTCAACTCAAATGACGGTCACATGAAGTTTGGTCCCAACAATACATCTATATCGCATTAAATGCATTATCAGCCCCTAATTCATTCATCTCTCACGGTAATTAAGACACCTCGAACTATTCCGGCTGCAAACGTCATCAATCCCATCCCATTAATAATCTCATTAATGACAAGGGAACAGCGCTAACTCTTAGATCAGTTCACCACTTGACACCTGTAAAGGTAACTCGACACAGCCGCCATCAAAGACATCTGCCCGTTTGCCAATCAACACGTGGAGGAGAGGGCTAACTCGTTTATCAATTTTCTCACCTAGTGAAGAGACGAAAATATCCTCCTACCTTTCATATAAATAGCAAACTGTCGAATAGAACAGGTAAGTAATCTAACCCAGCGAATTCCTGCTCCATTCATATTCGTGTTTTCCACATAAACTGACTTGACCGTCGGAGGGACCACCGGAGATCCCAACTCCGCCCTTCCACATGGTTTTCTTCTGGCATAGATGAACTCCCAATTTGACAGCACCACCGGATATTAGAAGAGAAGGCGGACTCCACTCAATCAACAACTAATCCAGCAGAGTTTAGTGACTGTGTGATTTCATACAACAACAATCTATAATGTAACTATCAAAGGCATTAGAATTGTCCTAATACTTAGACCATTATTATTCAAAATTTCCTGCACTAATTTATCTACGATACAAATCTGAAAAATATTAGTGTTGACAAGCTAAAATTTTTTTAACCAAATGCTTAAACCTTTTTTTTTTGTTCGTTCACACTAATTTACCTATATTGCAACTCCTACGAACATTTTTATCTACAAATTAAAAAAAGATTTTTCTAAGCAAAGTACTTAACCATTATTTTTCAATTTCATCACACAAATACCGTGGCAATACGCGGGTCAATTTTGCTCGTTCGAATACTAAAATAAACACAACTATGTGTAATAAAATACAAAATATTAAAATAATCATCACTCAGTTGGTTCTTAGAATTTACAAATAGAGAATCACATGTGTCAACAACTCAAAGTTTCATGCTTCTCTCAATCAAAAATTAAAATATTAAAGTGGCCACAGTGCTCCTTATTTACTTTTTATATATCAGAACACAGTGCTCCTTCTTCGATGGCCAAGCAAACTTTTTTTATTTATTTTAATAAGTTCCCTAGTCCTTCTCGAAGATACACGGTTTAAAACTTACAACGCCTCAAGAGACGGACTTGTTAACCCATCAAACTGACGGGTAAATAACCTTAACTGCTTATCAAGGTTTAATAACTCCTTTATCTGTAAATTAATATTTGGCGGATTAGTGAAGGGCTAAACCTCTTTAATCCCTCCACTAACCCTTTGCCAAACGCAGCCTAGAGGTTTAGAGACATTGGGGATTTTACATAGAAATGATCATTTACTGGGGTGTTTTAGTTTTATAAATATCAGTAAATCACATAAATATTCATTTTTTTCATTTTTATTATTTATTTATTTATTCGCAATATAGCTATATGATGCTGAAGTTATGGTTTATGTTCATTTCCTTTGAAACAAGATGCTGAAATTCTGAGATGTGAGCACTCTGGTGTTGATCTGCAGAGTGATAATTTCCTTTCATTTCTCAGCTGCTTTTTTGTGTTCCTGGCAACATGTTTTATTTTTATTTTTGAGAATCAACTTCTTGCTCTTGGTATATATCAGTCAACTTCTTCTGTAGCACTGTAAATGGTAGATCAACCTGTCGATTTCTTGATGCGCCACACAATCCGGGGCATCTTCATCAAATTCAAATTCTTTGTGGTTCAGTTATCAACTATGTACTATCTAGAGATGTGTTAATTCTTTCCAGCTTTAGTCACTAGATAAAATTTAAGTTCCAATTATAACAAGTATATACAAAACATCACTGAAACGATCAGACAATTAACAGCAAATTATAACTGCTGCTGCCTTCACCTATTGATCATCACCAGCAAACACTGATTTCAACCACCGCGAAAAATTGATCAAGAATGGCGTATACACAAAATAACATGTCGTCGTCCAACTGATCAATCCCTATAAAACAAAGCAAAACTCGTCTAAACTTTTTGTCACAATAAGAGAATTGCAGGAAGATTTCTTCACATAGACAACAACTTACCTCACCGAAAACTATGATATCTGCTCTCGGATGATAATCCCATAGGTGAAAAAGTCTGCAGAAACATCATAAACTCAGAAATTTATCTGAATAAATTTCTATATAACAAAGGTTAGTAATGATCATGAAGATCTCACTTTATCAGTGGGATCTCAGCAAGTGGGCAAGCAATGCCAATGAGACAAGCCAAGGTGAAGCCTGACCAAGTTCTGTCGAGGAAGAACCACACAAATTCTGCAATTGCAAACAAAATGTATGCTTCGATGTTGCTGGCTATGTTCGCTTTGTGCATTTCAGCGCTCAGCTCGATAAACGCTGTGAGAGTTCTAGTGAGCAAAGTGGAGTAAATCAGCTTACTTTTGGTTTTCTTGTTTTATTAGTCATTATTCGAAGAAAGTTGCAGAATTGAGAATACTGACATTAAAGAGAGAATTGCTTTATCCAGGCTTCCGACTGGAGGTTTTGAGTTAGGAGGGGCTCTTTCATCTAGATAGAGCTGCAGTAATCCTACAGTGCAGTAGAAAAGCCCAAGCAAAGGAGGAACCTAATTAAGAACAATTTATAGATTGATTAATTAAAATATTTTTAGAAGCAACAGAAACAAGGATAAATCTCCCCTATTCTATTCACAAGGGTTTTGCAACAAATCTTTCTGTTTCTACAACCCTATTTTCACTTTTAGATTCGTAGATAAATTGAAATTTTACAGATGACCTCTTTATCACAACTTACATCCAAATTTTAATATACACGTTTCGCTTCATTTCACTTATAGCTTTGTAGCTGGGTTCAAATTGAAGAGCATTTAATTTGTTCTGACTACTCTTAACCAAATACACTGTTGTGTTTTGTTGCAAAGCCACAAGATATCTTGAAAACAACTGAGTAGAATTGATACCCATATGCTGGTGTGAAGAGGGCCAATATCAACTGCTCCATTGTGGTACGTCTGCAGGTTCACCCTTGAATGGATACCATCAAGAAGAGGGCCCAAGATGAAGCCTGACCCAAATAGTGAAAGAGATATTGAAGGCCAAGAGCCCTTAAGGGATGCCTTTCTCTCTCTTCTCATGCTGCACAGGGTCTTGCTCCTCCTATAGGTCAACGGGGGAGGAGAGGAGAAGACTGAGGCTACATTGGCTTGCATACTTGTCTCCTTTTGGGGAAAGATTCAAAAGAAGGAGAAAATATTGGAGGATATTTTTGTGTGGACACGAAGGTATTTGTGTATGTTCACATGTGGGCAAGTTCAGAGCTCTTGGGTCAATGAGTGAGGCTTTAGGTACAATGTTTCCTGAGTCGTCTTCTATTTACTAGGGCTTTGGGCCTTGTTTGGTTCACTAGCGGAGAACAATAGGATTAGGAATCCCTTTTTTTTTTTTAATGGATTCCTATCTAATCTGTAAAAATTTTAAGGATAATTTTTTGTTGTCATAGAATGCTTTGGAATCCCATTTTTTCACCTATCTATGTTTGTTTCATAACATAAAAATATAGAATCCAACTTTATAGCCTCCAATTCCTATTCTTTTGTTTGGTTTGGAATGAGAAAGTTTTGGGATAAATGGATGACAACACCATGGGTAAATTTATCACTCAATTGTAGACAAAATATGAACAAGTAAACAGTTGAGGTAATCTTACCCATTTGCCAAAATTCAAAACCGAAAATATCAAGGACTCCAACGGCTACTTCTTACCCATTTGCCAAAATTCAAAACCGAAAATATCAAGGACTCCAACGGCTACTTCTTACCCATTTGCCAAAATTCAAAACCGAAAATATCAAGGACTCCAACGGCTACTTCTTACCCATTTGCCAAAATTCAAAACCCCAAACGCAGTGACACTAGCAACCATGATTACAACTTGAAAAAAATATGAACGGATGTAATTAAAAGATGACAGTTCCAAGCACAAGCTTTCAGTGAAATTAACTTTTTTGCAAAAAAATCATGTAAAGAGCAGTAGCATCCATGATCGCAAAATAAATTTTTTTTTAAGATTTTAGAATTATACCTCAGCTTGCAAAGGCACGAATCCAAGAACAAGCTAAAAACCTAACCTCCCAAAGGAAGATCAAAATCCAAGCTCGGGACCGAAGCTTAAATTCGAAGAGCAAACGTCGAAATCAAAACACAAAGTAGCCGTTCCGGCCAGAATCCGACAACAAATCAGAAACGAAATATCGCAGATGAAAATCGAAACCCAAATTCCAAAATCGAACCAAAAATTCGATTCGCAAAATCAAAAATCAAAAAGAGGAACGTCGGATCCCTGGGTGATTTCGAACAGGGAAAACAGCAGATCTATGGTTTTATGGGTTTGGATGAGGCGCGAACGGAAAAAACCAGAGGTGGGAGGAATTTTTTAGCAGGAGAGAAGGAAGAGGATTCTAGGGGTTTCATGGCGGCGGATTCCTAAGAAGAGAGAATGGGAGCCGACGTTTTATATCTTATTCGTAAATAATGCCTTTTGTTACCTTTCTAACCCAAATCCAGCACAACCCCTCCGATTTCGTTTTCTACAAAAAAAACCCAACTGTATCAACTTTATAGATATTCATATCTATAAAATTTTCTTGAACCAAACTTAGTATTAGGATACAATTGGAATTCATTATTTACAGTTTTACCCCTGTCAGATCCAAATCCTATTCCTAATCTATAAAAAGGGTGAAACAAACAGACCCTTTCAGTAGGAGTGCAAAATAATATCCGTATCCGAGGAAATAGTCATATATGTGTTTGTTAGGATACAGATATGGTTACTAAAATCTATATTTGATAGGATATGATTATGGATACAGATATATAGTGAAATATCCGGATTCATATCTAAAATATCTGAATATATGTTTGTCATACCGTTACAATAATTTTAATCCTTGGATTAATAAATTTTTGATGATTAAAAGATCTAATCCTAGCTTTTCATATATTACGAACATATTAATGAACTATCTTGTATCATGTGATTATACTTTTCAATTATATGGTTTTCTCATATCCTTTTGTATCCACGTGTTTATCCGTATATATATCCGTATTTATATCCGTATCCATATCCGATTCTAGTGGATATGGATATGATTTTTTATTATCAATGTATATCTCGTATCCTTATTTGTAATTAGTAAATGGATATGGATATGATCAGCATTATATTCAGGCCATACAATCATTTGCACTCCTAGCTTTTTAGCATAGCAGGAAATAGTATTGGCCTATCATTTTGAGTCCTTTGTTTGATGTGTTGTTGAGTAAGATGCGCAGACCCCTACAACCCTTTCTATACACTTGTAACATAACCAAAGGATGGACATGCGCCACATACGGGACACATCAACCAATAACCGAAGTGACACACTATCTCTGTTTATCCTATGCTAGTAGACATTTTTCACGTGCAAATGCACATGCACGAGAAAAACTACTGATTGTGCAATTTTAATTTTATAACGGCATATTTGAAAATATTTCATTCTACCTACAAAAAGAGAGTATTTAGCTACAATTTTTTTGTGGTGAATTTCACAAAACACTTCTTTAAGTTTGACCCCTTTTGAGATAAGCCCTTAACTATTTTAATTCCACAAATTCCCCTCAACTTTGAGGGAATTTGCACTTAACACCCTTGAAGTTCTTCTATTCCACTAATGTCATGCCCCCATGTCCGAGGACCCCACCACAGGCACGTGACTTGTTCATCATTGTATACACAAGCATGAAAAGTCCCTATGCCTACACTTAAGCTTCAATTGAGTTCTGCTATATATCCACAATACCGTGCACAATATCCACAAAACAATATTCAATATAGGAATAAGCAGAGGAAACTAAAATGAAATATTTGATAGAAGTCTGATGCAACTGAATGCCACTGTATAAGCGAGGGATCAAGAATACAACTGATGACACATAAGCATATATGATAGCATATTTACAATAATAGAGTATCGAACATGGCATAAAACTAATCCGCAACATAAAGTAAAGTGAGCAAGTGTAAAGTTCCGTGTGAGCTAAACAACCGCAACACATCGCATATCTAAATCTTGAAATACACATTAGAACTCACTTGCATCTCAGTCTACAAGCCTAATAACTTAGTATTCGGCTTTTATATGCTGTTTAAAATGAAGTGGTGAGAGTATTCGCATGGAACCAAGACTCATATCTCATGTCACGCGTATGTAACTTAACACATCCAGGGTGGCTCAATGCTTACAGCGTACAGCGCCAAAGGAACGGTGCTTCATGGCATACAATTTAGTATGTCCACAAAATGAAACCAGAAATAACTGAAACGTAAAATCTGAAGCCTCAATATCCCACTAGGTTAATTCCCCTTTAAACCCCTACGTTTAAGTTTTTGGTTGACAGTACATAAAATGCTGTGCTAGTCCTTGAGCATTTCCAATCTGAATACACTCACTGATAGGAAATCATCCATCGATTGCCATGTAGTGGATCCAACTACATGACTCTAGGTGGATACCCTAGCTAGCCTAGACTGTGATGTTCATATCCAAAGTTTCAAGGAAACGATATCCATAATATTTGAACACATTCAATTTCCACTTTAACATATATCTCAATAAACAAAGGAATAATATGATTCCAAAGAAGTCACATTTGACATCCGATACTACAACTCATCTTTATATGCGATCTCATATAATGTACCGCTTATCACGTCACTAGGTCATAGTTCTCAACATAGTTCTCATGTTAGACGACCGACAAACAGGGGAAATATATCATGTGTGACCACATAAGCAAGATACGAAACTACATAGGACCAATGTCATGTATTCCGACATTTTGCATGTCAAACACGCATAAGGGAAGTAATTGAGCTATTGGAATGAACATAGTGAAACACTATCAATCACGAGAATCAAGTCACAGAAGAAACCAGCAAGGCCAGGACATTGCAGTTGAACCTGGTTGGTCCCAGGTCAGTTCCTGATACAGAAAACCGAAATCTACGCAGATCTGACAAAGAGACACTAGACCCTTGCAGGCTTTGGATTTTTGACTCTTTACCCCTATATAATGTGACATGCAGAGGCATATATATATAGATATTGAAAAGGTACGAAGACTTTCCTCCCACAATTAGTCATCTCTTTCCCCTCAAATTTAAGGATTATTAGTAGGATGACAATAAAATACTGTTCTCAGTGTGGTTATCCTCTAATTATTGGGCAAGACTATACTATTTGGTAGACTACCGAGGATCTACCGTGGGTAAACACTAAACTAAGATTTTCAATTTACCCGATATAAACTAAGATTTGCAATTAATTAGAGGGCATGCTAGGTGAGTTATATTTTCGTTGTGCATGATCTATATGTATGTCCGATAGATAGATCATTTGTTGTATAGCCTAAACGCTAGCTACATCATATCTAATCAACTCGACCAAAAAAAAACATACATTAACATAAAATCTACTTACATGCCTTGTCAACAAGTCGCACTATTCGTGCACTGAGCATTCTCTTGGTCCTCAGACAAGAACTTCAAAGAAAAAAAGAAGAAGAAAAAAAAAACTAAAGTGAACTTTAAGACTTCATCTATACTAGAACTGTCCTCTACTAGTTGTATTTATGCACTCTCATCTTCACATCATGTGCAAAGCTCTCTCAGAATAGGACCACATTTTCAGTGTCCATTCACATTCTTTTCACTCTTGTTTTTGTAGATTTGTTGCCCGTGAACCAAACATAAACAAAATTGTAACGTCTTTCTTTCTTCCTATTCTATTACTAAGGCACTGAAATTGTCAAAGGATGCTTCAACGTTGCTGACTGTAAACACAGAACCTTAAATATTTTTTATATAAAATGGAGTGGTTGCATTTGTTATGGGCTCAAGAAATAATTTAGATGGCAACAAGATTCTCATCCTCCTAATACCTCATTTCTTTAACTTAATCCGAGTGAAGATGTCAATGGAATAGGATCTTGTCGACAAAGAATGATATCTTGAGTTCTAGAGATACAATATTCAACAAGATTATCCTAATCGGTGTTTTCTTCTTCTGCCGGCTTAATATTAATAATAAATCATGGACCGATGCACCGAAAGAGACGGTCGCAAATTGGATTAAAATAAATCCAATGCAAATTAAAAACAAAGAGATGTAAATAGTAAAATCTTTGATAGCAAATTGGATATAGATAAATAGTAATTTAGAGCCTGAACTCAAGAAGGAGCGAGGAAGACTAGTGCGTGAAAAAGACTAACTTAATAAGTTATGAAATAAGACAGTCGTTAGCGTGTTAGAAGATAGGGTAAAGTGCGGATAGACCCTGTAATATCACCCAATTGTCGATAATTCTAATTGTGTGGATAGACCTCTGAGTAAATTCGTTTTGGCTCTTCAAAAGTCAAAACAAGTTTTGTAGAGACGGATGGACCCCTGATGGCTTTTTTTTTAACTCCTAAAAGATTCATAAAGAAGTTCACTGGAGGGGTTTATCCGCCCAATTAGAACTACTGGGGTTTATTTGCAATATATTGGGCGATATTCTACCCGCAATTAACCTTAAAAGATAAAAGACCAACTGAAATGGAAATAACAAAGAGACCAATCAACTTGAGTCAACAGTTTGAAATCCTCTCACGTGTGCATTGTAGTATTTTACAGAAACTTTCCAGTTGTACTTAATGTGTGAATTCCCCTCCTCCCTCTATAAATTTCAACCACCATCCCCATCTATAACCAACTTACTCTCTCTCCCTCCTATCTTTCATTCATCTCTTTCCACCATGGTTATGCCTTCCACAGACCCGACCCACAATGACTGCACCCGGAACACTGACATACCCGTTATCGACCTGAACGGGTCCAGACATCGAGTTTCAGAATCTATACTCAAGGCCTGTGAGGAGTTTGGGTTCTTCATGGTTATCAACCATGGTGTGGCTGAAAATGTCATTGCCAGAATGGAGGCAACCGGGTCGGAGTTCTTCTCTCTACCCGCATCCGAGAAGCAACGTTCCGGGCCTCCCAACCCTCTCGGGTACGGGTTCAGGAGCATTGGATCCAATGGGGACACAGGAGAGGTGGAGTATCTCCTCCTTCATGCTAGCCCTACCTATATCTCTTTGAGAGCCAAGACCATTTGCAAAAAGGACCACCTTGGATTCAGGTACACCAATATTTTCTCAGTATGGTTGGTAGCTATAGCTTCCTGATAAGTGCAATGACTTGTAAAGTGATATTTGTGTTGTCTCAGTGTTTTCCATGTTAGCTGGCAGAATATTGCTTTAGTTTTGCTTAATATCATTTCAGGCTTAGGAGCAAAGCTTGGTTTGTTATACAAGTTATGAATCTCTGTATTTGTTTTCTTATCTAGTTTAAGCCTCCAAATTTTCATAGTTTCAGTTCACAAAATTATAACAATGGTAACGCTTAAATTGAGCCATATTTTCTGCATCCCAAATGTGGGGCATCTTAATCATCAAACATATTTTAACAAGAATTCTTGATTTGTATGTAGTTTATGTATATGTCCTCATAAAATCAGTTTCATGTCTGAATCACGCTGATCTTTTCCAGAGCCTATGAAAAATTTAGTAAAGCTTTGCTGAAACAATCATACCATAGATTTCGTTAACCCCACAAAGTTAAACATTGAATAATCATAATTATGGCCATGAAAAGGGAGTTATTATTATTTATGAAAAGGATGATGTCAATGAGTAGTCCAATCAAATCCCCAATAAGTGGACAGTTCCCTTCAGGAGACATAACCTTATTATATATAATGAGATTAGCGGTACTTCCATCTGAACCTGATCATAATTTTATATGCTAATCATTTTTTTAGGGGGTCATTTAACTTTATTAATCCACCTATACACAATGCTTGGTTGGGTGGGCAATCACACTAAACCTAGGCTGTAGAACAGTGAAAGTTAAATCTTAAACAACCCTCCTATCTCAAAATAGACCTTTTCGCTGTGCATTTGGTAATGATAGCAACAAGATCCTCCAACTAATACTTAGGCTAGATTTTCTCAGGGTTGATGCTTGCCTTCATGGTAAGCATCAATCTTGCTACCATTCGTCAATACGAACTCTTGCAAGATTTGCCTAATAAGTCTGCTTTCTTTCATGGAAAGCGTAGCTTGCTTACCATTCGCAAATGCGAAACCTACCCATTTGCTCACCTTGTGTCCTTTCTTTATCGGTAGGCATCAACTTCACTTTGCATTCAGGATGCATGCTCTTTCCAAGGTTACATGATGTGTAAACTTTAGAAGCTACTGATAAAATCCTTGCATTTCTATCTATCATATCAACGTTGATACAAGCTAGCCCCTGAGTTGTGTTAAGAGAGGTAACAGGGTCAAATTGGCAACTGCGCCTTAAAACCGGTTTTCGCCTAAACCAATTTGATTCGGGCGACCTTCCCCAGGTCCAAAATTAGAATGGTTTAAGGGTCAAATTTTGAACTGAACAATCTTGTATAATTCTCGCCCAGTTTTTACCAAACAGAATTTTAGCTCCATTAACCCGGTCAGTGGCGGAGTTGCGAAACAAGCCCCTAAACTCAAGTCGAAGCATAGGCACATATTCTGCTAAACAGCTGCCAAAAAATTCCCTAAAGTCAAGCATAGGCACATATTCTGATAAACTTTCTGCACATGATGTGTACTTAAGGTGACTTTTGGCTCAGACGTCACTAATCCGAGATTAATACTACACTTCAGATAAAAATCAGAAGATAAAAAATGGATATTCTGGAATACAAAATCCCACGGAGCAACCCACGTGTTCTGATCACTTCCACTGGGGTGTTTGAATCTCAATCATTCCTTTAATTTTTTGTTGGATGGCTGAGATTCATCGACACCAGCCCATATCTTGTGGAGTGGATGTGTGCTCTTCAAATAGTACACCTGAAAAAGTCAAGATGGTCTTTCTATCTATCTAAAGCCAAGCAAGTGCTCAGATGAGCTGTTTATGGTTTAAAAAAAAAAAAAAAGAGAGACGGTAAAAACTGAAAAAGGGGTTCTTTGTGTGATCAATCCAATCGAATCACCTTTACCTCACCCGTTCCAGATTGCACCCTGACCCTTATTTTCCCCACTTTTGTTCTCTTTCACAGCTGTGTTGTGACTGAGTATGTGGAATCAATGAGAAGCCTAGCATGTGAGATATTGGAGCTACTGGGTGAGGGATTAAAGCTAGGGGACACAGAGATTTTCAGCAAGCTGCTGAGGGACAGTAAAAGTGACTCCTTGCTGAGGCTCAACCACTATCCTGCCTCATATTCCAGCACTAAAGATGACTGTAGAATTGGGTTTGGAGAGCATACTGACCCTCAGATACTCACCCTCCTAAGATCCACCGTCGGCGGGCTGCAGATAATGAAAGACGGGGGGCCGTGGGTGCCTGTCAAGCCCGACCCTGCGGCATTCTGTGTCCACGTGGGGGATGCACTCCAGGTATTTCCCACTCTCTAGACTCTCTTATCAGACATCCTGCCTGAAACATGTTCGAGGGTTAATTGCGAATAGACCCCCCTGTGCTATCTCCCAATTGTGGATAAACCCTTGAGTGAAATTGTTTTCACACAAGGGTTCTATGTGCAACAATAGAACTACAGGGTCCGCAATTAACAATATGGTTGTTTGATTAGTTCATGTAATCACTGTAATGATGTGGGGTTGGTTTCATTGAAGGCTATGACAAATGGTAGGCTTGTGAGTGTGAGGCACAGGGCTCTAGTCAACTCCTACGCTCAAAGAATGTCGGTGGTCTATTTCGGGGCACCTCCACCACATGCATCGATATCCCCCCTCTCGGAAACGATCGCACCAGAAAATCCTCGACGGTACAAATCTTTCACGTGGGGTGAATATAAGAAGGCCATGTATTCTCTAAGGCTCGGCCAGAATCGCCTTGATCACTTCCTAAGTAATGGGGAAGAAGGAGACTGTGATACATGAAGAGTATCCAGTGTGATATTTTTCCTAGCTCCCACAAGTTTTGTTTTTGTTTTCCTGAAGGAAAACTAAGTGGGATTAGTGTTGTGCTCTAGTGTTACAGTGTAACTTCACTTGGAGAATGTACAGTAGAAGAGTTGCGGAAAATGTGATGATAGGCTTTGCTCATGCTTTCATCTTTGGTAGATGGGATTGGAATGTGACCTGGTCTACCCTAATTTGTCTCTATGGTTTTCTTTACCTCTAAAGTGCAGTGGTGAAAGTGTCACTTCATCTTTTAGTACTTCTGTTCATTAGTCAAACCAAAAAAGCCTAAACCTCAGCTCACATGTCTCTGGTAAAAATGTGGGTGAATGAACAAGAAAAGACTCAAATCGTAGTAACACAAGGACAACGAGATGCCAACCAACTCTAGAATATCATTGAAAATTAAGACAAAAGGCTACCAATTGAACAGTGGGTCAAATGCACGGCATCTCACAAGGATACCAATTAAAGCTGTAACTGCATGCAGAATATCTTGTATTGTAGAATTTTCGATTAACACTGTTGACATATAGAGCATCAATAGTACAAACATATATTTAAGCATTAGCATTAAAAAAAAATTCTTTTATCAGCTTCAAGAAGAGAGATTAAAAACAATATTGCTGGCACCTAAATAAAAAGTTGTTACACTTAAAAGCATAAAACTTAGACTTGCATCCAACCAATAATGAGAAAGCACACCATCAACATACAGTATCAATTAAATGACATCCTATACATAACCCAGCGAGACTGATCAAGATTTATACGCAACATAAGAATGACCATTCTCTACTCTTTACCAAGCAAAGCACACATCAAGGGTGGACTACCAACTATTGACCAGTACTAACATGTTTCACCCTGTTAGATGGCCAACAACCTACCATCACTCCAAGAAAAATTACTAATAATATGACATGCAAAGATTTCCTTTTCAAGAAACAATCCACCAACCTTAAAACACAAAACTATAGCAAATATTGGAAGCTAAACATGGATATATAGAGAGGAGATAGATCCTTCGCACCTGACATTGTTCGAGGCAATGGCTTCTCTCATCCTGTTCTTGAAGGCTCTGGTGAAGAGAGAGAAAGATCGCGATGCTTCATCATTGGAGGTACTCAAGTTGCACGACAAGAGCATATCTCAGCAGTCTACAAACAAGAAAAATCCAAACAGAA
Source organism: Asparagus setaceus (assembly GCA_012295165.1). Lineage (NCBI taxonomy): Eukaryota > Viridiplantae > Streptophyta > Magnoliopsida > Asparagales > Asparagaceae > Asparagus > Asparagus setaceus. The sequence goes on from CM022702.1 coordinate 74,866,253, forward strand.
GAATGACCAACAATGAAAGCTACCACACTGCCAAAAGAGAGGAGACCTGGAGAATAGCCGAATGTTTTGTTCAGCTTTAAGAGCAATTGTTAACATAGAGGATTAATCAGAAGGTACTTTTCTCTCAAAATCCTGAAGCTCCACAAAATCAACATACAGAAGGGCATAAGTTTCTCGAAGAGATTATGTATACATATCTATTACAGCCTGTACAGTGTTACTTATATTTTAGCAGTGAATATGAATAATAACTGTTATACTCACAAAAATGCCCACTTGTATTTTGTGCCAAATGACATCTCAAAAAATAATGTACATTATCATGGGGAAATCCTTGCATTATGAAGAAATTCCCAGTGTGAAATGAATTGTATGTTTAATTGTATATTTCCTTTTTCCAACCAACACCATTCTTAAACGAGGATCTGAGATCTGGCAGCAAGGCGAGAACACTTGGTCCGGGATGTCTTTCTTAGGCCACATACACAAAATTCGAGAAGCTCAAGATCTTCTTCACAGGTTAATATAGCAGCCATCTCTGGTTGTTGCAAGAGCATTTTGGATGTCAAGAATCCAGCAATAGTCCATGTTTGATAAAGCCTTGACTGTTTCCCAATGAATCTTCCATTTCTGGTGTCATAGTATTCTGGCCACCGGTCATTTGAAAGCCTCTTCTCAGCAATAGAAATGGCCCTCTCAGCTAATTCTGGTTTGCCCATCTTGATGCAGGCCAACGTGAACTAAGAATATTGACCAAACGAAGGGTTAAGTTTATGTTTGGAGAAAAATGAAGTGAATTTTTTGGTCAATCTATATTACCTGCCACAACAGCGTAGGCCAAGATCCACCATTGTGGTATGACCAAGGTCTGGAAATCAACAAAAAGCAAACTTCATGTGAGAAAACGACTTAATCAATTCAAGAACAGTAATTAGTAGGAAATTCTACACAAATGGTAAAACTATTTTTTCCTATAAATCATCAGGGGAAGTCCCTACAAAATTATCCCAGATGCTCAAGTGGAATTATTCCTTGTCCAATTGATCCCTAGGAATAAGAATTTAGGTTGGTAAAGGGCTGCATGTAGTTTAGTCTCATAGTACTATTTATCTGTGGTCCCTGATGCGTTTATCTTGCAGTTGTGTACAACAAAAAAATAGATGTATGTTTGAAAATATTAGCATGTTTAGCCAGCAATACTCATCTGCATTAGCATGTCCACAACAGACTCATCTACATATAAAACGAGGCTGAATTTATACAAAAATAGCTATTTAAGTGCTCATGTCCGGAAAATTATTGCAAGTTATATCTTGTCCCGTTGGGACAAAGAATTTGAGTTGATCGTCCTCAGTAATGATCTCTAATCTAGCTTTCAAAGTGTAGTTTGCTGAAAACTAATGCATGCTAAAAACAACTGTGGTTGTATATGAATGCAAGAAAAATTCGTCAGTTTGATTCACTCACGTGTTCTTTGGATCACTACCAGTAATTATACGCCATTCTTCATACTCAAGAGCCGGGTAGCATATTTTCAGGGGCATATTTGCAACAAGGTCGTCCCATTTATCTTCAAAAAGAGTAAGAATACCCTCAGCTTGCCTTGGAGTAGTAAGAGATGAGACTATGGCCCATAGATTGCCAAGGGAAAAAAACCTGAAGTCCATGTGAGCAGGCTGTAGATTGCCAATGAGGTAACCTCCTTTTTCAGGGATCCAATCCACTAGCCAAGCAGGAATTTGATCAGGGTAGATATTGAATTTGTTAATTGCGTCATGGGAGTATTCTTCAGTCTTGTAGCGATATATTTCATTAATCTTCTTCATATCCACCCAGTAGTACTCTCTGATGTGGAACGACAATGCACTTAGTCTGTTATTAATAGCACGTACCAAGTCCTTAGACACATCATTGATAGTGATCGTCTCACGAGCACACCGAAGAGCTGAGTAAAATAAAGCCTGCAAAAATCACTTGTTCAATAAACATAAACCATTCATTTTAAAGAAAATATGAAGGATCACAATCTAATAATGAACACATGGGGATTGGACTTGGAAGAAAAGTATTCCATTAACAGATTACACCACAAACCCCATGTATACCATCAGAACAAGTAATCATGTTCATAAGAGCACGAGTCCTGAAATAAGAATTTTCTTTTGCAGAAAGCACGTGTCCACATATAAGTATTTTCTTTTCCTCTACAGAAAGGTGAAGGACTAGTATCTCAAAACACCAGGCCAAGAAAATTAAAGTTTCAGTGACCATTTAAACAGACGAAATTCATAAAAGGTGAACTTACTTGGATCTCAAGGGGATGACCATGGATGCCCATTCTTCGGTCTATCATGCAAGATCCATCAGTGACCAGAAGAGAAGGGAACATGTCAAACCCATCGGATAAACATAACCTCAGGATCAATTTGATGCCTGTTTGTACATCAACTCTTTCTTGCAATGCATAATCTCCTGTAATTTTCCCATATGCCCTTAGCAATATAATCCACCACAATCCTGCCAGTATCAGATAAGACGAAATAGCCTGTGAAAATATCATCCTATACAAAAACATTTCTTTTATCAAGTTAGGAAAATTAAAGTCCATTAATTATTCTTGCTCAACCTATAAGTGTATACTAAATACTACATGAGTTTTCACAGTGGACTGACCAGAATCAACTGGTGCAACACGCCCAATGGCTGATTCTCCAAAATCAGGATCCAAAATCTCCTCAAATGCTTCATTACTTCCATCCAAAGGCACCGCCCTGACCTTAAAACTAGCTGGCATCAGCCCTTGTCCAGGGCTATAGCAATCCACAGTCTTCTCCCAGCTCTGGTACATAGCAAGAGTAGATTTAATGGATTGAGTACGCTTCAGTAAATGTTAATTCAGCAGAATGAATCAGTAGGTGTTTATGAGTAAAGAATTAATAGAACAAAGTCTACTGCCAGAAATCTGGAGTCGTATACGGTTAGCATTAATCAACAAAAACAAAAGTTAAATGAGACAAACTACATTTATATTTTCCATATACATGTTAATTTGCAGCATCTGTAAGCAGATGATATTAGGCCAATTAGTGCACATCAGACCTTACAGCTATTAGCGGTCCGATGGGAATTAGTATAGTTTGCACTCTTTTGGGGAGTAAGATCATTTATTTAAGAAGTTAAAGCACAGAAAAATACTCGATATGTTTGAAACTGTTTGATCATTAATAGTTCTTTTTAGGTAAAGTACACTAAACCCCCAAGAACTTTTAGCGTTTTGCAGTAAACCCCCAAAAGCTTCTAAAATCACACTAAACCCCCTATAACTATTGGAATTGCAGAAAAACCCCAATAAGTTTCCGTGTTTGCAGATAACCCCTATGACGGTGTTAATCCACATTTATGATCTAAAATGTGTCGCCAATGCAAAATGTGGACTTACACCGACATGGAGATTACATGCAAAACGTGGAAGCGTATTGGGGGTTTTCTGCAATTCCAATAGTTACCTGGGGTTTAGTGTGAGTTGAGAAGTTTTTGGGGGTTTACTAAACACTAAAAGTTCTTAGGGTTTAGTGTAATTTACCCTTAATTTTAACTCTTCCAATATTAGATGAGATTTAATGCAAAGTGAAATTTCTGGAACCATGAGCAAACATACATTTTGTTAGCTTAGGTCTAGAATGATCAATGGATAAACAGAAAATGAAGAACCTTATTAACTGAGAACAATGTAGCTAAGTGTTGCAGAGGGCAGTTTTAGAGAAATTTGGGTGGGAGAAAATGCCAAAAGAATACGCACTCAGTGCTTGACATCATGCCGAAGAACTTTGTCAAGAATTCGATATGATACATGCAAACAAATAACATAGCTAACTATACCAAAGGGCACATCTAGAGCTATTTGGTAAAAAGAACGCAAAAGAAATATCCACTGAACACTTCATATCATGCTGCATAATTTTGTTAAGACTTTCTCAAATACCTGCTAGAAAAATGATCTTCATTGTTATCATTGATCGATGCACTCTTGTAGAATTCACGCCATTTATCTTACTGTTTGCTCCTCAGTACTATACTACCATGCTGCTTAATGATTTTGGCGATCAATCTTTTTATTGATCTTCTTTAGCTGAAATAAAGAAAGTTGTTTTTTATTCTTAAAATTTTGTGGCACATTGCAAACTGCTCACTCACTAGAATGATCAACCAGGCAAACAACAACAAGAAAATAACCACCTGCGTAAATATTGAAATCGAGAGTACTATAGATATTAGACTATCTACAATACAACAGTTACCGACCAGCTCACCCATGTTGTTGCAACATTTGGTAGATCTTAAGCTGAAAAAATCAACATATCACTGCCACACTAGTACTACCCACATCAAAAGATGTCCCACTATGACCAACTTGTCATTAAACCGTAAGCTGTGTTCTTGCAGATTCGCCACCATCCTGATAAAAGTACAAGCTCTTGAATTGGCAACAAAAGGCTGCCACTCTGGTACCACTCAGAATAATCAATGGCTTAAGGAGGTTAAAGGTGTCTGTTAGGTTAGGTTGATAGGTAGTAATGGCAGAGGAACCTGATATCTCTAGCTTTTAGGTAAAGAGATTTGCCAATATGGTATGTGGGCATCAGTTTCTTAGAGAACCTGCCTTAAGCTTGAATATCTCAAAGAAGTCCTACATCAGTTGGAAGTCTAGATTGAGACGAGCACCAGGATGATGAAGGTTTTTATTGTTCGAAGCACTGGATTAAGTGCACCAAAGGTATTAACAAGTCGTTGATGGAAGTCTTCATACCCTTTTTTTTAAGACTGACCATATATTCGTAGTGAGAAGGAATCTACACAAAGGGGGAGGGCCCCAAAAAGACTATATATTCGAGGGAAATGCTCAAATCAAGAGAGAAACATGTCCTGTTGGATAACAGTGATACAAAAGATGATCTTTAGCATCCTATATCCTCATGTCTCTACACATATATTCTCAACTGAGCTCCTTGAGTTGCCTAACACCTTTGAGGGTTGTGGAAGTTGATAGTTGCAAAAAGAGTTGCAATTGTGTGATGTAGGTCTTAGCTTGAAAATCCAATGATCTTTAGCACATGAGATTCGAACCCAATTAACTCCCATCTTAAGTGGTGAGCTGGTATCGCTTGAGCTAAAGTTCAGATCATATCTTACAATCTTGACAAATCAAGGATTCAAATTACTAAGCCATGTCTCCAAGTCAATAAACAAAATTATTGGGATAAAATAAGCTCGGTTCCAAAAAGCCGAGAACAAGTAAAAACCTTCACGTCATGTCCATGTCGGTTTTGATTCATCCTCATGGAGAACTTGTACATTTCAAGAGGAAAGAAGTAACAATCAGAAAGCCCAGATGTTGCCCATCGACACATACTTTTTAAAACATCAATTTGGCATAAGCAAAGTTGCAATCACAAACATGTTTAACTCAGGGAATACTGAAACTGAGTATTCAATCTCCAAACCTCATTGATACACACACTATTTTAAAAGCCTCCGCCTAGTCTGCCTAGGCATACGCCTAGGCCTAGGGGGTACATAGGCAACCTAACTAGCGCCTAGCGCCTGGGAGGTACCTAAGCTGCCCATCTAGGTTTTGGGAATATTTAGGGGAGCATTATCTGCTTACGTAGACTGCACCCTTTAGGCCTTGATCGTGATTTTCTGTGTTGCGGGCTCCACGTCATCCAACCTCCTTCAAACTCCTTTAACCTCCAAATATGAACACCTCCACCACCTCCTCTAACCTTCAGCAAAACCTCCTCGACCACCACTTAAATAAAGAAAGAAATCCGCCTAGACACCAGTCCGGCACCCTATCTTTCTATAACATTGACATTCACTATCAAATATGTAATTAAAAAATAAAAAAAAGAAAACCTCCTAGGCTCTAGGCGTCGGGTCCAACGCCTAGGCCTCCTAGAACTTTGTATAACCTTGTTAGTTATTATTTTGGCTATTTAGTATTTAAGTATGCATGGTTTATTGTGGATCTAAGATTGCTATCTTCTTTTTTTTTGCAAATTTATATGAATTTAATACATATTTTTATCAATTATTATAATTAAATAATTTTAAAAATAGCTAAACGCCTAGGCCTCCTAGAACTTTGTATAACCTTGTTAGTTATTATTTTGGCTATTTAGTATTTAAGTATGCATGATTTATTGTGGATCTAAGATTGCTATCTTCTTTTTTTTTTTGCAAATTTATATGAATTTAATACATATTTTTATCAATTATTATAATTAAATAATTTTAAAAATAGCTAAACGCCTAGGCCTCCTAGAACTTTGTATAACCTTGTTAGTTATTATTTTGGCTATTTAGTATTTAAGTATGCATGGTTTATTGTGGATCTAAGATTGCTATCTTCTTTTTTTGCAAATTTATATGAATTTAATACATATTTTTATCAATTATTATAATTAAATAATTTTAAAATAGCTAAGCGCCAGCCTAGGCATCGCCTAAGTCTAGGCTAGGCTAGCTCAAACGCCTAGTCCACCTAGCACCTTCTTTAACATTGGATACACAACACAGTTACATTATGAACATGCAAATAAGCACCATCGCTGATAAATAATCTACTACTAAATCTCAATTCATGAGAGCAGTTACTAAATAGTAGAAAATATGCAAAGAGACCACTTTTAATTCAATTCATCAAACTAACCAAAATTAAACAGGGTATATATATACTTTCCAAGAAGGCAAGAACTTTTCACCTGAAGCTGCAGCGTATGCAGCAAGAAATTGCGAACAATCTCAGTCTCCCCCTTCAAAAGAAACGCAATCGCCGACGGCACGAAATCCCTGATGAAGACCTGATCGTAGTTCAGCTTCTCGTTGGCCGCCGAGGGATCATCGGCCGCCACGGTCCCCACCGGGCTCCCGCAGTAGGCCACCACCGCCTTGTTCAGCAGCCTCCACGCCTCTAGCTCGAGTTCCGACTTGACCTCCGATTTCCTCAGATTTACGCCACTGCCACTGCCCAGTTCCCTCTCCTCCTCCTCCTCGTCTTCTTCTAGTTTGTACTGCTCGTGTTGTTGTTGGTTTTCCAATTCTGCCCTCTCGACGACGAGGGGATTTACGGGGCTGCCACCGACGAAGAACCTGTTGAGATGGGGATTGTCGCCGGGGGAGGCGGCGGGCTCGATGGAGGTGGAGAAGAGGCGGAGGGTGGGGATAATTACGGGATTGCCCTCGGGGGGGCGTAGAGGGTAGGGGCATTTTGGGACGATTCGGGAGGTCCGCGCGCATCGAATCAGGAGGCGGCGGCAAGCCATCAGAAATTGAGGAGGAGGAGAAGGAAGAGGATTTTTTTGGGGTGGGAAGTTATGGAAGCATGGAGAAGGGGGGTTGAGTGTAAAAAGGAGGGGATGAAGGGCTAAAGATGCGGATGTTTAAGGGGTTTAATGGAAAAGAGGAGGAGAATGCGATCGGAGGCAGGGACGCAAAAGATGATGGCGGTATTGATAGTGGGGGGGCGTTGTCATCCGCGTCTGGAAGCATTAAGCTTGGACCACAATCCAATATGCCCGCTTTATTAGTTGGAAAAATTGTGTCAAAGCCCAAAAAGAAAAATTTCATATGGCCTAGCCCTCCTAATTTTTTTTATTGTGTAGTGGCCGCTAAAATTATATTTTATCCAAGTTTTCCATTTTACTCCTCTTTTATTCTCATCCAAAAATCCTCATTATCTCCTCCTCCTCCTCCTCCTCCTCCTCCTCCTCCTCCTCCTCCTCCTCCTCCTCCTCCTCCTCCTCCTCCTCCTCCTCCTCCTCCTCCTCCTCCTCCTCCTCCTCCTCCTCCTCCTCCTCCTCCTCCTCCTCCTCCTCCTCCTCCTCCTCCTCCTCCTCCTCCTCCTCCTCCTCCTCCTCCTCGTCTTCTTCTAGTTTGTACTGCTCGTGTTGTTGTTGCTGTTGGTTTTCCAATTCTGCCCTCTCGACGACGAGGGATTTACAGGGCTGCCACCGACGAAGAACCTGTTGAGATGGGGATTGTCGCCGGGGGAGGCGGCGGGCTCGATGGAGGTGGAGAAGAGGCGGAGGGTGGGGATAATTACGGGATTGCCCTCGGGGGGGCGTAGAGGGTAGGGGCATTTTGGGAAGATTCGGGAGGTCCGCGCGCATCGAATCAGGAGGCGGCGGCAAGCCATCAGAAATTGAGGAGGAGGAGAAGGAAGAGGATTTTTTTTGGGGTGGGAAGTTATGGAAGCATGGAGAAGGGGGGTTGAGTGTAAAAAGGAGGGGATGAAGGGCTAAAGATGCGGATGTTTAAGGGGTTTAATGGAAAAGAGGAGGAGAATGCGATCGGAGGCAGGGACGCAAAAGATGATGGCGGTATTGATAGTGGGGGGCCGTTGTCATCCGTGTCTGGAAGCATTAAGCTTGGACCACAATCCAATATGCCCGCTTTATTAGTTGGAAAATTTGTGTCAAAGCCCAAAAAGAAAAATTTCATATGGCCTAGCCCTCCTATTTTTTTTTATTGTGTAGTGGCCGCTAAAATTATATTTTATCCAAGTTTTCCATTTTACTTCTCTTTTATTCTCATCCAAAAATCCTCATTATCTCCTCCTCCTCCTCGTCTTCTTCTAGTTTGTACTGCTCGTGTTGTTGTTGCTGTTGGTTTTCCAATTCTGCCCTCTCGACGACGAGGGGATTTACGGGGCTGCCACCGACGAAGAACCTGTTGAGATGGGGATTGTCGCCGGGGGAGGCGGCGGGCTCGATGGAGGTGGAGAAGAGGCGGAGGGTGGGGATAATTACGGGATTGCCCTCGGGGGGGCGTAGAGGGTAGGGGCATTTTGGGAAGATTCGGGAGGTCCGCGCGCATCGAATCAGGAGGCGGCGGCAAGCCATCAGAAATTGAGGAGGAGGAGAAGGAAGAGGATTTTTTTTGGGGTGGGAAGTTATGGAAGCATGGAGAAGGGGGGTTGAGTGTAAAGGAGGGATGAAGGGCTAAAGATGCGGATGTTTAAGGGTTTAATGGAAAAGAGGAGGAGAATGCGATCGGAGGCAGGGACGCAAAGATGATGGCGGTATTGATAGTGGGGGCCGTTGTCATCCGTGTCTGGAAGCATTAAGCTTGGACCACAATCCAATATGCCCGCTTTATTAGTTGGAAAATTTGTGTCAAAGCCCAAAAAGAAAAATTTCATATGGCCTAGCCCTCCTATTTTTTTTTATTGTGTAGTGGCCGCTAAAATTATATTTTATCCAAGTTTTCCATTTTACCTTCATTCTGTTCCTCCTTCCTCTCCTCATATTCTCTCCTAACTCTAACCCTAACCCTCCTCTCCCTCTTCATCTTTCCTCATTTTATTCAGCCTCCATTGTTCTCTTCACTCTGTCCTCTTCATCAAAAGACCCTAAAAGCTTGAATTTTATGGCAAAATTGATGTAAATTTCTTCAATTTAACTATGTATGTTAGAGAGTGAATGATAGTGAGCTTTATTTTTAGGGCAAAATTGGTGGAGCTTGATTTGTTGGGTTTTATGCATTTAGATGTTACTGATTTTTGTGTGTTGCTAATATTGAAAATTTTGACAAATTGTTACACAATTTGTACTTTTGTTGCTATAAATTTAGTTTTTATGTGTTATGATTGTGTTCTTTTAGAACCGCACACAATGTGTTTATTGTTTTGCTCCAACTAGAGAACTTGACATATGTTGAATTCAATGGTTAAAAAATATATTAATCTCATTATGAAATTATGGAATTATTTATATCTATACAAAGGAAACAAATTTGAAGTAGAACTCAATTGAGATGACTGTCCATTGACCTCATTTTGCCACATTTTGGGTCCTCGTATCCAGTACATGTTAACTTTAGGCAGTACGTGTTAACTATATCGATATTTGTTAACTTTAGGCGATGCGTGTTAACTATATCGATATTTGTTAACTTTAGGCGATGCGTGTTAACTATATCGATATTTGTTAACTTTAGGCGATGCGTGTTAACTATATCGATATTTGTTAACTTTAGGCGATGCGTGTTAACTATATCGATATTTGTTAACTTTAGGCGATGCGTGTTAACTATATCGATATTTGTTAACTTTAGGCGATGCGTGTTAACTATATCGATATTTGTTAACTTTAGGCGATGCGTGTTAACTATATCGATATTTGTTAACTTTAGGCGATGCGTGTTAACTATATCGATATTTGTTAACTTTAGGCGATGCGTGTTAACTATATCGATATTTGTTAACTTTAGGCGATGCGTGTTAACTATATCGATATTTGTTAACTTTAGGCGATGCGTGTTAACTATATCGATATTTGTTAACTTTAGGCGATGCGTGTTAACTATATCGATATTTGTTAACTTTAGGCGATGCGTGTTAACTATATCGATATTTGTTAACTTTAGGCGATGCGTGTTAACTATATCGATATTTGTTAACTTTAGGCGATGCGTGTTAACTATATCGATATTTGTTAACTTTAGGCGATGCGTGTTAACTATATCGATATTTGTTAACTTTAGGCGATGCGTGTTAACTATATCGATATTTGTTAACTTTAGGCGATGCGTGTTAACTATATCGATATTTGTTAACTTTAGGCGATGCGTGTTAACTATATCGATATTTGTTAACTTTAGGCGATGCGTGTTAACTATATCGATATTTGTTAACTTTAGGCGATGCGTGTTAACTATATCGATATTTGTTAACTTTAGGCGATGCGTGTTAACTATATCGATATTTGTTAACTTTAGGCGATGCGTGTTAACTATATCGATATTTGTTAACTTTAGGCGATGCGTGTTAACTATATCGATATTTGTTAACTTTAGGCGATGCGTGTTAACTATATCGATATTTGTTAACTTTAGGCGATGCGTGTTAACTATATCGATATTTGTTAACTTTAGGCGATGCGTGTTAACTATATCGATATTTGTTAACTTTAGGCGATGCGTGTTAACTATATCGATATTTGTTAACTTTAGGCGATGCGTGTTAACTATATCGATATTTGTTAACTTTAGGCGATGCGTGTTAACTATATCGATATTTGTTAACTTTAGGCGATGCGTGTTAACTATATCGATATTTGTTAACTTTAGGCGATGCGTGTTAACTATATCGATATTTGTTAACTTTAGGCGATGCGTGTTAACTATATCGATATTTGTTAACTTTAGGCGATGCGTGTTAACTATATCGATATTTGTTAACTTTAGGCGATGCGTGTTAACTATATCGATATTTGTTAACTTTAGGCGATGCGTGTTAACTATATCGATATTTGTTAACTTTAGGCGATGCGTGTTAACTATATCGATATTTGTTAACTTTAGGCGATGCGTGTTAACTATATCGATATTTGTTAACTTTAGGCGATGCGTGTTAACTATATCGATATTTGTTAACTTTAGGCGATGCGTGTTAACTATATCGATATTTGTTAACTTTAGGCGATGCGTGTTAACTATATCGATATTTGTTAACTTTAGGCGATGCGTGTTAACTATATCGATATTTGTTAACTTTAGGCGATGCGTGTTAACTATATCGATATTTGTTAACTTTAGGCGATGCGTGTTAACTATATCGATATTTGTTAACTTTAGGCGATGCGTGTTAACTATATCGATATTTGTTAACTTTAGGCGATGCGTGTTAACTATATCGATATTTGTTAACTTTAGGCGATGCGTGTTAACTATATCGATATTTGTTAACTTTAGGCGATGCGTGTTAACTATATCGATATTTGTTAACTTTAGGCGATGCGTGTTAACTATATCGATATTTGTTAACTTTAGGCGATGCGTGTTAACTATATCGATATTTGTTAACTTTAGGCGATGCGTGTTAACTATATCGATATTTGTTAACTTTAGGCGATGCGTGTTAACTATATCGATATTTGTTAACTTTAGGCGATGCGTGTTAACTATATCCACTACGAAGAAGGACCGCGGAGTTAGGATCTCCGTGGTTCCCAAGCGGTCAAGTTAGTGGAGTGGGGATAGTCTAATAGGCGAGAATTCACTCGGAAGAGATTGCTTACCTTGTTATTTGTTCTCGTTGCTCTTTATATCTAGGGTTGGGGGTATTTCGTCTTTCCATCGGTTGAGGAACCTGATGAGTCACCCTCATGTGAGCAGGTGATTGGTAGAACATTTTATTTATGCGCTATAGGTACGGCTACAGTGTCAAATTGCGGGTAGTTTGAGGGTTAGTGTGGTCTATTCGCCATTAATGGGATGGGATTGGCTGGCTTTGTAGGCACATGGGTCGAGGTGCCTTATCTATGAGAGATGGGGAATTAAAGAGTGTCGGTGCATTTAATGCGATGTTGATGGGCACGAGTATAGCAGTCGTTCGAGTGGAGGGAACCACATGGGATGAGAGGGAGTTGGCCGGGTGGCCGCTGCAGCCTCTTAGGCGTCCCTGGGATGATTTCTTTGAGGGGCGATTCGGGAGGTCCGCGCGCATCGAATCAGGAGGCGGCGGCAAGCCATCAGAAATTGAGGAGGAGGAGAAGGAAGAGGATTTTTTTTGGGGTGGGAAGTTATGGAAGCATGGAGAAGGGGGGTTGAGTGTAAAAAGGAGGGGATGAAGGGCTAAAGATGCGGATGTTTAAGGGGTTTAATGGAAAAGAGGAGGAGAATGCGATCGGAGGCAGGGACGCAAAAGATGATGGCGGTATTGATAGTGGGGGGCCGTTGTCATCCGTGTCTGGAAGCATTAAGCTTGGACCACAATCCAATATGCCCGCTTTATTAGTTGGAAAATTTGTGTCAAAGCCCAAAAAGAAAAATTTCATATGGCCTAGCCCTCCTAATTTTTTTTATTGTGTAGTGGCCGCTAAAATTATATTTTATCCAAGTTTTCCATTTTACTCCTCTTTTATTCTCATCCAAAAATCCTCATTATCTCCTCCCTCCCTCCTCTTTCCTAACCCACTACGCCGTTGCTCCTCCCTGCTCTCATCCTCCTCTCTCCTAATCCTTACCTTCATTCTGTTCCTCCTTCCTCTCCTCATATTCTCTCCTAACTCTAACCCTAACCCTCCTCTCCCTCTTCATCTTTTCCTCTGACTCCGTCATCTCCTTCTCTCGCCTCCCCCTCGGTTATCATCGGCCAATCTTCTCGCTCTTCTTCCTCTCATCCGCCTTCCTCTGTGTTGTCTCTCCGCACTTTTGCTCCTCACGTGCGTCTCGATGCTTCTATCTTTCATTACCCCTCAACAAGAAAAGCTCTAGGGTGATTCTCCGCTCTCTTCATCTTTCCTCATTTTTATTCCGCCTCCATTGTTCTCTTCACTCTGTCCTCTTCATCAAAAGACCCTAAAAGCTTGAATTTTATGGCAAAATTGATGTAAATTTCTTCAATTTAACTATGTATGTTAGAGAGTGAATGATAGTGAGCTTTATTTTTAGGGCAAAATTGGTGGAGCTTGATTTGTTGGGTTTTTGATGCATTTAGATGTTACTGATTTTTGTGTGTTGCTAATATTGAAAATTTTGACAAATTGTTACACAATTTGTACTTTTTGTTGCTATAAATTTAGTTTTTTTATGTGTTATGATTGTGTTCTTTTAGAACCGCACACAATGTGTTTATTATTTTGCTCCAACTAGAGAACTTGACATATGTTGAATTCAATGGTTAAAAAATATATTAATCTCATTATGAAATTATGGAATTATTTATATCTATACAAAGGAAACAAATTTGAAGTAGAACTCAATTGAGATGACTGTCCATTGACCTCATTTTGCCACATTTTGGGTCGTCGTATCCAGTACATGTTAACTTTAGGCAGTACGTATTAACTATATCCACTATCTGTTAACTTTAGCCAGTACCTATTAACTATATCTGATATCTGTTAACTTTAACAGTACCTGTTGATGTATATAATCACAGCCACTAACCTCGGATGAGTTTAGCTTTAAAGAGAGCGAGTCCGCTTTCTCTCCTAAAGCCCATGTGACGACTCCAAACCAAAGAATTCGCTTACAACAGAAGAAGGACCGGAAGAGGCGGAGTTGGGATCTCCTGGTTCCTCCGACGGTCAAGTTAGTGGAGTGGGGATAGTCTAATAGAGCGTGAATTCACTCGGAAGAGATTGCTTACCTTGTTCATTTGTTCTCGTTGCTCTTTATATCTAGGGTTGGGGGTATTTCCGCTTTCCATCGCTTGAGGAACCCCGAGTCGTACTCTCCTCCACGCAGTGATTGGCCGAGCATTTTATTTGTATGCGCTATGGGGTGGCCTTTACAGTGTCAAATTGGGTAGTTTGAGGGTTAGTGTGGTCTATTCGCCATTAATGGGATGGGATTGGCCGCACTGTAGTGATGCAGGATTGAGGTGCTTAAATACTATGAGAGATGGGGAATTAAAGAGTGTCGGTGCATTTAATGCGATGTTGATGGGCTCGAGTCTTGTATAACCGTCGTTCAGTGGAGGGAACCACATAGGATGAGAGAGGAGAGTTGAGGCTGGTGGACTGGCGACTCCACCTGAGGCCTCACCAGAAGATGATTTGAGGGGCCTTGGCGCGCCATTAGAGAGAAGAAACCGTGAAGGGTAGGCGGATTTGTTCCGGCAGGAAGAGGATCAAAGGGCAGGCGGGGTGGGAAGGACAGCTGACTTACGCGCCGCGTCGTCGAAAACTGTCGATGGCCGACTTCGCACCGCCTTCCAGCGTCGGTCATGGCGATGGTCGTCTGATGGACCGGGACTGGGTCGGTACATGCAGGCCGGTCGGTGGGTTGAGTGTGGAGGTTCTTGTCGGTCCTCATTGGTAGACAAGCGTTCGTTCAGATCAGCGCTTGGTTTTTCTCTTTAATCACTGATTAGTGGTTATGACCATAACAGTACCTGTTAACTATATCTGATATTTGTTAACTTTAACAGTCCCTGTTAACTATATTTGATACTTGTTAACATTAGTAATTACTAGTTAACTATATCCAGTACTTGCTAACTTTAGCCAGTACTTGTTAACTATACACCGTACCTATTAACTATGCGCAGTACATGTTAACTATATCCAGCACCTGTTAACTTTAGCCAGTACTTATTAACTATTTTCAGTAAAAAGACGATTCTACAAGCAGATTTTACTCATCTTTAAGCAAAAGAAGACAAATAATACAACCCAAAGCTGCATATATATGATGACAATCAACTTCAGTTGTTTGCTTCACTCTTAACATTGCTTTAGCGAGACATGCTCTCTACAGCTTTATAATCCCACTACAATCTACCACCGCAATCCCAACCCATAGTTGATTCGATGAAATCTTTACAACTTTCAAATGTTGAAAGACTCAGCGATATTAGAGTTAACGTGACCATATATAAAAATATTTAACATGTACTGGATATAGTTAACATGTACCGGCTAAAGTTAATAGGTATTGGGTATAGTTAACATTACTGGATTAAGTTAACATGTATGGCGTATAGTTAACAGGTATTGGCTAAAGTTAACATGTATTGAATATAGTTAACAAGTACTGGTTAAAGTTAATAGATATCGGTTAAAGTTAGCAGTGCTTGGCTAAAGTTAACATGTATTGAATATAGTTAACAAGTCTTGGTTAAAGTTAATAGATATCGGTTAAAGTTAATAGATATCGGTTAAAGTTAGCAGTCTTGGCTAAAGTTAACAAGTAGTGGATATAGTTAACATGTACCGCTAAAGTTAATAGGTATTGGGTATAGTT
Organism: Asparagus setaceus; assembly: GCA_012295165.1. Classification (NCBI taxonomy): domain Eukaryota; kingdom Viridiplantae; phylum Streptophyta; class Magnoliopsida; order Asparagales; family Asparagaceae; genus Asparagus; species Asparagus setaceus. The sequence goes on from CM022702.1 coordinate 74,882,006, forward strand.
AACATGTATTGAATATAGTTAACAAGTCTTGGTTAAAGTTAATAGATGTTGGTTAAAGTTAATAGATGTTGGTTAAAGTTAGCAGTCTTGGCTAAAGTTAACAAGTAGTGGATATAGTTAACAACTCTTGGCTAAAGTTAACAAGTAGTGGATATAGTTAACAACTCTTGGCTAAAGTTAACAAGTAGTGGATATAGTTAACATGTACCGCTAAAGTTAATAGGTATTGGGTATAGTTAACATGTACCGCTAAAGTTAATAGGTATTGGGTATAGTTAACATGTACCGCTAAAGTTAATAGGTATTGGGTATAGTTAACATGTACCGCTAAAGTTAATAGGTATTGGGTATAGTTAACATGTACCGCTAAAGTTAATAGGTATTGGGTATAGTTAACATGTACCGCTAAAGTTAATAGGTATTGGGTATAGTTAACATGTCTTGGATTAAGTTAACATGTATGGTATAGTTAGCAGTCTTGGATAAAGTTAACAGTAGTGAATATAGTTAACAAGTCTTGGTTAAAGTTAATAGATGTTGGTTAAAGTTAGCAGTCTTGGCTAAAGTTAACAAGTAGTGGATATAGTTAACAACTCTTGGCTAAAGTTAATACGTATTAGATATAGTTAATAGGTACTGACTAAACTTAACAAGTACCGGATATAGTTAATATATAATGGATAAACGTAATATTAAAGGGATGAACTTAACATGTAATTGATAAACTAATACTGAAAGTCAAAGTAAGTGTTATTAATGCTTTCTCATCTTTATCTTTGCTTTACAGTAGTTTTTTCTTGTCTTTATTTGAGTAAAGCAAAAATTGAATTGTCTAATTGAACACAATTCTGCATTCAAAATCAGAACTTTGTACTCTCCTTTACATTAAATGACACGATAACTTGCACAGATTAGCACGGGTCACAAAATCCTAATTTAACACAGTTGCGCACTACAAAAACTAAACTTTATCTTCAAATCAAAGCTTTAAACTTGTAGAGACCTCACACATTTCTCTTTAGCATTTCATCAAATAATTTACAAGCAATCTCCAAATTGCCACATATTATATACCCACTTAACATAGTATTCTAAAAAATCAAGTTGAGGATGGCGGCGAGCTCGGAGAGGAGATACTACTCCAAATAACCTATTCCTGTTAAGTATCACAAGTACATGTTAACTATACACTGTACATGTTAATTATAACCGGTTCTTGTTAAGCATTACATATATATGTTAACTATAACAGGAACATGTTAACTATAAACTGTTTTGGTTAAGTATCATATATAACTGTTAACTGTAACATGTACCTGTTAAAAGTAACTTATAATTCATATATTGGATAATTTATCATCACCTGCTAATTAATAAGCAAACAGATATTAGAGCTAACATGACCATACACAAAAATATTTAACAGCCATCGGGTATAGCTAATGTGCACCGCTAAAGTTAATGTGTAGTGAATATAGTTAGCAGTGCTTGGATAAAGTTAACGGTAGTGAATATAGTTAGCAGTGCTTGGATAAAGTTAACAGTAGTGAATATAGTTAGCAGTGCTTGGATAAAGTTAACAGTAGTGAATATAGTTAGCAGTGCTTGGATAAAGTTAACAGGTAGTGAATATAGTTAACAGGTACTGGCTAAAGTTAACATGTACTGGATACGACAAACCAAAACATAACAAAATAAGGTCAATAGACAGTCATCTCAATTGAGTTCTACTTCAATTTCATTTCATTTGTATAGATATAAACAATTCCATAATTTTCATAATGAGATTAATCAAAATTTTAACCATTGAATTCAACATACGCCAAGCTCTCTGGTTGAATCAAAACAACAAACACATTGTGTGCGGTTCTAAAAGAACACAATTATAATACATAAAAATATCTCGCATTCATAAAAGTTATGCCCAACTAGTCCCATAAGCAGTTCATCAAATCACATTAACTTAATCAAAGAAATAACCAAAAATTTTATTTTTGAGGGCACATCTCATAGCATTTCCTCAAATACTTGGCATTCATAAATTTTTAGCCTAAGTAATATCATTTTAACCTGCAGGCCAACCATCCATCTCACAAGCATTTCAACAAACTACACATGTATTCCAACACCCTTATTATTCTCCTCCTCCTCCTTCATTACCCGCGAGATCCGAGCCTTAACCCTGACCTTCATCTCCTAGCCGCCTTCTACGCCTCTTGCAGACCACCCTCCATCACCAAATCCATCCATACCCCTTCCTGATCTCCCTTTACCTCCCCTCACCATGGACCTCACTGGCTTGATGAGCTCGACCTCTCCTTCCTTCTTTCCTACTCCTTCTCCATGTTCCTCTCTGTCCATCTCACCGACCGCTTCTCCTCCTCTTCTAAGCCTTCTCAATGCTTGCCTAAGACAACGGGGTCGGAGGGTGCGCTCGAGGTCAGTGGTGGCGGAGGGGAGGCGAGAGAGGGAGATAGCGGGGTTGGAGGGGAAGAGGAGTAAGAGGGAGAGAGGAGGAAGGTTAGGGTTGGGGGAGAGGAGGAGAAGAGGAGAGGAGGGAGAAGCAGTTGTGGTCTCTATGAGAAAAAGAGATAGGCAAAGAAGAAGAAGAAGAAGAGGAGGAAAAGGGTATTTTTGAAAAAAAAAAATTAGATTTTTTCTCTTGGGAAGTGTAAATAGGGGCTGAATCACATAAACCCAATGTATTTGGGGCCAATACACAAAGAAAATAATACGGGGCTGGGCCACATGAAAATTTCATTTTTGGGGCCTTGACACAATTTTTCCTTATTAGTTCATCACAAAGTGATAGTTTAGTTTTTAGTATTCATTTTTCCTTTCTTACTACTTTTTAAAGCCATACATTGGGATGTGTTTTGCCAAATTCCTAAACTGGAACAAGACTGAACGTAATCTAGTTTTGAATTCACTTCTAATTGATAAAAGTTGGATCAGTTTTAGTTTAGTTTTTCTTAGGACAGAAGAGCAGTCTAGATTTTTCTTTTGTTTTTGTTTTGTTTTTTGTTTTGTTTTTTGTTTTTAATTATCTTAAATAACAAAAGGAACCAGTTTATTTTAAAATTTGACATGATCAATTCTAGTATAGTTTTGAGGAGTGTGTCAAACATACCCTTAGGCCTCGTTTGGTACGCGGGAATGGGGTGGAATGGAATGGTCATTCCCACTTCTCACTCCCACGTACCAAACATAACCATTTTTTAGAAGTTGGAATGCACATTCTCAGACAATGCTCATTCTCACTTTTTGTGGGAATGAGCATTCCAAGTGAATTGATAAGGAATGGTCATTCCCATTCAAGTGGGAATCAAATTAGTTACGTAATTTTCAATTATAACCCCATTGATAACAAAACTAAATCTAAAACTTAGGACTTTGGATAATTTTTGGATTGTGGATATCATTCTTTATATTATTTTTGGACCTATGAAAGATGTGGTACTGTTATTTATTTTTCCTTAATTTTTAAGACTAGAAAATAGTGAATATTTTTTAAAAAAATATAAATAGAACATACACGAGAGATAACACGTGCATTAATATAAAACATAGCTAGATTAATATAACCTATGCATTTATTTATTATCATTAATGTTTATTTATATCTTATTAAAATCTATGTTGTTGTATAAGGGCATTATTAGAAAATAAGATTTCATTCTCACTTGTGAACTAATGATACCAAACATGGGAATGAGAATTAGATTTTCATTCTAGCTTCATTTTACAAACGTACCCAAACACGAGAATGGGAATGACTATTCCATTCCCACATACATTCCATTCCATATCTTCTTCCATTACATTCTCATTTGAGTCCATTCCCGCACTAAACGAGGGTTAGGTGTCTGCTTGGCGATTTCAGTTACAAGCTTTACTCGATTAAATAAATATTATAAATTTGTTAAACTCTTAAATGTAATATTTTTAAGGAGATTAGTTTTGGAACAATGAAAGGATAGAATTAGTTGATCTTTTGTCCAACCTTTATGCGTAACACCACAATAACATTAAAAAAATATTTCCCTCAACACTATGTAGAAGTTACTATGTAAAACTATCTTTTAGGAGATTAGCTAGAGAAGTATATGTATTTTCTAAAAATATTACATGAAAATAGCCATATCAATTTGCCTTGACTAGGTAATCATCCTATCAAAATATTATATAATTAAATAACCATCACAATAGTTATAGAAAAACCATCACAATAAAATATATAACATTTCCTTAACCATAGCAACAACAAAAGGTATAAAAAATGTAGTGTTCAGTGTTCTCTTCTTGAGCTTCATTAAATAATAGCTTGTTTCCATAATCCCAATTTGCTCCTTTTCGGATAAATCAAAATTTCTTTTCACTTCATCCATTTATGCGAGCTACTAACTTCCTTTTCAAGTTTAATTTTTCGTATCCATGTCTCGAGCTATCTAAATTGAGGTAGGAAGAAGTGGCAGAGTTGGTGGTAATAATAGAGAATGGAGGAAGTGTATACAATTTGTTTACAGACCAAGTTAAAAACATAAAAGGGAAAGGAGAAAAGATAAAAGTAATTGGTAATCACCCTAATGCTATGGAGTTATCAACGTTCAATTTATATACTTCAAAATTCATATTAGAAATTAAAGAAGTTAGAGGTAAAGGAGAAAAAAAATTAAAATATGGAGTCCATTAATTTATCCATATCTCCATTAGTTATTGTTGATGTCCTAACAGTTATATAGGAGAATACAACCAACAGTTTTTAAATAATTTTCTATTAAAGGAACTAAGAGATTCTATTTCATTGCATCAATAATAATTTGTTTAAAAATATGATCTCGACTATCCTAAGTATAAAAAAGAGGGTACATTTATATTTATAAGCAAAATTAGCAAGTGATGCACTCAAAGATTTCCTAATCAACGGATATAAAGAATATATGAGAATTCAAATGCATTGAAAAGAGACAAGGCTCCATGAACTTAAGTTCATAATGAATAGTGGTGCACCAACTTTTCTAACCACTCATCTTGCTTTGGGATCCGTGAAGATATAAAGCCACTTTGAGATTTGTGCATCACAAATCTCAAGGCAAGATGAGTGAATAAAAAGTTGGTCTTGTACTATTCATTATGAACTTAAGTTCATAGGAGCCTTACTCTTGAAAAGAGTCCTAACTTTCCGCGAAGATACGGAAAATACAATCAACAGGTTATGATTACACGCGGCTACCCCTGAACATGAGTAAAGTACGATAATGCGTTTGATAATTGTTCAAGGGCCTCCTACTTCTGAAAAGCCCAATCTACCAAAACGTTGTATTTACGAAGACCTGGGCCTTAGAATTAATCAAAGATAAATGTTGAAGTTTATAATTTGAACGCTCGATTGGGATCATTAAAATTTTAAGGCCCAAAACTTGTGATGAGAGTCCAATTTTCTTTTTTGACACAAAATTCTGACCTACGTAATGGAGAGATATTGAAATCTGAGACAGATATTTGTTTCTTTTGACATGAGTATTAATAGTTGAATATTGGCACATAATTTATTTTTCTTGGAAGAAAAGTTTACCTAAACATCACAGTTTTTTACACTGTGATTTTAGAATTTTCAAAATCAATAAAAATGTCCATATTGGCAAATACTCGCCCCTAACTGTCCAAATGTAGCTAAGATTTAAAGTTTTAGCTTAGGCTCTATCAATTGTCAAATAGCGATTAAAAAAAAAGTCAAATAAAAATTTGGGCTCGATCAAACTCGAACTAATAATCACGGATCATAATAATGCTAATGATTTTTGAACTTTGTATCTCTTGAACTACAAACGGCATCACCATTAGGGAACAAACACTAAAGAACTTTTAATTGGGGTAACAACCTTTTCAGCTCATTATACTTTTGCCTTTTTAATTGGGGACGAAAAAATATAAAAATCAAAATTTCTCTCGTAGATCTAGCGAGAAGGTTTATGATGCTAGTATGTTATGACACAGGTTAAATTAATCAAACTAGAAACTACAAGGTTTTTCGTACTAAATAATAAGATACATGGACTATGGGGCAAAACAGTAGAACTGATTAGATCCATGAAAATTCTTTCATGTGCCAATAGCCCAATGGGCTCATTTCCAATTTAAAGAAGTTTTTATTCCTTCATAAGACTAACTATGAGTGTATGAGACAATATATGACTTTGTTTAGTTTGTTAGTCATTGATTCTGAATAGAATGATTATTAATAGAAAAGACAGATGGTCGTCACTCTTCCAACAAGGAGTCGACCCATCCACCTGCCAGGAGGAGTCGACCCATCCATCCGGCAAGAAGGAGTCACCCTTCTAACAAGGAGTTGAGTCGACCCATCCACTTGCCAGGAGGAGTCGACCCATCCATCCCAAGAAGGAGTCACCCTTCCAATAAGGAGTCGACCCATCCATCCGGCCAGGAGGAGTCAACTCATTGCTTCAACTCGGCCGAAATTACAGAATTGCCCCTCTGCAACTACTATAAATAAAGGAACTATTCTTACCACCAAGGTGAGCAAACTCTGCACACTTAGGGTTTAGAACTCTTCAGTTCATTTGGTTACTTCTCCACTCAAGCTCAAAGTACTGACTTGATCGTCGGAGGAAAACCCGAGAACCCAACTCTGATCCTCTAACGTGTTGCAGTTTTGCAGGCAGCTCCGACGGCGGTAGTTCGTTGGGAGATCAGCCATCAAGGGAGATAAGGGACCCTAATCACTTTTCAACTTAATTAACTGACTGTGTGATCATAGCATCAATAAGGATGATCCTTGATAACAGCAAGTTACTCTTAGGGTGTGTTTGGCAAGAGTGGCGGAGCTAAAAATTTTATCTTAGGACTCCCTCAGTCCAAAACAAAACTAGTTTAGATTAAAACAGGACCATGATTAGTCCTGATCACCCAATTTAGCGCTCTTTTTATGAGCTAATTTTTAGAAAATCCGCTTTAAATTCATGACTGGTGTGCTTTGAAGCTAGGTTGCTCTGATATCATCTTAAAGTCGCTCTGACCAGTACACCAAAACTCCAAAGTTGTGGTGAGGCTTATTATTTTATATTCTAACAGTTACGAGGAGTCCAAAATTTTCAAGGTCTGCCCACAGTTTCTAATTGTCCTCAACTTCACAAAAATCTCATATGCATCTACTCACTACAAGAAATATAATACAAGTTTAAGATTTAAGAATACTCAAACTGTCTTTCTTATTTCTTGTAATTAACATATTTTATCAACTCTCCTATATATTGATTCTTCTTGTTACTAAGAAAATCATTGCTCTAGATCCTATTACATTCAAGTGGATGTATACAAATCATGTCCAAATGCCAAAGCTTTTTTGGAGATGTGAAGTACTTCCCTTTTAAAGCACTTGGAATATTGCTACATCTTTCCAACCCTCCTCCATACATCATATACTATTAGAATGTAAATCATGTGATGAAAACTTATGGGCATGGATCAATTTTTAAAGATAAAAGTTGGTAACAAAAGCTATGGATGCCTACTTCTAATTAATGTCGGAAAGAGCTACCTCAAAGCTGTCTTTCCCTTTTCCAACCAGTGTCGGATACTTTCTCCTAGAGAGCAAGCAAATGCTCACATTTGTGGGACAAGGAAATAGTATGGAACCCTACTCTAACTTGTGTTAGTTCCCTAATTTTGATACATTCCTCATCCGTCTAAAGTTAAAAAATGTGGATTGGGTATGAGTCCGAAATCAAATCTAAAGTCATATGACCCAGAACTTGAGAAAGGAAAAGCTTAGCATTGAAGGCTGGCCTTAAATGTGTCTCACATCATATTATTATAAGTACGTAGGGATTATCTACTTTGCAATAAATTTCCTGCCGGAATGCCCCGTGCTGGGGGCAATCTTAACCATATATGAGCCCTAACAATTACTAAAATACCCCCTACTCTCATGATCGGTTGGTTCAGAATGTCATGCACGATGCGGAGCATTCTGATAGGATTCGTACACTCTATTTAGCATGAGAAATATAAACATGTTATTAGTTAAAGTATGGACTTTAAGTACTAATTCTTAAGAATATTAAAGTATTTATTATTATATAGAACACGTATTTGGTCATAATGAACATGATATAAAATTATTGTGAGCTACACAAAATGCAATACATCTTTACATATAAAGTACAGAGAGCACTCCATACTTTAGAAAAGCATGCGTGTTCCAAGTTAGCTCCCATTCAATCAATATCTCCCTTAAGCATCAAGAACTCTGAATCATCTCATCATATCATCAACTGCCTTTGTTAACTCTCAATCACATCATCATATCATCAACTGCCTTTGTTATCTCTCCATCCCCATGTTAGGCTTTAGATATCCACAAAAAAGAAAACATCTTGTGGCTCCCATAGATTGCTACATTGTGGGGGCAAGAAGAGTGTGTTTCTTTGGTGGCACATATCTTTGGATCTCTTGATCATTGGTCGTAAATGGACAAGACTCCATCACATGCTTATACTTATAATAGTGTGGTGATTCCTACATTTCCTCAAATTTCTCCCTTGTTGGGAATTCTTTCTAAATGTTAAAGGCAAATATCTTGAGAGGAAAGAGGAGACATCATAGGAACATTATAGGAAACCATGTCCTTTGAAACGTAATCGCGGTGCATCTTGATAGCATTTTGAGCATCCGTGGTGTTTCTCTCTTGGCTTTTATCTCTCTTTTGATCATGTTACTCTTTCGCGCAAAGACGATAAAATAAACAATTAACATGGGAATAAAGATGATTAAGAGTAAACATTGTCGGTTAGCAGCCATTGATGGTTCCAAAATTCCTAATTGGTCATATCTTGAATCCTGTGAATATCGGGGAGGCACTAGTGCAGAACGCGATCCTAGACGCCAAACCGTCTCAGGATGCGCCTAAACCGCCTAGGATGCGTGATCGTAGGACGACAAATTCCAGGATACCCGGGCATAAATCTGTCCAGGATGCTACATTGCACCGGATAGCCGTCGAGGATAGCATCGCGGACGCGCTTCACATTCGACGCATGGCCGCTCAGGATGGCATTTTGGCATGGCCGTCAGGTTGTAACTTAACATCCAGACGCTAAACCGTCTAGGATGTGATCCTGACGGTTAAACCGTCGAGGATGTTTTTGTACATCCTAGACGGCCATGCCGTCTAGATACCATCTCTAACGGTTTAGCCGTCTAGGATGTATTTGTACATCCTAGACGGCATAGCTTAGGATCACATCCTAGACGGTTTAGCCGTCTAGGATGTTAAGTTACAGACAACAAGTTTGCATATACCACGCCACCCTTTTGTCCTCAGATAAATACATATCGAATAATAACAATTCACATTCATATCAAATATTTCTGTATATCCATCACATTCATATCATATATTTCCATCCACATCCAAATTAAACAACATACACATCCAAATTCAACAACATACACATCCAAATCAACAATATCCACATTCAAATCCAACAATATCGAATAATATCAAATTTGACATCCCACATATTCACAATCTCAAGACATAGTCTCATCATCCACACATAGATAATATAAGTCCTCACATATAGTCTCATCATCCATACATAGATAATATAAGTCATGAAATAAGAAATCCATCATAGTCAAGCAAATGTAATATACCGTACATAAGATAGATAAGAAAGAAATAAGCACTTAGATACCGAAGCTCAACCTCCTCTTCCCGATCATCACGATATGCCTCTCATTCATGCCACTATTGCTCCCCATAGCATCCAGTAGCCTAACATAAAACAATTAATATATTAGAAGCACACAAAATTTAGCTAAATATTATGATATATAATATTTTTAAGAAAGACCTTTTTGTGTTTTACCTGTTAAAACAACCTCCTAAAAATCAATCAAACACGTGTTATTCATGCTTTTATACCCTCATCCTATATGTCAAATATGGAAACTATACTTAGTTTTTAAATTTGAAGCTAAGATATCTATTGTATACATTCTTTAATAAAGAATAGTGATACACTAAAGCAATTATCAAACTCAATGAAAGCTTATGTAAACATACATGTGCACCACCGCATAAATCCGATCCCATGCTCAACCGAGGTACAATCTCCACAAATAAATCATCGTGAATCGCGTCTTGACAAGGAAGATATGATGAGGTAGAACAATCTCTACCGCGGACGAGGCAAAATGGAATATAGCTTCCATTGCCACCCGGCGATAAAGTGTGGGATCAATCTTACCAACTAAATAGCATGTGACACGATTAATGAGATCCACCGAGACACGACAGTGGCCTAACAACCGAAGGTGGCGCTGATGTCGGTGTCATAGGTCCCATCGGGTCGAAGGTGTCGCCAAGATGTTGTGGAGGATGAAGTGTGATAGCACCGCCGAGCCCCAACCCCGTAATGGATATCTCGCTTATGCTTATTTCGATAATAGTTGTGGACGATCCCTCATTGTCCTCCATAGATAAAATGTGTGGGTCCGGATCACCTTCCACTTCACCCCGTGTCACTTGTAGTATTGTCCGGTTGTCTCCATGTTAAAGCTCGCCAAATCACAACCAATAATAAGAAATTTCAATATCAAGAAAAAAATTTAAACTAAGAAGTTGCCCAACCAAAGTTAGTTAGTGATTAGCCAAAAATATTAAGGCATGCTTAGTTGACAATGCACATAGCTAATATATGACAAAAGGACAAGAAATAGGATAGGAACAACAATTATACAAATTCAGGAGAATAATAAATTTTCGAGCACTATGTTGTTTATGAATCTCAACCCTTTTGATTAGGATGTCGTGAATGAGGGGTGTTGTTAGCATTAATACCATTAAAGCACGAAGTGGAATAAGATCATTACCAATTTCATATGTGGAAATACAAATTGAATATGTGGAATAGAATCATTACCACAAACTCGAGGTTGTCCCTCATCTTGTCTTTCTTATTATATGTATTCTTGAACTTGCCATAGCGACCTTCACCAATTCATTGACCAAGCATGAAGGCTTTGCCTGAAATTACAAAAAATTAGAAGTGGTTGTAATAAATATTTAAAGAAGACCAAAATTTAAATATTCTATATCAGAGCTTGGCAATAACCACCCTCGATGGTAGCATACGATTGCGAACCCGTGGTGGTGGTCGTGATTTTGCACATCTCCATTAGTATGTCCATTGAAAGTTGTACCGCACAAAAGATTTATACATACATATAATGTAAATACAATGTCAAAACTAACAAAATTATTATCTTACTTCGCGCCTTAGTATCCCAATAGATGAGAAGCGCCAGAAATCATTTCGATCCACCCTAGGATCGAGAACATAAAACCGCTGCCAATCATGCTTATATTTCTTGTATACATTATGCTTCATCATGTCTCCACTTGTTTGAATGTATTGAACCTTCCCATCGGGCCCAAAACATAGTTCCATCCATTGAGTGGTCCTCAAGGCAATAGCATTTCTACAAATTTACATATATGTAACTAAAGTACACAATAAATAACAATGAAAGAGTAAATTACTAATAATATACCATGAGCTTTTTCATATCTCATTGAAGGTGACCATGGAAGCTCGTGGTAGGTAAAGAAGGGGTTGCAAATATTTGCTCTCCGACTAAAACCCCAATATAGTTATTGAGCTTAGTGGCCCAAGTACCCCTTGGCACCCTCGGCCTCGACCAAGAACAACTCTTTGACCATTCGGTGTTTCCTTTGTGTGAGGCTTGACCGCTGGCCCCTTCTTCTTCTGGTGGAAGCTCACTCACCGCTAAGACAACAAGAAAAATAACAATGATAACTTTATATTTTAAAATTATACAAAATTATCTAATTTACCCATTGCAATCTCTCGATCTTTCGTTGTAATTGCATTATCTTTCCTAATCTTTATCAACTCATCCATCTCCAATAATTTTCTTGCTGCAAGTGGGTTGAGCTTGTCAGATCTAGCCTTATATTGAAATGCATCTCAAGCAGAATTGAGATCGATGATATCAGGTGGGTACGAAAAATAGTAGGGGCTCATCAAGTAAAAGATGGTGTTGAGGAACCACCAGCAAAATTAAAGATAATAAACAATACAAAAATATTACATTACTAAAAACTATGCAATATTAACAAATAATTACCAATATGAGTTGATGGTGTTGATGGTTCATGCAGAGGATCCCGGTACATGATGACCGCACCTCGAGTCACCAATCGATTGATCACATTTCACAATTGAAGATATTAAAGCATTCAAATATCATGAATAATAAACATAAAAGTAAATAATATTTACCTATGTGAGGAGGATGTACCGCAATGTCTCCTCAAATCCAAGATCGAGTCGTGGCTCGTGTCATCCCTAAAAAATTAAAAATATAAAAGAATTTAAATATCATGAATAATAAAACATAAAAATTAAAAAATATATTTACCTATGTGAGGAGACTCTTGTGGCAATGTCTCCTCAAATTCTAAGACTGGGTCGTGGGCTCGATCGATCACACGAACAATTGAAGCTATTAAAGCATTCAAATATCATGAATAATAAACGTAAAAATTAAAAATGAATAATTTACCTATGTGAGGAGGTCAGGCAATGTCCCTCAGATCCGTACTTTGATCGTGGATCGTGATCGATCACGCCCCAAAGAGTCTCTTACCTCTCATCTCAGAATTTAACTCACTTGTTAAAATGCATAACAAAAATGTGTAAATGCTTATAACAAACGCTTGTTACCAATTTAATACACTTCTCATATTCTAACATTAAAAGAATTTAATATTACATACCTACTACATATTGCTCTTTATGTCCTCAGACGTGATTGTAATCAGTATCATTTTGGCAATTTGTCAGGTGCTTTTGTTTTCTTTTACTCCTAGACTTTGAACTGGAGGTATTGTCTTCGATTACAATTGGAATGTTAGTCGAGTCTCGAATCGAGCAGTTCAAGTGTGACATTTTATGATAGGAGTAGTTTTGCCAAACATCATCAAATGAATCAGAGGTTCATTGCTATTGTCTTCTTCTCGCCTCATCAAAGATCTTTGTTATCAATAGGATGAACAACGGACCTTGGTTCCTTGTACGTGAGCAACCCGCCGGTTGCAACCTTAGGATCTTTCACAAAGAAACACCGATCGCTTGTTCTCGCAAAGATGAATTTTTCATCTAGATAGACTTCTTTATGAAGATTAACAAGTGTAAACCCATAATGATCCAAAGCGTTTATAGAGACCACCGAACCTTAAACATCACGTAACTACATTGGCTTTCTTTACCATATCCGTAAAATATCTCCACAATATCTTCCAATTGCCCATAATATAGTATGTCACTTCAACGGATTTTGATCTCTTGTGTTTGAAAAACAATCTTGAGCTAAGCATCCCATGATACCACGCTACGAGTCACCCTATTCTCATCATTTTCGAGTGTTCTAAATTTATATCCATTAACGCTGTATTCTTTGTATTGTCTTACTTCATAGTAAGGACGCTTGTGTGTGAACCCTAATTTCTTCTCGACATCGCGATACCATCGGAAGCTCTTTTCGACCTAAACCAAACATGCATCAATCACATTTAATAGTTTAACTAGACTATTAAATATTTAGAAAAATTAAATTTAAAAACACTTACTTCATTCCTAACCCAATGAGAAATCCTTCCTATGTATTTTTTAATATCATGTGTCGCTTACCGCTTATTTCATTCTTAAGCTTCGAGATGTCTACTAATATTAACAAAATGAGATTAGATTAGCAAATTAAAATTAAATAATTAGCTAATTGCATATCATAAATTTTATGTTACCTTCGATAGACTTCAAGATTTCAAGATTTTCTAGTAGAAATACATGAGCCCGATCCATTCGGACCGGGATAAACAATGCTTTATTCTCCTTCACGGCTTGACGTGTTGTTTTTCCACCCGCATGTAACAAGATGCAAATTGTAGACATTCATTGGCTATATAACTTTCAGCAATCGAACCTCTGGACGAGCTCGACACGCCAAGGCTTTTCATGAAACCTAAATACCTATAAAATGAAAAGGATACTATCAACAATGTCGTCGCGATTTTAAAAGTACATATATATTTAATAAAGTTAATCAAATGTCTAACCTCTCTATCGGATACATCCAACGGTACATTACGGTCCCGCAATTATAGCCTCACTTGCTAGATGTTGTGTAAGATGGACCATAACCGTAAAATGAAGGAGGAAATATCGCTTCCATATTGCACATAGTTTCACCACTTCGCTTTAAGATTTTAAATTGAGCCACATCTATAACTTTTGAGCATAATCAACTTCACTCACGCCCAGCACTCCCATTGGGGCAAGCATCGATCCTATTATAATCAAGACCTAAAGTGGAAATAATCTTCTTAGCTGCTCCTAGTTGCTCTTTTGTATGCTGGTCCTTTTCCTCCCATTACCGCCCGCAAATAAATCAAGTAGCATTTCAAAATATTCATTAGCCATTTTGCTTATTGTTTTAATATGCAAGAGTCGCAATATAAAGGAGAACTTGGTGAACTCAAGACAACCGCCATACAAGTCCTTTTCATTATCTTCTATTAACTTCAATATTCGACTTGGGTCCTCGCAGCATATTTTGAAAATCTTCTCTGTACATCTTCTACCTCTTCAAAGATCGCCACCCTTCTATCAACTTCAATATCATCTTCAGAGGGAATGGCTAATATATCATTGATCATCGCTTTCAGATCATCTATCCGACAATTACGATCGATGCACCTTGTACGCGATGCAATTCTTCGATGTAGTCTTCCTCGCGGAAATGACCAATATTTATAATTCTCATCAACCTGAATTTGCTAAGTGTTTCGCAGATATCACCAGTATGCACCAACGCCATTTCTACATGCACAACAAGGGCAATACATCGCATTCATTACTTAAATTTTTCTGATTCATCATGGCAAACCGTGATGAAGGCCTCACATCCATCCTTATATCGCATTGTCTACTTAAAATCTCCTAACACGAGGGAATACCTATCCATGTCTTATCTCGAATTATCTCATCCAGATATATGTCAAATTGTTAGCTTCTCATTATAATATAAATATGCATCCATTATATGCATTCATTTATCAAGACAAATAAAATTTAAATTTAAAAAAATTTTGGCTGATCTAAACACTCTAGCTGCCCGTCATAGGGAAGGCTTATCCTTATTAGTTAATATATGCGATATTATCTATATCTAGACATTAGAAAGCATATCTAGAAATTTCTAAGAAGATCATACTGTCGTCTCTAGTATTGACCGCGGCGATGTTATTATGCTTAATGGTATTGGACCTAAACGATAACAACACATAATGCCTTTATCAGTATTACCCGAGAACAACGAGTAAGTGCCGCCGAAACTTTCTAGAAATGAAAATGCAAAGTATACAAAGATAGATGACGCTACTATATTCCTAACCCGTCCGAATCGGACAGATCCAATAATTACGATTTCAAATGCCCATCATCTTCTACTTATAAATAACGACGATCTTTTGGATAAATTATAATTTTATATCCAAAATGAGTCGTATCTTATATATATAAGTCCAAACGATTGACAAGAATTATTGGACGGAGTTGATTATCACATTTTAATTACATTTTTATACCCTTATTACCTATGTTATATGAATAACGATATTACTAATAATTATTTTATCTTATTTTGCGTGCTAATAAAGAAATAATGAATAAAAGCCCAAATGACTCAAATTCTCTCAATTTCTACCAATATTTGAAGCCCAAATCGAAGACAAACCAAGGCCCAAGATACCAAATTGATCCAAGAGAAATTGAAGAAAAATCAAGAAAAGACAAATTGGTTTGAACCAATCGGTTGACTAACGGTTAGCCAACCGGTTATTAACCCATATTAACCGATCGCCAACCGACGGTTCCCAAATGATTTCAGATTAATAATGGTTCTTTTCCTTTTGGCTAGGTTTGATCCAATGGTTCACATCAACTCCGCTACTATAAATAGGTGAAGGTGAGTGTTTTGAGTGTGAAATATTTTGTAAAACTCCATTTGGAGAGGAGGGTCACTCTTAATTGAGAAGACCTTCCAAAATTGTAACTTTGTTACACAATAAATGAAATTTTTCACCCCTTCAATTTCCTTTCTCTTCTTCTAATCCAAGGACCAAAAGGAGGATTAGATTAAGATCAGAGTTGTTGGTTTCTATTTTATTTCTTTTTCATTTTCTTTTATTGCTTTGTAGCTTAGATTTACTTTCATGCAATTTAATTTCTTGCAATTTACTTTCTTGCAATTTACTTTCATGCAATTTAATTCCATGCAATTTACTTTCATGCAATGTATTTAATTCTTGTATTTACTTTCTAGAATAGATTTTCCTTTCTTTAATTCACCTTGAGGCTAGAACCCTCTAGGGAATTACCCTTTTCTAAGTGTGGAGCCAATATTTGTGAGATCCTAGAGATTGTTTGAAACTAGCTAACAAATCCAAGGAAATATTTTATCAACATGCTTCAAGCCTTTGCATCGGAGGATGTCTTAGCTTACATCATCGACACACGTCCTTGTGCCACCTCATGTTCTTAGGCGTGTCTTTGTTCATATAAAGTCGGCGCAATCTAGGGACCAAGGGAAAATGGCGGCGTCTTTCTTTGCAATCTTACTCTTCATGCCCTCGCTTTACATTTGCATTTAGTGATGAAGTGTGTGTGTGTTGTTTCCATAGAAATTCCACATGTCGGACATTTTTGAAGGTCTTTTTTATCCTTATAGTAAAGGATACAATCATTGGGGCAAGCATCGATCCTATTATAATCAAGACCTAAAGTGGAAATAATCTTCTTAGCTGCCCTAGTTGTTTCAGGTATGCTATCCTTTCCTCCCGGAATTACCGTCCGCAACAAATCAAGTAGCATTTCAAAATATTCATTAGCCATTTTGCTTATTGTTTTAATATGCAAGAGTCGCAATATAAAGGAGAACTTGGTGAACTCAGTACAACCGTCATACAAGTCCTTTTCATTATCTTCTATTAACTTCAATATTCGACTCAAGTCCTCAGAAGTGCGCACATTTTGAAAATCTTCTGCACCTTGTACATCTTCTACCTCTTCAGCATCGTCAGTTTCATCTTCGGTATCAACTTCAATATCATCTTCAGTAGGAATGGCTAATATATCATTGATCATCGTTTCTGTATCATCTATCCGATTACCATGATCAGATGCACTTGCATGCGCATGCAATTCTTCTTCGATGTAGTCTTCCCGTGAAATGACCAATATTTATAATTCTCATCAAATCCGAATTTGCTAAGTGTTTGATTATATCACTAGTATGCACCAACGGGATTTCTACATGCACAACAAGGGCAATACATCGCACCATTACTTAAATTTTTCAGTTCATCATGGCAAGCGCATGAAGGCCTCACATCCATCCTTATATCGATTGTCACGAAATCTCTGAACACGAGGAATATCTATCCATGTCTTATCTGGAATTATCCTCATCTGTATATTATGTCAAATTGTTAGCTTCTCATTATAATATAAATATGCATCCATTATATGCATTCATAATTTATCAAGACAAATAAAATTCTAAATTTAAAAAATTTTGGTTGATCTAAACACTCTAGCGGCTGTCATAGGGAAGGCTTCTATCCCATTAAGAATATAGTAGAGCATACATCTATCTTTGTATACTTTGTGTATTTTCATATCTAGGTTTTCTAACATCTGTCACGTTCTCCGAGTACACTGCGGATGTTATTATGCTTAATGGCATTGGACCCAAACGATAACAACATAATGCTATTGTACACCGGAGAACAACGAGTAAGTGCCGCGAAACTTTCTAGAAATGAAAATGCACAAAGTATACAAGATAGATACTACTATATTCCTAACCCGTCCGAATCGATGGATCCAATAATTACGATTTCAAATGCCCATCATCTTCTACTTATAAAATAACGACACGATCTTTTGGATAAAAATTATAATTTTATATCCAAAATGAGTCGATGTATCTTATATTATAAGTCCAAACGACATGAATTATTACCCGAGTTGATTATCACATTTTAATTACATTTTATACCCTTATTACCTATGTTATATGAATAACGATATTACTAATAATTATTTTTATCTTATTTTGCGGGCTAATAAAGAAATAATGAATAAAAGCCCAAATGACTCAAATTCTCAATTTCTACCAATATTTGAAGCCCAAATCGAAGACAAACCAAGGCCCAAGATACCAAATTGATCCAAGAGAAATTCGTGAAGAAAAATCAAGAAAAGACAAATTGGTTGGGAACCAATCGGTTGACCAACCGGTTGGCTAACGGTTATTAACGATCGGCCAACCGATCGGTTCCCAACAATTTGATTAATGGTGGATTTCTCTTCCTTTTTGGCTAGGTTTGATCCAATGGTTCACATCAACTCCGTTGGGCTATAAATAGGGGTGAAGGTGAGTGTTTTGAGTGTGAAATATTTTGTAAAACTCCATTTGGAGAGGAGGGTCACTCTTAATTGAGAAGACCTTCCAAAATTGTAACTTTGTTACACAATAAATGAAATTTTTCACCTTCAATTTCCTTTCTCTTCTTCTAATCCAAGGACCAAAGGAGGATTAGATTAAGATCGAGAGTTGTTGGTTTCTATTTTATTTCTTTTTCATTTTCTTTTATTGCTTTGTAGCTTAGATTTACTTTCATGCAATTTAATTTCTTGCAATTTACTTTCTTGCAATTTACTTTCATGCAATTTAATTCCATGCAATTTACTTTCATGCAATGTATTTAATTCTTGTATTTACTTTCTAGAATAGATTTTCCTTTTCTTTAATTCACCTTGAGGCTAGAACCCTCTAGGGAATTACCCTTTTCTAAGTGTGGAGCCAATATTTGTGGGATCCCTAGAGATTGTTTGAAACTAGCTAACAAATCCAACTCATTCTCATGAGATTGAGATAAGCTAAGTGGATCTACTCTAGATTCCTCATATCTTTAATTAATCCTCCATACTTTACCTTCTTTATTTTCCACTTATCCTTGTTTTCCATTTGTTGCTATTTTCCTTTATTCTTGATTTTGATTTTCCTTTACTCTCTCATCTCTCTCAATCTTGTTTTCTTTTATTTTGTACTTATTTTCTCTAATCTCATTTTCCCTCCATGTGCATATAATCTCAAACCTAGTTTTGTTATTATGTGCATATAACCACCACCACACTCTCAACTTTATTTTCTCCTCCTTTGCACATAATCCACAATCCACTCTCTTTAACCTCTCCACATCCACATTCACTATTTTCTCATTTTCATTTTATTTGTACATAAACTCCTAATTGTCAGCATAATTTGAGAACCAAAACTTGAGCAAAACTCTCCCTACTTTCCCGTTCCTCGTGGGATCGATAATCTTTTATACTATAACTTGATAAAGGTTGTATACTTGCAACTAAGGTAATCACTCAAAATTACCCATCAAGTTTTTGGCCGTTCTTGGGAGCGGTGCATAAGTAGGATTTTCATTAAGTTTGGTTTTATTTTGTGTGTTTTCTTTTGTGTAGGAACTTGGAGCTTGAAGATCAAGAGTTGAAGATTCAAGATTGAAGAATTGCCTCCAACGAGGCTTTGCATTGCTTTTAGTGGGTAACTTCTCCATCTAGTATTTTCAATTCCACCCTTTAGATAGTTCATATACATTAGAGACAATTAGGATAAAATAAAAATAAAAATAAAAATAAAAGGATTTTTTTCCCTTGTCGACCCTAATAAACTTCATTTTTTTATTGTCGACCATAATAAAAATAAAAAGATTTTTGTTTTTTGCATCCTTTTAGTTGCTTTTAATTCTTAGGGTTGCATTTCATATAATAGTAGGAATTCACCAAGTGATTTGAGCATCTTGATTTGGCACACACTTGAAAATATCTTAAGGGCAAAACCCACTAATCAAGATAAGGTGAGGGATTTCATCACCCTTTCCTTAGCCAAAATCACTAATTCCTCACTACACTTACTCAAGCATGTTAAAATTTGATTAGGCGTTGGCCCCTAAGGATTCGAGCTCATTAAGGAACAATAATTCCTTAAGTGAACCGGTCCAAGTTTATTTGGATTAATTGGTGTCTAAGGCAAGGTTTAGGGGTTGCGTGAAGCTCCAGAAAGGAAAGAGGTACTTAATTGATCTTTGATCTCCCTCTAGTACTATCCTTACGGCTAATTACCCAAGTAAACTTTGATCTTTTCACTAAGGGAATTTTTGGTTAGGAGCTGGTCTAAGTCAAGTTTAGGCTTAACCCTAGAGTTAGGGTGATTGAAAAGTGATTGCTTTGATTTATTTTTAGTTAGTTTTCTCATCTTCTTAACTTTTTCTCTTATCCTTTTTCAAATAAAAAAAATTTTGATTTTGGTGTATGCAAACTTGGGTTAGGGATAATACTAATCGTTTAATTAGTTTTGATTCATCTCTTGAACCAAGCGAAATGGCTAATACCAACCCACTGTTCTTCAAGATGTTTGTTACCCCACTAGAAATGCAATCCCCTCTTGCATAAAACTCCCGAGGTAAATGGAACCAATTTTGAACTTGACCGCATTTCATAAACATGCTTCCTAAATTCTTAGAATTGAAACCGAAGGCATACATCTTTATCTCGAATTTGAAGAAGTTTGCCTCATGATCAAGATGAGGGACTTAGCAGAAGATCGATCAAACTCCGATTTATTCCATTTGCCCTTAAGGACAAAGCCAAAAATGGTCGTATAGCTTGCCTGATTCCATCTCAACTTGGGGTGAATTTGTGGCAGTTCGAAAAATTCTTTCCTATCCATAAAACAATCAAGCTTAGAAACAACATTCAAAATTTTAAAATTGTCGGGAGAACCTTTTGGAAGTATTTTGACAAATTCAAAGATCTTCTTATCCAATGTCCTCACCATGGTCTTGAAAAGTGGCGATTATGCCAAATCATTTATGAAGGATTGGATTATTCTTCAAAACTTCCTTAGAGTCAATGTGTCAAGGGGATTTCATGAAGAAAAATGCCGATGAAGCTTGGGACTTTTAGAGAGTTTATCAGAAAACCATGCGATGGGAACATTGTGATGACCGTGTTTCATCGGTTCCCAACCAAAACCGATTAGTGCGTCCTTAGAAACAAACATAGCCTCTGAAGCAAAGATGGCGACAATCATGCGTGGGTTAGAAGCTTTAGAAGTCAAAGAACGAGCTCGGCTCAAATCAACCAAGTTTACGCCTCGAGGTTGTCATAGCTGTCTATCTCCATCTCATGTTTGGAGGAATGTCCTCTTTTAGGATCCGGTCACCACTAGGTCGGATAAACGGCGCATTCCATCACGGTTAATGATCCATTTTCTCCAACCTACAATCGGGTTGGAGAAATCATCAAATTTTGCATGGAACCGGGAAACTACTCAGAAATCAAAATTTCACTCCCTCTTCAAACCAACAATTCTCTAGGGGCAATCTGGTTCCTCTCAATTTTCAACAACCAAATCTGTCATTTCAAAATCGGTCTCCTCATCACCAATGCAAATCACACTCCTCAAATTGCGGATCATGATAAGCGTCTTAATGTTACGGAAAGGGTCTAGATACTTTGATTAAAACCTCTACACGGACCACGAACTTATTGACTCAAACATCAAACACGTTGAATTCCTTCATGCAATCAACAGGTCAAATCCTCACCTCCAACACTCAAGCCATAGCTAGGTTAGAAACCCAACTTAGTCAACTAGCTAATGCCATGAGTGAGAGAGAAAGGAACTTTTCGAGTCAACCCGTGCCCAACCCGAAGGACACGGGATCAAGTTCAACCTACCAAGCTGAAGTGAATGCAATCCATTCACTACGGTCAGTGACAGTCGATAATCGGGTTAGAATGCCTCTAAGTGAAACCCACGAACCAGAACAAATTCTCTCTCCTTAAATCACACCCTTCGATGACCCGAACACGAACGAGAACGAGTCTAATCAATTTAAACCGGTTGCTCCTTGCAGGATAGACTCGGGCCTAGGAAGCACTCCTCTCGGGAGGAGAAAATTCTAGAGACTTTCAAGCGGGTTAAGGTCAACATTCCTCTTTAGATGTCATTGAACAAATTCCTTCTTATGCCAAATTTTTAAAGGAATTATGTACCAAAAGAGGCAAATAAATGTTCCAAAGAAAGTCTTTCTTGCCTTGATATCGGTGAAGTCCTCTCAAAGTGCGTACCATTGAAACATAAGGATCGGGTTGTCCTACCATCCCATGTATCATTGGTAATACTCATATCGATAAAGGCTTTTAGACTTAGGGGCGGTGTCAACTTGCTTCGTATTCGATCTACCAACAACTAGGTGTCGGGGAACTCAAGCCAACTAGATGCACACTTGATTAGGCGATAGATGCATTAAGGTCCCTATGGGTGAAATAGAGATGTATTGATAAAGGTTGGAGACTTTATTTTTCTGTTGATTTAGTAGTCACGGAAACACAACCGTTTCCAATCCCAAAGACGGATACCGTGATCTTAGGAAGACCGTTCTTAGCCACTTCTAATGCTCTCATCAAGCTGTAGAACTGGTCACATGAAGGCTGTCTTTTGGGAATCATTGCTGAACTTAATATTTTCAATCGAGGAAATAATATTGATAAGCGACCTTCGAAATCAATTACATCCAAGAAAGTTTAGCAGTAGAGAATGAATCGACATTAGTTTTGAGGAAATCTTTCATGAGGCTGGAAATCTTAAAAATTCAGGTTTTATTTTTCAAAATGAGGAAGCGTGTTGAATACATGCCTCTTGAATGCAACATTGAAGAACTCTTTTACGATGAGCTTAGATTTTTGGAAGAGCAACCAAAATGTCAAATTTTCATTAATCAAAATCTAAGTTCAAAATGCATAACACCAATAAGACCTACCTTAATTTCTTTGCAAAACACATTGCAAACCTTGGAATTTTCGAATTTGAGAACATCATTGATTATATCATCTTGAAATTCTTTAAATTTGAGGTAGAATTTTCAACAATAAGGTAGGATTTAATGTAGAATATGAGCTTCTCATGTTTTATCTTTTATTCTACATTTTATTTTTGTCCCACAATAATAATAAAAGAATTTATTCTTCTCTCATGTGAGAATTTCTTGTTCTTTTCAAAAAAAAAAAAAAAAAAAAAAAAGGAGAGAATAAATTTTTGACTCCACCTTCTCATACCAAAGGTAATTCTGGACTTTTATCATTGTTGAAGTCGTAGAACAAATGTAAGTGCTTCCATGCTTATCTGTTTTACTTTGTGCATAATAGAATTTGCATTGAGGACAATGCAAAATTTAGGTGTGGGGGTGGGAATTAGTCATTTTGCTCTTTATGTTAGTCATTTTCCTCTTCTTACCATTTTCTTTCTTTTTATGTCATTTTTTCCTCTTTTCATAAATAAAAAAAAAAAAAGAGTCACTTGCCAACTTAATAGAGTTGATTAATAATTGATCAATTTGATAGAATTTAAGTCTTCTAATCCTTAGTTGGTTCTATACTCAAGTTTACCTTTTATGATAACTCCAAATAAATTTCTTAAGAAATGATTTTCAAAGTAATATACTTTACTTAAGTTGTAACTTAGATTTTTAATTAAAGTAATGAAATTTTGCATGCCTAACTTAGAGTTGAAAATAATTTTTCAAGTTGTCTTGATCAAATATTGTTCAGAATATATATACATATACACATATATACTAACTTAATAAATAGAAGAAAAATTTCTCTTAAAATCATTGGTGGTTCTATTTTACTAAGCCTAAGTTGGTGAGTAATTAAGCAGAGGAGTATTTCTATGCTTAATGACCTAAGCCCAATTGGGTTGGGATTCATTGGCCCAAAACTTCGCTAAATGGTCACTTAGAAAGCCGATTAAAAGAACAAAACCACCAAGGAATAAAGAGTTAAAAAAAAAAAAAAGAAAAAAAAAAAAATCATACTAACCATGTTTTTGTATATAGTTATATTTGTATATGTTCTTGAAAAATAAAATGGATTAAAAGACTTGAAGTTGTTTAAAACAAAGGGTTAGCATGTCGTTTCAAAACTTTTAAATTAAATTTTTGAGTTAAACTTGGTTTTGTATAACTATAATGAAAGGATTTTCTTAAGAAAATTACATTGGAGTTATGATAAAAGCGTTTTCTTGAGTATTAACCAACTTCAATTGGAATGTTTGAAGATATCAAATGAATTAATTATTTTATTAACTTCTTTAAATTGGCAAGTTGGTGAATTTTGTGGGTATATTCACGCAAACCCTCACGAGACTACAACTCGTCCACTAGGGTAACCTAGGGGTTTAAAGGCTTGTTGTATGTGCTAAATACAACCGCGATTCTGCGAAAGTGAGTTAGGTTTTCTTTTATTTTCTTTGCTAGAGGACTAGCAAAAGCTTAGGTGTGGGGGTATTTGATTATCACATTTTAATTACATTTTATACCCTTATTACCTATGTTATATGAATAACGATATTACTAATAATCATTTTATCTTATTTTGCGGGCTAATAAAGAAATAATGAATAAAAGCCCAAATGACTCAAATTCTCGAATTTCTACCAATATTTGAAGCCCAAATCGAAGACAAACCAAGGCCCAAGATACCAAATTGATCCAAGAGAAATTCGTGAAGAAAAATCAAGAAAAGACAAATTCGGTTGGGAACCAATCGGTTGACCAACCGGTTGGCCAACCGGTTGGCTAACGGTTGGCTAACCGTCGGCCAACCGTCGGTTCCCAACAATTTCAGATTAATGGTGGATTTCTCTTCCTTTTGGCTAGGTTTGATCCAATGGTTCACATCAACTCCGTTGGGCTATAAATAGGGGTGAAGGTGAGTGTTTTGAGTGTGAAATATTTTGTAAAACTCCATTTGGAGAGGAGGGTCACTCTTAATTGAGAAGACCTTCCAAAATTGTAACTTTGTTACACAATAAATGAAATTTTCACCCTTCAATTTCCTTTCTCTTCTTCTAATCCAAGGACCAAAGGAGGATTAGATTAAGATCGAGTTGTTGGTTTCTATTTTATTTCTTTTTCATTTTCTTTTATTGCTTTGTAGCTTAGATTTACTTTCATGCAATTTAATTTCTTGCAATTTACTTTCTTGCAATTTACTTTCATGCAATTTAATTCCATGCAATTTACTTTCATGCAATGTATTTAATTCTTGTATTTACTTTCTAGAATAGATTTTCCTTTTCTTTAATTCACCTTGAGGCTAGAACCCTCTAGGGAATTACCCTTTTCTAAGTGTGGAGCCAATATTTGTGGGATCCTAGAGATTGTTTGAAACTAGCTAACAAATCCAACTCATTCTCATGAGATTGAGATAAGCTAAGTGGATCTACTCTAGATTCCTCATATCTTTAATTAATCCTCCATACTTTACCTTCTTTATTTTCCACTTATCCTTGTTTTCCATTTGTTGCTATTTTCCTTTATTCTTGATTTTGATTTTCCTTTACTCTCTCATCTCTCTCTCAAT
This sequence comes from Asparagus setaceus, assembly GCA_012295165.1. Lineage (NCBI taxonomy): Eukaryota > Viridiplantae > Streptophyta > Magnoliopsida > Asparagales > Asparagaceae > Asparagus > Asparagus setaceus. Next base: position 74,907,631 of record CM022702.1, read on the forward strand.
CTTGTTTTCTTTTATTTTGTACTTATTTTCTCTCAATCTCATTTTCCCTCCATGTGCATATAATCTCAAACCTAGTTTTGTTATTATGTGCATATAACCACCACCACACTCTCAACTTTATTTTCTCCTCCTTTGCACATAATCCACAATCCACTCTCTTTAACCTCTCCACATCCACATTCACCATTTTCTCATTTTCATTTTATTTTGTACATAAACTCCTAATTGTCGAGCATAATTTGAGAACCAAAACTTGAGCAAAACTCTCCCTACTTTCCCGTTCCTCGTGGGATCGATAATCTTTTATACTATAACTTGATAAGGGTTGTATACTTGCAACTAAGGTAATCACTCAAAATTACCCATCAAGTTTTTGGCCGTTCTTGGGAGCGGTGCATAAGTAGGATTTTCATTAAGTTTGGTTTTATTTTGTGTGTTTTCTTTTGTGTAGGAACTTGGAGCTTGAAGATCAAGAGTTGAAGATTCAAGATTGAAGAATTGCCTCCAACGAGGCTTTGCATTGCTTTTGCGTGGGTAACTTCTCCATCTAGTATTTTCAATTCCACCCTTTAGATAGTTCATATACATTAGAGACAATTAGGATAAAATAAAAAATAAAAAAAAAAAAAATAAAAAGATTTTTGTTTTTGCATCCTTTTAGTTGCTTTTAATTCTTAGGGTTGCATTTCATATAATAGTAGGAATTCACCAAGTGATTTGAGCATCTTGATTTGGCACACACTTGAAAATATCTTAAGGGCAAAACCCACTAATCAAGATAAGGTGGGGATTTCATCACCCTTTCCTTAGCCAAAATCACTAATTCCTCACTACACTTACTCAAGCATGTTAAAATTTGATTAGGCGTTGGCCCCTAAGGATTGAGCTCATTAAGGAACAATAATTCCTTAAGTGAACGGTCCAAGTTTATTTGGATTAATTGGTGTCTAAGGCAAGGTTTAGGGGTTGCGTAAAGCTCTGAAAGGAAAGAGGTACTTAATTGATCTTTGATCTCCCTCTAGTACTATCCTTACGGCTAATTACCCAAGTAAACTTTGATCTTTTCATTAAGGGAATTCTTGGTTAGGAGCTGGTCTAAGTCAAGTTTAGGCTTAACCCTAGAGTTAGGGTGATTGAAAAGTGATTGCTTTGATTTATTTTTAGTTAGTTTTCTCATCTTCTTAACTTTTTCTCTTATCCTTTTCAAATAAAAAAATTTTGATTTTGGTGTATGCAAACTTGGGTTAGGGATAATACTAATCGTTTAATTAGTTTTGATTCATCTCTTGAACCAAGCGAAATGGCTAATACCAACCCACCTGTTCTTCAAGATGTTTGTTACCCCACTAGAAATGCAATCCCCTCTTGCATAAAACTCCCGAGGTAAATGGAACCAATTTTGAACTTGACCGCATTTCATAAACATGCTTCCCAAATTCTTAGAATTGAAACCGAAGGCATACATCTTTATCTCGAATTTGAAGAAGTTTGCCTCATGATTAAGATGAGGGACTTAGCGAAGATGCGATCAAACTCCGATTTATTCCATTTGCCCTTAAGGACAAAGCCAAAAATGGTGTATAGCTTGCCTGATTCCATCTCAACTTGGGGTGAATAAAAATTTTTTTGATTTTGGTGTATGCAAACTTGGGTTAGGGATAATACTAATCGTTTAATTCGTTTTGATTCATCTCTTGAACCAAGCGAAATGGCTAATACCAACCCACCTGTTCTTCAAGATGTTTGTTACCCCACTAGAAATGCAATCCCCTCTTGCATAAAACTCCCGAGGTAAATGGAACCAATTTTGAACCGACCGCATTTCATAAACATGCTTCCCAAATTCTTAGAATTGAAACCGAAGGCATACATCTTTATCTCGAATTTGAAGAAGTTTGCCTCATGATCAAGATGAGGGACTTAGCGAAGATGCGATCAAACTCAGATTTATTCCATTTGCCCTTAAGGACAAAGCCAAAAATGGTCGTATAGCTTGCCTGATTCCATCTCAACTTGGGGTGAATTTGTGGCAGTTTTTCGAAAAAATTCTTTCCTATCCATAAAACAATCAAGCTTAGAAACAACATTCAAAATTTTAAAATTGTCAGGAGAACCTTTTGGAAGTATTTTGACAAATTCAAAGATCTTCTTATCCATGTCCTCACCATGGTCTTGAAAAGTGGCGATTATGCCAAATCATTTATGAAGGATTGGATTATTCTTCAAAAACTTCCTTAGAGTCAATGTGTCAAGGGATTTCATGAAGAAAAATGCCGATGAAGCTTGGGACTTTTAGAGAGTTTATCGAGAAAACCATGCGATGGGAACATTGTGATGACCGTGTTTCATCGGTTTCCCAACCAAAACCGATGGTCGTCCTTAGAAACAAACATAGCCTCACGAAGCAAAGATGGCGACAATCATGCGTAGGTTAGAAGCTTTAGAAGTCAAAGAGCGAGCTCGGCTCAAATCAACCAAGTTTACGCCTCGGGTTGTCATAGCTGTCTATCTCCATCTCATGTTTGGAGGAATGTCCTCTTTTAGGATCCGGTCGACCACTAGGTCGGATAATGGCGCATTCGGCGTCCGGTTAATGATCCATTTTCTCCAACCTACAATCCGGGTTGGAGAAATCATCAATTTTGCATGGAACCGGAAACTACTCAGAAATCAAAATTTCACTCCCTCTTCAAACCAACAATTCTCTAGGGGCAATACGGTTCCTCTCAATTTTCAACAACCAAATCGTCATTTCAAAATCGGTCTCCTCATCACCAATCGCAAATCACACTCCTCAAATTGCGGATCATGATAAGCGTCTTAATGTTACGGAAAGGGTCTAGATACTTTGATTAAAACCTCTACACGGACCACGAACTTATTGACTCAAACATCAAACACGTTGAATTCCTTCATGCAATCAACAGGTCAAATCCTCACCTCCAACACTCAAGCCATAGCTAGGTTAGAAACCCAACTTAGTCAACTAGCTAATGCCATGAGTGAGAGAGAAAGGAACTTTTAGAGTCAACCCGTGCCCAACCGAAGGACACGGGATCAAGTTCAACCTACCAAGCTGAAGTGAATGCAATCCATTCACTACGGTCGGAGTAGGCAGTCGATAATCAGGTTAGAATGCCTCTAAGTGAAACCCACGAACGAGAACAAATTCTCTCTCCTTAGAAATCACACCCTTCGATGACCCGGAACACGAACGAGAACGAGTCTAATCAATTTAAACCGGTTGCTCCTTGCAGGATAGACTCGGGCCTAGGAAGCACTCCTCTCGGGAGGAGAAAATTCTAGAGACTTTCAAGCGAGGTTAAGGTCAACATTCCTCTTTAGATGTCATTGAACAAATTCCTTCTTATGCCAAATTTTTAAAGGAATTATGTACCAAAAGAGGCAAATAAATGTTCCAAAGAAAGTCTTTCTGCCAATATCGGTGAAGTCCTCTCAAAGTGCGTACCATTGAAACATAAGGATCGGGTTGTCCTACCATCCCATGTATCATTGGTAATACTCGTATCGATAAAGCTTTTAGACTTAGGGGCGGTGTCAACTTGCTTCGTATTCGATCTACCAACAACTAGGTGTCGGGGAACTCAAGCCAACTAGATGTACACTTGATTAGGCGATAGATGCATTAAGGTCCCTATGGGTGAAATAACGGATGTATTGATAAAGGTTGGAGACTTTATTTTTCTGTTGATTTAGTAGTCACGGAAACACAACCGTTTCCAATCCCAAAGGACGGATACGTGATCTTAGGAAGACCGTTCTTAGCCACTTCTAATGCTCTCATCAAGCGTAGAAGCTGGTCACATGAAGGCTGTCTTTTGGGAATCATTGCTGAACTTAATATTTTCAATCGAAATAATATTGATAAGCGACCTTCGAAATCAATTACATCCAAGAAAGTTTAGCAGTAGAGAATGAATCGACATTAGTTTTGAGGAAATCTTTCATGAGGCTGGAAATCCTAAAAATTCAGGTTTTATTTTTCAAAATGAGGAAGCGTGTTGAATACATGCCTCTTGAATGCAACATTGAAGAACTCTTTTCGATGAGCTTAGATTTTTGGAAGAGCAACCAAAATGTCAAATTTTCATTAATCAAAATCTAAGTTCAAAATGCATAACACCAATAAGACCTACCTTAATTTCTTTGCAAAACACATTGCAAACCTTGGAATTTTCGAATTTGAGAACATCATTGATTATATCATCTTGAAATTCTTTAAATTTAGGGTAGAATTTTCAGCAATAAGGTAGGATTTAATGTAGAATATGAGCTTCTCATGTTTTATCTTTTATTCTACATTTTATTTTTGTCCCACAATAATAATAAAAGAATTTATTCTTCTCTCATGTGAGAATTTCTTGTTCTTTTCAAAAAAAAAAAAAAGAAAAAGGAGAGAATAAATTTTTGACTCCACCTTCTCATACCAAAGGTAATTCTGGACTTTTATCATTGTTGAAGTCATTAGAACAAATGTAAGTGCTTCCATGCTTATCTGTTTTACTTTGTGCATAATAGAATTTGCATTGAGGACAATGCAAAATTTAGGTGTGGGGGTGGGAATTAGTCATTTTGCTCTTTATGTTAGTCATTTTCCTCTTCTTACCATTTTCTTTCTTTTTATGTCATTTTTCCTCTTTTCATAAAAAAAAAAAAAGAGTCACTTGCCAACTTAATAGAGTTGATTAATAATTGATCAATTTGATAGAATTTAAGTCTTCTAATCCTTAGTTGGTTCTATACTCAAGTTTACCTTTTATGATAACTCCAAATAAATTTCTTAAGAAATGATTTTCAAAGTAATATACTTTACTTAAGTTGTAACTTAGATTTTTAATTAAAGTAATGAAATTTTGCATGCCTAACTTAGAGTTGAAAATAATTTTTCAAGTTGTCTTGATCCAAATATTGTTCAGAATATATATACATATACACACATATATACTAACTTAATAAATAGAAGAAAAATTTCTCTTAAAATCATTGGTGGTTCTATTTTACTAAGCCTAAGTTGGTGAGTAATTAAGCAGGAGTATTTCTATGCTTAATGACCTAAGCCCAATGGGTTGGGATTCATTGGCCCAAAACTCGCTAAATGGTCACTTAGAAAGCCAGATTAAAAGAACAAAACCACCAAGGAATAAAGAGTAAAAAAAAAAAAAAAAAAGAAAAAAAAAAAAATCATACTAACCATGTTTTTGTATATAGTTATATTTGTATATGTTCTTGAAAAATAAAATGGATTAAAAGACTTGAAGTTGTTTAAAACAAAGGGTTAGCATGTCCGTTTCAAAACTTTTAAATTAAATTTTGAGTTAAACTTGGTTTTGTATAACTATAATGAAAGGATTTTCTTAAGAAAATTACATTGGAGTTATGATAAAAGCGTTTTCTTGAGTATTAACCAACTTCAATTGGAATGTTTGAAGATATCAAATGAATTAATTATTTTATTAACTTCTTTAAATTGGCAAGTTGACTGAATTTTGTGGGTATATTCACTGCAAACCCTCACGAGACTACAACTTCGTCCACTAGGGTAACCTAGGGGTTTAAAGGCTTGTTGTATGTGCTAAATACAACCGCGATTCTGCGAAAGTGAGTTAGGTTTTCTTTTTATTTTCTTTGCTAGAGGACTAGCAAAAGCTTAGGTGTGGGGGTATTTGATTATCACATTTTAATTACATTTTATACCCTTATTACCTATGTTATATGAATAACGATATTACTAATAATTATTTTTATCTTATTTTGCGGGCTAATAAAGAAATAATGAATAAAAGCCCAAATGACTCAAATTCTCGAATTTCTACCAATATTTGAAGCCCAAATCGAAGACAAACCAAGGCCCAAGATACCAAATTGATCCAAGAGAAATTCGTGAAGAAAAATCAAGAAAAGACAAATTAGGTTGGGAACCAATCGGTTGACCAACCGGTTGGCTAACCGTCGACCAACCGATCGGTTCCCAACAATTCAGATTAATGGTGGATTTCTCTTCCTTTTTGGCTAGGTTTGATCCAATGGTTCACATCAACTCCGTTGGGCTATAAATAGGGGTGAAGGTGAGTGTTTTGAGTGTGAAATATTTTGTAAAACTCCATTTGGAGAGGAGGTCACTCTTAATTGAAGACCTTCCAAAATTGTAACTTTGTTACACAATAAATGAAATTTTCACCTTCAATTTCCTTTCTCTTCTTCTAATCCAAGGACCAAAGGAGGATTAGATTAAGATCGAGAGTTGTTGGTTTCTATTTTATTTCTTTTTCATTTTCTTTTATTGCTTTGTAGCTTAGATTTACTTTCATGCAATTTAATTTCTTGCAATTTACTTTCTTGCAATTTACTTTCATGCAATTTAATTCCATGCAATTTACTTTCATGCAATGTATTTAATTCTTGTATTTACTTTCTAGAATAGATTTTCCTTTTCTTTAATTCACCTTGAGGCTAGAACCCTCTAGGGAATTACCCTTTTCTAAGTGTGGAGCCAATATTTGTGGGATCCTAGAGATTGTTTGAAACTAGCTAACAAATCCAACTCATTCTCATGAGATTGAGATAAGCTAAGTGGATCTACTCTAGATTCCTCATATCTTTAATTAATCATCCATACTTTACCTTCTTTATTTTCCACTTATCCTTGTTTTCCATTTGTTGCTATTTTCCTTTATTCTTGATTTTGATTTTCCTTTACTCTCTCATCTCTCTCTCAATCTTGTTTTCTTTTATTTTGTACTTATTTTCTCGCAATCTCATTTTCCCTCCATGTGCATATAATCTCAAACCTAGTTTTGTTATTATGTGCATATAACCACCACCACACTCTCAACTTTATTTTTCTCCTCCTTTGCACATAATCCACAATCCACTCTCTTTAACCTCTCCACATCCACATTCACCATTTTCTCATTTTCATTTTATTTGTACATAAACTCCTAATTGTCGCGCATAATTTGAGAACCAACACTCGAGCAAAACTCTCCCTACTTTCCCGTTCCTCGTGGGATCGATAATCTTTTATACTATAACTTGATAAAGGTTGTATACTTGCAACTAAGGTAATCACTCAAAATTACCCATCAAGTTTTTGAAACCGGTTGGCTAACCGATTGGTCAACCGATTGGTTCCCAACCGAATTTGTCTTTTCTTGATTTTTCTTCACGAATTTCTCTTGGATCAATTTGGTATCTTGGGCCTTGGTTTGTCTTCAGATTTGGGCTTCAAATATTGGTAGAAATTCAGAGAATTTGAGTCATTTGGGCTTTTATTCATTATTTCTTTATTAGCACGCAAAATAAGATAAAATGATTATTAGTAATATCGTTATTCATATAACATAGGTAATAAGGGTATAAAAATGTAATTAAAATGTGATAATCGAGTCTAGGATAACGTTAATTTTTAATCCTAAATTAGGATATATAGCATTGTTGTGTTATATATCACACTAATTGAAAAACATTGTTTGATTAAATCACACTTTTACACATCACAAACAAATTTATAAAACACCGCATTATAGCACAAATATATAGTTGATTGGGTAAGTACGGTTAATGTTAGTTTTATGTCGGTGTCATAAGTGCTAATATAGTTATTAGGGCCAAAGTTGGTCTTAATAATATTATTAGTATTACTAGAGTAATTAGTCTAATGTTATAAGGATTGTTATGGTAATTAGCCTAATTTGATTAACTAGGTCTAGAGTAATTATTGATGTTAGGCTTAGAAGGTTAATTAGCATATTTTGGGTAATTAGGACTAATAGATTAGGGCTAGGCAAATATTAGACTTATTATCCTAATCGAGAAAATATATGTAATTAGTTAGACTTAGCTAGGGTTAGGGTTAGGTCCATTAAATGAATTAATTTTTAAATTTGGAATAAGAATTATATGTAACTATAGTGTTTCAATGATTAAGGGTAGGACTAGGGTAATTAGCCTAAGCCTAGCGTAATTAGTGTTAGGTTTGTTCGATTAATTAAGGTTAGGTTTATTTGATTAATTAAGGTTAGGTTCATCGAATTAATTAGGGTTAGGTTAATGTAATTAGTGTTTCCATGAATTAAAGTTTAAATTTAGAATTAAAATGATATGTAATTAGTTATTTAAGGTTTAGTGGTAGGCTTAGGGTAATTAGCCCTATTGCAAGATACATCGTTTATTAATTAGTGTTTAGAGTTAAGATTAACAATATATATTAATTAATGTTGCAATGTCTAAGGTTAGGGTTATTACATCATTACGCTAATTACAATAATTAGGGCTAGGTTTATGACTTTTAAAAGTTAGAAGTGATTGATGTTAGGTTTAGATTTAGGAAAGGATTAGTCCATTTAGAGTTGGATTTAGTCAATAGCGTTGATTAGGGTTAGATCTTGGTTAAGGATTAATCCACTTAGGATTAGGGTTATTACAAATTTTGCCTAATTAAACTAATTAGGACTACATTTACTGAATTTAAATTATTTTTAGGGTAATTTATGTTAGGGTTAGATTTCGGTAAGGAAAATTCAATAGAGTTGACTAGGGCTAGATCTTGGTTAAGGATTACTCATTTAGGTTAAACATTGATAATTAATTAGAACCTTTTTTGGGTGTTAATTTATTGCTGAATAATTAGGAGTTTTGGGTGTTTGTGTGTGTGTGGCGGGGAAAAGATGGTCGACACAACCAGCCAGCGAAACTCAAACCGTTAACAGCGAGCGAGCTCACAGCGGCTACCGTTCAGCAACGGCGAGCTGCGGCGTGCGGTTGCAGCAACGATGAGCTCCACGGCAGCAGCGGCAGCGACCAACCCTGATGTGAAATCAGCGGCAACAGCGCCGCCAGCGGCGATGGAAGCCATGACAACGGAGGGTGCGAAAAGGCTTCTGAGGCTAGGTAAGCAGCAAAGTAAAGTTAGGGTAAAAGGTTAAAATGAGGGGGAAAAATTAGCGGGTGCCCGCCCGAATTTTCATTTCACATCCTAAGACGTCTAGGATGGTCGGGTGTAAAACTATCCGTCTGCAATGACATCCTAGACGGATTATCCGTCTAGGATGCAAACATTGCAGACGGCACATCCTCGACGGCTTAAAGCCGTCTGTGTTGATGCATCCTAGACGGATATTTAGCCGTCTAGGATGCGCCGTCTGCGATGCGTTGTTCTGCACTAGTGAGGTGTTCTTGTCGGTTGGTCAGATTCTTTTGCCATGGTCAACTCCTATATAGGCGTCTTTTCTGTTTCTGTGCTGCTTCGTCATATCCCTTCAAATTGGACTTTTGTTTTCTCCTCTGTTTATTGACCTATAGATAAAGAAGACAAAGAAGTATGCTGGTGGGAAATCAATCGCATTCGTGAAATCTTTTCGGAGGCGTGGGTTTTAAGTGGTGATTTCAATGTCACCTTATCTTCTAATGAAAGGAGTGGAAGGGAAGGTTCTCTCAAAGATATTAAATCCTTCAGGGACTTAGTCTCAAGTTTGTCCCTTATTGATCTCCCCCTTAATGGTAGATCATTCACTTGGTCAAATAATAGACTCCATCCTTCCTTAGCTCGTCTGGACAGATTCTTAGTCTCATCTGAATGGGATTCTAAATTCCCAACTTGTATTCAATATGCTCACCCTTCCATATGTTCAGACCATTGTCCAATCATTTTGGACACTGGTGGCATTGCCCCTTCTCCTCCTTTATTTAGATTTGAAAGAAGCTGGTTTTCTCAGTCTGACTTCATACCTTTTATTGAGAATTATTGAAAATCTTTTATCTGTCAGGGTTCTCCTATTGACATTTTTATCTCCAAACTATCCTTGCTTAAAAGAAGAATCAAAAGGTGGAAGAAAAACAGCCTAGGATCCTTATCCAAGAGGAAGTCAGAGATCCTTATAAAAATCAATATGTTTGATGTTAAAGAAGAGCAACAACCTCTATCCATATCTGATTTTGAAGTCAGAAAGTCCCTTAAGTCCTCTTATATGTAAATCAAAAAGGAGGAAGAGATATATTGGCATCAGAGGTCTAGGATTCAATGGTTACAGGAAGGGGATGCTAACACATCTTTTTTTCACAAGATAGCCTCAGCTCATCGTAGGAAAATTTATATTGTCTCCATTGAACATAATAACTCCATGGTGTTTGGTGAATGTGAAAAACAAAAACTCTTTCTTGAGTATTATTCTGACCTCTTTGTTAAAAGAATAGATCTTCCTTACCAATTGACTGGTCTCTTCTATACCCCCAACATCACCCTGGCTTGTCTACCCTTGAGGCACCTTTCTCTGATGATGAAATTAAAAGAGTAGTCTTTAGCATGAACCCAAATAAAGCTCCAGGACCAGATGGGTTTTCGATGTCCTTCTTTCAATCATTCTGGGATTTAATCAAACAAGACCTCATTGCTCTTATGAAACATCTTTTCTTAGACCCATCATCTCTTATCAGACTTAATAAGGTCTTCATTACTCTCATTCCAAAATTGCCTGGATCTTCTACAGTTAAAGAATTTCAACCCATCAGTCTCATCAACTGTATCTGTAAGATCTTTTCAAAAATTCTAGCTAATAGGCTTTCTCCTCTTATGCCTGAGCTAGTAGCCTCCACTCAAACAGCTTTTCAACCTGGGAAGTCCACGATGGATTCCATCATTATGGCACATGAGATGATTAATTTTTGCTCTAAAAGGAAAAAGGAAGTTGCCTTATTCAAAATAGATTTTGCAAGAGCTTTCGATTCCATTGATTGGTCCTTCTTGATTCAACTTCTTAAAGCTAAGGGATTTGGTGATACATGGTGCACATGGATCTACCATATTATTTCATCTTCTAATTGTGCTATCCTAGTGAATGGAAATCCTTCAAAATTCTTCTCCTGTTCTAGAGGGCTTAAGCAAGGAGACCCTTTGTCCCCGATGCTTTTCAACCTAGCAGTGGATGTGCTACATAGGATGATCATTAACAATGTCGAGGAAGGATCTTTATCTACTCTTGGTATTAAGGAGCCTTTAAATCAAATAAGAAGCCTTCAATTTTCAGATGACACACTCCTATTCTTCAGAAGTTGTAACCAAGACTCTGCCACTCTCAAAGCTATTCTATATATGTTTGAACACATTTCTGGCCTCAGCATTAACTACTCCAAATCATCTCTCATTTATTTTGGGAGATTATCTCAAAGAGGTAACTTATTGGCATGTTCACTTAATTGTAAGCTAGATAATTTGCCTATCAAATACCTTGGCCTCCCTCTAAGATGTGGAAAATTGAAAAAATCTGACTAGCAGCCTGTCTTAGACAATTTAAATAAAAGGCTTGATAGATGGAAGGGCAAATTCCTATCCTTTGGTGGCAAATTAGTTCTCCTCAATTCAGTTCTCACCTCAACACCACTATATTTCATGTCTTTCTACAAATTGCCTAAATGGCTAATTAAGGAAATTGACAAAACCAGGAGAAATTCCCTTTGGTCTGGGAAAGTTGACTCCTCTCCTTTTAAATGCTTGGTTAACTGGAAAACAGTTTGTCTTAGCAAGCAAGAAGGAGGACTAGGAGTCGGAGATCTTAGAACTTTTAACATCTCTTTGATATCCAAATGGCTATGGAAATGCATGACTAAGGACTCAGTGATTGGTAACTTTTTACACAATTTATACTCATCCAATGGTAGAAACTTGCAACCCAGGAAGGCCAATGCATCCAATTCTACTTTCTGGAATGATATCATTCCGCAGAGAGATATCCTTCTTCAAATTGCCTCCTGGAAGCTAGGAACAGGGGTCAATATTCATTTTGTGAAGAAAAAATGGCTAGGAAATAATACACTGGCAAGCCTTTATCCCTCCTTATACAATCTCTCCATGTCTCATAATGCTCCCATTAGGCATCATGGTTTCATGCATAATCAGATATGGCACTGGCATCCAATTCTTAGAAGAACTTCATCTTTTGTTGACCAGGAGTTGAAACATGATCTCATGGCTCTCTTAGGGCGTGTTTGTTTTGAAAAAAAAAAGATGGAAAGACATGGAAAGAGACTATTTGTGTCAGAGTAGAAAAAAGTGGGGAGCAAATTTTCCTCTTTTCATGTTTGTTTCAAAAAACAAAAGATGGAAAGTTTTTCTTAGAAATAGGGAAATGGAGCAAATTTTGGTGGAAAGTAATTCCATGCTATTTGGAGGGAATTGGGAGAGAAAAAGGTGGAATGTGAGGAAGATATTAATTAAATATTAGAATTTGATGGGATTGAAGTAGTGGGTGTATTTGTAAATAGGGTAACTTACACTAAACCCCCATGACTTTCAACCTTTTGCACTAAACCCCAACAAACTTTCAAAATCACACTAATTCTAGAACTTTTGGGACTTGTAGAAAACCCCCCACGAACTTTCAGACTTTTGTATATAACCCCCAAATAGTGTTAGTTTACTTTTTGTGTAAAATCCCCCATGAACTTTCAGACTTTTGTATATAACCCACCATGAACTTTCAACCTTTTGCATTTTGGTCTTTTAGTCACGTGCATTGCTGCGCATAAGTAAATAACGGTGTTAGTATGGGGTTTTTGCAAAAGTTCATTGGGGTTTAGTGTGATTTTGAAAGTTATTTGGGGTTTAGTGCAAAAGGCTAAAAGTTTAGGGGGTTTAGTGTAATTTACCCTTGTAAATATATATGGATGCTTTTGTTGTCTTTCCTTATTTTTTCTTTTTGATCCAAACTAAGAATTGACATGGAAATCATTTCCAACAACTTTTTTTGTGTGAAACAAACAAAATAAACACATTCCAAGAAAATCATGGAAAAGCATGGAAATACTCTTCCACTACTAGATTTGTTTTCTAGTTTTTTTGAGATTTGAAACAAACACACCCTTAGCCACTTCTTCTCCAATTGATCAACCATACATTATTTTCTGGCCTTTAACAAGTAATGGTATGTTCTCGGTGAAATCACTATACAACTTCCTAAATGCAAGATGGATAAGTTCCCCTTTGTTCAAAATTGTCTAGAATAAACTTCTACCAAGCAGAGTTAAATTCTTCACATGGCTACTGTCAAAAGACAAACTTAATACGAAAGACAACTTGGTCAAAAAAGGATGGGATGGTGATGCGTCATGCTGTTTTTGTGATGAGATTGTTGAGTCTAGAGATCACCTCTTCTTCTACTGTCATCATGCCATGAGGATATGGGGACACTTCACTAAGTTTCATTTGCCTTTTACTTGGCCACATTCCCTGAGCAGTTTGTTACATACCCTAGAGAATTTACACTTACCCAACCACGGAGGAGTTCTATGGAGATTACTATTCTCTGCTATTAGTTGGCAAATCTGGAAGTCAAGAAATAGCCTTATTTTTTAGCAGACTAATGTTGCATACACATCTATTATCAACTCAGTTATTATTAATCTAACAGCTTGGTCAAATGCGGGGACGAGTAAGACAGCCAATACCATATCCAGATACTTATCCGCTAATCCTTTTCCTTTGGAAGTGGATGAGGAGCAACAAGGAGAATAAGGAGCTTAAAGTAAGGTTGCAAGCGCATCCGAGATAGTGGATTCATCAAGCGCTTTCAGAAGTGGATTGATTCCAGCATGTTTTTGTTACATAATCAGCTAGATAGACTTGTTAATATTCTTTTGGTATATGTAATTTTGACTGTTTTTCGGTAGTTGGAAGCTAGAAATAGATGTATCTGTTATAATACACATGGCTGGCTTTGGTTCTTTCTTATATCTGTGTTTGCGGTGAATGACGGCAAGACCCACTCTTCATCCTCATGGATGTCTGAAAGAAGAAAGTCTTGTGTCCTCTTTTATATATGTTTACAGTATTTTATAAATGAACAAGGCTCTTGACCTCTGTTTTTATTCTCAAAAAAAAAGAGTAAACCATTATTGAATTCACTTTCTGAGTGATTAGATACGGACCATGACTTTTCTAGACTGGACTGACAAAAAATTTAGATTTTGTGACAAATAACATAAATATGTTGAAAGAAAATGAGCAATACAAAATATTAGCATCATATTCAACATAATTAATTCACTCCCTTATATGCATCAATTTTATATTCTTAATTACTTGAAAAACAACTATATATGCACTAATTCTATGTTAATGTACCTGGTTGACACAAAATTCTCTATAGGATAAATATCGAGAAAACCCCCCTTAAGTTTAGACAACTATCGGAAAACCCCCCTTAACTTTTAAAATATCAGAAAACCCCCCTTAAGTATTGGGATTATCACAAAACCCCTCTTTAACTTTTAGATTTTATCAGAAATTAACTTTGAGATTTTATCAGAAAACCCCCTTAAATTAGGGGGGTTTTCGATAAATTCTCAAAGTTAAGGGGGTTTTATGATAAGCCCTAAACTTAAGGGTGTTTTCTAATATTTTCAAAGTTAAGGGGGTTTTCGATAATCATCCAAAGTTAAGGGGTTTTATGATATTTAGCCTTCTCTATACAACCAACTTCATAATCTTTTGATGTAATTAAAAGATAGTTTGATGATGGAAAATGGTACCATATGCCAGCTATCATTACCGCTAAGATCCATATATAATGTTACTAATAATATTATGAGCTCATACAACTTAATTAAGAGTTAAATTAGCTTTAAGAAATATAAATTTTGTTCCATCTAGGACTTTTGCATAAAATGTTCACTCGAGATAAGAGTATGTGAAAGAAAAATAGAGAAATGATTTATAGATTAAACATAGATTAAAACTTTATTTTCTACTCCCCTCCATCGCCCCGCCTTTTTCTTTTTGTGGCTAATTGATACTTTTCTCCACTTATCAATACATCAAATTAAGCCCTTAGTAACGTGTAGAGGACATCTTCAATCCACATTTTCTTCTCTTTTATTAATGATGATGTACATAAGCCCAATCGTACAAAGTGCCATAATGCCAAACGAACAAACTTGGAGGAGAAAAGAGAATGTACTAAAGTACTCCTCTATGATCATCATCATAAAGGGGCTACATCATAGGATGAGCTAGTGTCATGCTCAAATTCTTTAGGACAAACACCCTATGCATTCCTAATTAGGCCAATGTTGGCCAAGGGGGTTAATTAATCCATGAAAGGGGGGAACAAGCTCACCACATGTCTCATAGTTTTGTGTCACACCCTCACCAAATTGTTGGCACACAATGATGACTCCTAAACAATTTGGGATCACGAATGGCTTCTGGGTGAACCAAATTAATTCAATAAATATCACGTGAAGCTTTACTTCATAGCTTTCAATATTGTGAGGTCTTGACAAGTAGTTGAGATCTCACATGAGAAAGAGATTAGTTCATTATCACCCCAAGGATAACATAGTACGTTAGTTTAGAGTACATGCATGGGGTTCATAAATGCATATATCATTCAATGACATTCTTTTCTCTCTCAAATTGGGGCGAGTTAAAATAGAACGATTAATTAAGTTTGCAATTTTCGGATATTAAATCTCTTATGCCACAAAAACGTTTAATTGACGCATAGTTATTGTGGAAACCAGTCATTTTGTATTTGTACTAGCTATAAGCTGTTTTATCTAATATTTGAATATATTACTCGTTTTTTACATTACTGCTAGTGAGAAAGTGGTAACTTAAAGAAAATAGAGTAATAATATATCCAATACTTAAAAGTCTCTTGCCTTGCCATATATATCGGTTTTGACTTTTGATTCATAGACCAATGGAACCATGTATCACTGCTCCACCTAGAAAATAACAAAAGCGGCTCGGGGGCAGAGCAACTATTTCCATCTAGATTCTAGATTTTTTTTGTATCTTATATATATACATCTAGATTCTAGATTGGCCACTAAAAACATCCAGTATGAAACATGCATTTGTTCCCTAGAAAAAATTGCATTTATATTTAAAAGACGAGAGAAAATATATAAACCTAAAGTCTTATAATAAAAATAACATATGCTCATATTTCTTCCATTATACATTGTACAAGAGAAGGACAAGAGAATACATTTGACATGATGAAACATCATTCATCTATTCATATGGACAAATCAAAATAAAAGCTTGAATTGGACCCACACAAAAGTGCAATTGCCACATCTCGATAGTTTTGTAATATCAAACATGATATGCAATTCTTTTTCAACCTAAATACAAGATACTCTCCCAAACAACTGTGTTCCTGTTGAAACTTTGGATTGTAGAACTCAACACACAATGCTTTTACAATATTCTAAGTCTTTAGGTTGCAAGTTACTTGTCTATAAATCATTGATTTGAGTCTTGGACGAGTTTTTGTCAAGATCACCGTGACAGGCTAAAATAAATTAATTAACGTCTTCTTCATAAATCTATGCCGATATGCTGTCTACATCTAATTACCTGAGGAATCCTATCATATTTATTGTGGTAACAATGACAGCTAAAATAAATTAGTTAAAGTAGTTACCAACGCACTGTATTTTACACGCGGTACTAAATCAATATAATCACGCTATCTGTTCCCCGTTGACCAGATGATCAGAAGACCGGCACCCTCCTTCGAAGTCTTCCTCTTTCCTGTGGGCCCCACGACCCTCTTTTGACCACCGTCTCGCGGGCCAGCGCGTTCCCGAGCGCTGACGTGGCCGGAGACTCGCATCCGGTCCGAGTCTTGAGGTGGACCCCACGGCTGCGTAACGAATCTGAACACACACGTGTCCGCATGTAAACAACCCTCCGCAAAGGACCACTCCGGTAAATCTTTGTTTTTACGCACGTGCGCAGCTGAGCCACACGTGTTCTTCAACGTATGCGAGCGCCTTTCAGTTCCTTTTTTTTTTACGTTTTGAATTTTTTTGGCATTTTTGTTGTATTAATAATGCTTTTTATAGAGGAAAAGAGGTTCTGAAAGTGGGGCCTGTCATATGATTAACTTGCTTTAGGACGAGGAATATTAACTTTTCACTGATAATTAAAAATTAGGAATGTTTAAAAGATGATTGCTTAGCATTTTCGCTGCATTTATGTGAATTCACAAGCTCAAGCTTGGACTAACTTGTTGAGCCTCAAATAAGATTGAGAGGAATAAAAGACACGTGTTCACTTGTGTTTGAGACACTTGAACATTATTTACTCGTTTAACACGATATTAATTATATACTTCTAAAAAACATATGCTTATTTATGAAAAGTGTGCTTTTAATTTACTCATAATTCAATCAAGTTATAACACTATTAAAGAGGATGAAAAAGAGCAAAAAAGAATATTTAAGAGGGTGAATTATGATAAATACTCGAGCACATGCTACATTCACCAATCAAGAATATGGATTAAACCAAGATTAAGCTGGTCCAAAAGTTAATTAGTTAGACTTAAGCCGAGTCTTGACAATTGTAAGCACAACGTGTAATATACTAATTATCACTTAGTGGGAGCTAATAATTCTCTAATGGAAAGATTTTTGAACCCGATTCACGCGCTCAACTTTAGAGAATACACTGAACCAGATAACGCTCATTACATTATTGAAACAAAGAGCGTTCACGTGTGTAACATAGAATTTATGCTTAATAAATAACTGTTACTTAGTTACAAACTACTCTTATTAAGCTATTACCGGTTATAAACTACTCTCATTAAGCTATTATAAACTACTCTTATTTATGCCTAATCAATAATTGTTGCTTAGTTATAAACTACTCTCATTAAGCTATTAATTTAATAATTTTATCATATTACTGCTGAAACCGGTAATAAGATAGTCCAAATCTGGTTCAAATTCTATGACTGGCTACGGGGAACACGGTAGTCAGTCAAGGAGCATATTTATAGGCCCAAATATTTGAACAATTTTCTTATAAGATGGTTCTTTATAATAATACAATAGGCATCTTGGATAAGTGATGGTAAAATTTTCTTTAAATAAACGGTTACAAGTTATTGTAGACGTATAGAGGTTATTTTCAAAAAGTAATAAAATATTTAATTATCCATTTTAAGAGAGTTTTTATATTAATCCCTTATGTCTTCTGTATTTCGAATTAGTCCATTAAAACATGAGATTTCTATTAGGTTCCCAATGCTTAAGTTATTCTAAAATTAAACCATCAAATCATTGAAATTGGTTTAGATCCCCTGACTTTTAAGTTATCTTGAAATTAGTCCCTCAAATTAAGAGTAGAAGTAGCAACTCTTATGGGAGTTCAGGGACCTAATAGCAATTTCAATCATATATATGAGATAATGTTAAAGTCAGCAGCCACCAACCAACACTGTAGCCACGACCCACCAACCGTTATTGTAGTGACAATGTAGCAACCTAATTTCTACAGTATACACCTACCACAATATCACCTATAAATATCCCCCCAAAGCTTTCAGTGGACATCATCCTAGTAGCAAGAGAAAAACAAAGAGAGAAATAAAGAGAGATGAAAATAAATAGTGAGTGTTAGTATAATAGTGTAGTAGTTTGTAGTAGAAAGAGTGTTTGTATTAGAGAGAGTATTGAGTGTTGTACTACTAAAGAAATAATAACAAAACATTTCTTAGTGTCCACCACTCTTCTCAACTCAACAAGTGGTATCAAAGCCATTCTCACAAATCAACAATTGGTATCAGAGCCACTCTCACAAATCAACACTAGCTAATTTCAAAATAACTTAAGAATTAAAAGACCTAATAGCAACTTTAATAATTTGAAGGACTAATTTAAAATCTGAAAGATCTAAAGAATTAATATCTATAATAAAAAATCCTTTTTAAGGATTATATATCAAAATTATGGATATACGTATCAAAAACTTTACCTAGGAAATACTAAACTAAAACTATGGATAAAATTTTCTGCTTGAAAAGTTCATAAGCTCGGAACGGTACTATTTAGAACTTTGATATATTTCCTGTTTAGCATAAAATTGTGGTACGGACTTGCCTGCCACTGTATTATCGTATAGTTCACACGTTTTTCAGTACTTGTTTAAACGAGAAAGTTAAATGTTTAGATTTAGACAATTTGATGATAATATTATTACTTAGGATACTGGTAAAATGAGTACAAATAATTAGGTCACAGTATAGTATCACACACAAGCAAAAATAACTAATTCAAAGTGAATTTATTTAATTTCAAGCACCCATATTTACAATCCTTGCACTTTAATGTCCAAAAGAATGTGATCGTACACTCACTCGCAAGTTAATAATTTATATCTAAAAAAAGAGGAGAAAAATACAAAGAAACTATGAAAAGTACAAAGAAACTAAGAAAAGGAAGAGAATGAACGTGTTAAAACTCCCCATCTCTCTTTCCCTTCTACTTTCTCCCATAAGAAAATAACTTTGTACTCTTTTTTTTTTCTTTCTTCTTTCCCACTTTATACATTTTTCTTTCCTCTTTGTAATTCCGTCGTGATCATAGCTGCTGCTGCTGAATTACCCAATTGTCCTCCATGCTCCACAAACTTTCACCGAAGTCCCCACTCGGCCACCAGTCGAAGTCCGGTAACCCCAGGTTAGGATAACCGCAAGGACTCGGCAGTGGAGCTTCAGTCCAATTGCTCCAACACTCGCCATTAAACTGACTCACTTGCTCACTGGTGGTGACGGTAGCGGGAGACGATAGCTGGGTGACAACCGAAGACTCTAAAGAAGACACGGGCCCGCTCGAGCTCTCCGTACTGGGGTCCACCTGCCCGAGCTCGCTGCCCGAAGCCGTGGTCTGGTCACCGCCCAACTGGGCGGGGTGGTTCTGGTACACCGCGGTGTGGTCACCGCCCGGGTTCGCTGCCTGGATTCTCTCCAGCAGACGTGGCATCCAGAGGTATCTCATGACGTCCTGAAACTGCTTGCTGTTGACGTCACACTGTAGCTGCTTGGCGTGCTTTTGCACTCTGGTCCTCCAGTAATTCTTTATTTCGTTATCAGTCCTCCCCGGCAGATGTTGCGCAATTTTCGCCCACCTGTCATCGCAGAAGCAAATTCTCAGGACCGGAAGCGAAACGAAATTCGAAATCAAGGGGTTTTGGAGATTTTCACTGGAAAATTACCGGTTGCCCCAGCGGGAGTGAAGCTCGAGGATGAGGAGCTGCTCTTGGGGGGTTATGTTACCGCGCTTAACTTCGGGCTTGAGGTAATTAAGCCACCTCAGCCTGCAGCTCTTCCCAGTTCTCTTAAGCCCTGATACACAATTAAAATGGAAATTAAACATAATTAGTAATTATATAATGAATCACAGTCATGTAAATATTAATGAACGCAATTATATGTGATCGATTATTGCAGATATAGATATCTATGACGTTGTTGTAGTGTACCTGCAGAACGAGCAAGAGAATTCCATCGGCCTTCGCCATGGCAAGCGATGTAGTTGAAGAGGACGAGGTCCTCCTCGTTGGTCCACGGACCTCGACGCAACTCCACATCCTCATCGCTGCGTGGTGAAGTGCTTGAAGACACATATGCACCTCCATGGACATCAAATCCTGCTCCTCCCTTAAACTCCATTATGTGTACGTTTGTAGAAAACAAACAGGAGCTAGAGAGAGAGAGAGAGAGAGAGGGGATTGAGATTGGATTGGAGTTGAGTTGAGTTGTGGAAGGGAGGTTGGGGGTTTATATATAGAAAGCATGAGACACGTGATGGATAGAATAGGCCGCAATTGGGGAGTATATTGTAGTTTATAAAAGTGATGGTGGGGGTGTTCTCTAATCAATTAATTAATTAGAACAGCGTGAGAAGGGGTTTGAAATTTGACTTTTCCACTCAAATGAGCTTCTAATTTCTGTATGCTTTCTTATTATATGCTTTTGTCACTCACTTGGACCTCTCTCTTGCTAATACTTGGGCTGATGGGAAACTTGGACCCGGTTTGGTTCTTTTTTAATTAGTATTAATGGAGCTAATAATAAGTCTCTAAGTCTATAAGCTATTTGGGGTTTGCCGCATTCCTCTGAGGGCTAGATCTATAGTAGCTAGGGATGGTAGGCTTATCTCCATTGAAAAAAATTGACCCAAAAAAAAGTCATAAGGTGTATGAATGAAAATTGACAATGGCTTCTTGTGTCATCGGTGACATTTTAGCCATCTGAGGTGTCTTAATTAGACATGTGCGTACACATTTACTCATAAGCTAGCTTATAATTTGGCAACCAAGATAGCAATTGGTAACATACAGCTAACTATAAGACTCTACTTGTTGTGAAATACGGAATTAATTAATCCAACAAAGAGAAAATTCCTTACACCACTTGTTTAATTTCAAAAGAGAATTATGTGGAGTATTGATGTTAGAATCTATGGCAAAAGCATTGGCTCCCAAATATAAGAGATTTATGTGGAGTATTGATGTTAGAGTCTATGGCAAAAGCCTTGGCTTCCAAATATAAGAATGAAGACAATCCGGCCTGCATGACTATAACAGACATCAATGTCTTATAAATATATATAATTATTGATACTCAACGACTTAAGCACATAATCATGAACTGCTAATTTGA
Organism: Asparagus setaceus; assembly: GCA_012295165.1. NCBI lineage: Eukaryota > Viridiplantae > Streptophyta > Magnoliopsida > Asparagales > Asparagaceae > Asparagus > Asparagus setaceus. The sequence continues at coordinate 74,929,110 of CM022702.1, forward strand.
CTATAAATAGGGTTGTAGATTCTGTTCTAAATATTTAATAATAATCAAATCTGCAAATTCCAATACATATATATTTATTTACTGTATTTTAGTCTTAAATATTAATCTCTTTATAAGTGAAAATTAATGTAGTTGTATTAGAATAAGATGATTTCATGCAACTAGATTTAAACTTTTGTTTCCCTTAACAAGAGTAGTTGCCATTGAGGATTTTTCAAAGAGAAGCTAGCTAGCTATTTGAAGACATAATAAAAACATACTAATTGACAACACTATACCAGTTGACTGACCAACTAGATTGATATCACGGGGAGCCAAATTCAAGTCCAATAGGACACAGTTTAAGTAGAATAATCACTCAAAATAAAGATACTAGCTAGTAAAAAGTTTTGATTTACAAAAAGAAAATATTCATTAGCACTGTCAGACGATGTTCGAACTGGGATGCAAGCCTAGAGGGTGGTTGAATAGGATTGCTATAATTTTTCGACTAACTCAGAATAATTAAGCAGCGGAAATAAAATAAGCGAAAAATTAAAAGCAAACTAACACAAGAACACATGAAATTTTTATAGTGGTTCGGATCAAAATCATACATCCACTCTTCCTTTTTGCGAAGGACCTTCTTCACTATGATCAGAGTTCACTCAAATCACAACCTGATTTAGTAGGCTTCAAAGACCGCACCCTGAACTCTACCCAAAACCAGTCATCTAACCAAACTATAGCCCTAGCTAGGCAAACCCTCAATTACCTTGGCTTGAGTATGCCAACCCTCAATTATCTCGGCTTGAGTACGCCGTCAAACTCACAAGTTTGAAATACAACCAACCTAAATAATTAAAACATAAAAAAAACAACCTTACAGTCCTTTATCAAACCGTTCTTCAAATCGATGTAGATGATGATCCGTGAAGAAGCAGTGTAACGGTGTAAGCGTAGGGCACTCCTTCTCGTCGAATCAAACTCCGATGAAAAGCGCACCGAGAAGAAGTTGAACGAGGCTTAGGGGATTTGATCAACTCTCTCTCTCTCTCTCTCTAAAATCCTAGAACAAAGATCTCTCCTTTTTATATTTTTACCTCCTTAAAATTCTTTTTAATTATGATCTCTAACTCCCCTAAAATAGACCTTGATAGGACAGGAAAGAGATACCTAAATCTGAGTGCAAATAGGAGATCAAACGGGTTGACGAACGGCTGAGATTAAAACATAAATTTTGCTAAAATACGTCATAACCATCGATGGTGAGATAAGATCATCGATTGTCCATTGATGATCATCTGTTGGTACCCCAAAAATATTTTTTATTAATCCCTATATGAAAATCGACACGAGTCCCACCTCACGTCAAGACAGGCGAATTCAGGACCCGAAACGCGGTCCCAATCGACCACCTACAGTCTTCGGCTCCCTATCTATCCCTGCCTTTCTGATGTAGATAGCTATCGTACCTACCTGCTGTAATGGTAGACCTTGAGCCCCGCGCCAACAAGTCACCATCATAATTAATGGCACTGTGCTAGCCACATGGCCTTGGCAGCCATTACCCATGCCTCACCCACATCAAATCAGCGGTGACTCTCTCCACACAAAAATTGACACGTGTAAAACTAGTGCTGAAATGACCAAACTGCTCTCTCTCATTCCTACAAAGAAAGGAACTATTCTCAATACAAAGGTACGCAATTTTTCTCTCCCCCTGCACTCTGCAATTAAGAACTCTTACTGTTCATCTTCTTCTCCACTCAAGCTCTCTTACTGACTTGATCGTCGGAGGTACAATGGGGGAGCCAAGCCCCGTCCTCTCATGAGTTTCTACTTGTGCGGGGAGAAATGACTTCGAGCCGGTATTGGGAGAGAGCGGATCCCTGTCATCTTCAACCCCAAGCTAAGCTCACACCGAGATTAGTGACTGTGATTCTATACATCAACATCATCGATGATTGACTGTAGTCCATTGATTGTGCAAATTCTAATTTTTAAATTTCTCCGATTATTGGCTATAGTCCATCGATAATCCTTGTGATCATCGATGGTCGACTATAAACCTTCGATGGTTCAAAATCTAGTTTTTGTTTCTCCGATTCTTTTTCATAGTCTATCGATGAATTGACTTGAACATTGATGGTGCCTCGTGACTATCGATGGTTCAAAATCTAGTTTTGTTTCTCGATTCTTTTCATAGTCTATCGATGAATTGACTTGAACATTGATGGTGCCTCGTGACTATCGATGGTTCAAAATCTAGTTTTGTTTCTCCGATTCTTTTCATAGTCTATCGATGAATTGACTTGAACATTGATGGTGCCTCGTGACTATCGATGGTTCAAAATCTAGTTTTGTTTCTCGATTCTTTTCATAGTCTATCGATGAATTGACTTGAACATTGATGGTGCCTCGTGACTATCGATGGTTCAAAATCTAGTTTTGTTTCTCCGATTCTTTTCATAGTCTATCGATGAATTGACTTGAACATTGATGGTGCCTCGTGACTATCGATGGTTCAAAATCTAGTTTTTGTTTCTCCGATTCTTTTTCATAGTCTATCGATGAATTGACTTGAACATTGATGGTGCCTCGTGACTATCGATGGTTCAAAGGCTGAAATCAACGTTCGTGTTGATTTTGCATCGTTTTGAACCACAACTCTTTCGTACCTGTTTATACCTGAAATATATTATATCACAAACATATCAGTAGCAAATGAGAGTTTGTTATTAATCAAACAAGAGATACTGTACGAACAACATTTTACTACCCGAACAACGTTCGAACAATATCCCCCTTTTGATAATAACAAACCTCAAAATTTAAAATACAAAATGCAAACCATGGTGAGATATATATTCCGATAGACTCATAACTCATGTATGAAATGCAATACAAAGTCTCCCCTACAAATATGCATACATGAAAAATACAGTTATTCCAGAAAACTCCCCTAAAACTAAGAAACTCCAATTTTTAAAAAATGTAAATCTTCTCCCTTGAAAAAAGCAAATTTTTAAAACTTTTCAAAATTTCAAATATCACCCTCTTCTCCCCATTTTTGTTATTGGCAAAAGAAAACCACACCTAGGATGTCCAATATAATTGAAAATTCAAATAAAAAATTATTTAAAGGTGAAAGGAAGAGAAATACATATGGTTCACAAAAGAATTTTATAGAAAATAGCATGAGAGATACATATATAATATCAAAAAGTGAATCACAATGATAAGTCATATTAAAATTCACATATAAACTATGAAGATATTAATGAAAAGGTTGTTAAAACAATAATAAAAGTAATTATATTAGTTCATAAAATAAATTCAGATATATCTTATCTAGTTTGAGCTTCTGCGTTTGTTACACAACTTGAATTATCTTAAAATTTAGAAAAGATCCAAAATCTCGATCTATCACGTCAACCTTATTGGAATTTTTAAGAGGAAGAATGATATTGTTTGGAGGGCGATGTACACCATCTCTAAATATTGTAAATCTTTAGCATATGATGGATACCCTTGAGATATTGCACAATCATATCCACGAGTGTGGGTCTTTGACCATCTTTTTACGAATACACTCAAAATTTATTATGGATTTATAGAGTGTGGGCCTTTGACCATTTTTTTCACGAATACACTCTTTTTGCTTGAAGTTTTATAATACATATATCGTTGTACATGTATAGAAAATATTTGATGTTGTATTCAAGTATAGATTGGGCTCAAAACTATTTGATATATCTAAAAACACTTCATGATTAACATATAAAAATATTTATTCTTACTTTTACAAGACTAAACATAATAAGATAATACTAAGGTGTGAAAAGTAATATGAAACATATCGTGAATCATCATATTTATTAGTTAAATATGTATAACTATGTGTGCACATATATGTAGGCATCAAAATTGTGAAGAACCTCAAATATGACTAAATCATGAGAAGATCGAAGGACAACGTCGTCGAAATCTCAAGAAGCCCAATCTGAGGGAAGATTGTGTCTCGCCACTAGCGAGACACTTTGATGTGTCTCGCGACTAGCGAGACACTTTGATGTGTCTCGCGACTAGCGAGACACTTTGATGTGTCTCGCGACTAGCGAGACACTTTGATGTGTCTCGCGACTAGCGAGACACTTTGATGTGTCTCGCGACTAGCGAGACACTTTGATGTGTCTCGCGACTAGCGAGACACTTACTTGTGTCTCGCCAAATACGACACCCGTAATACTTAAAATGAGCTCTCGAAGGGTCTAAATCAATGCTGGTGGGGCCCACTTGACTTTATCAACGCAGAGACGCTCGCATTATCGCATAGCGGTTACATCGCGAAGATACGCCCACTAGGCGTAATTCTAGGCATTTAATCATGCCTAAAAAGCAGGGAAACCTACAGCAGGTGGGGACGATATTGCTCGCTTGTCACGAGGGTAGCCGCATCACGCCATAGCAGGTAGGCGCGACCGCCGCCAGTTAGCGAAAATTTGGCTGGTACCGGAAGGCCGCTAACCGCAAATTTCTGCACTTATGACACTTGTGTTTCAAGAGGGCACGTTTCCCAAAGACTATAAATACCCTCCTCGTCCACTTGGGCGGGGTCGGCTATCGAGGAAGGGGCAATCGAGATCCAAGCTTAGGAGTTCAAGAACACGATCCACACGGAGATTCCTCGAGTTTAAGCTTTGCCTTAATTCTTAAGAAGAGTGGATATCTTACCTTGCTAAGATATTTCTTTGAAGTTCTTGTTTCCTTTGCGAAGCATCAACTAAACCCCGTCGATTCGACGATCGCTGCTCGGTGGTCCACGGATTACGCGTCCCCGGCACAGGCAAAGTCCCACGAAAACAAGAGATCTACACTTGTAGCGTCTTTTGTTCGAGTTTGTGAGAGAGTTATTTAATTTCTTTGTAACTGAGAACCAAAAGTGTAATTTTCTCTAGTTTTACAAATGGAAACAACTTTCGACCCAAACACGATGGCGACCACAGTGGGAGCCAACGGTCTCGAGCCCGAGATCGTTGTGTCGCAGCCTTGCAGCGATCAAGCCGACCTCATGGTTGATGGAATAGACTACTTCTTCGATCAAGCCAAATTCGAAGAGTATCTCTCCTCTTCCACATCGAAGTCCTCCTCACCCCGCAAACATCGGAGGATCTCATCCCCTAAGAGGGAGGTTCGTTGTGATGTGCAGCGATCTTCGTTAAACTGCGGCGGCGATTTCCCCTCTCAACAAGATCTCAACTGATCTGACGAAGAGAGCTCGCCAAAGACGACGTCAAAAGATGGCTCGTCAATTAGCCAAGGCCCTGGAGTCAACGGATGGAGTTCACTATCAGACGAACTCACATGATCAAAGGCGTCAACAAACTACAGCGCTTCAACCCGTCAGCACTCCTGCCAAGGAAGAATGGATTCTTGTCAAAAGGACCCGATTGACAAGGAAGGAGCGCGCTCAAAAACGCCGTGCACGCGTTGCTCATGCACGTGCCATTGTTCGCAAGGCGCAGGAGTCTAAATCAACCAAGGAATCGACTCAAAATCACAAAGTTTGGGTCCCGAAGTCGACATCAGCTCAAGAGCGCCCGCCGGCAATCTTCACCAGATAGCCGGAAGCCGGCGCTACAGAGATTAGCCAAGCTGCTCGCCAACAATGTAGGTAAACCGCTGCTCGCCGACAGCTGCAATCGCCTCGCCAACAGCTGCGTAGCCTTCCATGCCTTGGCAAGAATTTGGTTTCTCCGCCCCTTTCATTCACTTCTCCGGCTAAGATAACAACAATTAAGCCTGGAAATTTGACAGCTTCAGTGTTCAGCCGTCTTGGTCCACAGCCCGAAAATAAAGGCAAGATACCAATGAAGAAACGTTTGGATTACCCAGTCCAGAAGAGTTCTGAGCAAGCTGAAACATCTCAGGCTTCTAAAATTTCAATTGCATCTCGTTTGAGCATCCCGCAAGGGGTCCGCGAGTCTACTAAAGGGAAGAACTTGAGGCGTGTGATTCGTGAAGTCACGAGAGATGATAAAACACTTATGATCCATGCCAAGACAATTTCAGCGGATGAAGTTAAAACATCAAAGGTGCTTCCCAAGTCGAATGATCGACGCCCCCAAAAGAAGACGTGTCCTCCAATTAAGGACAACGTTACACTTGGGGGTGGAAGTGCAATTTGTGATAAACCACACCAACCACACCATCAGGCTGGGGGTGGCAACACACGAAAGAGGACGATCGATGAAATAGGTTGTTCTTGCTCATGTGCAAAACTGATTAAGATGCTGTTATCAGGATGTGCCTGTTCTGAGTCGAACGCTCACCCACAAAGAGCTTCAGTATTCGAACGGCTTTCCTATCGAACGGAAAATCAAGCCACGCCAAGACGACGCCGAAGAAGAAAGAGATCGTCCATCCAGTTTGATGAGTTTCCCGAAGTGACTATCAACATGGTGAACAAAGGGAAAGGACCGGCGACGGATTCAGATCCTGACTTCACTCCTGGAGGAAAGGTTGGGTTTAAGATTTCTCAAAGAATGTCTCGGTTACAATTGCGAGCTGCCCAACGCATCGACTATAGAAGGATGCATGAGGGAGAGTCATCTGATGACGAAGTTTCCGACATCAATTCGGCGATAGCTTCCGATGACACAATGTCAAGTGCTGGTCCCCATCCCAGAGAAGCTTTTACCATTACTCCCGATGTCCTGGCTCAAATGTTACAAGAAGCCTTAGCTAAGCAAAGAGAAGAGCTTAAGGCGAAATGAGAACGAGATGGAGCTAGCCATGCAACAGATGAGGAGTTGCAAACCCAAACGGTTGCACAACCTGGGTCCAGTCAACAGCCTGAATCCAGTCAACAAGGTGGAGTTACCCACCATAATGCTCATAATGTCGAAGACAGCGATTCGGAGATTGATGAACACATTTATGCTGATCAACCTCCAAAGAAAGCTCCATTTGATGCTCAAGGTGGAAATGGTCCAATTCTTCCTATTGGAAGCGATCCAAAACAAGGGGAGGATGATGGCGAAAGGATGAAAGAGCTTGAAAATAAAATCAATGCTTTGATGTCCGTACAGGAAGTCAAAGGACGGGCATCCGTGTCAGTATCGAGAGAGTGGGATTCAATTCCTTACCCGCCAAAATTTAATTTGATCAACTTCACGCCATTTGACGGGAGAGGGTCACCTTCACAACACCTGATTTACTTCAAATCACATTTGGGGGTAATCTCGGGAAACGAGCCTCTGATGGTTCGGTCATTCGTCGGTACTCTTGCGGGCTGCCGATTGGTATCGAAGACTCAAGGCCGAGTATTAACTGGGAGGACATGGAAAGTTCTTTTCTCGGCAACTTCTTCGATGACAACACCGAAGTCTCAATTGGAACTCTCCTAGACTAAAAGCGTAAAGGTGGGAGACAATCGACACCTTCGTTAAGCGATTCATAATAAAGCTATGAATTGCAGGATCCACCATCAAGAGTTCATATTGAAGACTTGCCACAACAATCTTTCTATAGAATTGCTGGAAGTCATGGGGGTCGTCCCACCAACTACGTGGAAAGACCTAAAAATACGAGGAGAACAAGCCGAACGTTTCCTCAGAAGGAAGAAAGAGGCAAAATGGCGGTGACCCTCGAAGTAAATTTTTCCTCTCGTAATAGAGGAAAGGCATCTGCGGATCGCTGTTAGTCAAGCGTCGCAACAACGACCGCGTCAAAAAGCTTCTAAATCAGAATTCCACAGGACATACTCTTTCAAGGACGAAGAAGTTCCAATCATCTTCAAACACCTCCTTGATAACAACAAAATCAAGTTGCCTCCAATTACAAATCAAGAGGAGGCTAACAAAACTTCGGACCCTAAATACTGTGCGTACCACAGGAGGATCCTCCATCCTACAAAGGATTGCTTAGCTCTCAAGGCCATCATCCAAGCCTTGGTTGAAGCCGGCGTCTTAACGCCGAAATAAGCTGAATCAAACTTGACTCCGGCAATTATCTGAGTATAAAGCTGCTCCCTCGGACTCCGGCGGTATCACAGTATAAAGCTGCTCCCTCGGACTCCGGCGGTATCACAGTATAAAGCTGCTCCCTCGGACTCCGGCAGTATACGAGTATAACCGCCCCTCTCAGATTCATTGTATACAAGTATAAATGCTCCCTCTGCACTCAGGCGGTATCACAGTATAAAGCTGCTCCCTTTCCTCCGATGAATATAAGAGGTTAAACTGCTCTTTCTTCTTACTCACTCCGACAGCCCAATTTTGCGAAGAAAGCTGGGGGTGGATAATCCATGAACGAGAGGTCCACTTCCACATTGAGTTAGGATTGTCTCAAAAAATTCCTATCTGGTCAAACCTTCCTACGCTTAGGACCACGGTCAAAATCCCTCTCGATTCTTTCCATGAACGAGGTCCACTTCCACATTGAGTTAGGATTGTCTCAAAACTCCTATCGATCAAACCTTCCTACGCTAGGATTGTCTCAAATATCTACCGGTCAAACCTTCCTACGCTTAGGACCATGGTCAAAATCCCTCTTGATTCCTTCCATGAACGAGAGGTCCATTTCGAGATTGAGCGATCAAACCTTCCTACGCTAGGATTGTCTCAAAACTCCTATCCCGATCAAACCTTCCTACGCTTAGGATCATTTTTAATTTTCACTCCCACTTGGTCAAACCTTCCTACAGTTAGGACCACGGTCAAAATCCCTCTCGATTCCTTTTATGAATGAGAGGTCTACTCGATAGCGAGGTTCGTTTTAGCCCCAAGAGAAGACACAACGGGTTCGTTTTAGCCCCAAGAGAAGACACAACGGGTTCGTTTTAGCCCCAAGAGAAAACACAAATTCCACAAGCCTCATTATTCAAAATCGTAGCATAGATGTCATTACCTAATGACACCTAAACTATGCTTTTATGCATAGGGATGTTATCTCTGTCCCTTATCGAGATAAGTCGCATCTAACACATGCCGTAATCAATTCCGTGATAATTGATCAAGCCTCATTATTCAATATCGTAGCATAGATGTCATTACCTAATGACACCTAAACTATGCCTTCATGCATAGGGATATTATCTCTGTCCCTTATCGAGATAAGTCGCATCTAACACATGCCGTAATCAATTCCGTGATAATTGATCAAGCCTCATTATTCAATATCGTAGCATAAAGTGTAAGAGAATTCACTCTTTTAGCACAACGTAACATGTAGAACGGACTCAGATAATCTACATGCTAGCCCAACTCAAACGGTAGTTGGTAAAGGCTCATCAAATCCGTTGATGGCTGAGGGTTTGCCAAAAATCCTATATCTATCATACAAGCAATAACTTGAGACAGCGGGTTCACTCTTCCTGCCGGGGTCAAGCACTTTATCCTACCGTGATTTTAATGCACTTTGTAACTCATTGCTAATGCAAATGTGCCATTACATCGCCTCCGGAAGCTCAAGCATGCTCGCATGCATTCTCGTGGCGGCCCTTTGAGCGAGACACTTCAGATTGCCCCGCTCGCTTTCTTCAAGTGGGACAATTCCAGATATTACATATAGAAGCTTTCCTGGAAATCTGATATTCAGAAAACCAGACGACGCTTTTTCTCTGAATGATTCTCAAGGCATTTCAATTATAACCCAAGTGGTGACTTTCAAGATGAAGATGATTAGTCCAAAATCGACTTCGACATTTCAATCAATCCAAATACAAATGCAGCGACTATTGATCCCAAAGTATGGTCACGACGCCAGTAGCCGTGATTCAAGAAACTGAAGCAAAACATGGGCCTCTTCTACAAAGTTCAACGTTGAACAGAAGCAAGGCGCATCTTATCCAAAGTATTCCAGACCCCTCGATAAAATACAGAGGAGTCTGAAAACTTTGGAGGGGGTATCTGTAGGCATCAAAAATTGCTGAAGAACCTCAAATATGACTAAATCATGAGAAGATCGAAGGACAACGTCGTCGAAATCTCAAGAAGCCCAATCTGAGGGGAAGATTGTGTCTCGCCACAGCGAGACACTTATGTGTGCCTCGCCACTAGCGAGACACTTTGATGTGTCTCGCGACTAGCGAGACACTTTGATGTGTCTCGCGACTAGCGAGACACTTTGATGTGTCTCGCGACTAGCGAGACACTTTGATGTGTCTCGCGACTAGCGAGACACTTTGATGTGTCTCGCGACTAGCGAACACTTACTTGTGTCTCGCCAAATCTGAGACACCCGAATACTTAAAATGAGCTCTCGAAGGGTCTAAATCAATCTTTGGTGGGGCCCACTTGACTTTATCAACGCAGAGACGCTCGTGACACGTTAATAGGTGGTTACCGCTGAAGATACGCCCACTAGGCGTAATTCTAGGGCATTTAATCATGCCTAAAAAGCAGGGAAACCGTTACAGCAGCTGAAGGGACGATATTGCCTCGCTTGTCGTAGGCGATATCTTGCCGCCAGCAGCTGGCGACTACCTGCTACCTCGCCGGTTAGCGAAGTGACTGGTATGGCGGCTCAGTTGCCGCGCTAGCGCAAATTTCCTGCACTTATGACACTTGTGTTTCTGAAGAGGGCACGTTTCCCAAAGACTATAAATACCCTCCTACGTCCACTTGGGCAGGGGGTCGGCTATCAGGAAGGGGCAATCAGAGATCCAAGCTTCCGGAGTTCAAGAACACGATCCACACGGAGATTCCTCGAGTTTAAGCTTTGCCTTAATTCTTGAGAAGAGTGGATATCTTACCTTGCTAAGATATTTGCTGAAGTTCTTGTTTCCTTTGCGAAGCATCAACTAAACCCCCGTCGATTCGACGATCGCTGCTCGGTGGTCCACGGATTACGCGTCCCCGGCACAGGCAAAGTCCCACGAAAACAAGAGATCTACACTTGTAGCGTCTTTTGTTCGAGTTTGTGAGAGAGTTATTTAATTTCTTTGTAACTGAGAACCAAAAGTGTAATTTTCTCTAGTTTTACAAATGGAAACAACTTTCGACCCAAACAATATAATATAAAAAGATATGAAAAATATGTGAACCAATATGATTAGCTTATGCCTATATACCAATAGATAACCATATCTGAATATTTCATGTAAAAGCATAAACGTAAGCATGTTCAAGTTTTTTTATTTTAAAAATAAAAATAAAGAAAAAGAAAATTTTATTTTATTTTTGATTTTCTTCATAAGAAAATAAAAAGAAAGAAAGAGAAATTTTATTTTGTTTTCAATATATAAAAATAACTAAAAATCAAGAAAAATAAAAAACCAAAAAAAGAAAGAAAAATAAATAAAATGTGTACATACAATATATCAGGTGATCATGCATATGGGTACTAGCTAAATTGATATGCAGTGAAAGCAAATAAAAGTTAGTACATGCCAGCGTATCTCATGCATCATCTGAATATATAGATAATAAGTAAAGGTTATAGAGTATACCTGAAACTTGCCCTTATGAGAAGATAATATAATATATATATCAAATCTGTATCTTCTCATATCCATGCAAACCGAGGATTGGATTTTGATAATCTGAACTTGCAAGCAATCACCGTGTGTTGCCTCCATCCTCGATCGATTTGCAAACCTACAGAAAGGCAGACAAGTATGATCTAGGTATCCACATATGTCCATATTGGTTAGCAATAAGGTCTTTCGGTATCCAAATCTGTTTGACTATTTTAATCCTATATCTCATACGACAGCTCATCGAAACATGTCCAGTTCTTCCACATAATGAGCATATAGAATGATAAGTTCCATTGGGAATATGATCAAAATAACCAAGATTATTACCCTTTACAAAAGAAGGTTGAAACGTTTTATATTTTCCAATATATGAATAACCAAGTTCAGTTTTAACTTTTGCAAATCGTTGATTGGAAAGGATAATGTTAAGACATTTTGAACCCAATGAAAAATTCTTTGCGGCAATTTCCAAATCACTAATTTTAGACTTTAGTTGTTCATTTTCGAAAATAATTATTGTGCATCGAGTTTCAAACTTAAGTTGTTCAGATGACAAATCACAAAATAACTCATTTATCTTAGTAACAAGTATTTCTTTTTCACATTGATTGTTTTCAAGTTGCTTAGATAAATAAGAAATTTAACTTTGTAGCTCAGAACATTGTGTGCACATGAAAGAGGTTATATCTTAAATTCAAATTTGAAGAAGAAAATTTAACTTTCTTTAACAAAAGTTTATTTTCTTTCTTCAAGTTTGTATTCATCTTTTTTGTTATTTCTTATTTTTTAGCAATTTTCTCAAGGTGAATCAACATCTCCTTATATTTAGAATACAGATCGTTATATGAAGGATATACCTCTTCGTCTAAACTTTCACTATCAGAGCCACAAAAAATACCTTGATCTGAATCTGAAAATGAAGTTTTTCTTCTCATAAGACATATGTGTGGCCTTTTGTCATCATCGTTCGAGCTACTCTACGAGTCATTCTAAGAAGTTATTTTGAAAATTTTGCCCTTCCCTTTATAGTCCTTTTTGTTCAGTGGGCAATTCTTCCGCAGGTGACTGGATTTCCTACATCGAAAATAAATTAAGTTAGTATTTGAATCACTCAAATTATATTTATTTACCTTGCTTGTATAGTGATTCCGATTGTCTTGCAAGAATTTTTGACCATCCTTTGACTTATGGAAGATTTGTAGCCTTTAACAATTTTATCATCCTTGTCTTCAGAACTCGAGCTTGACTCCTTCTTCTTCTTTGACTGGGATTTCTCCTTTTTTGCTCTAAGGGCTAACAACTTCTTTTTTGAATCTTCTTCTGAAGCATCTTCTCTCTCTTTCAGTCTGACTTCGTATGTGATAAGATTACCTACAAAATCATCAAGAGATAGATTAAAAAAATTCTAAAGTTCTTCAATAGTCGTTACCTTTGGTTCCTAGTCACGAGATAGAGAATGAAGTATTTTTCTGCACAGTTCCTTGTTGACGTACTCCTTCCCTAAAACTTTAGACTTGTTCATAATATCATTGAATCGTGTGAACATCTCCTGTATGCTCTCCGAGATCTTCATCTTAAAGTTTTCATATTTGCTCACCAGCATTGTAAGTTTTGCCTCCTTTACCTGCGAAGTTCCCTCATAAGTAACTTCTAGTGTCTTCCAGATTTCCTATGCATCAGTACAATTAGAGACATGGTTAAATTCTTCAGCAGTAAGAGAGCAATACATAACATTCATAGCTTTTGAATTATAAAAAAAATATTTTTGTGTCGAGGAGTCCATTTATCCATAGGAATTTCAGTAACAACTCCTCCTATATCCTCAGTAGGATTATGATATCCGTGTTCGACACACTGCCAAATATCAAAGTCAGTAGATAATGAAAAGATTTTAATGCATGCTTTTCAAAAAGTATAATTAGTGCCATCAAAAAGTGGGGGACGGTTAATAGCGTGTCCTTCATGAAAGGCTGAAGCGGTGGTAAGACTTGACATCTCTACCCTAGATTGTGACACCTAAATATGTGTATCGAGGTTCTGATACCACTTGTTAGAACCGGGATACAGGCCTAGAGGGGGAGGGGGTGGGTGAAAAGGATTGCTATAATTTTTTGACTAACTCAGAATAAGCAGTGAAAATAAAATAAGCGAAAAACTAAAAGCAAACAAACACAGAAACACACGAGATTTTTATAACGATTCGGATCAAAATCCTATGTCCACTCTTCATTCTCAATAAAGGCCTTCTTCACTATAACCAGGATTCACCCAATCGCAACCCAATTTGGTAGGCTTCAAAGATCGCACTCTGAAATCTATCCGAAATCAGTCATCTAACCTAACTATTCACAATGACTAGAAGAAATCTAGCCCTAGCTAGTCAAACTATCAACTACTCTGGCTTGAGTACGCGAACCCTCATTTACCCCGACTTGAACATGCCAACCATCAATTACCCCAGCTTGAATACGCCGTCAAACTCACAAGTTTGAAATACAACCAACCCAAAATAATTAAAGCACAAAAAGAACAATCTTACAACTCTTTATCAAACCGTTCTTCAAATCGATATAGATGAAGATCAGTGAAGAAGCGGTGTAACAGTGCATATGGCACTCCTTCTCGTCGAATCAAACTCTGATGAAAAGCGCACTGAGAAGAAGCTAAACGAGACTCAGGGGTTTTGATCAACTCTCTCTCTCTCTCTCTCTCTCTCAAACCCTAGAACAAGATCTCTCCTTTTTGTATTTTTTTCCTCCTTAAACTTCTTTTTAATTATGATCTCCAACTCCCCTTAAATAGACCTTGATAGGATAGAAAAGAGATACCCAAATCTGAGTGCAAATAGGAGATCAAACAGGTCGATGAACGGCTGAGATTAAAACATCAATTCTGCAACAATATGTCATAACCATCGATGGTGAGATACGATCATCGATGGTCCGTTGATAATCATTGATGATTTACTGTAGTCCATAGATTGTGTAAATTCTGAATTCTGAATTTCTCCGATTGTTGACTGTAGTCCATCGGTGATCCTTGTGATCATCTATGGTCGACTGTAAACCATTGATGGTTTGAAATTTAGTTTTTATTTTTCTGATTCTTTTCTGTATTCCATTGATGAATAGACTTGACCATCGATGGTGCCTCGTGACCATCGATGATGCAAATGCTGAAATCAACGTTCGTGTTGATTTTTGTATCATTTTGAACCACAATTTATTCGTATCTGTTTATACCTGAAATATATCATATCACAAACATATCAATAGCAAATGAGAGTTTGTTATTAATGAAACAAGAGATATTACACGAACAACATTTTACTACCCAAACAACATTCTAACAATCTCCCCTTTTGATAATATCAAAACTCAAAATTTAAAATACAAAATGTAAAACATGGTGAGATATATATTCAGATAAACTCATAACTCATGTATGAAATGCAATACAAAGCTCCCCCTACAAATATGCATACATGAAAAAATCTGGTATTCCAAAACTCCCCACGAAACTAAGAAACTCCAAATTTAAAAAGATATAAATCTTCTCCCCGAAAGAAAGCAAAGTTTTAGAACTTTTCAAAATTTTAAATATCACCATTTTCTCTCCTTTTTGTTATTAGCAAAGAAAACCACACCTAGGATATGCAATATACTTGAAAATTCAAATAAAAATTATCCAAATGTTAAAGAAAGAGAAATTCATATGGTTCACAAAAGAATTTTATTGAAAATAGCATGAGAGATACATATATAATAGGGTTTTCCTAGAAACCACCTTAATAATAGATTAATTATACGAAAATCACCTTTCATTTTCAATTTATACATAAACCACCTTTAAAGTTGGTTTTGTTGCAATCAACCACATCCTAGTCAAATTTTCACTAAAAACCAAAAAAGTTAAAAATTCAAGTTCAAGACACATGAGTTGTATCTTAATAAAACCCAAATACTAAAAAAAATGAGTCATGTACATTGAATGTGAGTTTTAAAGGGTAATTTTGAATTTTAAGTGAAGAATTTGACTTGGAGGTGGTTGATTGCAACAAAAATCAACTTTAAAGGTGGTTTATGTATAAATTAAAAATAAAAGGTGGTTTCCGTATAATTACCCTATTATTAAGGTGGTTTCTAGGAAAAAAAACCCTATATAATATCAAAACAAGTGAATCACAATGATAAGTCATATTAAAATTCACACATAAACTATGAAGATATCAAAGAAAAGGTCAGAAAAATAACAATAAAAGTAATTATATTAGTTCATAAAATAAATTCAGATATATCTTATCTATTTTGAGAAACATATATACTCTCTAATATATGTTATTGACTGTTTGTTTTGAGAAACAATAGGGATTCCATGTATCTATGTGTGTGTGCACTTGCATGTATATGCATGTATTAGTCACTGATTAATTTATTATAATTTTCAGTTGTAGTAGAGATTTCTAAAGGGTCTCTAAATTAATAATTTATAGAATTTGTTCCACCTTAAAACTATTATCTAGTGAAGTGAGAGGCTGAGACCTCTCTTACTCAACTAGTTCCTTGGTTGGCTAAAATTAACCTAGCTAACAACATACCTCTTTGCAAAGAAAGAATTTTTTTACACCTCTTATGCAATTGTAAAAGTGTTCTCTGTTGTAAGTTGTTGGTAACATTAAAGTATATGAACAAGTTCTAGCTACAAATACTATGAAGTTGAACAGATATACATGCATCTAGAAGCATAGTAGTATAGTAAAGGAAGAAAAAATTTAATGCACATTCAATAATGATGTTTTCCAACATATTTATTGACATTCTATGACAAAACACATGTTTGCATAAAATTATAGATTTTTAAGTTGACTAAAGGGAGCTCTTTTAAGTCCCAATGGCTACATTGTACATTCTAAATTAATAAATTCAATCTTAGGTCTGCATTCTCCTAATAATTGTAGTTGTTTTAGAATAGTTAGCTGGCTTCCATTAACCTAGGTAGACTTTTGTTTTCCTTAAAGGGAGTATTTGTCAAACTTATTGTTGAGGTTTTTTCTTTTTTCTTTCCAAAGAGAAGCTATTAATTTGAAATTGTACCAACATACTAATTATTTATGATTAACTAAATTAGAGCTGACTTCAATAACAGACAAGCATAAAACATGATTACGGCATATACTTAATTCAATCATAATGTACGTTTGGTGGGCAAAGACTTTGACTCAAAGTCACTCGACAATCATATGCCCTTTCACTGGGCGGTGTAGGGGTGAAAATTGGAAAACAAAGTGAGCAATGAGTTTTTGAGGGGTCAAAGTTTGAGAGCTAAACCTAAGTGGCAACTTCCAAAAAGTTGCACAAAAGAAGGCTCTAACTAGTTGTAGAACTTCCAACTGGGATTATTTTGGCAGTGTTTTTAGTCTGATTGAATGCTTTTGTTAACATTAGTTAAATGGGTAACTTGCACTAAACCCCCAAGCACTTTTAGCATTTTGCAGTAAAACCCCAAAACCTTTCAAAATCACAAAAAGCCCCCAAATAGCTTTTGGAATTGCAAAAAACTCCCAATAAGTTTTCACGTTTTGCAGATAATCCCTATGAATTCGAGCCAAATAACATTAAACAAATGCCTTTTGAAAGTTTTTTTGGGGTGGGGTTAGTGTAATCTACCCAAAATATATTGGGTTTTCTGCAAAAGTTATTGGGTAGCGCGATTTTGAATGTTATGGGGAGTTTACTACAAAATGCTGAAATTTTTTGGCGGTTTATTGTAATTTACCCTTAGTTAAATATTAGCCATTCCGCGACTTAGGATGAGGAAAAATAAGAGTGTTGAAATATGATCCAACGGGACTACCATTATGGGGCCATTTTCAGACTTAGTTAAGAATGAGAAACATAAAGAATTCAGTGATGCCCTTTGAGTGTAGCATTCAGAAGATTAGATGTAATTTTGGTTGTGTTTGCTACTTGGATATATTAATATATCTTGCTTTTGGACCGACCACATAGTTGCTACCTTCCCTGGTTTAAAAGATGCTAATGATTTAGTTCAAATTCTTGGCATTTAAATTAACTTGGGATATCTCATATCTCGATAAGGTTAGAGACCAGGAAGATGGACTTAGGGCAAGGGAAAAAGAAATGGAGAATATACTTTCTAAAAGCTTCATTGAGAAAAAGGAACATGGCTCAATTGAATAAAGTTGAAGAAACTAAAAATACACTCCTCGAAGTTGCAGAATCTGGATTTAAATTTAAAAAAAAAAATCCCTTTTCTCAATAGATTTCTTGGAGACTTCCACAATCCAGGTAGATGCGAGTACGTAAGTAACATTAATGACTTGCTTTTCCATCCTCATCCTTGCATTTCTCTGGCCATTTTTGTGCTCGTGGAGAATGTAAGAATTTCTCCAACCTTATTTAATTTGTGGAAATTTATAGAGCTTTTTCGTGGAAACCATCTTTAAAATTGGTGATCGTACAAAAGCCATCTATACAGTTCAATTTTACATAGAAACCATCTTTAAAGGGAGTTTCGCTAGCAATCAACTACCTTGACCTATTTTCTAATGAAATTTTGACTAAAATTCCCAAAATATTCTTAAAAAGCACACTTGTCGGTCATGCGACATGCCCTCATAATTAGACCTAGTGCTTGCCACATGTATTTTAAGGCCACTTTAGAAATTTTAATTAAAATTTTCATATGAAAATAGGCCAAGATGGTTGATTGCAATCAGAACCCCCTCTAAAGGTGGTTTTTGTATAAATGAACTTTGAATATATATGATTTTCGTATAATCATTCTATTTTAAAGGTGATTTAGGTGAATAAACCTAAATTTATAAATATAGCTTCTTATGGATAGACCTCTTTTGTAACAGGGCAAAATAGTCTTTTGCCAAATAATAAGTAACCTCCTTACAAGGCTCAAAAGAATAAGTTGTTATTTTCCTACTGAGAACATTTTTGGCTGCTTCTTATTTTTAAACCTTATAGGTTTACTTGTTTTCCAAAACGGTTATAAAGGTGTAAAAAAGTATGGAAACTATTTGGCAAAACTCTTGACTTAATTATAAGGATATATATGTAGTTATGTGTTTGATAAACAAATCACTTATAAGATTGTAATAATTGTCAAATGATCAAAAGAACATATTGCCAAATCTAATATTGTGATTGATTAATTAATTTTATATTAATCTAATAATTATTATAGTAAATTTATTAATTAATTAACTAAGTAATTGATGGAAAATATTTATTTCATAATAATTAAAATATTTAAATGAAATATTTTATATATCACATAAATTATGGTTAGTAATTGCTTACATCGCTAATTAATTAATTTACATTTAATAAAATATTATTATTAGTAAATATAAGGGGTTTTTGATATATACCCTTCAAATTGTATGCATTTTCAAATTTGCCCCTCAAATCTTCATAATTTTAAATTTGCCTTCAAATTGTTTTGTTCCTCAACTCAATTAATAAAGAGTCTTGTAGGAATATTCTACTGGAACAGTTAATTTTTAAAAAATACCTCATGTACCCTTTAATGAACTGATTTAAATTAAAGATTGTTATTAACATATCTAGTTTCCTCTTTGTGCTCTCATTCTCTATCTCTTCAGCCTACAATATCACAGCCATGGAACTAGATAATGCCTAAAAGATGACCTCTTTATGTTGTCGAAATCTCACTCATGAAGTGTAAAGAAATTAAAATTCTGTGCTCAGATGAGCAACATCATAAGTTTATTCAATTAGTGGCCCATTCGCTAATGAAATGGTGTTGCCATGAACAGCTGAGTCTTCAATGATTCATCGAGCGAGATAAAAAAAAAAACTAAAGAATACACATGGTCATTTTAAAATAGATAGAAAGGTGATTTGCCATAACATCTATTGAAATTTCAACAATAGTTATAAAAGAGGGTAAAATTGAGGGAACTATATAATTCGGAGGGTAAATTTAGAATTATGAGGATTTCGAGGCAAATTTAAAAATATATACAATTTGAAGGGTACATATGTATATTGAAGGGTATATATAAAAACAATTAATTAATTAATTAAAAATAATTAATACATAATAAGAAAAATATTTAATTAAAATATATTTTGCCAACTTGGATCCATCGCTCTTTACGATTAGGTTGGATCCCTTTCTTCTTAATTAGTAAATAGGCATTTCAGTACCATAAAGAATGCTTACCTAGATTATTTTCAAAAGAAGGTGTACAACACGAGGACTTTCCAAAGAGGTCACTAATTTTAGTACTACTCTCATCCAAGCATGGTTAACTGTTTTGATGGAATCCACCATTGATGCCGGCACTATACCGAAAATTGTAACTTGTGATATTTTTTTGTCATCTCACCTCATATTTTTCTATCGCACAAACGGAGTGTGACGCAAGTCAAATAGTTGTAGGTAGAGCATATGCGAAGAGGGTCTTTCTACACATGTGAAAATATATTACAACTCGCGAGTCACAACGCATATTTATGATCCTTTTATTTTATTTTGCATCTAATGACACATACATGTGTCGTGGGTTACGATGTTTCTTATATGTGTCATTGTTGTTTAATACTTTGCAATTATTAACACAACACTTCTATATGTGTAAAATAAATGTGGGCATATGCAACTTTTGTTATAGCGTAGTATAATTGCACCCTTTTAAAAAAGGACGGGTGTAACATGAGGACTTCTCATAAAGTCACTCATCCTCCTAGTTCTTGAGGTAATATCTCAATAATTGATGTTTATCCCGATTAGAATTAGATCGAAACGTCACGTACTTCGAATGAACAGAGACACCCACCACCTAGTTAGCGTTTAAATATTTGGAAACTTGTTATGACTTTATATCAAGCTTTTACATTAAATATATCTTATTTCCCAAAGAATCTTAAGATCCAAACTGTTAATTTTGAATGCTCGCTCAAAATATGCTTTGAATGTGTCGGTCATTAATAATTGAACGTGACAAGCGTTATTCTTTCCCTTGAAGTATCGTTTACCACAGCTGGTTAAAGAAGTTAATATCCTTTTTGAGACTTTATATACGTGCAAATAATCTTGACTCTAGACCAAGCAATTTCATGAAAGACTCCATTATTGCATTATATTGCCCTCTTTTTACCTTGACTACTGCCACAAAGCAAGTGTGAAGTGAATAATTGCATATAACAAAGATTACTCTCTAGAACAATATTGGTAAGGCCATATCTTGGGAGTAATTGTTTAATTATGGAGGCATAAAGAATGAAGCGAGGCTTCTTCCTTTCCATGCTTTTTCCCAAGGTTCCACTCAACAACTTGGAAGACAAGAAAAGAGAAAAGATTATTTTATTATAAATTATACTAGCATTATCGCGCATACAAATGCACGTGCAACCAATATTAAAACTTAATTATTCTAACTTTTTATATAAAATGATCACTTTAATACCCTAAATTATCATAGATATGTCTAAGATATTTTTATGATATTTGTTCATTTAATATGAGATATTTTTCTTACCTTCTTTGAAATTGGATATGCCATATATTTCAATTTGAGTAATATAATAATTTTCCTCGATATGTCATTAAGAAGAGATTTTTTTCATATTTTATTTTTAGATTATTTTATTTAATTATTTTTAAACTAAGTATTTAGATAGACACTTTTGATAATATTTATATTAGAATATATTTTAAAAAATTTATTGTATTTATATACATAGAGAAGAACTTTATCATTTCATATTTATATCTTTTATCATAGATAATGTAATAAATATTTAATTAGTAAGCTCTATGATATGCTTTAGAAAATTCTAGAAATAAAGAAAGAGAAAGGATGGAGGAAAAATTGCGTGAAGACAATTTTCCATGTCCTTCAAACTTTTTCTACCATCAATAGGTTTTTACTATATTAGTGTAGATGATTGGAGAAGAAGTAAATGAATTTGGATTTCCTCCATCACAAGTAGACAGTGAAAAGGCAGAGTCTGAATTTTATCAGAACATGCTACATGCCATGGGCTGATCTAGACCCATTTATTTTTTCTATGTAAGGATCAGAACAGCCCACCATATACAGACTATTTTTATAGGATTCACAGTGGAAAAGGAAGACAAAGTCTCTATTTGTTGCGGTTTGGACTTTAATGGGTCAATTTATGTAATTAAAAGACAGATTTACGTTCTCGTAGCAATGTTTGTGGGGGGGAAAATCACGGATTAGGAGTGACCAAAATAAGTTTAGAAGAATCCTCACATCCTAAAGAAACAGATTTGATTTATCCACCTTAGTATTATCTTTTGCTTCTTATATAGAATACATATTCATGAAAAAGATAATCGATCAACTCGTACCCAGTTAGATTATATTGCAAATAGTAAAATAGAGAAATTCCACGATTTTGTGGATATTATGTTGAGCACTATGAAGTCACTTTGGTATCATGTGCAAGATCATGATCCAATAATGAAATTAAAAATTTATGCCTATCAACATTACACATGATACAAATCTTAGACAATAATATTCTTGATATGTATATTAGTGGGTTAGATACGTAAAATCTCAGATCAAATAGATCAATTTAGATCTGATTCGTATTCATACATCCAAGTATTCGCTTTCATAATCTCCAATATGATCGACGTTTTCAGCCGTTATCCCATTTATTTAGACCAAAAACAGGCTTCCAAGGTAACGAAAGGATTAACAGCACTAATTAATCTACCAATCATTCCTCATTAGAATCTGAGCATTCATTTCATCATTAATTTATGTTTGCCAATAATAGAAGCCTAATATTTTCTTTGACGTTGATCTCTCTATGGTCTTAGTGAAAGCCACGTCGATGGTATAATTTCCTCTTGCTACTTAACTCTTAACCCACTTAAATAATAACAAATAAGATCATTAGCGTTGATTCTTCACTAATGAGAACAAAGTTTTAGTTAGAAGAATGCCAATGCAACACCTAAGAACAATTGATTAATGTAAGCCGAGAGATCAGGGACAAAATATTAGTCTAAGCATTCTAGAAAGGGCATCTCTAATAAGTGTGAGTGTACTCTCTAGAGGCGACAACAACTCTGTTGATGCCACGTGTCCTTGATTAAGAAAGGATATTAGATCCCCTTTCTTCCTTAATCCAAACAGTAGGCTGTCAGTTTTTGAATTGACGAATATGCCACTAGAGCATAGAGTCAGACAATGCAAATGGAAGTCAAAACTGAGGGGTAGTTTCGTAAAACTTGGTGCCCGTGCTTTGCGGGGATGATGGCTAACGTATTGGTGGAACTTTTTTCATTAAAAAGAATTTTTGTGAAGCACGCGGTGAAACGTATTTGACCCAAAGACTGCAACTTGATGAGATAGTTAATTACTTGTTTTTAACCTTTTCAATTAACTTTTGACCGTCACTATAGTAGTCTAAATGAGCATAGTACCCGGTATTTTCTGTTGCATTCTAGAAATTACTAAACACATGAAATTTTCCCGTTGGGTTTCATCCTCATGTACTGGTAAAATTATGATGGTTACGTAGATGTAGATAAGATATTTGTAAATTTAGGACATGTTTGGCAACTTCAAAATAGAAATGAACTTGGACTGATTTTTTCTTAACCAAATCAGAATTAGTTAATATAAAGATTGGTCCATAAAAGAACTAGTTTAAATGTCAGATTTTGAATTAGAAAGAACTAGTTCAACTTGAACTCAATTTTGCCAAGCAAAAAAATAAAATTTTAAATCAAGATTAGTTTTATGGAGTCGCCAAACATGCCGTTATATGAACTGTCATATTTGCAAAAAAAAAATGAGTTTCAAATCTTCTTTCATCAAGTTTTGAGTTTTAGTCCTTTTTTTTTAGTGGGACGGCTCTCGCTCCCTCAAACAAAGAAAGAATTTAAGTTCGATTTGAACATAAGAACATTAAGTCAGATCTAACTCCTTCATTATCAAAAATCATATATGTGTCTTAATAAAAACTCAAGTACTTTTGCAAGTTACATTTCGTACAAGGTAATAACGTGTAGACCCACACAAGGAAGGTGCATATATTGGTTTGAAGTGTACAATGCGCTCCGCGCGTGAGTTGCAGCCGCCAAAGCAACCTTGATCGCGACACCCACAATTCGCAAGAAAAGACATTCAGGGTTAAACTTTTGTGTACATAACCCCTCACTATTTCAAATGTGTTCAAATCAAACGTGTCCTCTCAAAATTAACAAATCCCTCCGCAAACTTTGAATTAATGCGGCAAAGCACACCACATACAATTTGTGCTCTTTCTATCAACTTTTTGCCACGGCGCCTTTGCTCCCACACAACAGCTTAAGAACTCAAAGCGATTATTCACATTAGCTTTAGTACCAAAGAGGAGATGTTTCTTTAATGGGGCTTCTTGTTACGCCACTAGATAGCAAGGGCTATGATAATCTCATTATTTTAATGACTTTGATTGAACATCAAATGGAAAAATGTGGGCTCCCCAAAAAACCTTATTCCCATGTCAATGAGAGGAAGAAGATGAGAAACCCTATCCATATATCTCTCTCACTAGTGATCACCCTCCCCCTCATTTGCAAATCTTGGTCAGAGACACAGCAGATATGAGATTGTGAAGTTATTTGAGAGTGACAACCACATTGCTAATATTTGTTTTCAGATGCGCTAAGATTATCTTAAGCTCCATGTGTCAATATCTTATGTATGTCCAATATGTGCCAAGTCCAAGGGGTAGATAGGAGGGAAGATCACAGCAGTAGCAAGATGGAGATATTCTCTTCTCCTTGGTAGGTATAGTCTTGGGTTAGCTTTACAGGGGGCATACGAATCGTTAAACGCCACGTTGATTCAACGACGATGATGAGGACTTCCAAGTGGCGTTGCGGTGTTAGTGGAGGTGAAAAGCTAGATGGTGATGTATGGGATAGAATTGAAATTATTCAATACAAAAGGTGCTGAAAAGAAATGAAGGAGATGAGGGTTGGGAACTAGGAGGAGGTTGTCTAGGTGCAAAGGAATCTATCTATCATGACTTGGAGGAAAGTTTTCTTCAATTAGGACTTTTCCACGTAATCTTTTGATTGTGTGCTTGTAAACAATGGGGGATTGCAAACTCTCTTGTTGTTAGCGTTCATGTTTGAAGTGTGAATTGTCTTCAAACCTCATGACACTAGTTCATAATAGATGAGCACGACATGCATTATGCGAGGGTACCTGCCACGAAATCATGACTCCTCTACTCTCCATTGTTTGGTCTGGTAGCTAGCAAGATAAACTCGAACAGTTAAGACGACTGAGCGCGGTGAAAGAGGGATACTTTTGAGTTGCTTGGCATAAGGTGATGTTTAGGGTTAGTGCAAGGTGACGGCCATACTATAGTGTGGCTTATCTATTGGTTATCAAAGGAGATAAAAAGGTTGTGGGACCCTGCAATTATTTGGATGACATCACCTTTCGGCACCGGCTTGGGTTTGCCGACAATTGGCACTGAATGACTTCTCGGCGAATTATCATATAGGGAATGACACCTATCACCCAATAATATTCTCTTTAGTATACCAACTTCTTATCGCCCCCACCAAATTAGAATATGACATGTATTTTGGAAATTTAGGGGGGAAAACCAGTTGATTCAAGAAATTTAAAGGGTAATAAGGAGAGGGATTGGCGCAACTTTCTCTGCGTGGTTCAGAAATTTTTAGATGTAAAAATCCAAGAGCTAGAAGATTTTGTTCTGAGAGCAACGAATTCTCTCACCATAACAATAAAGCAAAGAAATAATGCACAAGAGACCATCACAAATGGACACAAATGTGAACAAGACAATGCATATCTATTTTCCATTAACAGATAATAGGACGCGGCCGATACAAATGAAAACACATGAAGATGAAGAAAGCAATTTGTCCCCGATCTTCTCGAAATGCAAAGTTCCTGGAGGCAATCTTCTCTTATGTACAGAGATGATTGCAATTTGTAGGAGTAGCAAAACAACATCCCATTTCTATTATGATCTCACTTCATACTCCCCTGATCGAGTGAGGGCTCGGAAACCCTTATAAGGGCGAGTAGCCAAGTTCCCAAGGCCCAACTTATCTATCTGCAAGCCCGAGAGAGCAATGCCCATGATCTTGAACTCTGCTCGGAAGACAGGGAACACATGCAATCGCTCTACCCCTGTCTCAAGTATCAGATTCCCTGTGAGAGATGGCGATTTATCTTTTGGCATCTTTCCAATATCCCAACTGCATATCTGAAGATGAAAAAGAAAAACCCGGTAAATTATGTGAAAAAATAATTTGTTTCAGCAAAAGCAAGCTCACTCGTGCGGCAGTGGCTAGGGTTTCCATAAAAAAAAGGTAAATTTCACAAAACCTCCTCAGTACTTTTAGGTTTTTCCTACGAAAACCCCCAATACTTTGTTTTTCTCACTAAACGCTTTTGCCACGTAACTCCCAAAGTGACGATAATGTCCTTTAGGCCAAAAAGGTTCTTTTTCATTCTTTTTAATATTGTTTTTGCAACAAACACCGTCATATCAGACAATTTGCAAATAAACCCCTCTCTTCCTCATCCCCCTCCCCCAACCCTACCCCTGATTCAACTTTTTTGGGAAACGAGGATTTTTTTGGCCTGAGGAGCATCTTCATCACTTTGGGGGTAATGTGGGAAAAGTTTTGGTGTTTAGTGTGAAAAACAAAGAATTGGGGGTTTCATGGGAAATGCCCCCAAAGTGTTGGGGGATTTTGTAAAATTTACGCAGTAAAATTCTGCAGCAGAATAACTACCTAGCAACATTCTATGGAATGGAAAATAACAGTAAATTTCAGAATTAAAACATCAACAAGGAAAAATATGCAAACCTTATCTGCAAGGACATTGACTGTTCCATAGTTTGCAGTTAACTCAGACGATGAAACACATGAAGGAAGATGAAATTTTACTGTGATATTATCAATCGGCTTTCCAGGATCATTCCGCACACCAACCAATACATTAACGCGACAAGTTCCGGCATCAGAAGTTAGCTGAGGCTTTATGTATAGTGGTGTATTCTTCAGTTTTTTCACCCTGAGAAATAAAATGTATCGATAATGTATAAATAGACAAGTGAGAGAGCACTACTTATAAAAGAGGACTGCTATGTCAAAACTTTTGAATACATTTTTGCCTTCTCAATTTTCATGATTTACAATTATACCTCTTATTTACAATTAATCATTCACTAATTACCGTCATCTTTTATTAATTATGCTTACTCAATTATTCCTTTAATAACTAATAGTTATACTATTTTTTATGGAATAGTTACACTATTATTAATAATACATATTATAAATAAAATATTCTGATATTAAACTAATATACTATTAAATAAATATACTATTAAACAATTATACATAGTTTATTAAATAAATATACTCTTAAATAATTTAATATTTTTTATAAATTATAAAAATAGTAAAACAAAATTAAAGTTACTATAATAATTATTAAAATATATCATTATATTAAATACTTATTTTGTATGGTATAATTATTTGAATAAATAATGATTAGATTTTAATAGGTTATAATAGATATTCATACAATTCTGTATGCAATACAATTTTTGTATGTTTCATTTATTAAAAGAAAATTTTATTTGCTCTTTTAAGAATTTATATTGTTATAAAGTCATTCTATAAATTTTCCGTCAATGCCAAATTTTAAAACATAAAACAAGTAATTCCATGTATGGCTAACGGTACTATACTAGTAGGTATAAATAAAAGAAACAATAATTTCTATGACACAGAAAGGCAAACCTGTAGCTCATAAGCTTAAACTGACCATCTGGAGGTACAAATGACAGTATTTGATCTGATTCCCATGGTCGAAACCGAACACAAGGATGAAACCTTACGTCATTCAGGAGATTAGGGTTTGAAAATGACAGGGTTAAATCAGGAAGACCTGGGAGGTTGGAATTTACTTGGATTTCACCATAAATTTCACATTTCACCAGAACCCCTTCTCTGAAATATGACAAAGATACAGAAGCACTGCTCAGTTCTCAATAAACCATTAAAAGTGTACTAAAACGAAGAGAGAAGATAATGGCTACATCATACAAAACAATCGTGAACATTCCCAATATTTCCACTACAGTAACTTTTCAAAATTAAAATAAACTACATGAGGTTTCTAATTTTCAAAAATCATCCAAACTACATCAATAACAGACATTAAAGTTATCATTTTCTCCTTCTTCGGAAAACTCCAGAGGATAATATTAGGAGCAACTTCATAAAAATCATCGCATGCAAGTCACAAGTCACACGGTACATTCACATAATGTAGCATAGTTATGGAAATTTTCTGGGATAATTTTCATTAATTTTCTGAAATTTACAGGTTATGATTTTATTTTTTTATTTTATTTTTTTGCAATTTACAGTGCATAATAGTTTTATCCAACATAATAACCAAATCAAGGCCAGGAAAACAAAGACGAAAAGAAGCATGATGGAACATTTGAAGCTCCTGATGCCAAATACAATACATTCCAGGAAAAGAGCGAAGGGATACACAGAATCCTGATCTTGGCCTAATTTTGACATGTGGACTCTTTTTGAAACTAAATATTCCAAAATGTCTTCGGGAACAATGGTGTAAGAAGAAAAGAGACACTAACTGTAAAATCTTATCTATTGAGAGTTTGAACTGTTAATTCCCTAGTATTTCCTAAAGTCGGCTCTGCAAACAGATTCACAAATTAGAAGGAAACAAACATACTAGAAAGAGAATGTGAAGTAAAATGCAACAAAAGGCACTGAAACTTGCATCAATATAAAAATTTGACTAGATTTTCCAATCAGAACCAGCAATCTAAAAGGAAATAACCAAGAAGATGATAAAGAATGAATGTACAGGTAAAAATAACTAGAATTACTTAGTTGGTAAAACATGTAAAAATCTTTGAACTATTAAAAGAAATTGTCGTAAATAAAGTTAAAGATGAGACACAAAATTTTAGGAAACTCAGAAAAAAGTAGAAAATACTCAAGCTGCATGAACATTATTAAGATGCTGCATGTGTATAGAATAGTGAAGTCGGACCTGCTCACAACTGCATCCATTTCCTCAACAAGATCAACATAAATTTCATTGCTTGCATTCTTTAGGTCAGTTTTTCTCCAAGGAACACAAGATGCTGCTGCATTTGGAAGAGTGCTGCTGACATTGGAACTTTTGCCCGTTACAACGCTTAACATTTTGCTCACAATATTTGGTGGGGCTATCATCTCGCTCAAAATGTTTGGTTCTGTTGTTAGAGGGAAACCATTGTCCATCATTTCATCCAAAAGCTGCAAGTTTGGCCAAATATACCATCATCTTGGTATTTCTTAACAGCTTTCAGCCATGCAGAAGAAACCTAAAAAACCATAGCACCAGAAATTGGCTCCAAAAAAACTTAACAGCAGCAAAATGTTACACAGTTTTTGTTTAACATAAGAAGATAAAGAAGAATATGAAAGTTGATGCACCCAAGAAGAACATGGTAAGGAAAGCAGTGAATATCTGTAATATGAATGAGGAACAACAACAAGAAAAACAAAGCCTTTATGCAAAGCTTTCGCAGTTAGCTACGTGAATCCTACTCTTCCACTCAGTTCTGTTGAGAGCTGTTTCCCCACTAAGGGGCTGTTTGGTCTTCTCTAAAAAGTATAGGAAACCTATTTCAATGCTAAAAATCAATTTCCTACTCTTTCCATCCTTTTCTCAGAAAACATAAATTTTGTTTGTTTCACTATAAAGAAGATGAAAGGAATTGGGCTTCCATCAATTTCTTAGTTGGTTGCTATGTTACCCGGGTACTTCTATCATGAAGCCGTACCCGTACCCAACATGTACCCGACACTTACCCGTAGCCAAACTTCATGGACACTCCTTGGATATATGCATGCATTTGCCTAGACATGCACTCAATTATATGATATATGTTTTAATTTAAAATACTTGTCATACACTTCTTGGACGTATATCCTACGCTTCATGTACATTTCTTGAAACTTGTTAGACGTGGGTCCGGTTGTTTTAGCCCATATCCAAGTTAAAAACTATTATTTAAAAGGATGGTTTGAGTTAAAAAAAACGAGCAGTTTCCAATTTATAATAATCAACATGATAAAAGAAACTTAAAAATATGATAGGAATTTAAATTCAAAGAGCACATGAATTGAAAATTAATAATGGTCTCATGTAAATTATTAATTTTGACATATATGTGTAGTCATGTCCCCGACTCCCCGTACCCTTCATTTCACAAATTTGCCGTGTCCCATACCCGTACCCGCACCGGTACCCATACCCATTACCATGCAACTTAAAAATAGGAACCCACCCTGTCTTTTGCAATAAAAATTGCAATATAAGATGGAAATCAAACCCTCATTCACTTTATTGCAATATAAAATTGCTAAAGTGAAGGTTTCCAACCCATTTCCTACCTAATTGCTAGGAAAAATGTTTCTAGGAACTGATGATGTTTTGCTTGCTTTTGGGAAATCACCCTCCCAACATTTTTGAGTGAACCAAACACCAAAAGAAAGGTTTCTTAGAAACCCTTGTCTAGAATACCATTGTCAAGAGGTTTCCATTTCCTGTTCTTTGGTATCCAAATGAATCAAACAGCCCCTAAATTAATCATTATAATATCCTTTCTTAATAGTTTCTAACCAAGTTCTCTTCGGCCTACCTCTCTAGTCCTCCTTTCCCCATTAATTATAATCATACCACTTCTTTTAATGGGTACATTTTATGGCCTCTGTTGCACATGATCAAACCGTTTCAACAAATCTCTCATTTTTTCATCACCAGGAGCAACTTCTAACTTCCTATGAATGCACTGATTTCATATCCTATATCTTAGTGTATATTCTCTTGTCCATCGTAACATTCTCGCTTTTACTTCACTCATTTTTTGCACATGTTTTTTGATTGCCCAACAATCTGATCCATAAAGCAATGCACATTTTATAACAGTCCTATAGAATTTCACTTCAGTTTCAGAGGTATTCTTCAATCACATCCAGAAGCACTCATCAACTTTAAGCATCCTGATCTGATTCGATGGACCATTTCATCATCAATCTCACCATCTGAAGAATAATTGGTCCTAAATAACAAAAATGATCACTCCTAGATCATTATTGGCTGTAATATTTACTACACATTCATTCTCTTTTACACTTTTTACTAAAATTGCAGTCTGTGTATTTCGTTTCTGTTCTGCTAATTCTAAATCCTTTATATTCAAGTGTTTTCCTATACCTTTCTATCTTAAAAGTCATCCTGTCACTGGTCTCATCAACCAATACTATGTCATCAGCAAAGAACAATACACAATAGAACTTCGTCTTGAATATATTTAGTAAGTTCATGCATAAGTAATGCAAAAAGACAAGGTCTTAAAGTTGATAATTGATGTAAACCGATGGTAACAGGAAGCAGTTTTCCCTTCCCCTCAATTGTTCTCACCCAAGTTGGTGCTTTATCATGAATATCTCTAATCACATCATATATCTACTAGATACTAATTTTCTGATATGAATAAGGGAAAATGAAATTTGCCACAAGTATTAAGAGTTAAATCCTTTACATAGTACACAATCATACAAGAGCATCCAGTCAAGTACCAATGCAAAGATTAAGTCTGGCCAAATACCAGTACACAGTAGACATTTATGTATTTCCACTCGGATATATTAGCCTACAATCTAATATAAAACACAAAGATTGCAGATATTAGTAATCCAGAGTGCCTACGACATATGAAGACATTCCATGTCAAGAACACTACGCATAAGTCTCTTCATGCCTAGGCATTGTTCTTGTTCAAAAACTGTGACTGCTTTAGAGATGAGATTTTAGTGTTAGAAAGGGAGGGGTTGATAAGCTTCCATCACAATTATCTAAATACAACAGAACTATCTAAATATATCATGATACATTCACACTTATACTTTTGGTGTAGTCAGTTGCATCTTAACTTGTACTTCAATTATGTTCCAATTTGTCCAATTATGTTCCAATTTGTCATGATCTATGCTATGCAAACTACTTAACTATCTTGATATGCAAATCCTTCCTCCTTGTTCAATTTATTATTCTGCAATGAACGTAAAAGGCATCAGTTAGACTTCTAGAAAGAAGATTATACAGTTGAATGTGCACCCGTAGATGAGGTAGTACTAGTAGAACACATACATCCCAATGTTTGGGGGAAAAAGATGACATGTAATGCAATGCTCAACATCCACAATAAATAATAAATAATGAATAGGATCATGATAAGTAATAAATAATAAATAGGATCATGATTTCAAAATATTAAAAAATCTAACATTTTTAATAATAAATAGGATCATGATTTCAAAATATTAAAAAATCTAACATTTTTAATAATAAAAAAAAGATAAAACTAATACGAGGTCTATTAAGATATTTATCAGTGTTAGGGACGGCACCGCCGTAGAGGATTAAAAAGGGGAGCTGACAGCAGAAGAGAAACTTCAGAGGCAGAGAAGAGGACAGGAGTCGAGGTCTTTGTCAGCGTCAGACAGTACGGCTGTCAAGGGAAAAGAGAAGGGGAGTCAAGAGTAGAAGAGAAGCTCAATAGTGGGGATAAGAGAGAAGAGAGTCAGTGTTCCTTGTCAGCGTCAGTGAAAATGTTGTAGCCCAAAGAGAAGAGGAAGGGATTCATGGTGGAAGAGGAGCTCCAAAGAGGGGAGAAATAAAAGAAAGTTGATATCATAGTCCGTGGCTTCAAAGGGAAAAGAGGAAGTGAGTCATCATTGGGGCAAAGGAATTAGAGATTAGGGTTGGCAGACAGAAATTTAAGGCTTAGGAGCCACAAGGGAGTATTGGGTTTGTACACTAAAGCAATAAGCAGGTAATGCTAGTAGCACACGCTATATTTTGAAACAATGCAAAGCTAAATTGCACCTCTGCTATTTCAATAAAGCGTGTAGGGCATTATTTTCAACACTGATACAGCCTTCACTGTGCAACGAGTTATGCATATCACCATGCAGTTGTACAATCTGATAACATGGTCTGCGAAGTAATAGGTTATAAATACCTCACAAGGCTAAAATAATGTTGACATCATTGAATCTAGATTAAGCACTTTTACTTCAATAAAATAACTAATTCAAAATTATTTCAAATATTTACGTGGTTTAGTAAATTACAAAATCATCTGTTCAAGCTAACAAAGGCAAACAACTAAAAGATATGCAATGGATATCTAAACTGTCACAGGCGCATTAGAATGTATATTTGGGATGCATGTCCAGCTTCTTGTATTCATTACTCAGATATATATACACTCTAGTACTGGAAAATGTCTGGAATAAGAAACTGTAGTTTAGCATCAGATAAGTTGCACAAAATTACCTCATATACTATAACAAAATTATCCTTTATCAAGTCCTCATTTAACTCTCCAAGATAATCAGTCAGGACATCTGCCACCCTGCAAAGGAACTGCAAGAACAAGAAAACAAAAGCTAAAACAAAACATAGAATCTACAAGAAAGAAAATGTTTCATGATTAACTAATTATGTAGACTTCTATATGTTTATTATTAGTTTATTTGATGCACCACTCAGATTCATTCAAGTGCCAGTGATTAGTGTTATTCATTTGGCCTGCATTATAATATAGCACAAACACTGACCGGTAAAATAGGAGTACGCCGATAAAGTATCATCAGTTTATTTGGCCTGCATGTTTTGGTACAACACTACTGACACAAACAAACACTGACCTGCTGAACAAGAGTATACCGGTCAAGTGCCATCGGTTTATTTTCTTCATGATTAACATAATTCACACAGCAATATTTTTCTTTGTTAAAATATTTATTAAATGTTGTTAAATTTTAACGTGACAGGTTACAAAAGATGAGGACTCTCAGGCCAACTAAAAAAGTTGTAGCAGTACCAAAAAGTTTGATTCCATTCACAGATGCAATGGGGTAAGTTTAATTACACTAACAGATATTTTTGCATCACAGGTTGCAGAAAGCATGTTTTGGTTATCCCCTCCTCCAGCATGACAAGCTAATTAACAACAATGTTTATAAGGAAAATTCAATTTCAAGGATCCATATGTTTACGCACACACATATGCACACACAAACATGCACATAGCACAAGCACGCTACAAACAGACATACAAAAACTATAGAGCAAGGAACTCAAGGAACATATGACCATCTTAATATGCAGTAATTTGTAACAACGGTATGTCATAAGAGTGACATGGTGTTAGAATGTTCAGCTCAAAGAAAGAAGTATTAGAACCAAAGTCAAATTGACCATCAAAATCTATTTATAAACATTCTATCTGACTAGGACTGCAAACATAGTGCAGACTTCTGCAGTCAATATAATATGTGCTTTAAAGGATGCATAAAATACTCGAAAAGAAAATAACTGTGTCTGTAAGACAGAGTAAAACATAAGTCTGCAAAGCAAATTGCACCAAATCACTCTCTACTTTGGGGCTTACAGCATTGAATACATGTCGTACTTTGTAGATCAATAATGCTTTCTTTTAAGGAACATAATTTAGCTCTTATATTGTCTAACAGACCAAACAGAGATATACTTTCAAACTGAAAATGGAAAATGGAAATATCATAACATAGGATCAACAGTTAAGCTGTAAATCTTGAAATTGTTTTACTAGATTTAATGTCATTAGGATCCCTTTCTAGCCATACTTATCAGTTTACAATATATATAGTTTCATTACAAATAACTCACATGCTATCTAATATAAAAGTTAATCAGATGCCAATGAGAAGACCATGGATATGTTACTAAATAAGTAGTTGTTACAGCTCTTATGCACTAACTGGTGTAAAGAAGAGTATGTGAACCGCAACAACACCTCATCAAAATCTACACACTTATAATATATTCAAGTCAAAACCATTGAAACTACAAACCAGCAATTCCAACTATAACAAACAATATAAGAGATCTCACCTCAATTCCCATCAAAGGAGGCATCTCCACCTGCGTGCAAGCCAAGAATGTGATCCCCTCACGAAAAATTTGGAAGAGGTAGTGTGTCGGGGATGCAATTACTGGTAAAATCTACTCAGTTGGCATAAAAATACAACAGAGATCACTATGCAACCCTTAGAAAATAGATATTTACCAATCTACTGGAGAGAGTTTACAGCACGTAGTCCAAATAAAGAGTGGGTTTATTATGTTAGATCAGACAGACAGAGAGAGTGTACAGAACATAGTCTAAATAAAGAGTAGGTTTATTATGTTAGATCAGCAGAATATATATCCAGAGCTGTTAATTCTAATAAAGTTCCCAAAAGTAAAATAAAAATATAAAAAATAAAACAAATCGCTAAAAGAATTCTGAAGGCCCAAAATTTGGTTATGAAGTGGCATTACAAAAAGGGTGTCCTTATAACATGAAATGTACCGAATCATTATTCAAAACACAAAAAAATTCACTCACTTTCAGTAGCAATAAAGGTGTTAGAAACTAATCCAATTAGATCATATGGCTCAATTATATCGAGATCCTAGGAGATACTTCAACCGCGATGGTGTTGGCATGTTGCTCGAGTTTTTTGTATGTAAAGGGTTTCTAATGATAACTCCATAATTCATTTTTATTCTTGATCTCCTCATCTTGTTGGATAGCAATTGGGGATCCAATCCTAATTCTGATGGGATGCCTGAAGATAGTCGTGGAAATTTGTTTCGGACCAGTGTGACGTTCTCTACTTTGCATATAGGGCTGGAAACAAATCGAATAGAATACTAAGGTGTTCATATTTGTATGCATGCAAAATCTTCAAATTTGAATATGAATTGAATATCAATCTTTGAATTTCTTGAATTGAATACAAATTTATTTTGAATATTTCAATATTTTATCAAATATTACGGTATGTTTATTTGATTAATAATTCATAGTTTATGAATATCAAACTATATAATTAAAAGCTATTTTTATTTCATTAAAAATTTTGGTCAAAATATTGCTATAGAGTCCTTTAAATTTGTCAAAATAATTATAAACTTAAAATTATAAAATATAAATGGGTGAAAAACATAATTTTTACTTTTATATTCCAGAAAGGGACCAAAGCATTCTTCCCATGTAGTTCCCATTTATTACTATTCTACAATGCAAATGTACACTAAGGGGGAGTTTGGTAGCTTGCAACTGGAGTGGTTGCAACTCCAATTGCATGCAACCCCAGTTGCATGCAAGTAGGTCAATTTTATCCGGTTATAAGCATTTGTTTCATTGCAACTCACTGTTGCAGTTACAACTACAGTTGCAAAATACCCCTTAGTTGCAACATATTACTTACGTTCAAAACGGCCGCAAGTCACAGTTGCAACCTTAATTACAACTGACCAAGTTTATAAAAAATTATATTTATTATTTAATATTTAAAAATCTAAGAAAATCATTAAAGATTTAAAATATTTTAAAAATTATTATTATAATATCTTTAAAAACTTTTTTCGAAAATAAACTTATTTTGAAATATTTTTCCTTAACAAATTTTTCTAAAATATTATTTTTGAAAATGATTTTATAAGCTAATTATTTTTTGAAAAACAATTTTATTTCAAAAATAATATTATTTTTGAAAATTATATTAAAAACATTATTTTTCTAAAAATTACAAAAATATATTTTACGTTATTTTATGAAATAATATTTTTTCACAATACTATTTTTACAAAAATTATTTTTAGGAAATTCTAAAATCAATTTACTTAAAATAAAATCCATTATTTTTAAAAATAAATATTTTAAAAGAATTAATAATTTTGCCAATTTATTATTATCAAAAATATTTTTGTCAATTTATCAAAAATAAAAAACTAGTTGCATATATGAAGTTACAAGCATAATCAAACAACAAGAATCAGAATTGTAAAATTTAAATTTTGAGCCAAACAATTGCAATTATAGTTGCATGCTACCAAACACCTCCTAAGCTTCCTCCAAAGCTATTCATATAGCCATTTAGGCATTAAAGCTCTATTCATCTCTCTTAAAGAAGCAACCACCAATCATCCATTATTTATGGGCCATTGTAAAAAATTCTCGTGGTGCAACTCATTATTTGCGTTGTGTACCCTAACAGACCTTAATCATTATGTGACCTTTTGAAATAAATCAGAAAAGTCTTAACTTTATGTTTTTATAATATAACCTAAGTTATTTGAACATAATTTACGTTATTTGAATATAATTTACGTTATTTCAGTAGAACTTACTATAGAGACCAGGGTTACAAAAAGCGCTAGGCGCCGGCCCGACACCTAAAGCCTAAGCGCCTGGGTGGGGGCCTAGGAGGTTTTTCAATTTTTTATTTTTGGTTATAATAATTGCTAATAAATGTTACTATTATAGAAAGCGCTAGCTGCCACTGGGCACCGGACTAGTGCCTAGAATAGATTTCTTTCTTTGTTTAAGTGGTGTTAGAGGAGGTTTTGCGGATCAGAGGAGATGGAGGTGGTGTTCATAGTTAGTGGAGGAGGTCGGAGGTGTTCGGAGGAGGCTGGAGGAGTGGATACTGCAAGTGCAACGGAGGAAATCAGACCAAGACCTAAGTGATGCAGTCCGCATAAGCGGCACATGCTCCCCTAGGCGCTGCCAAGGTATAGATGGGCGGCCTAAGCACTGCCTAGACCTAAGCGAACTAGGCGCTAGCTTTTTAAAATATTGATAGACCTGAGAGTATTTCCTTTCTTCACACTTGAAGTAATTATGTAATTACTTTTGAATTGTTAATTAAGCTTCATTGCTTATTTTGGTGACATCATTATGTGATTGTGAAATTATGAATGTGGTGATAAAATGAATGTAAAA
Organism: Asparagus setaceus; assembly: GCA_012295165.1. Taxonomy (NCBI): domain Eukaryota; kingdom Viridiplantae; phylum Streptophyta; class Magnoliopsida; order Asparagales; family Asparagaceae; genus Asparagus; species Asparagus setaceus. Next base: position 74,966,532 of record CM022702.1, read on the forward strand.
TTATGAATGAGATGTAATTTTGTGATTATATAATTGAATAATCTATTTTCTTTACTTGTAAGTAAATCTATATAGCTTATATTGAATTAAAGGAATTAAAATATTTTTAGTATTTTGAAATTTTGTTCCAAATTCTTAAAATTATTATGAACATCTTTTATATTTTTAAATTAAACAAGAAGAAAATACATAAACTATGTTATGCATTGTGCTTTAAGCTATCAAGAGACTTAAGTTATACATTATCGTATTTTTCAACATTGCTCAACACTTGATTGTTTTCTTTGATTTTTTGTTTTAAAATTGAAGTACCAGTGCTTTTGGATTGGTTGTTAAGCATTTATGTGTATTTCTAATGAGAAATTGTGATGATATATTTGACAATTGTGATGTTATTGGATGATTCTATTCATTAAAATCATTGTGAATATCTTTTAAATCAATAATAAAATATGTAACCTACATTATGCATTACAATATTTTGCGTATTTTGTGTTTAACTTTAATAGGAGATGGTGCGTTAAGTTGTGTGTTTTTTATTTTTTCAACATTGTTATGAGCCTGCAAATTGTCTCCTAGTCCTAATCCCCTACTTCAAATTCCCAACCACCTTTTCCGGAAAAAAAACCTTTTAATAGCATCAATCATATCTCTAGCCCAAATAGACTTTGAAAATATGATGCAAAGAGAATAGAAGAAACTCCAACACTAACAAATGCTAATTTCCATCCACTTGGTAAAGAAGACCCTTTCGAATACAAATCCCTTATCCAATTTGTTCTATACTTGTTGTCAATCGCTTACTTTAAGCTTCCAAGGCTCTTAAAGGGATACAGCAAGTAATATGGAGTAGTTTGTAGATGCAACTCCATATATTCTTCAAAGAAAATGATTTGACTTTTATAAAAGTTAATATTTTAAGTCCAGAAGTCAATTCTTAGCAATTCAAAGAAGTTTGGTTGTAGTGGGTTGATTTTGTCTTATATGCAAAAGAGTAAGATAACATCTACAATCTTAAACATAAAAATTACTTGTTAATCGATAAGGTCCCAAAGCTGGATAAATTCATTGCTGGCAGATTCATTCATTTAGCATCTTTGTTCATTGGCATTGTAGACACATTAGTTGCAAGAACAAAAGGATAAGGGTCAATCAATTACTCTGTCTCAATTCCCTTCTAGGGCTAATTTTTTTCTTCCCTCCATTAACTAAAGGACATAACCTGCAATCATTTTTTAATCCAAAGGTCTCATTCCTCTGCAAAACCTATGGCTCTTATAACATTCAACAAAAAGTATCTCACTCATATCATAAGAGCCTGGATAAAATCCACTTTAAGAGATCACCGATATGTTTTCTTTTGAAACAATTAGATCAAGGTTACAGAAAGCGCTAGGCGGGCTAGGCGTTGGACCTAATGCCTAGAGCCTAGGCGGAGACTAGGCGTTTTCCTATTTTTTAATTTTTAATTACAATTACTGATAGTAAACGCCAGTGTTTTAGAAAGTTTAGGTGCTGGACTGACACCTAGATATATTTCTTAAGTGGTGGTGATGGAGGTTTTGCTAAAGGTTCGGAGAGATAGAGGAGGTGTTCATAGTTGGAGTTTGGAGGAGGTTAGAGGACGTGGAGGCTGCTATGGAGGAAATCATGATCAATGCCTAAAAGGTGCAGTCCATATAGGCAGACCATGCTTTCCTAAGCGTTCTCAAAACCTAGGTGGGCAGTGTAGGTACCGCCTAGGCGCTAGGCGCTAGGTAGGCGATCAAGGTACTGTTTAAGCCTAGGCGTACGCCTAGGCGGGCTAGGCGGAACTTTTTTTAAAACATTGAACTAGATATTACCTTTTGAGCTTCTGCCAAACTATCTAAAGGATATTTATCCTTCATAAGGGTAGACTAAGAGTTGGTCATCTTGTAAAGCTTAGGATTGAACCTATTAGCAAGGACCTTGATGATCGCCTCGTTAACTATAGTCTACAGTTAGCACAAACACATCTCGGCACACTCCACCCCTACACACATATACACAAATATACATATAGGGGGTCTTGCATCTCCATGTTTATATATCCTGGGTTATCCTCCCTTTAAAGGAACGTAGAGAAAACCTCGTCATTTTTCATAAGCTTTTGCACTTGTCTTTTTTGTATCTATTTTCTTTGAGTCTCTCTCTGTGCTTTGAATGACAGAAGAAACCTATTTATAGATGAGGCAGGGAGGGAGCTGCATCCATGCGCTTATATTGACATTGATGCAAAAGCAAGGAGGAAGTCGTATCCCCACATCATAATGAGATTGGTGAGAAAGTTAGCATAATTCACTTATCAAAATTGCTTATTGTATTTGCCCCACAGTCACATTACTGACTTATCACCCTTCTGTCTTTTACATCACACATGTGCCTATTACACCTATATTTTATATCTTGTATCACATGTGTCATAGAAATAACTTATGCCTTTCATAAATTTATTGAGATGAAGGGGCATGCATATTTAAGTTGGTTATCTAGGCACTAAAGGTTATGAAGACATATGTATCTTAATATTTTAATTATAGTGAAGGTTGAACCCAAACATAAAAGATATAATACATCTAACATCAACACATATGATGAGGTTGTATATCCTCTCACCTTTTCTAAATTAGATGTGAATGACAATGCCTCGCAGTAGGAGAGGCACGTGTTTGTGTTATATTAATATGTAGGGTTGGTCCATAAGTCCTCAAGTTGTGTTTCAAGTTGATTTATGAAGGGCAAATATTCTTAAGTTGAATTTTACTATCAAAGCTTCTTGAGCAAGTGACAATATCATACATTAAAGTTGATATTCAATAGGAGAATCATGGATCTTCGTGTTAGATTAATAGAGAGGGTCTATATGCCCTCAGGTTGAGTTTCAAGTTGATTTTTATTAGGTGTAAATATTCTCAAGTTAAATATTATTGTCAAATGACATTTGCCTACATTTAGCATTGTTTGATATAACTTGTATGAAGTGTAAACAAATTTAATATCTACATATTGCCCCTCACTATAGAATCATATTATTTTTGAAACAGCAAGCTTGAACCTCAGAATGGACAAATGGGCATCTAGTCTATTATCAATCCAATGTTAAACTCTATGTCTATTGCATAGTGTCTGATAAGCTTAATGCAAATTCAAAATTGATCACTGAGCAGCTTATCCAAACAGTTTTTTTTAAAGAGAAACCAATGTCTTCAATCTTCCAACGTCTTTGAATTTTCTACTACACTGTTAGAAATAATAGTTCAGAATTTTTTAACATTAAATCAACAAAGAATTCACAAAGATAATATATTCTTCTCGGTTATTATACTTTATCTTTCTAATAGCTAACATTTTAAAACTATTTTGCTAAGACTTCCCGGTATTTCTTACCATTAAATCAATAAAGAATTCACAACGATAATACATTGCTCTTAGTTATTATATTTATCTTTCTAATAGCTAACATTTTTAAACTACTTTTCTAAAAAAAATTTAAGAAAGATAGATGAAAATGATACTTTTGCAGTTGGCAGCGATTTCTTGAAGGGTGGTGGTTTTGGCAACGAAGCAAGAGTAGATGAGTGGTCAGTTTTGGCACTATTGTCTTAATAAGCAAAATCAAGACCAAACCGAAATGAAATTTTAATTGCATTACAACTTTAAATTTCATCACATCACTGATACAATTAGAAACAAACAAAACACACAATCTTAACCCCTTAATCTAACCTAAACTAACAGTTAACCCTAAAGTAACTTCTAACTCCAATTCCAACCAAGCATTAATGTTAACCTAACTAAAACCATGCATTGCAACCCACTGATCAAAAGAAACTCTTCAAATCCTTCCTAACTGATCAATCACTCAATCACGAAAACTAGGATCCACATTCCTTGGAACATAATTATGAAGATTAAGCAAGAAGCGACGGCAATCACAAATATTTTGGTAGGGGTGATCGAATGGAGGATGACGATAAGAGCCAATCCCATTAGAAAGGAAATCACAACAATGATCAGAACCTTAGGGATGGGGTTGGCATAGGACATTGTACCAAGGATGATAGAGCAATTAAATGCCAAAATGGCACAGAAGTACACAAAAAGGGACTACATGAACTTATTGCTGGGATGGTCCTCATTCGGAACTACGGCTCCCACATCCAGTTCGGTTCCCACTGTCGGAGGGGGGGCTTCCTGGTCGGGTGCCTTCAGTATCAACCGGTGTTTAAAAAGCTCTCCTCTAGTTCGCCTAGGTCTTGAGAGCGCCTAGGGGAGCAAAGATCCCTTACGCGGATTGCACCGCTAGGTCTTGATCGTAAAATCCTTTGTTGCTGCCTCCACATCCTCTGACCTCCTCCAAACTCCTCCAGCCTCCTACTACGAATACCTTCTCAACTCCTTTGACCTTCAGCAAAACCTCCTCTGCCACCACTTAAACAAAAAAGAAAATCCTCTTACACCAGTTTGGCGCCTAGGCTCTGGGCGTCACTATGACACCTAGCAACGCCTAGCGCTTTCAATAACATTGATTGTAATTTAAAAATAAAAAAATAGAAAAATGCCTACGCTCGGCCTAAGCTCTAGGTGCCCGTTTGATGCCTAGTCCGCCTAACGCTTTCTTTAACCTTGGTATCAACTCCTCTCCTTTTTTGACTTCTCAAATTTATCAAAGATAAGTCCTTTGATCATCTTACAAAACCCTCGAAAGCTTGAAAATCTTTGCACCCATCTATAGCAAATGCAATCAGAAAGCCCCTTCAGCAGTGGAAATATCAAAAATCAAGATCCCCCAAATTAATTGAATTGTACTATCAAACTTTTCCATGACACTTTTTCAAACATCTTTTTCTAAGAAAGCAAAGGAAGACCCTTGATTCTTACACATTGCTGAAAACTGACTAAGATGGCGCAAGCACCATATTCGTTGGACCAAGGTCGGAACAATAACACAACGGGTTTACACTAAATATACCTTATTACCAGTGTTTTTAAAGGCGATTTGGGGCGCGCACCCCGGGCGCAAGGCATTGCGGGATGCAGGAACAGCGCCCCGCATTAGGTGCAGGGAGTTGTGCTTGCGTGAGGCGAGCCTCAAATCGCCCCGCAAGCGCATTGCGCTTTGAACGAGGCAATCGCTTCAATTTTTGAGGCGTTTGAATTGATTTTTTTACTTAAGATAACCAGGTTATTGGGTATGGACCCAATTTTCACTTAAATCCGATTCAAAAATAACCTTATCTTGGGGCGGATCTGAGTTTTAGGGTTCAAAAATTGCTTCTTTTCACTTCCGTCTCCTCTCAAGGGCTGTGATTGGCTTCTTTTCCCTTTTGTTTCCTCTCAAGGGCTGCGACAAAGGATTAGATATGGCTTTCTCTTCTTTTTTTCTTACTGCCGGCAGTTTCTTCCTTCTATTTTTCTTCTATTTTTCTACTTTCGTTTTGTTTTGTTTTTTCTGCTGGCTGCTGCTCTCTTCTTGGTTCTCTTCCATTTTTCTTTTTTTGCTTTTTTTTGGTTGAGCAGACCCCTATTTTTGTTTGTTCTTTGTTTGCTCTGATAGAATTGATTCATGTTTTAAGATCTTTGTTTGCTCTGATAGAATTGATTCATGTTTTAAATTTCTAATTTAAAACATGAATCACTTTAGTGTTTTACTGGTTGAGCAGACCCCTATTTTTGTTTGTTGCTGGCTGCTACAGTAAATCAAATCATGTTTTAAATCGATTCATGTTTTAAATTTCTAATTTAAAATATGAATCAATTTAGTGTTTTACAGTAAATTGATTCATGTTTAAAATTTCTAATTTCCATATCAGTTTGTTGTCCAATGTCAGTTTGTTGTCTATGTAAAATCAAAATATTTTACTCGTATTTTGCTACTTATTTGCTTTGTTTTATTAGACAGAAAGGGGAGGACATTGATCATGTTAAAGTCATTAGACTATTATTTTGCTACTTATTTGCTTTGTTTTATTAGACTATTTGCTTTGCTTCGATGTTAGTGAACTCCTTCAGTGTTCTAGCTGCTTAGTTGCTTTGTTTTGGTAGACAACTTGATTTGCTTCAATGATTAAAACTTTACTTTGTGATTTGGTAGCATATATTCTATTTATCTTGAGGCCTTAGACATTTTTTATGTGAAATTTCACGAATATATATTTTTTCATGCATGTTGTATATATTGAAAATTTATGTAGTCTGGAGTGCGCCTCGCTTCACTCGGGCGTGCGCATCGCGTTGCGCCTTGCGCATATGCGCGTAAACTGACTTTGCGCCCCTCATTGCGCCTTGCCCATTGAAAACACTGCCTATTACATGCATCGAGTACGGAGTTTTGATCTAGAAACCTTACCGGGAATGATTCATCCTCCAATCTTTTAATAGGAGTGTTACAAGGAAGGGTGAAGATGAAGGGAAGCTAACGAAGAATACAATTAAAGGCTATGATACCACCATCATTTCCTAGATCCCACAAGCACCTCACTAACTTCATCTCATCGATCAACTCCATCCTCAAAAAAAAATTGGATCACAAAGGTAATTGAAATAGTCCGTGGGTTTCTTGGAAGTGAAAAAAAGAAATTTATCGTCATAGTCTTGTGGATAATTCTATTATTTAACCAATCTGATATTAAATTGATTAAGTGGTTAAAATAATCTAACCACATCATTGTAAGGGTGGTTGAATGAAGAGGCGATATATCCTAACTTCATAACATGGACCATCTTTTAGCATCTGTATACACTAAGTGTGTGGGTCCAAGTATTGTGTGTTTTTTCTTTGGTGATTAATCTTTATGAAAATTTAGTGTTCATAATAGTTCTCATGAGATCTATTTGGGTTAAATTTATACATTTTGTGTTGTGGCCTATACATTATACAAGAAGGCTTTTTTTTATATCACAAAACTTTGCTAAGCAAAATCCCTTTACGGTTGACCTTCTTGACATGTTAAAATTAGAAATAGAAGACCATGCTCCCAAGTTTTTTTGCAAGTATTTCAACAAACGAGTATATTCCCACCGGATTTGAATAAATCAGCCACTTTGTGCAAATCTAAAGTTGTGAGTGGCTTATTGAGCTCAAGCGATTATATGGGCAAGTGAGAACAAGACTTAAAAGATGAATTTATAAATAGGAAAACAGAAAGCTCACCTTATTAGTCATAATATTGATAAAACAAAAGACAAAATTTAAACGTCCCAAGTTGAAGAAAACTGAGAGGTTATATAATGCTATTAAGAAATATTAATACAGTCTTCAAGCGTGATTTAGTTTGTGAACAGTCTTCAAGCGTCGGTATAAAATTCTGTAAGAAATATTAAAACAAGTGCCCTCTAGGAGTCCTGGTCCTTGATTCAAATAAGAAAAAATAAGAAGAAATGGATCCAGATTACTACATCAAGATCATTCTATAGTTGTATCTGCGAACTGGAGCAGCTCAATTACATGAAATCACAAAAAAAAAAAATCAACACGTACAACCCTAAATACCTACTCAATTGCCACCAAATTAGTGACTAAAATAAGCAAAACGCAGTAAACAAAAACCCTAAAAATTACAGTTTTCAGTAGTCATCTTCAGAAACCAACAAAATTTTAGTTACCTTGGATGAATCCCCGCCCTGAGAAATAACATAATCCCAGAACCAATCGCAAATGGATCTATCAACCCTGTGCCCTGTCATCTGCTTCTCTAACATCACCTCCCTGTTGGCCAAAAAAAATAAAAAAATAAAAAATAATAAAAACCAATCAAGAATTCTTTCAGAAAGTAAAAGAATAAAAACTAGGGTTTAAGAGCAAAGAATACCCAGAATCAGATAGAAGGAAGATACACTGCAGCATCTCTTTCGTTTGCGCGGGCCAACGCCTCCGCTTCGTCGAGGTCCCGATGGGATCGATAGAGGAAATTGAGATCTGGAGGAAAAACCTCTGTTTGCCAATTTTACATTTTCAGTCTCCAGGATTGGTATTATTTTCATATTAATGCCGCACATATTGATAATTTCATTTTAGTTCTTTAAATAGTTACACATCGCTTGATTAATCGGAGAATTAGATATTAATTTCATTTTAGCCCTTGAAATCAGTTAGGCCTTACTTGATAATAGAAGGAAAGGACAAGCATTCAACCAAGCATTTCTAAGGGCTTGTTTGGCAACTCCCGTCAAACTAATTTAGTCGGTGAAAATTGGTTCAGTACTATACCTGATTTGGCAAAAAAACTGGATCAGAATTTAAAGTGGTTTTGCTTAGCTTCTTTTTTTGCCATAACTGGTTTAGTTTTGCACCTCTCCCTGTTCCAAAAGTAAATTGGTTTAGATCGAAACTGGCTTAGAGGGAGAGTTGCCCTTAAGATTGTCTTCAAAGAATATTGATATCGTTCTTCTACTCTTATAAAATGATTCTTCTCTTTTTTTATCATTAATCTAACCCTTATATCAAATATATTCCTAATAAGTTACCGCAAACTACTGCTCTCTTTATTTTCTCACTATCTTCTTATGAAATATTTGATAGAATTTGATGAATAATAGCAAATTTGTTCTAATTTTGGCATCATATCATCATACTTTCTCAAACATCTTCAATTGATCTGGATATTCTTATTTTAATTTCAACTACAATGGTTCATTTATTGTTCATATCGTTTTCAATAAAATGCAAATTGTAACTTTTAAATGACAATTATTTGAAATTTAAAGGTGGGGTACAAAATTTTTAAAACTATGGGGGCAAACATAATTGTAAAAAGTTTACAATATAATTTCTAGATTGTTAGGGTGCAAGCGCACTGTCAACCATGTACATCCGCCATTGCTTATATATCGTTTTCTTCAAAGTGAAACTGAAAATTATTGGGATGAATGGAGTGGAAATGAATCAAATAATTAACAAATAGTTCATTGGTTGTTTGAGTAACTATTCGGTTATATTCAATTAGGTAGTTCATTTAATACTAAATAAATAATTTTTAGTATTCAAATTCATTAATGAATAGAATTTAACTAGATATATATTCGATTTATTTGCTTATTAAATATTCGATTAAAATTTGATCGCTTATCATTTCTATAATTACACACACGATGTTATATTTTCAATCCACTTACCGTTTTAACCTAAGTTCCATATACTAATTTTGAGAGACTTAAATAATGTTTAATTAGTTTCCTAATGAAATATTGAATTATATATATATATATATATATATATATATATATATATATATATATATATATATATATATATATATATATATATATATATATATATATATATATATATATATATATATATATATATATATATATATATATATATATATATATATATATATATATATATATATATCGTCACAATTATAAATGAACAATTTTTATTTATAAATTTAAATACTATTTGAAAATCAATTCTTTAGCGAATTAATATACTTTGATATTGATAAATATTAGTGAATAACTATCTACTAAGCATTTGAGTTCGAGTTTGAATTTGAAAAACTCCAGATATGGATATTCAATTTGTGTATGAATTTGATAATTTTAAACAAATACAAATCTGAACACCTTAGTATTCAATTCGATTGTTTACCATCAACTGGATTAAAAACTTCCAATCCAAATATACTGACAGCAATTAGAAGAGGTTTAATCAGCAAGCAAATAGAGAACAAATCTCGAGAAGATAAAATATTCGAACCTCTACGGGTTGAAGATCCACAAGGGAACTCAAATTCAGTAGATACATCCCTCAAGTTTAGCTTACAAGTCTAAGAAATTCATAAAGCCCATGTAGTCATTATTTTCATAATTTAGCTTCCATGATGGTTCGCCGCCCTAAATATCACAAAACATACTATTACGGTGAGGGTAAAATGAGAATATAGAGTTTAGCAAAGATACTATCGAGTTTTTAAAATACCCCCAAAGTTCATAATAATTTATGAAATCAGAAATCTACATCCCAAAAGTTCACATTAGTAACGATTAGTTCGATGAAATCTATCCTTTCCTTTTCTTGTGTCATTCTGTAATTCCGTGCGGTTGTAAAATAAGACTGCAATTACTCAATTAGGCTTGAAAGTTGATAGGGGGTTTCCTGAAAAATCAGAATACATTCTGTTGTCGCTATAAACTTTCCCATACAAACCCGAACCCAACAAAATCGGGTCTGAATCTTTTCTCAAGAGAAACATCAGGGTCCAAAATCATAGACCCAAATCCAAACTTCTCTCCCTCTAACCCATTTTCCTCTCTGAAACCTTAACCCTCTATCTTCGAGCTTCGTCACTCCAAAGGCGCCTCCTTTCCTCTCCTCGCTAAAATCTCAGCAATCCCGAGCGCATGGGTTTTCTTCTCAAAGCTCCACCCACCAACTGTTCGATGTAATTCTCCTGAGAAAAACTCTCATGCTGTGGCCGCCAGATGATTTGCGCTTCTCACAAAATTTGTGGGCATTCTCGATTTTTGATGGTAAAGTCGCTCGCATTCTCCTTTTCTTGCTTCTCTTCCAAAACCCAGATCACAAATTCATCAGAATCTCGCAAAGTCTCCAACTTGTTCAAGTTGCCGTCTCCTTCGTTCGCTGTATCATCTCGCAGGCTTAAGAGAGTTTTGAGATCCAATAAGTGGTCAGAGTCAGTAGAGATGGAGCTGGGTAAGCTCAATGTACAATTGAATAATTATGTGGTTAATCAGGTGTTGAAGAGCTTGTCGGATTCTGAAATGGCCTTCCGTTTTTATCTCTGGGCCGAATCCCGCCCGGGCTTTAAGCATGACCACTTCACCATTAAGTCTATCATCGTTTTGTTGCTGAAAGATCAGAACTTTAATCTTTTATCTCAAGTTTTGAGTAGAATAAGAGAGAATGGGTTTTCTATGCACCGTTCTTTGTATAGGATTCTTGTATCTGGTTATGTCAAAGCCGGCATGTTTGATCATGCAATAGTTACTTTTGATGAGATGGTTGAGTCGGGTTGTCGAGTATTTAGTGTAGATTACAACAAATTCATTGGTGTATTAGTTCACAATTGTTGTTTTGATTTGGCGGAGAAGTATTACAAGATGATGATCCCGCAAGGGTTCTCATTGAGCTGGTTTACTTACTCAAGATTCATTTGTGGATTATGTAAAGTAGGGAATATTACATTAGTTGAGAAGCTGTTAGAAGATATGAATGAAACAGGGTGTGTTCCGGATATTTGGGCATATAATACATATTTAGATTCTTTATGCAAAGAGAAGAGATTAGATTCTGCTCTTGGAGTTTTGAACACTATGAAGAAAAAAGGAAGAGAGCCTGATGTTGTTACATACACGACAATCTTCAATGGTTTGTGTAGAGTTAGAAGATTCTCAGATGCGGTTGAGCTTTGGGATGAAATGGTGAAGAAGGATTTAGACCCGATGGTGTTGCTTGTCAAGCATTGATCTTTGGTTTGTGTAACAATGGAAAGGTCGAAATAGCTTATGAGATAATGATGGGAATGATCAAGGATGAAATTGAGTTGACTGTTTCAATTTACAATGCTGTAATAAGCGGCTTCTACAGAGTTGGCAGCTTTGACAAAGCCCAAAAAATTGCTTCTTTCATGCGAAGGAATGGGTGTAAGCCTGATGTTGTTACATATAACATCCATTTGAATTATTATTGCAATACTGTTATGTTGGATGAAGCCCATAATTTGATGAATATAATGGAGATGGAGGGCATAAATCCTGACAAGTACAGTTATAATCAGCTTCTGAAAGGCCTTTGCAAGGCCAATCAGCTAAAAGAGGCCTATGCTTTGATTGCTACTGAGATGGAGGGAAAAGGGTTTTGTGATGTCGTTTCTTGCAACATTTTAATTGAGGCTCTTTGTATGGCAAGGAATGTGCAAACTGCATATAAGTTATTCGAAGAGATGGGTCATAAAGGAATAGATCCAGATACTGTGACATATGGCACTCTCATCAAAGGGTTCTTCATAAAGGGACACCATAAAAAAGCTAAGGAACTTTTTGATCATATGGTCAATGCTGGGGTAGTCCCCAATGTTAATGCATACACTACTATGGTACATTACTTATGCAAGTCTGGCCGTGTAGACTTCGCTCATAAATTATTCCATGACATGATTGAAAAGGGTATCTCTCCTGATGTAGTTTCCTACAGTGCTCTTATAAATGGGCTTTGCAAAGCTTCTAGAGTGACAGAAGCTATGGATCTGTATGAGGATATGAGCAACAGGGGCTTGTCTCCAGATAACTTGACATATACATTATTAATTGGAGGACTTCTACAAGAGAAGAAGGTGGTGTTGGCCTGTAGGATCTGGGACCATATGATGGAGAATGGCTTTAGTCTTGACAAGATGATATCAGAAAGACTGATTAATGCAATGAAGTTGAGGACTTAATAAATATGAAACTTAGAGAAGGTACAATACGTTACCGTTAAGTTTATGAATTTCACCTGGAACTATTTTCTTATGTGAACACAATTCTTTTGTAGCCTTGAGGAACTCAGACAGTCAATTGCATGAGCTGTGTCTGATCTCCTCTCACCTTGCTGAATCTGCGAGATTAAAATTGAAAAAGATGTGGTCAGCAATGCACCAACTTTGAGAAGATGCTGCATCTTCTGTATGTGCTTTCTTGGTACAAGAGAAGGCTCATGAGGTTTGAACTCTGACCTTGTTCAGATAAAGCATGATATTTTCTTTCCCCAATAGTGACTTGCATACTTTAATAAACCCTTTAGAGATCTTTGTTTATCATACTGCCATGAGTGCAGACAAGAAATATTTGAATTGTGATATTGGTTGTCACTTAGATGGAGTACTGCACCCCTCTTCTGTGTGTGTGCGTGCGTATGCGTGTGCGTGTGTGTGCTTGTCCATGTTGGGGAGGACATCACCATCATTATGACCGTTTTTGTCACCGTTGGTTACTTTTTTCCAGCATAATAGGGTTGGATTGGGAAAACACAAAAGAAATATTGACCAAAACTACGACCAGTTATGGTCATTTACCTGGCCAAACCTTCAGAGTTCTTGCAAACCCCTGGAAATTATAGGAGTTCCAACCTGGGACAGTTATCTCTAGGAGCCTACTTCATTGGTCATGAAATTTGAGACAGACAATCAAGGATAAATCCTGCAACACTTTTTGATAAGCAAAGCATTAGGTAATGAGGACCCTGGGAGAATATAAGACCTGCCGTGGGGAGTTGCATATGCTGTTAGGCACATAAAAGCCAAAGGATTAAAATTAGATGCATCCCAACCCCATATATGCAAAAACTGGAGAAATATACTATAAAGATTTGGAGGCTTTTTCTATTAAAATTCTAAATAATTCGTACAACTAAGTGCCACCTTTTGATGTCAAAAACCGTCTAAAACATACCACACTTGCCAATTAACACAACCTCGTTTCATCATCATAACTGCAATCATGGATGATACTTTCTATAGATATAACCTAGCATGGATCTCAACAAAAAACGGAAGCTTCTTTATTTGACTGAAACCAAGATCGCTATGACTTTCTATGTAGCATGCCATTGGTGCCAACTTTGTGCTATCATGCTTTGCAATTCTATAGTTCATGAATTGAGCTTAGGATAAAGAGATGTGCCCATTTATTTGCATAATTTCTTTTCCAAATTAAAATCTCATCCATAGGGCAAAAAGCTGCTCAGCAGTGCAATGGAAAAATGTACCAGATAGGAGCAATGGAGACATTGTTGAGAGCGGCTATGCATTGTGCTATCATAAAGAAAAGAATATGTACTGATGATGTAAAAAAGAAACTATTGCTAGTTCAATAGAAGCGGTTCTTGACAGAGTTTACCAGAGAAAGAAGAACCATGTAGCTGAAACTGAAAGGATAAGAGCATGATCTTGTTGAAATTTGTTTGCTTACAACCTATAGTAGTTGGGAGCAAATGCCCGTCAATGCTTATATCTATTATTAGATTTGCTAGAATAGGCTTTTAGAAATTGGCAGCATGTTTCTGGACACTTCAAATTCAGGGATTTAGATGTCCTGGACACATGAATACACTTGGGACTATATTTCGTATCATAGCTTCACCATTCAACCGCAACATTAGAGCTTCTTTTGCACATAGATTGTATTGAGCAGAGGTCCAAACTGATTTATTACAATTAGTTAAGTGGATAAAATCGGTTCTTAAACCATTCATGCACAAGACCTTTAGGCTACTTAATGCACTTGACGACGCTTCATAGGCACTCAAACTGCAAGTACTTTTGCCATTCTGCTCAGGAATTCGAGCACTGTGGCAAATGTGAAGCATATGTTGTATTGAGCTGAGATCCAATTTGAACTTTTTTCACATTGCAGACAATTGATTGAGTGGATCAAATTGGTTCTTCTAGCTTTCATGCTTGGACTCTTTAAGATACTTGCACAGGAAACGCTGCCGATCAAAACTTAGCTATGAGAGATTCGCCCTTCATTCTACTCAAATATTGTGTTTAGAAGAATTTCCTGAGTCATATATGGACACAAATGAGTGCAAGTTTTTTGGTCGAATGGGCAAATAAGGATCCTTTTAAAGCTTCATTATGTCTTGCAATACTTAAAAGTTTTTCATGAATGGAATTCAAGGTCTTTTCCCATCTTTATAGACTCTCATCTAAGATCCTCATTAGCTTAGACTCCTAATTCTTGTTTAAGACTTTTACATTGTTTGGATTGGATTGATGCAAAAATTTTCGTTGGGTAAAAATGGGAGTATGAGATCTTAATTTCCATGTCCTTTATTGTCATTCTATTGCTGTTGATTTGTTAAAATATTCAAAGTTCCTTTACATGACGTATAAGGAGTTAAAATGGGCATCTAGTCTACAGTGCATGAGAAAGGATTTTGGTCAGTTATTGCATGTTCTGAAATGAGCATAGACCTCCTAAATTGTTTTGTTGTGTGGTTCTAACTGATTTAAAATTTGCAGTCTTTGACAGGGGATTCTGTAATTTTAGTTTTCTAACTTTGTATCTGAAGTTGTGGTCTTTAAGTTTCGTTTCTGACATTTGGTCCAATTCTTGTGTTTTCAAATAAAGGAAAAAGAAAAAGGAAAAAAAAAACCATAAAAGGCTCATCTTTTGGGGGTATGTACTAGTATTTTGGCCCTTGCAAAGCACAGGCTAGTGTTGTTGCCGGTTTTCTTGTAACCTTTATGTATGTTAGTCTTGTTCATTGTTGTGGAATTCCTGTTCTTTTTTTTCTTTGTTAAATTGTTTTTATTTTTAGCTTATATCTTTTGTTTTGTTTCCTTAAATTAGTATTGTTTTAAATTCAAACAATTGTTTATTAGTTTCAGTCTCACAAATCTATGATCTATTTTATGTTTCCTTTTATTTTACTAAGTTTGATACCTAATTTTGTTTAAAACATAAACAATCAATAATACTAAATAGGTAACTCTAAGAACAACTACTGTATTTGAAATAATTGTGATTACCCATTGACACCAAATGATAGAAAATAATGTTTGCTAAATCCAACATATATTCCAAATACAATTTTTAGACTTAAATGCGATAAATTCAACATATTTTCCAAGTAATAGTTAAAATTTTGCAAATATAAATAATTAAAAGATCACAGTTACTCTATCACAAACATGTGGTAAACAATAATTCGTTGTTAAAAAGAAAAGTTACTAGCGATTTCTATGAGAGAAACAAATGATTAGTAAAAACAATGAAGATATATTCCAATATCAAATATATCAACTCAAAAGTAAAATATGATTTTGATTAAAACTTCATTTACAAACATGCATACATATATAGTCATATCAACATATTCAAAATTAAAATCATATTAGAATAATTCTGGGAATGAGTAGGGATGAGCAAAAGGTTTGTTCGGTTGGCTTTAAACATTTTCGATTAAACCGAATCAAACCAAACTAAAAACTAAACCAAACCGAACCGTACCAATCCAAATTATTTCGGTTCAGTTCTATCGGTGTTTTCGGTTGATACGAGCACCACCAGACATTATGGCAGCAACCAAAGAAGATGCTCTCATCATGGGCGCAAATAGAATAAAAGAAGATATATATATAAAAGGGATTGAGGAAAGTACAAGAAATGAAGAAAATTAAAGAGTGAGATTGAAATTTATTTTGATAGCTATCTTAGATTTGTTTTATAGGAATGGCCATAACTAAGTTTTGAGTTAGTGGGAGATGGAGACAACTCTGATTAGATGCCTCCCCCCCCCCAATTTAATGTATGACATCTATCTTTGGGAAGCAGTCACATAGGTTCATTTAGTAGGTTCCATTGCAAAGAGTAACAGAAATGAGCTCATTGAATATGATAGCGGGTTCTCATTGAAAATCTTGAAGACCGGCACTATCAACAAAGGATCGGTCGGTTCAATGTATTCGAGTGTATAGACGTGTAACGACACGAATCGGCCAATGCAAAACCGAACGAGCTGGCAATTTGGTTGATCGGTTTATCAATTCGAACCGAAATTTGCTCACCCCTAGGAATGAGAAAGGTTTTGCATTTGGCCGTAAAACATTTAGCACAAATGGATGCAAATAACAAATGCCCATAAGCAATTAGTAACTGAATGCTGCAAAATATAAAAATCACTGACAATAATACCGGCGTTTCATATTAAATGCACACAAAGATTAGCAAAAATATCTGGATCAAATTAAATCCGAAAAATTTAAGAGTGCATAATCATCAATATTGTCCATAAGCTATTAAAACTCCAAAACACCCATTGATTTTCACCAACTTCAAGATCATCTTCTCCTCAACTCTTAACTCCT
This sequence comes from Asparagus setaceus, assembly GCA_012295165.1. Classification (NCBI taxonomy): domain Eukaryota; kingdom Viridiplantae; phylum Streptophyta; class Magnoliopsida; order Asparagales; family Asparagaceae; genus Asparagus; species Asparagus setaceus. Next base: position 74,983,370 of record CM022702.1, read on the forward strand.
CTTCACGCCCTCGCCTTCTTGAAACTCTATAACTCCTTTGCCTTCAAGCAAAATCTTTTTGTATTTTGTGATGCCTCCATAGCAGAACATAACTCATGCTTCTGGCTAATAGCACTAAAGCTATTCAAGCGTGGTTCTAACTGATTTAAAATATGCAATTTTTTACAGTGAATTCTGTAATTTTAGTTTTTTAACTTTTTATTTGAATTTGTGGTTTGACTTTTATTTCTTACATTTGGTCCAATTCTTAAGTTTTCAGATAAAGAGAGGAAAACCCGTAAAAGGTTTATCTTTTGGGACATGTATGTGCACTAGCACCTTCAATCAAAATCTTCCTAATATGGAGCAACACTATATGTGATCTTACCACTAAAACTCCCCATGGTCCTCAGTTAATTCACTTGGAAAGGTAGAATAATAGGAGTTTTTTTTTCGTTGCCAATTATGTGATGTGATGAACTCATTACCTCTTTTTAATATTTTTAAAAGAAAATTTGTGCCTAGACCTTGAAATGAAGTTTCCCATGTGACTATGCCTAGTCGAATTTTGGGCTTGTGCTTAGGCCCCAAATACAAGCTTTTAATGTGTTTAACCCCTTAATCCTTATACCTCATTATACAGTTACATGTCATCAGAGAGAGAAAAAGTGAAATTTTCTCTCAAAACTACCATCATCACATTAATAGGCTGTCAGTTAACAAAACTTTCGTGGTAACTGTGCCCATCACCATCTCTCTCTGCCCTCTCTCATTCGAAATTCCAACAGAGAGAAAAATCCCCCCTTCCTCCTTTCTTCTAACTTCCTCCTCAAACTAGAGCTAGGGTTTTGAACCCGAAAGAATGGTCGAAATCCCTAGGTCAAAGAAAAAGAAATGCAATTCCCCTAACAAGGAAGCAAATAATGATGATTTCAAAGTCGATTGGTGCTTGAAATGTGCAGATGAGGCTGCGGCTGAAGACATCGCAAATGTCGTCCGTGTAATTATAACTCCTCAAGTTCCCCTTGTATTTGGACTGCCTACTATTGATGCTAGGGAACCTTCCTTACTGGAGACCTATTATGTTTCCCCGTAGTCGAAGAATAATGGTGAGGACCCACCGTCGAACAACGATGAGGTGACAAAGAACAACAACTTCATACGGTCTTTGGATGATAGTAACATTGAAGAAGCTACCAGGACTGTTGGGCATGCAAAATGCAAAACCAATTCGTAAAGGCTAAGTGCCAATGCATAAGTTTCTAGGAAAAAAAAGAAGTCGTGTTCTTATTTTGGCATGATGTGTTTGAAATGTAGTCTTACATATATATGCTCTTGGGAAGAATCCCGCTTCAATAAGGAGTGTGAATATTGTAGTATTATAGTATTACATGTATATATATATATATATATATATATATATATATATATATATATATATATATATATATATATATATATATATATATATATATGCTATTGGGTTTGAAATATAGTCCCTTAATGTCGATTTTGTAGCATAACTATCGGGTTTAGAGCGGATCTTGTTAATTCTAAAATTGTATTGTTAAACTTATCCTTATATTGATAAGTTTGTTATGAAATTGTCAATTAGTTTAGTTAAATACAAAATTTAATAGCTTCTTGTTATGTTTGAATCATATTGATGAAAGATAAAAGTTATAGGTTAATATATGCTACTAGGAAGAATCTCGCTTCAACAGTGTGTGAATATTATAGTATTACATGTATATATATATGCTATTGGGTTTGAAACATTGTTCTAGGGAGTAGTTCATAACAATCGCATATGCTCTTGGATGTATTAATTCAATTTCTTTCATAAAATCATTCCATTACCTTTCTTGTGTACTTATAGTGTCTTGTTGCAACAAGTATCGTATCCTTCGACTTCAATCCAACATCCCTAAGCTTCAATCTGAAGTTCTCTACAAGATGTAGTATACATCTAGAGTGAAGGGCCTCACGGAATTTTTTTCTCCGCGGCTTCTCTAGTGCCCTTGTCCGTGTAAGATACTATGACTAGCGGTGAGGAGAATTGTACGGTTTACTCCTTTCATAAACTATAGATCATAGTCCTTGTAAAAACCAGGTCCAATTATCTAAATTTTATTGATCGCATATGCAGCTAATGAAAATATCCCCTGATTGTTGTCATATGCTAAGGCACTCAAAAGAATCCCTTTGTATTGATCTTTCAAAAAAGTCACGTCCAAAAAAATAGGGGTCCTACATCCAACCGAAATCATTTATGCAAGCACTGTAACATATGAAGCCGTGAAAACCTTCTCTCTGTTCAACATCAATATAGCTCCAGCACCTCCCTTACCATGTCTTCATACCTAGGACCATGCAGAATAATTAAATATTTAAAAAAAGTATATTATTAGCATCAGAATTTAACGCCTAAATCATTTAATTAACATCTAGAGAATATATTCAACAATATTCAGCAAAACTTATCCTCTAATAAACAGATTTAACAACTTATTCTTAAGCTTGTAGTTCTATATATATAATTAACAACTAATTGTTGAAGTTAACCACGGCCTTTTAATTTTATAAGTTAAATATAAATTCAGTAATCTTAGGTAAGTTTTTACCATCTAAGTTGATCGTTTGCTTCATAAGCATCACTATACTTCTCTTCTTGAGCCCTTTCTTTACCCCACCATATTTTACTGTATTCAATCCTAAGGCCATATTAGAGTATTTCTTTTTGTATATCAATTGGGTGGATAAGCGGCTTAACTTCAACAGTAATTGTGCAATGATGAATCTGCGTGATCCGTAGATGACACGTGTGTTTTTCCATGTTGCCCATGTCGGTCCACGAACTTCATTATAACAAGTTTCGATACATGCTTCTCGGAGAAGCAAACAACATCTAAGGGTAGCTATTAGTGTATTTTGGGCTTGTGCTTGGGCCCCAAATACAAGCTTTTAATGTGTTTAACCCCTTATACCCCATTATCGGTTACATGTCATCAGAGAGAGAAAAAGTGAAATTTTCTCTCAAAACTACCATCATCACATTAATAGGATGTCAGTTAACAAAACTTTCATGGTAACTGTGTCCATCACCATCTCTCTCCGCCCTCTCCTCTCATTCGAAATTCCAACAGAGAGAAAAATCCCCCCTTCCCCTTTCTTCTAACTTCCTCCTCAAACTAGGGCTAGGGTTTTGAACCGAAAGAATGGCCGAAATCCCTAGGTCAAAGAAAAAGAAATGCAATTCCCCTAACAAGGAAGCAAATAATGATGATTTCAAAGTCGATCGGTGCTTGAAATGTGTATATGAGGCTACGGCTGAAGACATCGCGAATGTCATCCGTGTAATTATAACTCCCCAAGTTCCCCTTTTATTTGGACTGCCTACTACTGACGCTAGGGAACCTTCCTTACTGGAGACCTATCATGTTTCCCCGTAGTCGAAGAATGATGGTGAGGACCCACTGTCGAACAATGATGAGGTGACAAAGAACAACGACTTCATACGGTCTTCGGATGATAGTAACATTGAAGAAGCTACCAGGACTGTTAGGCATGCAAAATGCAGACCCAATTAGTAAAGGGGCGAAGTGCGCTTCGACAGACAGTGTTTCTAGGAAAAAAAAAGAAGTCTGTGTTCTTATTTTGGCGTGATGTGTTTGAAATGTAGTCTTACATATATATGCTACTGGGAAGAATCCCGCTTCAATAAGGAGTGTGAATATTGTAGTATTATAGTATTACATGTATATATATATATATATATATATATATATATATATATATATATATATATATATATATATATATATATATATATATATATATATATGCTATTGGGTTTGAAATATAGTCCCTTAATGTCGATTTTGTAACATAACTATCAGGTTTAGACAGATCTTGTTAATTCTAAAATTGTATTGTTAAACTTATCCTTATATTGATAAGTTTGTTATGAAATTGTCAATTAGTTTAGTTAAGTTCGAAATTTAATAGCTTCTTTTATGTTTGAATCATATTGATGAAAGATAAAAGTTATAGGTTAATATATACTACTAGGAAGAATCTCGCTTCAACAGGTGTGTGAATATTATAGTATTACCTGTATATATGGTATTGGGTTTGAAACATTGTTCTAGGGAGTAGTTCATAACAACTGCAGATGCTCTTGGATCTATTAATTCAATTTCTTTCATAAAATCATTCCATTCTGCTACGGTGTACTTATAGCGTACTGATTGCAGCAAGTGTGCGTATCCTTCGACTTCAATCCAACATCCCTAAACTTCAATCTGAAGTTCTCTACAAGATGTAGTATACATCTAGAGTGAAGGGCCTCTGGGTAAAAAAATTTCTCACAGCTTCTCTAGTGCCCTTGTCCGTGTAAGATACTATGACTAACTGGTGAGGAGAATTGTACGGTTTACTCCTTTCATAAACTATAGATCATAGTCCTTGTAAAAACCAGGTCCAATTATCCAAAGTTTGTTGATCGCATATGCAGCTAATGAAAATATCCCCTGATTGTTGTCATATGCTAAGGCACTCAAAATAATTCCTTTGTATCGATCTTTCAAAAAAGTCACGTCAAAAAAAAGGGTCCTAAATCCAACCGAAATCATTTATTCAAGCACTGTAACATATGAAGCCGTGAAAACCTTCTCTCTGTTCAACATCAATATAGCTACCAGGATTCATCTCCCTTGCCATGTCTTCATACCTACGACCATGCAGAATAATTAAATGTTTAAAAAGTATATTATTAGCATCGAATTTAGCGCCTAAATCATTTAATTAACATCTAGAGAATATATTCAACAATATTCAAAAAACTTATCCTCTAATAAACGATTTAACAACTTATTCTTAAGCTTGTAGTTCTATATATATAATTAACAACTAATTGTTGAAGTTAACAATGGCCTTTTAATTTTATAAGTTAAATATAAATTCAGTAATCTTAGGTAAGGTTTTACCATCTAAGTTGATCGTTTGCTTCATAAGCATCACTATACTTCTCTTCTTGAGCCCTTTCTTTACCCCCACTATATCTTACTGTATTCAATCCTAAGGCCATATTGCGAGAGTATTTCTTTTTGTATATCAATTGGGTGGATAACTGGCTTAACTTCAACACTAACTGTAATTGTGTAGTGATGAATCTGCGTGATGCCGTAGATGACCTGTGTGTTTTTTCCATGTTGCCCACATGTGCTAGTCCACGAACTTCATTATAACAAGTTTCGATACATGCTTCTCAGGAGAAGCAAACAACATCTAAGGGTAGCTATTAGTGTACTTGTATCGGCAAGCAACTCAAACACGTCTTGGTTCATTCTTCTCAAAATCATATTCAAACTTCTTTGCAATTGAAACGTATTGTAATGCTAATCTTAGCTCTTTTTCACTATCAAATTGTTGTCCAACATCAGTTAGTGCAGTGTGCCACCTTGAAGGAATTTTTAGTGTATCATTAATCATATCCTCTATCATCATAACATGTTCACCAAGCGGGTTATCATTAGGAATATGTTCCGAAGTTGATTTACCAGCGGGTGTTGGATCTGAAGATTGATAATTCAATGTCGGAAAATTTTGTCCACATACAAATTATAAGATAGATGAAATAACCAATACAAGCATACTAATTTATGGGTTAATCAACAACTAAAACATAAATTTAACATCTATTATTCTAAGTTAACACTCTAGAAAAGAATATTAACATCTTTGATTTATATTTAACAGGAATATCTTAGATTTAATATGTTCTACATGAAATTAATATTTATTTCTCAAAATTATTATTTTTTACAAAGAACAAACAACTTTCTTATAAGTTAAATGGTGACTTACAAGTTTTGAGGTTCTTTACGGGTGGTTTGGGCACTGGAAGTCCCTTTCTCTATAGTAGTGTAAAGATTGATATTTGTACATTTTAAGTTACGAGCGTGTTCTACCATACACTTCAAATCATCATTGTTTTCAATGAGAAAATTGAGATTGCGTTGTCTTTAAGATTTATATTTCAAGGATAGGGCATCATATGAGACTTTCAATCTCTCCGACACATCAAACTTCCTTTCAAGAAAGGTCGTTGATGAATTTACCTTCAGGAAAATAGCCTCCTCGCGTAAGGAAATCACACATGAGAGGCTTCTCCTTCATTTATGAAGGGGGTATTGGTGAATAAATAAGAGAATTTTAGGACCTATTTACTGCTTGAAAATATGGAGATCCCCTCAATATTATGAGAGCAATAATGAAAGGAAGTATCAAAAATTCCCTCCAAAATCCATCCTTAGTCTATGTATAATCAGCCGAGATCACTTCACATTTAATGCGATGGAGATATACTGCCCACGAGCATGTGTTTTTCGTGGGGGCGGAGATTCAGCAGATCTTGGATCGGAGGGGTAGTCTGGGGATTTTAAGAAAATACAGTATACAAGTTGTATACTGGTGAAGTGGAGGGCCTAACAACATTGATTCTTCCATTTTGGGGCCTAGGCACAAGCCCAAAATTCGGCTGGGCTTAGTCATGTGGGAAAATTCATTTTGGGGTCTGGGCACAATTTTTCCATTTTTAAATTGTATGGTGTAACTCAGTACCTCTTGAAACTTACATTGTCAATTTCATATCAGATAACCGTTGTGCCAAAAGCTTGAACCGACAGCAATGTCTAGTAAATGGATCCAACCTTTCCCAAATTTGTAACTTGGATACATTTTGCGGGAAGGAGGTGAAGGAGATACCGACATATTTTTTTTATGGATACTGCAAGGGGATTACCCACTCTGCAAGGTATGACTCATGCTTTCTAGATTGTCTTAGATCCTTGATAACGTTTTGATCCTCTTCAATTCTCATGCTGCTAATAGTTGTTCTGGCACGTTATACTTGGTTGTTATTTGATACAATTATGAATACAGAGTTAAAACTTTTAGGTGTTGGTGATTTTATCCTGGACTCAACTATGTTGACTATAAAAACGACCTCTTTCTTCAAATTCCAGTAATGCCCTCTCTTTAGGAAGACTTGTAGTTTTTTGATAGGATTCTATTCTGGATTTTGTACTGCAATGCAATTTAAAAGGTCAAGGAGTTGAAATTTTCATTGTTCTCAAATTTACAGCTTACATGTGTTAATTAGTCACTGCGAGTTCTTCTGAACTAACTACTATATGTTATATCACTCATAAAGTGTAAATCCAGCTTATTATGTTTTTAGCTTGGCACAAAGTTTCAATACATTACTGACTGCTGTCTCCCTTTGCATTTTCAGTTCACAAAAGCAAACAGCAGGCACAAGCATTGAAATGTTGTGGATAATCAACATCCCCTAACGAGATCACGTTTACATTGGAGCTGATCTTTTGAAATCTTAACTGCTTGAAGATTGAATTTACATTATTTGCCTTGTCAATGGCAACCAAATAAAGAATTGCGCGAGGAAGAAATAAAACGACATATAAATGACAGTGAGACTGTGACGGAAAGATTGCTTTTTCACATTGGAAATTAACGTTGCAATACTGTATTGATATAATTTCTTGTACCGGTATTCATGAAATATAACAGGTGAAATATGCCCTAAATTGTGAAATACGAGGAGATTTTCCTTGGTTCCATCATTGCCTTATCATTTTCCTTAAATATAAGAAAAGTTCTCTGGAAATGTCCATGAATTTTATATGAAGTTTTTAAAATATGCTAAAGTCAAAGCTAAATCAGTCAATTCCAGCAGTCTTCTAAGGTTGGAGTATGGCTTTGCATAGAATGACAGTCCTTATCAGTTACTGACTATGTTACCGGGTACTTTAATTATGAAGCCGTACCCGTACCCGACACTTGCTCCTACCCAAACTTGATGGACACTCTTTGAATATATGCATACATTTTTTTAGACATGTGCTCAAATATATGATATATCTTTCAATTTAAAACACTTGTCAAAAAGCTCTTGGACGTATATCTCACACTTACACAATACTCACATCCATTTCTTGAAATTCGTTAGATATAAGTCGGGTTCGTTTTAGCCCATACCAAGTCCAAAAATGTGATTTTAAAGGGTGTCTTTGAGTTTCTAGTTCATATATGAGTAGCTTCGATTTATAATAATCAACATAATAAAATAAACTTAAAAACATGATTTGAATTTTAATTCTAGTAATAGGTGAATTGAATAAATTATTAATATATATATATATATATATATATATATATATATATATATATATATATATATATATATATATATATATATATATTATATATATATATTATATATATATATATATATATATATATCTTGCGTGAGATCCAGGTGAAATCAAGATGCACACAAATCTCAAAGTGGGCTTTATATCTTTCGGATCGAGCAGCATCAGATGGATAGAAAAAGTTGGTGGATGACTATTCCTATCAACTTAAATTTATAGAAGCTTTATATATATATATATATATATATATATATATATATATATATATATATATATATATATATATATATATATATATATATATATATATATATATTATAAACTTAAGTTTATAATGAATAGTGGTACTTTTTTACACATGTCCTTTCTAGATTCTGCTTTGGGATCATTGAAGATATAAAAGTAGGCTTTGAGATTTGTGCATCACAAATCTCAAAAGAAAATGAATGGATAAAAAGTTGGTCACCTATTCATATAACTTTTAAGTTAATAGAGGCATATATATATATATATATATATATATATATATATATATATATATGAAAAAAAAAGAATATGAGAGAGAGAGGACCGTTTAGTAAAAGTAATTTCTGGGTCAAACTGCAATCTACATTCCCATGGATGTATTATTGGGATGTTTTCAAAAATTTATCTTTAAGATTAATGGGTAAATTTCATTTAATTAAATTAGCCGCACCTCATATTCTTTTATATATATATATATATATATATATATATATATATATATATATATATATATATATATATATATATATATATATACACACACACACCCTATATTTTATAATTTTTTAGGTGTCTCCTACCCGCACCCGTATTGATACTAGTTTTCATGCAACTTAGGTTACTGATTATAATTTATTTTTTCTTTGAACTTGTTGTTTATGATAAGTATTGAAAAACAAGGAATCTTTTGAATGGGGAAAAACCACAATCAAGACACAGTAAATAGCTGGAAATCGATTTACATAAATAAAATTACACAGTTTTACAACCATACACAATCATATGCAAGTTCGTGAACCCCTCCTTTCCATTTACAAGACAAAAGTGGGTGTGCCATATTCATGCTGATTGTGGATGCAATACAAAAGCGTGAGCTAGTTCCTTCTCCTTCTGAGAGCTTTCATGTTGACAAATTCCCTCTCCCCCAAAAGAATAGAATTCTCTCTCCATGAAAGCCAAAACAGAGAAAAGGAAAGTTAAGGTACAAAGTGTTACAGATTGATATCTCTTATGATTCCTCTTCTTCTGGAGTAACGCCCTCAGCCTCTTCTGCCGGAGGAGCCTCACTTAAGTCCAGACCCTCCGTTGGCAAGTCTGATGTCAGCGGCCCTAGAATCCCCTCCGAACTCAGACTCAATCCACTCTGCAACAAGGTTAAAGTGAAGTACATATCAGTCTTTTGGTACACAATCTAAATAAAGCAGACATAACTTCAAGGATAAAGCTTGAAGCTTGGGCTGGCAATCTTTTGAACACGCCATCTATATCCATAATTATAATTCATAGTAATGATTATCTAAGCGCTTGGGATAATCAAATTATACCGACTTCTAACACTTCTTGCTAGGAAGCTGGCGTGTTCTCTTGGGATTTGGATCCTCTCCACTACTAAAAAGTAATGGAGAGACCATTGCTTTCACAATAGCTGTTGACTGATTAATGGAAGGTAGTGATTTGTCTTATTAAGTGTAAAATAGGAACGGATGCAATTCATAAAGTTGTGATAAACGTTATTTTTGGAATGGATTACAATTGCCCATCACCGTCAATTAAATAATCAACGGTTTGCTCTTAATTACTTTTTGGTAGTGAAGAACTGGAGATGATCCAAATCCTGAAATCTCTCGCGACTATCAAATTCTATAGAATTCCATTTTTCTGGATAGTTGTTGTGTGCGCATAATTTTAACACTTTCCGATAGCAAGTTATTTGTGAGAGTGGGTGGTGGTTGTGTAACCAATGACTACCAAATATCAACTCTAAAGGTAGACTATAGTTGTATTAAATCAAATTATAAATTATTTTAAGAAAGAAGTACATATGTTTATGTAGCTCATCTCTATTTTATAAAAATCAAATTATAAACTAAAGGTAGACTATAGTTGAACTTAAATCAAATTATAAATTATTTTAAGAAAGAAGTACATATATTTATGTAGCTCATCTTTATTATATCTCCGATGGGAAAATTTTCTTCTTATCTTTTAAAGTTTCACAACAATCATCTTTAAAGTAGGGTGACAATACGAAAACAACCTTTAAAGTTAGATTAATACACAAACCCTTTAAAGGGGATTCCAGTGGCAATCAACCATCTTGGCCTTTAAAATGTTTATTATGCTTAGGCTGACCTTACTGAGGTGGGCAAGAAGATTGGGTTAATGGAAGATGAAAACAAAAGGTGGGAATGTGAGAAAAAAAATAGGGTAAATTACACTAAACCCCCAAAAACTTTCAGCATTTTGCAGTAAACCCCCAATAGCTTTCAAAATCGCACAAAACCCCAATAAGTTTTTGGAATTGCAGAAAACCCACAACAAGATTCCAGGTTTTACAGATAACCCCCATAAATTAGAACCAAAAAAAGTTATTGGGGGTTTAGTGCAATTTTGAAAGTTATTGGGGGTTTTCTCAGGGGTTTAGTGATTTACCCAAAAAAATACTTACGATTTCAATGGAAATTTCACGGAAAATTGGTCAACTTGGATTGCTAGTGGAACCCCCTTCAAATGTGGTTCTGTATTAATTGAACTTTAAAGGTGATTTCATATTGTCACCCCATTTTTAAGGCGGTTTCTGCTAACCACCTTTTTTTTTAACTTTGAATGTTTTCCTTCATTGAGTGCAAGTCTCTGAGATTGTAGCAGATGAAAGAAAAGTGCCGACACTTGCACCACCTTACTATCTAACACAAAGAAGACTTTTCTAACACAATATCTCTAACAGTTCTTGAATCTTCAAAAGATCATGACTATATTAGTCATATATTCTCAGGCCACTTTTTCTTCAGTAGGCAATCATCAATTTAAAAGGCTGAGATTCTAACAAAATGCTATTAAATTATCTGCTTGCTGAAAAAGTAAGATAAATCTCATTTAAATTGCAAGGCTCCTAAAGGGAAGCAGTTACCTCAGGCTGAAATCTCAGCATATCAGCACGTGCCATTGCCTCTGCTTGAGCTATTCTCTGCCTGAAAGTCTGAGCCATCTCATCCGCCTTCAGAAAGAAATCAAACAAGAATACTCATAGTTAGTGGAGAAGACCCTCAACAAAACTGAATGGAAGAGTAGGATTCATATAGCCGACTCCAAAATTTTGGGACTAAGGCTTTGCCATTGGTTATAAAGAAATTTATAGTACCTTCTCAAAGACAAGCTTTGGATTGCGAATCATGTCACCAGGTGTTGGCTCCAACTTCTTTGTAGAAAGACTCACCCGCCCTCTTTCACGGTCATGGCTCAGTATCATAACCTTTTCATTTTAAAAAACAAAACAATCCAATTACATTAGAAAAATAGCATGGCAAGATTTGGCTTTGAGAAAATTGAAATTAAGTTACCTTGAGGGTGTCACCAGGTTGCAATACTGTTGCAATGTCAGAAACACGGTCATGACTGATTTGGCTAACATGGAGAAGCCCGTTAATTCCACCAATGTCGATAAAGGCACCATATGGCTTTAGGCTCTGAACTGTTCCCAAAACAACAGATCCAATTCCAAGCTGAGCTTGGCTATCAGCCATAGCCCTCCGATTGCTGAGGACAAGCCTAGATTGTTCCTCATCGACCTCCATGAATTTTAGAGGTATTTCCTTGTCTAGGAGCTCTTCTGCACTTGATTTCTGGTTAACAGTGAAACCAGACATACAATCATCAGCCAAGTGGTCATATGCTGGGGATTCAAACAAGTGTAAGCTTCACAAATGCCCCAAAACTGTGAGCCCTTTCCCATGAAATCCCTGAATTTTGCCTTTCCTAAACTCCCTAACTTTTTACGAAACCCCCCAACTTTTCCTACAATGAAATTTCAGGTTAAATTTACAAGATGACTTTCTCAACCAAATCCATTCAACTGAAGAGATATTTTTGTGCTTTAAGAGCCATTACACGGCTTTCTAAATTGCAACTAACCCTGGACAGTGATTATGCCGATGTTAAAGTTGGACGGTTTCGTTCGTGTGAATATTTAGGGGATTTGGCGGAAAAAATGGTTTTTTTTTGTTTTTTTGTTTTTTTTTTTTTTTTTGTTTTTGTTTTTTTTTTTGGTTCATGGGAAACAACCTAAAGATTTGGGGGATTTTGTGAACTTTTCCCTTCAAATAATTTTGGTAGAAGGAAGCAGATGAAAATGATCTAAAATATCTACATGGTTTATATAGATTAAAAAATGTCATAATAACAAAGTATTACTCATGCTTTACAAATTAAAATACTTGAGATGGCCTGAAATAAGAGTGCAGTACAAAGCACGAATGAAATGCTAAAATTGCAGAGTAGGGAAAGGAAATAACCGTTGATATCTGAGAAAATGGAACAAAACCACGGAGACCCTCTACAACAGCTACAACTCCTCCTTTGTTTCCCCCAATAACCTGTGTTCATAAAGATGGTAAACTAAATTAGAACAAATGAAGGAGAGAAAAAAAATTAAGGGAGAAAACGAAACATTCAATAGATCATTATAGAAATGCAACCAACACATAATGAGTAACATTTATCACATGATTCACATTATTGCTCACTTGGGATAGAAGATGTAACTATATGAGCAGGAAAAGGTACTAACCACCAGGGGCGGATCTATATGTAAACTTAGGGGGGGCAGGTGCACCCCTAAGGATATGAAAAATTACATTTTATAGCCTTCTAATATACAACTTGCCCTCCAAAGTTTAAGCATACTTGCAATTTGCACCCCAACCCTTAGTCATATAACCACTTAACAAACATGTAGCCCATTTGAACTTTAGCTCATTCAAGTATGGGAGTTTAGCCCATTTGTCAAGAATGTTATTTTTAAAATATGATGCATTAAAGCTGATAAAGTGAACTAAGTTGAATTCCCGTCAGACCATCAGGACTATAGTTTTGTAATATGATATTTTAAGTTCTGGGTAAATAAATACTTGTCTTCCATCCTCTAAGAGTTTTTTGGATCCACTAGTGCTAACCAGTCAAAAAGTTCAGTCAGTTGCACAATATAGGAGGGATGAACTCTGGACCCACAAAATATCAGCATTTTGCAAGATCTGATCTACAGAAGAAAATGAGGGTTACTAACATTTGCTAAACCTCTTTGTCTACTTTAGACTTTCTTATGTGTGCGATTCAGGCTTCATCACTCATAAATATACAAGCCCTAGTATTAAAAAGGCTTGTGTCTGCAAGTTAGAATATGCTGTGCCTAGTAGCAAAATAGGCCCTTAATAAGTATGCAAGCCTCGTTATATTTTAATAATACTTTAAAGCTAAGGATTTTATGAACAGAGCTTTGAAGAAAAATCTGTAACTTTTACTATTCTCATTGAGTCAATCTATTTGCTATGTAGAAGATACACTTCAGATGAAGTTTAGAGCATGCTCAATAGAAAATGAAACCTATATCCATAGATATCCACACTGCTTCACCCAATCTTGATAATATATGAAAGTCAAAACCTTTCAGAAGCTGAACATGAATGGAAAAGGCTGGTTTCCTATATAGATAGCAAGGCCAATAATAAAAATAGTGCCTATGAGAACATGATATATCCATTGATACACATGGTTGCGTGAAACTAAGAGTTTACTTTTTAGATAAATTTTTCCTGTCAACAATGAGATTGTTCATTCTGCAATAAAATCCTGATGGTCATAGTTGTTGATGTGAAACACTGTCGGACCTATGGCCTTGTTCATATGATTCTTCAGTTGAGTTTTCAAGATAATGTGATAAGCTTCCAGTCTCCATCCTAATAGTTAATAATCAACTGATTCATTATTATGTTTCCAGCATGATTATCTTTTGTTCATGTCAAGATGTAGCAAGACGGTGAACCAAATAATGCCAGGTTGAAGTTATAGAGTGTGTATACGCGTGTGCAATTTTGACTGTTCACAAAAAAATGGAGAAAGTCAATTGCAGAAGTCTAAATGAAATGAAAAAGGAACTCGTGATCCAAGAAACCCACCTTACCCTTGACAACAACATCTTCACTCTGAAGTTGTCTGCACCTTTCCCAAGCAAGATCGTATTGGATCGATCTTAGGCTCAAAACCAAACTATCATCTGCCTCGTTCTCACGGATTATGACAAACTCTTCAACTAAACCCGGGTATATGCCTGCCTCTTCTACATGCTTGATTTTGTGAATGCATGCTTCTTGAACAGGTAAGTAAGCTGAAGATTTAGCTGTCATGTCGACATGTGCTCCATTTTGATCGGTCATAAAAACTTTTCCTTTAACCTGAAAGCAGATGATTCATCAATCAATAAGCTATAAAGGAATACAAGGTACCAATTTAAAGCACAATGCTAGCATAATTGATACGACAGATGAAAACTCATATACAGAAAGGACATTTCAAAACCCATACTTGAATTTTAGATGTTTAAATTTAAACTTATAGCTAACAAGCTTATTTAGAATGACTTTTTTGTTAAAAAAGAACACTTAACCTACAAGCTTAAGACATTCAAATGTAATTCTAACTTACAACCAAAATTTAAGTCCCCACAATTTTCCTCCATTTATATTATCACATTAGAAGCCGAACTCAATGTAAACTGAAAGTATTGGTAAGCACCATTTTGATGAAACTATCCCTGCGAAACCTTAAAACAAACTGAACTTATCAAATCCTTTAATAAATTCACTCGAAAGAAAACCCTGAGAACTACCATAAAGCTCATAATTTGACACAACCCCACAACACTAGAAGCTAAATGCACGAACACCCATTTCCAAAAACTCTACAACTATCATATTTCCTCGCCACGGCCAACGATCAAACGGAGAAAAAGCTGCAATTTTACCAAAACTACAATCTAATGACAAGGGAAAAGGAAAATTTAAGTTGCCCCTGTGGAACATTCACACAGAATCCTCTAAAATTCACCAAAAATAAAAGCAGACAACAAAGCCCGCTTCCAAAAAAACCCTCCAATTCTCGAGCTTCCTCATCATGGGAACTGTCAAATAGAGGGAAAAAAAATTGAAGGGGAAAAAGGTGGGACCTTTGTGCCGATTTCGGAGTTGAAATCGTACTTCTCGAGCGCCGCATGGAAATCCTCGACGGTGAAGCCAACGCCCTCCATGGGGGCAGTGCGGCATCGATCGTAGGCGTCCTCGAAGATCTCCCTCAGCTTCTCACGCTCCTTCTGAGCAGGGGTGATGGCGACGGCCGCGGGGCCCACTGATGCGGCGGCGGTGATGACGGAGGCCCTCCTCGGCAGCGATGCGGGTTTTGAGAGGGGAGGGCAGCGGAGGCCGGAGAGCTGGTGAGCAGCCAAAGACGCCATTTTTATTTTTATTTTTATTTATTTATTTATTTTTGTCAGGAGCTCAGACTCGAGAGAGTTTGCGGGAACCAAGAGATGAAGTGAATGAAAAGGGCTCTTTATCCACCTCATCTTTTGTTCGGAGCTTCAGGGATTAGATAAGGTAGGAGATAAGTTTGCTTGGGCCAAACTGTTGTTAGAGGCCTCCATAGGTTTACGATTGGGCCTAGCTTCTATTGTACTTGGTGAAAGCTACTTTAATATCACATGGGCTTTTCAAATTGACTTATTGGGCCTCAACAAAGGTATTTCTTTGCCATCAGATAGTGAATCGCCTATAATATGCCATTAAATCCATTTCAAGATTGTATCGTCCACAATTTGGTTAGTCTCTCACGAATGCCAAGGTGCTGTATAATTAAGTTGGTCTATAAAAACCCACTATTAAAGCCCGCCACGCAAAGTTTTGCTGGACGTGTCCACATGTAGAATCCTGTCAGGGCCTATTATAGGCCCAGTTCTAGCCCAATCAACTGAGCCAACTTTGTACGGGCCTGTTTGTAGCCCCATCTGATTCTGATCTGTTGTGTTGATGTTGCACAACATATATGTCTTTTTGACTAGACTAGTGCACTAATTCAAAAGGCAGATCGTTATCATAATTAACTAGAATTGTTGAATAATCTGCCTCTACTAGTCTCAGAAGCCCGGGGAGTTTTCTTGGCAACGTGTTGGTCCGTTGGATATGAAAGCTTTTAAAAACGGAGTTAGTTGGGAAACTAGCGTGTGTAGAGCAACTTCACACTAATCCAATTAATGCATTAAATGGATTAGGGTTGAATCAAGGCAGAGGTGGTTCAAAAATAACCTAGTTTAGAGCCTCTTTTTGAACTAAAAAACCCAGTCTAATCTTGTACAAGTTTTTATCAAATACAATTTAAATCCTTATCCAAGTTAGCGGCTGAGTTGCCAGACTGGCGCTAACAAAAATCATAAAGTCCAAGGTTGGTTCAGCGTGTAAGAACGAAAGTGGGTCTTCATAAGATGCATTTAGGCCCACGGGGTTTGGGCCGGAAAACAGAGCCCAAAAATGAGACTTGCGAGGTTTAATCCTGAAATTTGAAATTTCTATTTTAACAAACAGCTAAGAGGCCGAAATCTGATATTATGGCCATACAAGTAAAATTGAGACGTGCAACAGTTTTAGTGCATGGTGCGCAGGTGCAGTCTCTGTCTACTCTCAAGTCCAACTACATTCAGACTGCTTACACGTGGGGCTTCAAGAGTCTCAATCTCAGCTCTTAAAGCTCCTCAGCAGGCCAAAGACCATTCACTACTCTATGTTATCAAAATTTGACAAGCTCGGAACCTTAGATTTATTTAGAATATACTAGGCTCATACTTGTCAAATTTATACAACCTTGAAGTTTCCACAGGCTATTATTCTACAAGAATCTTCAAAGTTTCTAAAATTCTCCACGTAAACTTTTAATCTACTATCGTGTCATGAGATGAAGTAAGCTACCTCAAAAGTAATCTTTCGTGAAACCATAGGGACAAAATCGAAAGTTACGAACACGGAAACTTTGAAAAATTATCCTATTAGACCGACCAAATTATATCCATTAGCACACTCCTTATTCCTAGATTAATTAACACCATTAAGTAAAACACGAACCCAAATCAGCAATATTAGCAACCTATTAATTGCTACCATCAAATTTGACTTCTCATGTAACAGAGGGATGAAATAACCACCTCACCGACTAAATTTTGCTAACGCGGAAACTTTGGAGAGTTATCTTATTTCACCGACCAAATTCTATCCATAAACATTAACGCACTCCCTTTCTTTGATTAGCACTAGCCAAAGTCTTTAGTCCTAACGTACGATTTGAGATTAGCTCAACAAAATCTTGGAAAATAACAGTAAACAACTTGGACCCTTTTGGACCCCATCTTTTCTTAATCTTAGAAACAAACCCTTGAATAAGTCACTAATTCCACCAACCCTATTGCATTAAAAAAAAACTCTAAATGCGGCGGCGGTGATGACGGAGGCCCTCCTCGGCAGCGATGCGGGTTTTGAGAGGGAGGGCAGCGGAGGCCGGAGAGCTGGTGAGCAGCCAAAGACGCCATTTTATTTTTATTTATTTATTTATTGATTTTGTCTGGAGCTCAGACTCGAGAGAGTTTGCGGGAACCAAGAGATGAAGTGAATGAAAAGGGCTCTTTATCCATCTCATCTTTTGTTCGGAGCTTCAGGGATTAGATAAGGTAGGAGATAAGTTTGTTTGGGCCAAAGCGTTGTTAGATGCTTCCATAGGTTTACTATTGGGCCTAAACTGTATTTATTGACTAATACGTGGTGAAAACTAGTGTAATATCAAATGGGCTTTACAAATAGACGCCTCAACAAATGTATTTCTTTGCCATCAGATAGTGAATCGCCTATAATATGCCATTAAATCCATTTCAAGATTGTATCGTCCACCATTTGGTTAGTCTCTCACGAAAGCCAACGTGCTGTATAATTAAGTTGGTCTATAAAAACCCACTATTAAAGCTCGCCTCGCAAAGTATTGCTGGACGTGTCCATATGTCGAATCCTGTCAGGGCCTATTATAGGCCCAGTTCTAGCCCAATCAACTGAGCCAACTTTGTACGGGCCTGTTGTGTAGCCCCATCTGATTCTGATCTGTTGTGTTGATGTTGCACAACATATATGTCTTTTTGACTAGACTAGTGCACTAATTCAAAAGGCAGATCGTTATCATAATTAACTAGAATTGTTGAATAATCTGCCTCTACTAGTCTCAGAAGCCCGGGGAGTTTTCTTGGCAACGTGTTGGTCCGTTGGATATGAAAGCTTTTAAAAACGGAGTTAGTTGGGAAACTAGCGTGTGTAGAGCAACTTCACACTAATCCAATTAATGCATTAAATGGATTAGGGTTGAATCAGGGCAGAGCTGGTTCAAAAATAACCTAGTTTAGAGCCTCTTTTTGGACTGAAAAAACCCAGTCTAATCTTGTACAAGTTCTTATCAAATACAATTTAAATCCTTATCCAAGTTAGCGGCTGAGTTGCCAGACTGGCGCTAACAAAAATCATGAAGTCCAAGGTTGGTTCAGCGTGTAAGAATGAAAGCGGGTCTCCATAAGATACATTTAGGCCCACGGGTTTGGGCCGGAAAACAAAGCCCAAAAATGAGACTTGCGAGGTTTAATCCTGAAATTTGAAATTTCTATTTTAACAAACAGCTAAGAGGCCGAAATCTGATATTATGGCCATACAAGTAAAATTGAGACGTGCAACATTTTTAGTGCATGGTGCGCAGGTGCAGTCTCTGTCTACTCTCAAGTCCAACTACATTCAGACTGCTTACACGTGGGGCTTCAAGAGTCTCAATCTCAGCTCTTAAAGCTCCTCAGCAGGCCAAAGACCATTCACTACTCTATGTTATCAAAATTTGACAAGCTCGGAACCTTAGATTTATTTAGAATATACTAGGCTCATACTTGTCAAATTTATACAACCTTGAAGTTTCCATAGGCTATTATTCTACAAGAATCTTCAAAGTTTCTAAAATTCTCCACGTAAACTTTTAATCTACTATCGTGTCATGAGATGAAGTAAGCTACCTCAAAAGTAATCTTTCGTGAAACCATAGGGACAAAATCGAAAGTTACGAACACGGAAACTTTGAAAAATTATCCTATTAGACCGACCAAATTATATCCATTAGCACACTCCTTATTCCTAGATTAATTAACACCATTAAGTAAAACACGAACCCAAATCAGCAATATTAGCAACCTATTAATTGCTACCATCAAATTTGACTTCTCATGTAACAGAGGGATGAAATAACCACCTCACCGACTAAATTTTGCTAACGCGGAAACTTTGGAGAGTTATCTTATTTCACCGACCAAATTCTATCCATAAACATTAACGCACTCCCTTTCTTTGATTAGCACTAGCCAAAAGTCTTTAGTCCTAACGTACGATTTGAGATTAGCTCAACAAAATCTTGGAAAATAACAGTAAACAACTTGGACCCTTTTGGACCCCATCTTTTCTTAATCTTAGAAACAAACCCTTGAATAAGTCACTAATTCCACCAACCCCTATTGCATTAAAAAAAAAAAACTCTAAATTTTTAAATAGCAAAACAAGTCCAAATCAAATCTTTAAGGGTCATCTTTACAATTCAAGTAGACATAGTTTTTCTATACATCCAGGAAACACGCACGAATCTTGGCGAAAATGAGAGGCCGCGGTGTCATGTTCTGATTCCCCGGGCGGTGCTCCGACTCGACCCGGTCGCAGTCGACGGAGCCTTAAACCGTAAGGAATAGACTTCAATTGGGCCCGTAAGATGCGGTACCGTCACCGCTTTTTAATGTATCTAAATTAAAAATTTGTTGACTAAATTAATCTCTCTTTTCCCCTTTTAATAAGGAGGTGTAATTTTTTGTGCCTCACGTGGTGATCTTTCAGGGACTAGGGAGAAACATCTGGGTGACACGTGGCAGTAGCAGGGCCATAAGGGTCGTAACGAACACGACTCGGATCCGATAGGTTGTTGTTGACCTCATGTCATTTACCTCTCTAGTAACTTCTAAAGTTGGTTTTTAGTATGTAATTAGCAGTAATTCTTCTTTTGAAGTTTGTTGGAGAAATAAAGTTTTGTTGACTATTTTGTAGGGTTGTAAATTCATGCAATAGATATCAGTTACAGTTGCCGTCAACTATAAACGGATACTTCCTCAACACCACAAAAATAAATAATTAAATAAAACAATACAGTATCATTTCTATTTTAACAAACAGCTAAGAGGCCGAAATCTGATATTATGGCCATACAAGTAAAATTGAGACGTGCAACATTTTTAGTGCATGGTGCGCAGGTGCAGTCTCTGTCTACTCTCAAGTCCAACTACATTCAGACTGCTTACACGTGGGGCTTCAAGAGTCTCAATCTCAGCTCTTAAAGCTCCTCAGCAGGCTAAAGACCATTCACTACTCTATGTTATCAAAATTTGACAAGCTCGGAACCTTAGATTTATTTAGAATATACTAGGCTCATACTTGTCAAATTTATACAACCTTGAAGTTTCCACAGGCTATTATTCTATCCTCTACAAGAATCTTCAAAGTTTCTAAAATTCTCCACGTAAACTTTTAATCTACTATCGTGTCATGAGATGAAGTAAGCTACCTCAAAAGTAATCTTTCGTGAAACCATAGGGACAAAATCTAAAGTTACGAACACGGAAACTTTGAAAAGTTATCCTATTAGACCGACCAAATTATATCCATTAGCACACTCCTTATTCCTAGATTAATTAACACCATTAAGTAAAACACGAACCCAAATCAGCAATATTAGCAACCTATTAATTGCTACCATCAAATTTGACTTCTCATGTAACAGAGGGGATGAAATAACCACCTCACCGACTAAATTTTGCTAACGCGGAAACTTTGGAGAGTTATCTTATTTCACCGACCAAATTCTATCCATAAACATTAACGCACTCCCTTTCTTTGATTAGCACTAGCCAAAAGTCTTTAGTCCTAACGTACGATTTGAGATTAGCTCAACAAAATCTTGGAAAATAACAGTAAACAACTTGGACCCTTTTGGACCCCATCTTTTCTTAATCTTAGAAACAAACCCTTCAATAAGTCACTAATTCCACCAACCCCTATTGCATTTATAATTTCTTAATCCAATAACTCTTTTAATTTTTATTTTTAGTAGACTGTGCTAATGTGATTACATTACACATTCCACTGAGCTCCTGATAATCTTTAACCAATGATAGTCTGCCGTTTGCAATAGAGGTCGTTGACTCAGCAAATCCACGTGAGTCAACGACGCACGTGTTAGGCTAGTGTTTGCCCAACTCATGCACAGCATGCACGTAGGTTGTACAATCAGTGCAAATTAGTTAACCTCTACCTTTTTCGGGTGTCGGTTGGATTAAAACGATCGATCCAAATGCGGATTCGAGTTCAGTAAAACCAAAAATTTTACTGAAAACGAGCGTTATTGCACGTGCAAGTGCAATCAACATTTGAATCTCATTATTCTATTTTTATGTAAAAGAGTTAATTTAATAACATAAAGTATCATAGATATTTTAAAGATTTTTTACTAATATTTGTTCATTCAGTATGCAATATTTTATCTTATCTTCTTTGAAATTAACTATGGCATATATTTCAAATTGAATAATGATAAAATTTTCTTCGATACATCATTAAGAAGAGTATTTGTTCATATTTCATCTTCTGAGTATTCTATGAAATTATTTTTGAGCTAAGTATTTGGATATACCCTTTTGATAATATTTACACTTCTATAAATTGGAATTCTAATTATTTTTATATTTATATATATGGAAAATAACTTTATTATTTCATACTTATATCTTCTTGTAATATGTGATACAATAGATATTTAATTAGTAAGCTCTATGATATGCTCAAAAGTTCTAGAAATAAAGAAAGAGAAAAGAAAACAAAGAAAAAGATTTTGTATGAAATAACTAAATTGCCCTCATGTTTTTAGTTAGATGAAAGACAATTTTCTCATGTTTTTCAAAATTTTTCCTAGCCTCACTATGTTTTTAATATTCTAAAATATAGATAAAATCAGATCCTTCTTTCTTATTTGTTGCTGATTGCATTATTAACCTCCAATAGTTGTATACTGAGTTTTAGAGGAAAGTATGGCATAGGTTCCTTGAAACTAAGAACTGTATGCATCATATTAGGATAGAGATAATACTATTAAAATAGTAAACTTTCTCATATACTAGCACATTGGCACGCGATGCATGTGCAAAAATATTCAGTTATAGGATTAGTTTTATATTTTCATATAATAGTTTGATAATGATTTAATTTATGCAATTTTATTATGGAGCTCTACATAGAAAATGTATCTTAAATTGTTATTTAACAATTAAATCTATCCTTAACACAATTTTACTAAGTAGTTTCCTATAAGTGATTAAAATAAAAATAAAAATGGGGATATTGTAAGTTAATTATATGTGTATTGTCATTTCATGATTTGAAGGATTAATTTTAAAAACGTATGAGAACTGAGGAATCTAATAGCAATTTCAACAATTAGAGACTAATTTCAAACATCAAAATTTGAGGGAACAATATAAAACCCTTAAAGTTTTATTGATCTAGACATTTTATGCATTTCAAATAAAACAAAATATATCCATATGGGATTTATAATTTCTTAATCCAATAACTCTTTTTAATTTTTATTTTTTAGTAGACTGTGCTAATGTGATTACATTACACATTCCACTGAGCTCCTGATAATCTTTAACCAATGATAGTCTGCCGTTTGCAATAGAGGTCGTTGACTCAGCAAATCCACGTGAGTCAACGACGCACACGTGTTAGGCTAGTGTTTGCCCAACTCATGCACAGCATGCACGTAGGTTGTACAATCAGTGCAAATTAGTTAACCTCTACCTTTTTTCGGGTGTCGGTTGGATTAAAAACGATCCATCCAAATGCGGATTCGAGTTCAGTAAAAACCAAAAATTTTACTGAAAACGAGCGTTATTGCACGTGCAAGTGCAATCAACATTAGAATCTCATTATTCTATTTTTATGTAAAAGAGTTAATTTAATAACATAAAGTATCATAGATATTTTAAAGATTTTTTACTAATATTTGTTCATTTAGTATGCAATATTTTATCTTATCTTCTTTGAAATTAACTATGGCATATATTTCAAATTGAATAATGATAAAATTTTCTTCGATACATCATTAAGAAGAGTATTTGTTCATATTTCATCTTCTGAGTATTCTATGAAATTATTTTTGAGCTAAGTATTTGGATATACCCTTTTGATAATATTTACACTTCTATAAATTGGAATTCTAATTATTTTTATATTTATATATATGGAAAATAACTTTATTATTTCATACTTATATCTTCTTGTAATATGTGATACAATAGATATTTAATTAGTAAGCTCTATGATATGCTTCAAAAGTTCTAGAAATAAAGAAAGAGAAAAGAAAACAAAGAAAAAGATTTTGTATGAAATAACTAAATTGCCCTCATGTTTTTAGTTAGATGAAAGACAATTTTCTCATGTTTTTCAAAATTTTCCTAGCCTCACTATGTTTTTAATATTCTAAAATATAGATAAAATCAGATCCTTCTTTCTTATTTGTTGCTGATTGCGTTATTAACCTCCAATAGTTGTATACTGAGTTTTAGAGGAAAGTATGGCATAGGTTCCTTGAAACTAAGAACTGTATGCATCATATTAGGATAGAGATAATACTATTAAAATAGTAAACTTTCTCATATACTAGCACATTGGCGTCGCGATGCATGTGCAAAAATATTCAGTTATAGGATTAGTTTTATATTTTCATATAATAGTTTGATAATGATTTAATTTATGCAATTTTATTATGGAGCTCTACATAGAAAATGTATCTTAAATTGTTATTTAACAATTAAATCTATCCTTAACACAATTTTACTAAGTAGTTTCCTATAAGTGATTAAAATAAAAAATAAAAATGGGGATATTGTAAGTTAATTATATGTGTATTGTCATTTCATGATTTAGAATGTTCTAGAAGTAAGAAAGGAAAAAGAAAAGAAAAGAAAAGAAAATAAATGTTTTTCTAGAAATAAGAAAGGAAAAAGAAAAGAAAAGAAAATAAATGTTTCTCTTAATTATGTGTGTTCAATCCTATTCTCATGTCAAGATTTAGAATCTTCTAGAAATAAAAATGAAAATAAAGGAAAGGGAAAAAATTATTCTTGCAAAATTACCATTTTACCCTCCAAATTATAATAGGAAGGAGGAAAATGTCCACCACTCATCCAACTTTTACTGCCCCACTATGTTCATTATATAGTAGTACTATAGATAGATATGGAGGACGTTTCCTCTCTTCTATTGAAATTATGAAGGTAAAATTGTAATTTTATAAGAGAGAGATTTTTCTTTTCTTTTCTTATTTTTAGAGCATTCTAAATCATGACTTGAGAGTAGCATTTGAATTTATATAGCTAAATATTAAGAGATATGTAAGCAAGTGAGTTCAAATCCTATTCCATAATGCGATGTAGAATGTTCTAGAGATGAGAAAAAGTAAAGAAATAGGAATATTTATCTCTCTTATAAAAGTACAATAAGAGGTATTATTATAGATGTTGCAATTTAAATATAAAACGATAAGTTTCCTTTCTAAATAAATTATTAGATATATGTCAACGCAAAATATAATGATTGAATGAGGATTACTCCTTTTCATTTTAAATGGTGAGGTTTGGAAACAACTCTTAATAATTTTTATATTATTAGAAAATAAAATATTATCTACAATGATTTTAGTTGATATTTAAACAAAATTATAATCAATTTTCTCATGCTCCAATAACTTCATTCCCAGGTATCAAAGTTATACGAATATTACATCATTACATTTTTCAAAAATTACATTTTATAAACTTTAGATTATTTTTGGGCAAATTTAAACTTTAAGATATAAAACTTTACAAAATGAAAATTAGGATTATTTAAACACAATTAATCTTTATTATATTAAACTTAGAATAAATGCATTTAATATATATTGGATGTGCATTTGCACGTGCAGCATTGCAAGTTTGTATTTATTTTCTTCTTCTTTTTTTTTTGGAGGGTTGGGGTGTTAGTCAATTATAACTTTTCAAATACAATTGAGATCATTGTTAAGTAAGATAATTTTATGCAAGGGATATTTTAATGGGATAATGGTGGATAATTTTTAGAAGTGAGATATTTTGATAAAATGATGTGGGATAATTTGGAGTAATTAGAAAGTATATAATTATGTATTTTGATGATATGACACTTTAATTTATACATTTTGAAGCCTATCAATGTTAATTGATAATAATATAAAGTAATACTAATAATCTAATAAAAGAGTAACTATTAGTTAAATTATGTATAACCTTACTATTAATACTTATTATTATCAATGATCATGTAAAATGAACTATTCTATTACTAATCATGAAGTATAAATTAATTGTGCAACATCCTTGATAATCACAAATACTGAAGTATAAATTGATAATCGTGAAGTATAAACTAATTTCAGTCATATATCATAATGTATTCTAGCTTTAAATCCCTAATTTCCTAAATCAATGCAAGTTATCTTTGGTCAATAATTTTTCATCTCCACTCTTTCTCCATTCATACTAATCGAATTTGATGCACATGTTCCCATCATTATCTTATGCATTACTATTTACTAAATCTTCTCACAATATTATTGATTCTAGGTAAATATCTATTATTCATTATGGGTTATGTGTATGCATAAAGGGTTATTGATTACTTTTTAATCGATAGTA
Source organism: Asparagus setaceus (assembly GCA_012295165.1). Taxonomy (NCBI): domain Eukaryota; kingdom Viridiplantae; phylum Streptophyta; class Magnoliopsida; order Asparagales; family Asparagaceae; genus Asparagus; species Asparagus setaceus. Next base: position 75,009,524 of record CM022702.1, read on the forward strand.
CTTGTTCTAGTTTGTTATCATTTAGTTCTAAGTTGAAAAGTGGGATAATTGGGAGAGGAGAACTCATGGTTTTCTATATAGGTAGGACAATTAGTGGGATAATTTTAAAAATTATCACAGTTCAATCTCTATTAGAATTCTACTTGACTAATGCCTTAAAAATTATCACAATTCTAGTTCTAATTGATTAACACCATAAAATTTTATTCCACAAATTATCCCAGTTTTAATTTGGGTCCAAAATAAATAGAGTTGATCTACAGTTTGATCTTGTACATTGTCATAATATCCATAAGATATTAAAATGTCCATATTTAATATCTATCTTGATTTAGAAAAAGATATCATACATTCGCCTAAATATGGACATGGATCAGATTTGGGTGATCAATTATATTCATATACATCCATAGCGATTATTCCCAAAATATAATATTTTTCTCCAATTGTAAATCATGTTGAACAACTATAATAAAATTACAATGTGAACAATACCTCATTAATTATTAGTTATTAATTAGTTAAAGAGCAAAACATGCCTGCCTCACAAACCATAAAAATCATACCTCGTTTATCTCGTAATCTTTAGAAAAAGAAAGAAAGGGACACGTATACCCCTCTTAACGGGTTTCGGAAAACAAACACCTACATGGGATCCGTTAACCCAATAGGCTCACATTAAACTATCCTGTACCGACAACCGGCCTCAACGAAAAAGACCGAGGAGGCGTTGAATGAGAGAACTCAGGAAGCCCCCATTCTAGCTCCTTCTCCCCGTTCCCCAAACTACCCCTCTCCAGAATTTTCTTCCTCTCTCCATTCTCCTCTGTCCTTTTTCGTAATTTACTCACACCCCCCCTATTTCTCTATTTAAACCCGACTCCCCAACCCATTTCCGAGCATCAAGCATCAGCCACCTGCCTCCAAACAAATAACCTGTTTGCAAATAGCTCCCTCTCTGTCCTCGTCTGCAAATTCCCAACCTTCATCAACAATGGCTCCTACGATCATTAACAAGGCCTTGACGGCTTCTGGCGGATTCAAGAAGCCGGTATCGATGGTGCCCGTCGAGCCTATGTTACGTTCCTCGCCGGCGATGGTGATTATGTTAAAGGCGTGGTCGGCCTCGCGAAGGGGCTGAGAAAGACGGGAACGCCGTACCCGTTGGTTGTCGCGGTGCTGCCTGATGTGCCGGTGAGTCACAGGCGGCTGTTGGAGTCTCAGGGGTGTGTTGTCCACGAGATCGAGCCCGTGTACCCGCCGGAGAATCAGACTCAGTTTGCTATGGCTTATTATGTTATTAATTACTCCAAGCTTCGCATTTGGGGAGAGGTAATTAAGCATTGTCATTTACAAACAGCACTGATATTATGCGCTTTTTTGAATTCTCAAGACTAACTAAAGTACTGTGAATTATAAACTATTCTTTTACTACCAGAAATAACACAATTCTGAGTTCATTCACTATGAATTGCAATCAAAATTTATGAGTAGTCAATGATCACACACTTTTGGTTCACTTTCTATGTATGAGTTGTTAGAAAAGCAATTAAGAGATAAAGAAAGTTAAGTAAATGAGGGGTTAATAAATCCTCTCTAAAATAGATTAATTTTATCAAAGCGTTAAAAATTCTTTACAAGAGATAAAGAAAGTTAAGTAAATGAGGGGTTAATAAATCCTCTCTAAAATAGATTAATTTTATCAAAGCGTTAAAAATTCTTTACAAGAGATAAAGAAAGTTAAGTAAATGAGGGGTTAATAAATCCTCTCTAAAATAGATTAATTTTATCAAAGCGTTAAAAATTCTTTACAAGAGATAAAGAAAGTTAAGTAAATGAGGGGTTAATAAATTCCCTCTAAAAAAGGTTAATAGTTACTCCCTCTGAAAATAAAAATGGAACTTCTGAAAAATATATAATTTATGATATTTATGAAAGTTAATTTCTGTAACCCTTCTTTACTTGTCAAACACAAAAAGTTTACACTACATCTTGACTATCAAATCTAAATAAAATTAAACTATTTTTAACTTTTTATAAAGGATTAACTAAGTAAGTTCTTTTAACTGTTTTAAACCCATTGCTAAACCGCATCCGAAGTTAGCTTAATTATTTTTGCATTCGGTGGAAGGTATCTTTTGCTTCTTTGGCTGTCAACGGTACATGTTTAAAGCGAGTGAAATTTGTTAACTTGGGCTGCTAATTGTTGCAGTTTGAAACGAGTGAAATTTGTTAACTTGGGCTGCTAATTGTTGCAGTTTGAAACGAGTGAAATTTGTTAACTTGGGCTGCTAATTGTTGCAGTTTGAAACGAGTGAAATTTGTTAACTTGGGCTGCTAATTGTTGCAGTTTGAAACGAGTGAAATTTGTTAACTTGGGCTGCTAATTGTTGCAGTTTGAAACGAGTGAAATTTGTTAACTTGGGCTGCTAATTGTTGCAGTTTGAAACGAGTGAAATTTGTTAACTTGGGCTGCTAATTGTTGCAGTTTGAAACGAGTGAAATTTGTTAACTTGGGCTGCTAATTGTTGCAGTTTGAAACGAGTGAAATTTGTTAACTTGGGCTGCTAATTGTTGCAGTTTGAAACGAGTGAAATTTGTTAACTTGGGCTGCTAATTGTTGCAGTTTGAAACGAGTGAAATTTGTTAACTTGGGCTGCTAATTGTTGCAGTTTGAAACGAGTGAAATTTGTTAACTTGGGCTGCTAATTGTTGCAGTTTGAAACGAGTGAAATTTGTTAACTTGGGCTGCTAATTGTTGCAGTTTGAAACGAGTGAAATTTGTTAACTTGGGCTGCTAATTGTTGCAGTTTGAAACGAGTGAAATTTGTTAACTTGGGCTGCTAATTGTTGCAGTTTGAAACGAGTGAAATTTGTTAACTTGGGCTGCTAATTGTTGCAGTTTGAAACGAGTGAAATTTGTTAACTTGGGCTGCTAATTGTTGCAGTTTGAAACGAGTGAAATTTGTTAACTTGGGCTGCTAATTGTTGCAGTTTGAAACGAGTGAAATTTGTTAACTTGGGCTGCTAATTGTTGCAGTTTGAAACGAGTGAAATTTGTTAACTTGGGCTGCTAATTGTTGCAGTTTGAAACGAGTGAAATTTGTTAACTTGGGCTGCTAATTGTTGCAGTTTGAAACGAGTGAAATTTGTTAACTTGGGCTGCTAATTGTTGCAGTTTGAAACGAGTGAAATTTGTTAACTTGGGCTGCTAATTGTTGCAGTTTGAAACGAGTGAAATTTGTTAACTTGGGCTGCTAATTGTTGCAGTTTGAAACGAGTGAAATTTGTTAACTTGGGCTGCTAATTGTTGCAGTTTGAAACGAGTGAAATTTGTTAACTTGGGCTGCTAATTGTTGCAGTTTGAAACGAGTGAAATTTGTTAACTTGGGCTGCTAATTGTTGCAGTTTGAAACGAGTGAAATTTGTTAACTTGGGCTGCTAATTGTTGCAGTTTGAAACGAGTGAAATTTGTTAACTTGGGCTGCTAATTGTTGCAGTTTGAAACGAGTGAAATTTGTTAACTTGGGCTGCTAATTGTTGCAGTTTGAAACGAGTGAAATTTGTTAACTTGGGCTGCTAATTGTTGCAGTTTGAAACGAGTGAAATTTGTTAACTTGGGCTGCTAATTGTTGCAGTTTGAAACGAGTGAAATTTGTTAACTTGGGCTGCTAATTGTTGCAGTTTGAAACGAGTGAAATTTGTTAACTTGGGCTGCTAATTGTTGCAGTTTGAAACGAGTGAAATTTGTTAACTTGGGCTGCTAATTGTTGCAGTTTGAAACGAGTGAAATTTGTTAACTTGGGCTGCTAATTGTTGCAGTTTGAAACGAGTGAAATTTGTTAACTTGGGCTGCTAATTGTTGCAGTTTGAAACGAGTGAAATTTGTTAACTTGGGCTGCTAATTGTTGCAGTTTGAAACGAGTGAAATTTGTTAACTTGGGCTGCTAATTGTTGCAGTTTGAAACGAGTGAAATTTGTTAACTTGGGCTGCTAATTGTTGCAGTTTGAAACGAGTGAAATTTGTTAACTTGGGCTGCTAATTGTTGCAGTTTGAAACGAGTGAAATTTGTTAACTTGGGCTGCTAATTGTTGCAGTTTGAAACGAGTGAAATTTGTTAACTTGGGCTGCTAATTGTTGCAGTTTGAAACGAGTGAAATTTGTTAACTTGGGCTGCTAATTGTTGCAGTTTGAAACGAGTGAAATTTGTTAACTTGGGCTGCTAATTGTTGCAGTTTGAAACGAGTGAAATTTGTTAACTTGGGCTGCTAATTGTTGCAGTTTGAAACGAGTGAAATTTGTTAACTTGGGCTGCTAATTGTTGCAGTTTGAAACGAGTGAAATTTGTTAACTTGGGCTGCTAATTGTTGCAGTTTGAAACGAGTGAAATTTGTTAACTTGGGCTGCTAATTGTTGCAGTTTGAAACGAGTGAAATTTGTTAACTTGGGCTGCTAATTGTTGCAGTTTGAAACGAGTGAAATTTGTCCATTATTGCGCTGCGGTGCGTGATTCAATCTCAGCCGTCCAATTTTGCTAGTAACATTTTTTTTTCAATTTTGCTGATGTGAGGGGTAATTCTGTAATTTTGCAGGGGTCGAAGCCATGGAGGTACACGGGGAAGGAGGAGAACATGGACAGAGAGGACATCAAGGCGCTGGTCAAGAAGTGGTGGGATATTTACAACGATGCCACTCTGGACTACAAAGGTGGGTCCCTGCCGGCCGGAGCTCCGGGGGCGGAGGTGGAGCCCTCGGCGGGGCTGAAGGCGGCGCTGTCGGAGGCGGGTCGGGTTAAGTTCGTAACCGCTCCGTCTGCCGCTTGACAAGTCACGCTGCATGCAGGCTGACACGTGCAGGGCACGTGTTGGGCTGGTGTCGGTTGTTTTGGGCCGGCCCAGATAGATTAAGATAAAGATAGTGTACGTATGTGAGTATTGGTGTAGTATTTTGAGTATAGGGTGTGTATATGTTGAACAAAAAATTTGTAAAAAAGGGTTTTAATTGGTCGTGTACTGATATTTTACTACTATAATACAAGTTTTGTGTATATGTGCTTTGTGTTGAGGTTATTTTGGTTGATGACTCATTTTGGTAACGCCGTTTTCATCTCATGTGGAGTTCTGAGTGCGCTATTTCGATTCAAAGGGTCTACAGGGTGATTTAAAAAAAATCAATCTGAGGTGCTGTTTGGCAAAGATTAAGGAGGCTTGACGCTCTTCTTAACCATTCAAATAGATTAATTTTATCAAAGCTTTAAAAAATTCTTTACAAGAGATAAAGAAAGTTAAGTAAATGAGGGGTTAATAAATCCTCTCTAAAATAGATTAATTTAATTAAAGGGCTAAAAATTCTTTACAAGAGATAAAGAAAGTTAAGTAAATGAGGGGTTAATAAATCCTCTCTAAAATAGATTAATTTAATTAAAGGGCTAAAAATTCTTTACAAGAGATAAAGAAAGTTAAGTAAATGAGGGGTTAATAAATCCTCTCTAAAATAGATTAATTTTATCAAAGCTTTAAAAATTCTTTACAAGAGATAAAGAAAGTTAAGCAAGTGAGGGGTTAATGAATTCAAGAGAGGGTTAATAAATCCTCTCTAAAATAGATTAATTTTATCAAAGCGTTAAAAATTCTTTACAAGAGATAAAGAAAGTTAAGTAAGTGAGGGGTTAATGAATTCAAGAGAGGGTTAATAAATCCTCTCTAAAATAGATTAATTTAATTAAAGGGCTAAAAATTCTTTACAAGAGATAAAGAAAGTTAAGTAAATGAGGGGTTAATAAATCCTCTCTAAAATAGATTAATTTTATCAAAGCGTTAAAAATTCTTTACAAGAGATAAAGAAAGTTAAGTAAGTGAGGGGTTAATGAATTCAAGAGAGGGTTAATAAATTCCCTCTAAAAAAGGTTAATAGTTACTCCTCTGAAAATAAAAATGGAACTTCTGAAAAATATATAATTTATGATATTTATGAAAGTTAATTTCGTAACCCTTCTTTACATGTCAAACACAAAAAGTTTACCCTACATCTTGACTATCAAATTTAAATAAAATTAAACTAACTCCTCTGAAAATAAAAATGGAACTTCTGAAAAATATATAATTTAGGATATTTATGAAAGTTAATTTCGTAACCCTTCTTTACTTGTCAAACACAAAAAGTTTACCTACATCTTGACTATCAAATTTAAATAAAATTAAACTATTTTTAACTTTTTATAAAGGATTAACTAAGTAAGTTCTTTTAACTGTTTTAAACCCATTGCTAAACCGCATCCGAAGTTAGCTTAATTATTTTTGCATTCGGTGGAAGGTATCTTTTTGCTTCTTTGGCTGTCAACGGTACATGTTTAAAGCGAGTGAAATTTGTTAACTTGGGCTGCTAATTGTTGCAGTTTGAAACGAGTGAAATTTGTTCAATTCAACCTTTAGCAGAGGAAGTTCTTGAATTGTAGAACACATTTGGACATAGTAAATGAAATTTGTCCTAAAAGATGATGGGTTATGACAATATGAAATATAGAGAAGTGGAAACGATTCTGTTGAGAAAAATTAGGTTTTATCACTCTTTCTTTTAGTTGCCTGAGTTTGAATTGAAAAGAAGACAAAGGAAGGAATGATTGAACTAACCGAAGGGATGCAGAGGAAGGCAGTGTGATGGAACTGGTTATTTTTGTATAAACAACTAAGGCAAAGGATAGTGCATTATAATTTGTACTTGTTTGAGTAGAGAATGGAAAGAAGAGAAACAACATGACCAATTTACTTAAAATGCAATCCCTTCCTAGTCCGTTCATCTTAGGAGGGTTTAGAAAGTGGGTAAAATTGCTACTTTTTAACCTTCCTTTCTATCCCCTTGCAGATTAAAAATTCTAACCAAACACAATATTTTGATGATTAACATTGTAACTATTCAATCACTTTCCTCATTGAAAAAACTATCCAATATATAGTGTTGATGCACCTATCGCAATCTAATGTCAATTGTTAACTATCAATTGATGTCCTATGTTTAAGTGTTATCTATGGATGATTTGTCAAAACTTCCAATTAGATATTGTTGCCTTTGTGGCCTATTAACTTACTTTGTGTTTGTTAATAGCTTTGTGATTTTTTCCCTTGAACTCGATGACCGTTTGGTAGAGTTCGGTCCTTTGTGGACTTGGCATGCTTGGTGATCTTGCCCCGATCTTTGTGATCTGAGTTTACTTTGTGTATTCTCTTCCATTGCTTGTATCCTCTTTGTGATCATACAGGTAATGGTAATGTTATGGCGATGATGAGTCCTGCAGTTCCGTATTCCTTTCTTCAGTGCACTACCTTGGGCCAAAGGTGGAGATTGTTGCTATTTGTTGGCCCATGAATTGACCGCCCATTTGATGGAGAGGCCAGTTCATTCTTTACTTACCCGACCCTCGGTTTCTTTCCTCTTTGAGTCCGGCCTTGAAACCCTAGTTTCCTCTCCTCCCCCTCTCGGCGGCTGCTTTGAAAACCCTAGAAATCTCTCCCTCGTGTCGGCTGCCCTCTTCTATATATAGAAGGGTTGGTAGTAGCTCGAGGGTGAGGTGATTGAGAGGGACTTTGTACGATCCCCCCCCTTTCTTTGTGAGAGACTGTGTGGCTTTGTCCCCTTGTATCCTTGGTGGTGCACTTGAGAAGGATCAATCGAGACTGATTGAAGCAGGCTTCTGAGCCAAACGACGACACCGATCCTCAACAGATATCCTCCTTCTTCCTAGAAAAATCGATCACCTTGTGATGTGGAAAGCACCGAGAACCTGTGTTCGAACGAAGAGAGAAACAAACTACCACGGAAATAGACCAAGAGCATAGAGACACACAATTTACGTGGCAAAAGTAACACCGCTTAGTCTTTGAACTTGTCCCGCTTGAAGATTTGCTCCCACTCACATCTGCCACCAATACGTCATCTAACTCATCACCAACACAGGTCGTCACTGAAACTCTTGTGTGAGAAGCACTGTTGTAACCTCGTCATAGCGATTGTCTCCTTGCCTACTGTCAATGATGTCTTCAAATGTTCGTAACGTAACCTCGCTCATGGCGATTGTCTCCTTGCCTACTGTCAATGATGTCTTCAGATGTTCGTAACTACTGGAAAGAGAGTTCAGAAGAATTATCATCTTGTCCGCATCTTCACATGTCACTGGTAACTTGGTCATAGTCCTATTGAAGATGCTTAGATGCTCCTACATTGTTGTACCTTCATTTATCCACAGTCGATACAACTGCTGCTTCAAGTTGGTGGATAGACTCTTAGCCATGTACACTCCTTGAGCTTATTCCACATCGAGACTATGATTGCCTCCTCAATTAGGTTGTACACCACACAAGATAAATATAGTAGAACTGTACTCACGCCTTCTGATCCAGTTTCATCCACAAGTGTGAAGCTACATCTAATTAGTTGTTGCGTGTGAATCTGTCCTACCCCCTAATGACAAGAGTTTGTTTTTCACAAGCTCCAAATACTATTCAAATAAACTTCAAACTTACAACATCCAACTGGTTAATTAAAACCAGTTTATCTCTCAAATGGATAAAAACACTCTACTTCACAATCCCCTCTTATTAGACTCTCATTGAAAACAAGAAGATGAATAAATATGAGCAGAGTGTAGTTCCTCAACTCGATCCCACTTCTCTCATACACGAATATTGGTTTAATTTTTTATGGTAAAATAATTAGGAAAACACTCATCATACATCTTGAACACATGATTTACTGCAAGCCATATTCAAACATCTTATCACCTTATTCCTGATTTGTGATAGCTGTAGGCTTATAGTTAACGACAATGTGGTCATCAACAATGGATGAGACTTGATTAGCAAATGCAAGGTGACTGGGGTGATCATAGTAGCTTGATATATCGTGACATGCTATCAAATGTTGCTTCAAATACATAAGTGTAGCCTTTGTGCTTCATCTTCACACTCTCATCTATTCCCCTGCACACAATTAAACCCTTAATTAATTATGTATTACATCGGGAAAATATATAAAATAATTCATCATAAGTAAGAGGAACTAATTATTAATACCAGGGGAAGGATTTCATTCCTAGAATGATTGAAGGGAGGATGGCAAACAATTTGAGATTCTCTCGGAGTTCCACTTTTGGAACATCCTCTTTCAATTTTATCTAGAACCACATGTCTATAGCTCCTGGGCTTCCTCCTCCACTCCGCATATCTCTATCTGTCTTCCTTTAATTTCTGTGTGTATCCACTTCTGCCAACGAGGACCTGTACTTATATGAGGTTGTTTTCATCTAGACCCTTTAACAATTTGTGTATTCATATTTTATTCACATAAGACTTGCTAATTTTTAATATTTTAATAAGGCTAAATATTAGAAAATCCTCCTTGACTTTGGACGATTATCAGATAACCCACCATTACTTTAAGTTAGGGGTTATCAGAAAATCCCTTTAACTTTAAGGTTTTATCGGCCCTAATAGCCTTAATCGCAATTTTCTGCATTGGTGGGTAAAATTACGGGAGGATAGTTTTGCTAATGAAATTGCTGTGAAGTGATCTATTGGCGGTCTGTGATAAAATCTTTAAGTTAAATGGGGTTTTCTGAAAACCCGTAACTTAAGAGGGATTTTCTGATATTTTGAAAGTTATTGGGGGTTATCTGAAAATCGTCTAAAGTTAAAGGGGTTTTTGCTGATATTTAATCGGTCTTTCTAGGGGTACATGCAAATGGGTTAGATACGCACTGAGTATAAATATTTATCATATCCATATCCATTTAGCAATCATGGATACAACAACCAATACAGACATGTCTCGATAAAGAAAAATCATATCAATATCCGCCAAAACAGATATGGATATATATATATATATATATATATATATATATATATATATATATATATATATATATATATATATATATATATATATGTGGATATACATGTAAATAACAAATATGAGAAAATAAACTAAGATTGAAAAATAAAGGTCATATGATACAAGAGAGTTCATTAATATGTTTGTTATATCCGAAAAACTATGACTAGATATCGATCATCAAAATTAATCTCAAATCCATTAATCTAACTATCAAAACAATTTCAACTATATGGTCATCATATATTTGGATATTTTGAATATGAATTTGAATATTTCATTATATACATATATCCTTAACCATTTTCTATTAGATATAGATATTAATCACTATATTCGTATGCTAGCAAAGATGGATACAGACTCCACATATAGAGATAGTTGATAGTTTTTGAATCCCTAGTCTTTTGCCTATGAGGAATGGATTGTGGGAATAGACTGATAATTTACTAAGGGCATGTTATAGTAAAACGTTGAGTCATCCTGGGTCTCTCATATTTTGTATGTTTCAGGGAGGTTAATTGGATTTTTAGACAATGTATTTATTAACTATTTCAAGTTCTCAGCATTCATGCTTATATTTTAATTACTTAGATGATTGGTCATGTCATTAAATATTAACTTGATCGTTAATTACTTCTAATGCTTTCTATCAATGGACATAATGGATTTATGAGGTGGCATATAGAAAGTTTGAAATAACAAGTTTCTTCTTATGTGTAATATCTTGATCACTTATGAAAATGAAAATTTGTGACATAGCGAGCAACTTGTTTTGGGTAATTATACTAAAGTTCACATTTTTTCTTGAAAATATTAACTTTTGATGTATTGCATTAGCTGTAATGGTTAAAAATAAATGAAATATACAATTCCAATTGACAAAAGCCGTTACAAGTGACTAACAATCCAAAATTACATGACTGACCATTCAAGTAACTAAAACATAGGTATGAACATCCAATTAAAAATGATAAATACATAGACCAATGATCCAACCTATTTCAATCATTAAGAAATATATAAAATAAATTAGATAGGTTCATTTAGTTCACTAGACCTCTCGAGTCTAGAAAAAAGTTGTCATTGAGCAAAATTACAAATTTTTGATAAGAATGTAAGGAAAATTTACCTCTGCATATCAAGCATTTATAGTAGTCTCTCCACTTTTTTTTTTAATTGGTAGTGGAGAGGACATTTATAAAGGGGTGAAGATCCCTCAAATCTTCAATAATTCCATATACATTAGTCTGTCAAATCTCTGAAATTGCTCATAAGTCCCTCAGGTCCTAAAAGGTATTGCAAATCAGTCCTCAATGATCAAAATGCTACTCAGCTAATGGTTTTGTAAATAATATAAGGGTTTTGGTGGGTTTTTTGGGGCATGAGCTGAGGATAATTTGGTCACTGAGAGACCAATTTGTAAGACCTCTTAGGATTGAGGGACTTATGAGCAATTTCAAATTTTGAGTGCCTACTATGAAATTATTGAAGATTTGAGGGACTAATATCTAAAAATCCCTATACTTTTCTATGGATGTGGTGGTTGGAAGTTGAGTGCTAGCTGGTTGGGAAACGTTTAATGGTGATGAGGCGCCATTGATTTAGATGTTGAAGCTTCCAATTTGGATATAATAAGCTTACACTTTGTTCATATATATTGTATCAGTGGACCTTCATACCAAAAGATAAAACTTTCTACATGGGAAGAGACACTTATTATAAGATGAACCATAAGCTGACGCACTGGCGGAGTCACATAACGCAAAGCCTGGGCAACACACACTGAAATTAGTCTAATATTATGGCCCCTCGTGGCTGTTGAGAAACCAAATTATAATGACTAGGAGCCCAAGCTTAAGATCAAATATGAAAGAGGAATGTAAATGTAGCATTAACAATAACACAATTAACCACAATAAATAACATATGTAGCGTGGTTTTGCAAAATGTACCCACGTTCACAGACAAGAAGAGAGCACTATAGCAACAAAGAAGATTACAACATTCAACAACCAATGTGTTTGAGCTCATCATAGATATGGACCCAAACTCGACAGTGGCTCGTGAGTGAGATTTTGTTATGACTTTATGATCCTTCCTGTTTTCCTCTCAGGCATGCACTTTCTTGATTGATTGTGATAATGGATGATCAACCCATTCTAGACTCGACAATTTTCTTTTAGTATTTTCAGTCAATTTGTATTCCTTATCATCTTCTCTTTATATTCGAGGGCTCTGCCATCTGCCTGAATATAACCCTTAACAGGAAAAGAAACAAATTGATTCAGCACATTGTTTCATCCATCAATTTCCACTTATGACGTTGATAGAAATTCACATTACAACACAATGCAACTTAGTCAAACAACAATCACCATCTTTATCTCAACAAAGCAGTGTAAAAAATTTTGATCAACATGATTTTAGGGGATTAAGAATGATACCGTCATCTAAAAGTAAAGAAGTACGACTTCTTCCAGATTATCATGGGTCTTTACTATATCACTTCTAAGCTCCATAATCGGAAACATGGCGTATACGTCACGGATCAAATGCCCCATGTGATCACTTTCTACTCTCCTAACATGAAACTTCAAAATCAACACCCTGAAAACATCTCTTATACCTGCAAAGAGCAAAGAGAACCATTATCAATATGATGACAAGATTTGCTTCAATCCTTATGATATAAGAATAAAGGTTGTAAGAAAAAACAAAGAGACATATACCAAGATAGCTTACCAGTAGTTTCTGCTGCATTCATCGCATTAGGAAGATCTTGTCTGTTTGCAAAGACAAGCAGTACATCATCTTGAATGCTGGAAGACTCAGATATGATTGTGATTTGCAGCTATTGTATTTTGAAAATATTGAAGCATTTAAATATGGGCATTTTTTTCCCAATCGAAAATTGGTGAATTTGAAAGCAGATACGATACATGTCCATCTAGGTCCAATGCTCACAAATGTGTCAACCGTTTGATCAATTGAAAAATACTGATATGTCCCCTTTGGATAGAAGAAATTATCTTATTTTATAGATATCTTTAATAGAGTAAGGGCAACCAAGTGCACAAGGGTCCCATTATTGTGAACTTTGGGAGGGTCAGATGCACACAACTTTACCCTCACATGCAGAGATGCTATTTCTGAGAGACCACTTTAATAACTGTAAATTACAAAAATAAATAAATATATAAATAAATTGCATGAATTTTAGATTATTCAAAAAATTACTACGAGTTTTTTCGTTCAAGAAAATATTATGTGCTTTACTTTTGTAGGAGACAACATAACTTCATTAACAAAATTATAAATTACTCTTTTGCCCTTACAATTATCTAAAGCAGCATTAAGGCTAACAATTATAGAAATCTCTAGGCTAACAATTATAGAAATCTCTATCTTATTAAACAACATAATTATTAATGAGGACTCTTTCCAAAATGCCAACATGCTCCTATCTCAAATTAAATCCTGATGTAGTATTTACTCATTGAAATTAGTTTTTCTGAAGTCTGTTTTTCCAGCATAAGCTCATAATGACTACTTCTGAAAAAGGAGAATTTCATCACTACAACAAATTTTGCATATACACACACTTATTTTACGACATATATAGAAGTGTTGTGTTCATTGCAAAGGATTAAACAACATAAATGATAAATGTCACAAGCCACGACACATGTTCGTGTCATTAGATACAAAATAAAATAAACATATCACAAATATATGTCGGAGTTTTGTGATATATTTCCACATTTGCAGAAAGACCCTCTTCACATACTCTACCCATACTTTCAATTTGTGTCATGCTCCATTTGTACGATACAGAAATGTGATGCGAGATGACAAAAAAAGTGTCACAAGTTACAACTTTTGTTGTAGTGCATTCATAATTCAGTGATTCAGTTGTTTGATTTAGTTGGAAATTAGGCAGTTATGTCTAAACATGTAGTAAGTCAATAGGATGCAGGTTATTGTTTATATTGATGTCTTTCTGAAAATAGACAATGCGAATACCAACCGATGTTTGTCTCTCCTGTGTTACAACAAGATGAGCTTCGAGCATTCAGTTTTAGAGCTAATCTAATACATTTTATCTTCATTGTCAAAGAATCAGAACCTTCAGCTTGTAGTCCCTGTGTGCAATGCAGCCCTCTAGCTCATTCATGGAAGTCCGAATTTATCAAATCCATATATAAAAGACAAGCTACTTGATCGTATGGTGGTGTAAAATGTATATATGTATCTCAACTTTTCTACATATTTTGTCATTGAATGATAACATGTTAGAATATCAAAATATAAACTTCAAATCTTACCATAACTTCAGAATTTTTGTGTAATGATCAGAGGGACTTTAAGATGGTATCAGAGAAATCCAGGGTTCAAATCCCATCGATCACGAATTTAAAGCGGATTTTGTAAAAATTGGCACCACTCGTGAGTTCAGGTTTCGACCCATTAAAAGGGCACTCAACCTGCGGAGGCATGCATGTTAGAATATAAAAATATAAACCTCAACTTTCACCATAACTTCAGATTTTTTGTGTAATGTTTAGAAGGACTTTAAGATAAACGGCAGCGAGAGCCTTGCCTTGTGCTTTTAACTTGGAACAGGATTTCGTGATGCATACTGATTTCGTATGTTACTGGTTTCCCTTGAGAGTGTAAAGAGTGTCCACTACTTATCTTAGGCTCTTGTTTAATGGTTCTCTCACTTTACGAGAACTGAATGCAAGCACCTCTCGCATGTGGAGAGATGGAAGACCAGGGTTCTCTTTGTTAGGATTTTTAACTTGATTTTGATTGGCACTAAAACCTGTCTCTCAAATATCAATTCCTTCCTCTTTTTTTTTTATTAAGATTTGACTTGCATCTGTGATATTTTGGATGATTTGCTCCTCATTACAGTTGTTTTTTTTAAGGAAAAATTACAGAGTGTTTGAGAGGGCTTTTTTCATCAATTAGCTTTTAGACTAGTTTTTCTATAGCTTCCCGGCTGGTAACACCCAAAATTAACTAGCCTAATGGTCACATTTTAAAAGTAAAAGGTAGGATTGCCCAACTTATAGAAGCAAGCTTATAAGCTCATCTAATTAAGTTCGATTTCACGAAACAAATGACTTTTTACCCATATAATTTTTTATAAAATTTTTATCATAAAAAGCAAAAAAAGTAATCAAAGGCTAACCTAGCTTGATAGCTCATAGAAATAAGCGTCGCCAAACCCTCTCTTGGTCTCGTGGCTTTTGAAGACAACTTTAAGATTTGTTTAGAGAGGTGGGCGTCGCCGCTAATAACAAGATTTTATTTTACACAAGCTCCGATTATGGTTCAAATAAACTTCAAACTCACCACATCCAACTGGCTAATTAATACCAATTTACCTTTCAAATACAAGGATAAAAATGGTCTCCTTATTGCAATCTTCTCGTCCCTGACTCTTAACTAGTCCAACAAAAACAAGAGAATAAAAGAGAACAAGTTGGTCCAAATTTTGTAATTTGATCTTATTTCTGACATCTCCAGACGTAGTAGTGCCAAGTTACTCCTGGTTCGTGATAGGTATAGGCTTATAGTTAACAACAATATAGTCATCAACAACTGAAGAGACTTGACTAGCAAATGCAAGGTGACCGGGGTGCTCATAGTAGCTTGATATGTCGTCCATGCTATCAAATGTGGCCTCAAACACATAAGTGTAGCCTTTGTGCTTCATCAACACACTCTCATCTATTCCCCTGCACACGATTAAACCCTTAATTAATTTTGTATTTCATCGCGAAAATATATAGAATAATTAATCATAAGTAAGAGGAACTAATTATATGATACCAATGGAAGGATTTCATTCCTGGAATGATTGAAGGAAGGATGGCAAACAATTTGAGCTTCTCTTGGAGTTTCTCTTTTGGAACATCCTCTTTCAACTTAGCTAGAATTACATGCCTATAAGCTCCTGGGCTTCCTCCTCCACTACCCATCTCTCTCTCTCTCTCTCTCTCTCTCTCTCTCTCTGCACTTCTGCTAAACCAAGACTTGTTCTTATAGGGATATTGTTTTCATCTAGGCCCTTTAACAATTTGTATCTTTCATATTTTATTTTCACATAAATCTTGATAACATTTCACATTTTAAAAGTTTACTGGATCCTTCGCCATGAGGGATGGATAATAATTCCTGGAGTAAACCTATTACAGTCCTCCTGGCCTCCTCTTGTATTTTGAATGTTTCCGTTGTTAAGAAATATATAACATAAAATATTAGATAGCGTTCATAAAGTTGCCATTATTGAGAAAATTTTGCAAAATTTGATATAAGATTGTATGAAAAATTTACATTTAATTTGCGTATTGAGCATTTACAGCAGGCTGAGGATATATTTTCTTCAATAAGGATATGGACCATGGTGGTTGGTTGTTGAGTGCAAGATGGTTAGGAAATGTCTAATGGCGTTAATAGAGGTCAACACAAATGAGACGGACAGAGGCTGCGATCAATTGAGATGTTGAAGCTTTCAATTGGGATATTAATTAGTAATCTTATATTTTTCTTTTTCAAAATATCTGTACCAGTAGGGATCTTTATATAATGAGATGAATCATAATAAATTAATAAGTCTATTGAATATTTTTCCTAGATCTCCTACATATTGAGTATAGAAAAATCCAAATTAATAATCTTCAACTTAGACAGAATATACGTGTTAATATTGTGGTTACCGTTGGTAAGTGTTGCGCAGGCAATCAATACATCCAAAGACGAGAAAAGTCCATTGAATTTATTATATGAAACAAAAATATACAAGTCTTAGTAGTTTGATAGGATCTAATTCATGCACCCAACAATTTATTAGTTGTCATACCCCACTAGAGATAAATAATGCAGGGCTGCGCGCTTTCAAGTGGGATGAGTTTATTTCACGGTACAGATAGTAGGAGCCTGCAATAATAGGGACGGAGTCAGTTGCCATTATTTTCGGTGACCTACTTAAATTCACTTGTCTTTCATCCTTTAACCTTTGATTAGATTCAAGGATGCAGATGGAGATGAAAACAATATTTACTAGTTGTCTAAAAGCTAGAGGGACTTGACTTATTTCTTCCATTTCTATCCTCTAATGTGCTTAATTCTTTTTGCAGTTTCTGTCCTCTGTTGTGAACTGGGATCCGAGGATAGTTTGGGGAAAATATGTGCCAAAATTTGACATTACTATTCATTAACTTATCCCCCGGTTTGCCCTCTTGATCATTTCTCTATGCTTCTCAGATCAAGGATATTTTGGGAAGTCTGCCAGCGAAGTCCTCATCTTTCTCTTCGCGTTCTTTTTGGTCGTGAGTGATAAATTTCTACTATTTTTGTCGCAAGTAATTGTCTCCAATCTGAATGGATTCAGTTGCTGATACTTATGGAGTCCCCTGTGGAATTTAGAGGTTTTTTTTCTCTCCTTTTTTTTTCCTTTTACTTCTGTTGCAATTTTTTCCCAAAGAACAAACAAAAATCATTTTAGTTATGCAGCTTTTTTTTCATTAATGTTAATGCTTAGCATCTTGTGTTATTATGATTTAAGTTCTTTAAGATTGTTGATGTGTTTATGAAGTGTGTATGAATGTTCTTCGTGTTTTGCCTAACTTATTCTTCATATGGAAAGCATTAAGTATCAAATTTTTTATGGATATTGGCTGTTGACAAGAACAAACGAGACTTGGTGGTGTTGGGGATCAAATCCCAAGCTGGAGCTTGTAGTAGATTATGTGTTTCATGAAGATTAAGTAGCTACATTCACAATGTTCTTCTGATGCAACTTAGCTTTGACATTTTTCCTTGCACAGTTTCCCTTAAATTATTGGAGCCTTGCTCGTCCTCTTTATTTTGCCCATCAATGGCATAATTAATTTTTGTTTTCATCATGTAGGTAATTTTGTGATGAAATCTGAGTCTAACCATTAATAAAGATATGCAGGGTTGTTTTGATATAGTATTTGCGTACAACAACTCTATAAGTTTCA
Organism: Asparagus setaceus; assembly: GCA_012295165.1. Lineage (NCBI taxonomy): Eukaryota > Viridiplantae > Streptophyta > Magnoliopsida > Asparagales > Asparagaceae > Asparagus > Asparagus setaceus. The sequence goes on from CM022702.1 coordinate 75,027,428, forward strand.
AACTAGATCCTCGTTTAAAGACTTTGGAGTGTTGTTTCTGGTGAATTGTTTCAAGAAGTTATTGACTTCTTTTGCATCTATTTTTTAAAGTATAAATGAAGCTGTGATGTCCCTTTTTGTCATGCTTTACTTTATCACCAGATTGACACTTTAGTTACAATAAAGATGAAAAAATTACTAAGATAGAAATATTTGATGTATCATCTATAATGCTCCTCACAAACTATATCATATATTTTAATGCAGTAGTAAAAGTCTTTTACAAATAAGATAGAAATCTAGACACATGCATGTACGTGTATTTCTTTACTTGTTTCAGCTTAATTCTCGGCTCTTTCTCAGTCTTTCCAATCATTATTTAAAAGTAATAAATATTTCTTTAAGTGTGTAACTTCTCTTTAGGTACCATGGATCATTGGTGCTGCATGAGTGTGCTCATTTGCTGAAGATAGAAGCTTCATGAGTTAGTTTGCAGTCACTCTAACTTTGTTTATTGGTCATCTAACCATTTTCTACTCTATATGTAATATGTGTTCACAAATATGGATTTTTGTGTTAATCATAGCTTTATATGTCTTGGCTATGATTCACATTCAATAGATTAATGCTTTGTTTAAGGAAGGAAAAAAAAAATGGCAGCCTTGTATCTTCATGTTTAGTGTGTGACTTACTCTGCAATTTCTCTTTGTTGGCCCAGCTTTTCCTAAGCTTGTAATCTTGATATTATTGTGTTTTTACTTGGGACCTTGCATCTTGGATTGAGCGTTTACTTCCATTAGTTTTGTGACCTTTCTTTCTGGTGATTTCAAGTTTCAAGAATTAGCTAACTCATCTGTATTGCTTGCCCAATGAGCTGGTTCTGCCGCAAACAATAAGATTGAACCTGAGGATTGACCAAGGCGCCATGAACAATGAGATTGAACCTGAAGAAACTTTGAAGTCGACTCTTCTGGTGGCCCTCAGTAGTGTTTATCCATATTAAACAGTCAATGTTTTGCCTCCTTTCCCTATTCGCTACGTAAATATTAACATTGCTAAATACTTGATATATTTTGAAAAATAGAGACTTCATATTTCCAACTGATTTTGGTTAGAGTTAACTATTAACTCTTTATCTGTAATAAGTAGAGTCCTAGTTCTAGATATGAAACGTGTATATAGATATGTTTGTCTGTAGCAGAGTAAAATCCTTATGTTTTCTAACTTCAGCTTTATTAAAAAAATTCTATTACATCTCTTACCCAAACTGTTGAATAATGTTATCTTTTTGAGTAATGTCAAATTCCTTTCAACTGTTATCAATATTAAGATTAAATCATTTCAGAGAAATATGTTTGTCAATTGTTTGCATGAGTTATATTTTCTTTTTTCCCCGCGTCACGCGGGGGTTCTTTGCTAGTTATGTTTTGAGTACAGATCTTATCAGAACATCCCCCATTCAGACGACGTGCTCTGAATCATAGATAGAACAGTTGAAATCTCCAAATTGCTTCTCTGGAGTGTTGAGATAATAACAAGTGCTCCACACTAAACTGGAGCTTAACAGTGTGTTCCAAAAACTAATAATTCATTTATAAATGCTCTAAATTCCTGCCAAAAATAAAAGATCACAAAACTGGCAATACTCTCATCTATACTACCAAACATTCACCGTATATTAGTAATGAGGATTATCATATAGCTCTAGATGTTCTACCAAACATCGTGTTGAAATGCTCTAGATGTTCTATCAACAAAAACAGGTATAAACTAGTGTCTTTTGAAACAGGTATAAACTAGTGTCTTTTGAAAAACTGATTCATGCTAAATGCTCATCACAAACTAAGCTAATATGATCCAAGAGAAGATATTAAGAAATAAACTATTACTATTATCCTGATTTAACAAACATTCTTGACTATTTGTCATCAAAATATGCATGTAATGATTGTTAAGATTCCCATAGAAAACTGAGGAACCCAATGCCCATTTTCATTGTTTCTCTAGCGGGGAACACTTTCGGCAAAAATGCATTTCACACAGCAAGATCGCCGTTAAACAGAATCCTGCAAGTGAGCAACATCTTTCCAGAAAAAGGTAAATGATGGCAAAACTAACTTTAAAATTTTATTTAATCTAGAAAAAAACATGCAGGGAAAATGATTGTTGAGATTTCCAACAAAGAATATAGAACCCAATTGGCCATCTTCCCAAAACTACTATAGCAGGAAATACTTTCGGCAAGTAATACACATTTTAATCAAGCAAAATACCAATACACACAATCCTGCACTCTGAAATAAAATTCTTAGAAAACCCAAATACTCCCTCCACCGAGCCATAATTTCACATGTTGAAAATTCTAATTCATGGCAGAAAATTTGGATAAAAAGTACAAATTTCAGCAAGAAAATAAATGAAGAGCAAGGAAAGAGTGTTACCTATAGGAGCAAGAGAAGAGGAAGAACTATGAGCTTACGGACGAAAATGAAAGGGTAAAGTTCTTGTCATCCCCTAAATAGAGCATGACACAATAAAGAATCCACCAAACAGTAAAAGATCTCACCACATCTCTGCTATAGATTGAGATGAGAAGATGGAGCGGAGAGGCGGGGAGAGGCGTCAGTACGTAACAGAAATTGAAAACAATCACATTCTTCTTCAAGATGCTTCTAGTCCTAACTTGGCCAAAATTGAACCCATCAAAAGTTAAGTGGGTGCGTCTTCTTAGGTTGGTTTCCTGTAACTACAATGTTCTAGCGGAACAACATAAGCACACATCCTCTTTTCCCAAAGCTTCCCCATTTTTAACTTCACTCAGCTTAGGTATATTAAATTTTACTGGGCCCGTTAGAGTCATATGCAAAGTAACAGGTTTAAAAATTGGTGGATGTAAAAGTATACTATTTATTTACCCTGATCTTCACTGGCTGTAAGCTAAAAAGATCTTTGACTCCTTTTTTTTTTTCACCTCTATAACGAAAATAAATTTAGAGATGCACTGTAGGAGGAATAGTGACTTGCTACAGGACTAGTTCCAATAGTTTTAGTAATATATAGAGTAATGTGTACTCTCAGGTTGTCCTAACTCTGACCATTCAAATATGCTTACACAAAGGGAGCCTTAGCTGCTATCATCCAATTGCCCTACCGAAATCCCTATTTCCTGTAAATAAAATAGTAATTATGGATTAGTAGTATACAAATTAAAATTAAACTTTCAGGTTAAGAAAACGTCTGTTGGTGCGCTCTAGACATTTGTTGTTAAGAGTAGACAGCACCGAGAGTATATCTCGGTGCAAACTGGTTGGTGGCGGTCCTCCGTAATTCAACGATCGATAGCGCTCCAAGTGTGCCCTCACAATGCACAGGCTCTTGAACTTCTCAATGATGTTTCTTGCTAATAGAGTTGCAGAAAATTACACAGAAGAGTAGGAGGAAATGACGAGAGGAGTTTTGTTCTTTGATTTGGAGGAGAGTTCAATCGGTTTTTTTTTTTTTTAATCTTATTTTGGGAAGAGGGTAACAGGGGTTTTCGGGTAAAATCTTAATGTTTTTTTTAAGAAATGGTAAGATCTTAAAATTAAAGGAGGTTTTCTGATAACCCCTAACATAATGGCTTCTTATATTTCGAAACTTATGGGGTATTATCTAATAATCGCCTAAAGTCAAGAGGGGTTTTCTGATATTTAACCGGTACAATTATTGTAATAGGATAGGCTTTTTACTATATTCAGATACCAAGCCATCCTCCAACGGTTGAAAACTGGACCCTCCATGAAGCGCTCTGATAAAGCACATGCCCTGTCTTATGTACTCCTTTGTTTGCTTTAAAAGGTGCCATGTATCCGAGAATAACCCGTCAATGAGATAAACTCTGAATCTTCGAATGGCAAACTTCTTCCAAGGATTTGCGTTATAATAGTATAGATAAAAAAAAACTTTTATCAAACAAAAAATATACAGGGTGCATCATCTTCATAAAATTTGCTTTGAAACTGCAATATCAGTCAGTGTTTCTGGTATCATTATCGTTGCCTTTTGTGTCCATCCAATAAAAATTAAAATCATCTCAATTGTTAAAACGCAAGGTCCTAAGGATTCATGAACTGATGGTCTCATGGATACATATTCCTAATGTAAATTGAATGTCCACCTCCAACAGTAGAATACAATAATATTATGAATAACAAGAGTTCATGAGACTGGCAATCCTTCAAGCTGTTGAATTAGACCATCATTAGCACCTTCTATGGAGAACTTGGGAAACAAACATTTTGTACGCACTCTGTTCTCGCTCAAACCATATGATGATATTTAGCAAATCATGACAAGAAGCAACGATTACAAATTAGAATAGAACTAAAATTTAAAAAAAAAACCACAAAAATACAATTTACACCTCAAGCCCCGCTCCCGGGCATATGTACTATGAAAATGATCAATCTTACAAAAATGGCTCGATACTTAGAGCTAAAATGTCATTGACCTCAACAAATACTTTTCCCTTGGTTGTCTAGCTTAACCGATGCAGCTTGGAAGAAGTTAGTTACAATTTTAAGCTGCAATCGAGTCGTTAACAATATATGGGAAGCAATCCTCATGAAATAGAACTGAAACTCTCTATAGGATCCGACTCTTCAAGCATAGACGCAGCCTGGAAGCAGTCAGCAGCATCTGACAGCCTTCCATCGTCTCTGTGAATCATGCCCAAGTAATACCAAGCCATTCTGTTGGTGGGTTCAAGCCTCAGAGCATCAGACAAGAAGCTTCTACCAACGGGCAGAGACTTTGAACCCAGTTTCCATAGGAGATTGCCGATTGAGACCTTGCAAGGCACATAGTCCAGTTCTACTGATAGGGAATTGTTGTAAGCAAGCAAAGCTTGTTTTAAGTCTCCACGAGCTTCGTGCATAGAACCTGGTAGTCAAAGAAACAAGTAGGGATACTCAGAAGGGATAGAAAAAGAACTTGGGACAGTGCATATGCTTCTATATGTAACTTGGGTTAATTGCAGATAGACACCTTCCCTGGCTCTCCCAAAAAAAAAGAGCATCGTCCAATTGCGGACAGACCCCCTCTATATAGACCCTCTCCGTGAGTGAACCCCCTCTTTTTAAGTGAGTAAAAAAAAAATCACTCAGGGTGTCTATCTGCGCCAGTAGAACTCCAGGGGCACTATCCACAACTGGGCTATAGTACAGGAAATATATCCGCAATTAACCGCTATAATTTCTATGTGACATCCATCATGTGATCCCTAGATAGCATTTCAAGCAGATAATAGGTGTTATAGTTAGACCTTGTCTTCTTATCACCAAGTGTAGTTCTTGATTATTTTATTATATAAGAGGACTAGTGTGGCTGAGAGGTGTAGAAGAAAGATGTCAGCTAGACTCAATTCAGAAGGACAAGGCGTAAACTACAAAATCTAATGGAGTAAGCTGATGTAGAGAGGAAGTAAAATAGTGAAACTTGTTCAAAAGAGTTTGAGAAAATGATGCAAAAAAAAAAAAAAAAAAAGATTTTGAGAAAAAATAGAAATAAAAGCAACAGTTAAACTTGAGGGACAAACAGTATGTGAAATAAGGATAAGCAATGAAAATGAAAATAAAAAGAAGAATTCTCATGGAGGTGATTCAAAAGTATGGATGCTTACAAAACAAGGAGAAAGGAGGTTCGAGCGTATAATGAAAGCAGGATGTATGGCACTGAGAAGATGGATTATTTCATTAGCTATCTCTATAATTCTCGTGACGAAAGAAAGTACAGTGTCACTCAATTTGCTAAAGAAGTTGTTTTATGCAGCGCGCTGACCAATCTTTCTTCTCTCAGCATGAATTCATGTTCTAAAATAATGTCTTACAATTTGTAAGATACAAAAATGTGAAAGATAAGGTATTTAACATTGTAAAAACCATTAATTGTAGCCATCTAATTTTCTGATGTTTGCAGAAGGACAATACAGCCAGAATCTTCCTTGCATTTTAACAGCTAAAGGAAAGGACCAGCTTTAAGTCAGTTAAAATTCAAAGGAAAAACCATGTAATGAATAAATAAATAAAACTTAGTCTTCACCTTCTATATGCAGCGTAGCAGCAGAATACGGCTTCAGTGTGCTAGCTTTACCCAAGCATACCTCTGCATCTTTCCAGTAAGAAAGGCTGGAGTATAACTGTGCAAGGCCTTGCCAGACTTCAAATTCTCTGACTTTGTCATCTTCAACCTAACAGGAGAAAAGAGAAAATGTAATGGTAGTAAGCAAACGCCTTTACTCTGGTTATTTTAGATACTGAACGCTAGTAATGCCTCCTTATCAGCTCTTACTATCAGTGTCTCTTTTAACGGCAGTAGGGATTAAATAAAGAAAAGTTGACTTTAACAGCATGGCACCGGTTAAGATCATTTATCTGAATCCAAATCTTGAAGGAGAAGCCTTCCGGTATAGCATACAATATTGGGGAAGAATGTAGGAAAATCTAGAATGAGAAGATAAGCAAAACCTAGTAATGCCAATCACATATGAACCTTCAATGAATTAAGATTAAATGGCAGTGCTTAGGAGAATGGGAGTACACATATCGTTTTGTCACAGCAACAAAAATGAGAAAATGGTAAAAGAAGGGAAATGAGAATATTAAAGCAAAGGAAATTAAAAAAAATTAAGACACAAAGGATGATCAACAAATATAAAAACATGGAAGTGTTATAAATTTATGTGAAATGTTAAAGGAGATTGTAGGGTTATTTAAAAAGAATAAACAAAAGATAAGAAAGAAAATGCCATTACTAAAGAAGAGCACAGGATAAAATTTAGTTAGCCTTTCACTGTCCTTCAAGTAAAAGTCATACTAACAATGTTCAACATCTTTAAATCTACAATCTGTAGTAAATACCATCAAGAAATTATTTGGACTAAAGTCAATTGTTCCCGTGTTGATTATCAGGATATTTGTACATGTTGAGTCTCAGATTGGCTAGAGCTTTTTCTTCTCAATGAATATGTTGAACGTTTGGTGAGCATTAATATGGTGGATGGCTTGTTGGGAAACTGATATAAACATATCTGACTCCAATAAGGGGACATTTGATTGCAAGATAATGTGCCCATATGTAACTGGAAACATCAACAGTGTAAATTCGGATACTGCTTGAGAAAAGATTTGGAAGTTGATGGCCTATATATGAGGTGGTTCTTCTTGTGGCTTCTTAGGTGTGGTTGTCTCTTAACATACTGAGCCAAATGTACGAAACAGTTGACCCAGTCAGTGGAGTGCCCCTTTTGCCAGAGTCCAGTTGAGACAGTTCTACACGCTACTAGGGATTGCGAAGGGCCTCAGTGGACTCAGGCATTCAGCATCCCTGATACATTCAGAGTATCTTGTTACTTTTTTATCTTTGAATTTAGTCCAATTGGTCAATTGGAATATGAGAACAAGTGTCGGAATGAGTACGTGGGCTTCAATCTGGTCTACTGTGTTTGGGAAATCGCAAAAGGTAGCTGTTATTGACACAACTAGCATACACACTATGATTCTCTAGAGACCACGAGCAACCTAGTCAACATGATACAACAATTTCTATGGATACTCCCAGGGAGCTCGATAACTCGTCGAGCCCGATGGTTATGGTTGGTTGGGAACCTCCTCAAGTGAGGTGGCTAAAGCTCAATAGAGATGGGGTGATTAGAGCAGACCATTGCGACAGGGTTTAGGCATGGTAGGGGGAATGGTTCAGGATGATAAAGAGCCTTAGGTTTTTTTGCTACACGAGTTGTTTATGTGCTACAGATGTGCTCGATTTGGAATTGTGAGTTGTTCGACTGATTTAGCTTAGGAGCAACACTAGACACAGATTGTGTTAATTTCATAAATTAAATGTTTTAGATAATATTTTATTAACTATTTAATTTATAAATTATTTTTGTAACGAACAATATTTGTATAAATTCATAATAACATAAATAATAATAAGTTTTAATTGCAAAATTATTTTTTTTCAAAATGAAGGAAAAAAGGTGACTAATAAATTAATATTTAATTTGTAATGGTATCCATTTTTTACTTTCATTGTGATTTAGATTTCTCCGTGGAGTTTTTTTAATATGGCTCACATTGAACTGTCAGCTTTGAACCGACATTGGCCAATGATACAAAGTTGAAGAAACCCAAAATCCAAGCTCGTCAAATTCAAACCGACATGGCCAGTGGGTCCTATGTCCGACCGAGATACATCAAGGTCTGACCTCAATCTTGAAAGCTCAAGTTTCTGTCAATTTGGACAATTGATGTTGCATAGGTCCAATTTTGTGCATCTATTTTATAGTGCAATCCTATTCCCATCAGAATTCTTGTTGCAGATTATTAAAAAACTTTGTATGGAGAAAGCTCTATATCTAAGCTTTTTCACCAGGTTATGTAACTGACAGGATGCAGAAAAAGAGAGAAAATCAAGATCATATACGAGTCAAGAAAGTACTCTAATGAGGGATGTCCGAGAGAAAAGAGAGATTGTAATCTTCTGCAAGTAATAAATCTCTTCTTCAAGTAATTATAGTAATGAATTTTATATATCTATTAAGAACTTTTTAGTTATAACCACTGATGCGTTTATTTAAATAATGTGTTATAGGCTACCTCACGCCCTTCAGGTTGTAATACGACAATGAGAAATGACAAAAGTAACAATGTTATGTAGATGGTAAACTCAAAGAGGTTAAATCCGTAATTGAATAATTGATCGATAAATTTTCTATTTTTAATCATATATTAATTGCATGTTTATTTTATTTCAGGCTACAAGCTATGAGAGTTTATTAATAAAGAATGTGAAAGATAATTGATGCAAATTAGAAGTTCCTCCATTTAGCGTTTCTCACATTTTTGTTGGTTATACAAGACTTATTACTTGAGAGGTCGATTTTCATTGTCGATTATTCTTTGTTGCCTCATTTGTGTTTGTAGTCAATATTAGAGTAATTCAGCATATTTTATTTCAAGTTTTGGGTTGAAGTATCATTAAACCTCGAATTTTTCCTGAATAAGACACGTCTCATCAATATTCACTTCAATTGTTAAAACTTAAAGAATTAGCTACAATTTTATTATAAAATAATTACAAAAATATTTTGTAACAAAATATATTATTGATCAAATGAAATGAAGAAATGTTTTAATTAATTTTGAAGTTAGAGAAAACAATTTGACAAGAAAATAAATTCAAGTTTTGACTGAAATTAATTGGTGAAATGAAACCAATAAAATTTTTCCTAGTGTATTTTGGTATAAAAATAAATGTAGAAAAAAATTGAAATAAAATTGGTTTAGATCAAAATAATAATAATAAAAGGTGAGGCAGCAAAAAATGGAAAAAGGGGAAAAGAGCAGAAAGTTATTAATAAAAAAGAAAGAGAGGAAGGACCGGAGATAAATTAGGAAAACAGATTAGATTGGAGAAAAATAATAGATTTGTCATGCTAATTGATTCAATTATGGATAGAGAAGATGACTTTCGGATTAGATTGAAGGAAAATAATAGATTTGTAATGCTAATTGATAACTAAAATTATGGATAGAAAAGATCACTTTCATCTCATCCGATCAAAATAAAATCAATGATGAGAATAAAAATAGTGTTCACTTCGTAATCCCTATCTAATTACAGAAAAACCGCGGAAACCGCTACCTATTTAAACTGGTCTCCTCCTCTTCCCCCCAGAGCCTCTCAGAACCCTACCCCTACCCCTAATGGCTAAAAAGCAGCCATCACCTCCTCCAGGGCCACCTTCTTCCTCATCTCGGTAAGAAGAATCATAGTCCTGACCTCAAGCCTTGTGATGCCGGTGAGAAACCAAATGGAAAGGGAAACGCCAGCGGCAAGGCCTTGTTCCGGTGGATTTGCAGCCTTGAAGACAGATTGCTATCCACAAAGCCATCACCAAGGTCGAGCTTTGAGAAGTGATCCCGTCTTCGAGGCTCAGTGATGGCTTTGAGGATAGCAATCTGTCTTTGAGGCTCCAGATCCCTCCCTCCCACCACTCACCGACTTCGAGGTTTAAGGATTAACAGGACCAAGTAAACGAGATTGCTATCCCTCGAGGCTAATCATTCCCTTTCTCTCTTTCTAAATGGATTCCAACTGCCATTTAAAAGAAATATATAGTTGCTAACTTCCTATAACAACTAAGGAGCACAGGATAATATGATACTTTATTCTACATATATATTTATATTAACATTACTTTGGTTCGAATGATTTGAACATGCACATGCAAAAGCACAAAACTTCTTATAGTATATGTCAAAACAAACCTGAGAACTACTCCTCATAGATCCAAAGGACTTCCTTCTGGCTTGAACAAGAGCAAGCAACAACCGATATGCCTCTACTGCATCCATAGGCAATGACTGAGCAACTTTTAGTTTTGCTTTTATTCTGAGCAGCTCTCCTTGCTCCCACTTTGCAGTCTCATCTAAAGCAGCATCAGTGACAACTTCGGCCTCTGAATACCGTTGTTGAGCTGACAAGACTAAAGCAAGAAGTCTCCAACCTTTAGAAACTGATCCACCAGTTGCATCAATGAACTCTTTAGCACATCGCAATGCGGCATTTGTATTGCGATGTTCAGCATATTCAAGACCAAGGTCAAAAATTAGATCTGGATTGTGCGGATCAAGAGTTATTGCCTCATCTAACGACTTCAAAGCTTCAGCTTGGAGGCAAGACCTTTCCTGGTCCGAGGAAGCAATTTTACCTTGTTTCCCCAAGCAAATACCTAAAAGATGGAAAGCAACACTCTTTAGGTGCTCATCATCTGCTTGACAATTTAACATAGCTCTCCTGGCATAATCCACCCCTTCAGAAGCAAGAAAGCAATCCTCACTGCAGATCTTAGCAGCCAGTAGTAATGCCATAATATCATCTGGTTTTTCGAGTTTGTTCAAAGATGTCCTTAACAGGTTTAAGGCATTCATGTTCTGTGCAGCTGCACGATAACAAAGAGCCATATTGTTCCATCTGTCACATCGATGAAAAGTTCCAGGCAAGAGTTCTTCAAAGTGCCTTGCCAATATAGAAGTCTGGCCACATAGAGACAATGCAAATGTCAAATGCTCCATCACTGAAGGATCCCATTCGATCTTACCAAGGTGCCTTTTTTTTAATAAAATCAAGAGAAGTAAAATAGCCTCTTCTAAGTTGTTCTTTGGAACAAATGCACCATCAGTTTGTGCAGCCAGACTTGGGGAACCAGCTTCAATGCCACCATATAATAGAAGCACAGCAAATCTTTTCTGTATCCTTGCACAGCAGTCATTATCTAGATTCCAGTGATTGAGGAGAGCATGTCTATACGAAACTAGAGCTTCCTGGAACTTGCCAGCTTGTTTCCAAAGTTCTGGAAGGAACTCCACAGCCTTCGCAACTGTTTCCCTTAGCTTACTATCCATGAGGGCATCTGGTGCGCCATTTTGGAACATCTTCTCAGCACCATCAAGGACACTTTTACATTCTTGAGCAGCCTCTGCAGCAGCGACAATATCTTTTTAGTGACTACTATTTACTGATATCCAGAAAGAAGTCATATATGTATAGGAGGCATAAAAGGAGCACAGAACCATCTAGTATCAATGCCAATAATCACTAAGAGACCATTGTATTACTGTATAACATGTAGAGTGACACTTACCAGATGCCTTGCCAAGTTTCTGAAGGGACACGGCCTTCAAATATATGGCTTCAAGAACAAGACCAGCAGCATGCTGGGACTGGGAAATAGAGTTAAGAGTGTCACTCTGAGAGCGATTCCTCCTTGAAGGAGGAGGTTTTTCAGGAGAAGGTTGCAATCGTTGTATAGCAGCTTGGAGGTCTATCCCATCAAATACCCGAAGGGCAGCTTCTACATTACCTCTCTGGTACTCAAGTCTTCCAAGAAGGGCTCTAGCTTCCTGTTAATGTTCAGTTAAACGGAAAGAAATGTTAAAACTTAAAACAGATTGTAAATTTCAGGAAGGTCCCTCCACAGAAGATATGGAATCACTTAAATGTAAATATATTGGATACTAAATGGCAAACTGGAAAAGCAAAGAATTCATTAGTAGAAATTCATACAGAATAGTAATATTAAGAGATGTGTGTAGTAATACTAAGAGATGTATGATATATCAATTGGCACATGCTCAATAACACTAAAGGCTCAATAGATGAGATAGCATCTAGTGCTAGATATAAAGTAATATCGCAAGGGGACGTTTCAATGATTAATTCCAATATTCAATATTTTAGATTAATGTAAGCATCTTCCAAGGCCACTAGCGGCAGTATTGTGTTCCCTAGTGTTCTATGTGATATTAAATTTTAGCATTTCCTGTGATGTGCAGACATAACTTAAATTTATAATGTATCCAAATGCTAAATCCTAGAGCTCATATAAATTGAAATATTCAGGTTATGCTAACATTTTATCCCTACTTTATATATAAAGAGAAATTGATGGAACTCCTAAATCAAAAAATTGACACGTGTCATCATATCATAAAGGCACAAAATTTTGACATGTGTCATATCATAAGTAGTCATGTGTCCCTCTCCTATTTACACCTAATCTTATATTTATCTAAAAATCCTCATCAAACTAAAACTATCAAAATATAACTATCCATAATTAAAAAATCTCATAATCATATATTTAGATATAGAAATTAAAGAAAAAAACTTATGATGTAGAGAGTCTTTCTCATAAAGTCATATATGCAAAATTGTATGTGTCAAACTATATTTAAAGTTGATGAATTAATCTTCCTCTGAAAAAATAGTTGATGAATCAGTCAAATTTTTATTATTTATTGATTAATTTTATATTCCATAAAAAGGGAGTATATATAGAATAGAAAAGAAGAAGAAGCAAAAATTTCAGTTCAATTTAATTTAGAAGCACAACCATATGACCAGGGCTAATAACAGGGGTTAGGTTCCCGCAGCCCGCTCCGTATTACTTATTCTACATGTAATACTCACCCGTGCGAGCACGGTCAAAATACTTGTTTTTCTTTAAACAAAAACAGTCTGTAGGATAAAGCTTGAGATGAATCAACTTGCTTCCAAAAATTCTTCAAGGCAGAATTATAGGCTTACTTGAAATCTTGATAAGTCATAAGTCCTAAAATATGAAATATTAACAAATTTTATTTTGCATTTGATGGAAAAGATATCAGTTAAAACGCCAGCTTATTTGGTAAGAGCTCATCATTGTCAAACCTTTCCAAATCTCCTATTGACTACAACTCACAACTCAAATTTGACAGAAGTGATCACATAACCAACAACCTTATAAACATTACGACAAAGTAATATTGTCTTTTTTTATTGTAACGCTATCTTCTTTGTTATCACTCAAACCTTTTATTCATAACATATAATTTTCATAGGCTGGAAGTATTTGTTTTCTTCTGCTGCACTAATATGAAAATCCTTGTGCTAGCATCCACATTCCACACCTCCATGCAAGTAAGCAAATGCCTGGCACATAAGTTACTCACACTTCCTACATGGGTATAGTTTCTGCTCTTATAATCCATTCCCATTCCTCTATATATAAGAAGAATCCAGATACTTTAAAAATGATGATAATTTTACATCAAAAACACCAAAGAATCTAGCAATTCATTTGACTTAGGTCGCACATAAAATTAAGAATCATCCAGTTTTCAATCAATAATGACAAATAATGATAGAGGACTCAAAATATTTTAGGTGGTCCAACATAGACAAACTTAAATTATTATGATACACAATCCTTCAGAGTTCAGATGCCTTCGATTTATTAGATGTTTTACATCTAAAGCATGAAAGGTTGAGTATTGGCATCATTCGACAAACTTTTCTGTTGGGTTACCGAAAGCAGGATGCCCTCACAGATGATAAAACCAACCCATACGTTTTCCAAGCAACATAGCTAGCATAAAAAGCATAAAAATTCAGTCAATCGTCATCAATGAGCATGTACTGTAATCACCGAGCAAAAAAAAAAAAAGAAGTTATTATGATATTTGAAGTCACCCACATATTAAGCTGTTACGAAGGTAATGTGCCTAACGAATAAATGAATAACATATGCAAAGAGGAGCCCCAAAATAATCCACACACATGAAAAAGGAATCTTGCTTTTTAAACATTAAAGGAAATATAAGAGTTGTACATATATCACAACATTACAGCAATCCTTTCAGAAGCACTGATGAAAAGGTCGACCCTTAGATCCACTTCAAAAAAACTGCCTTAACGAATTACTCCAGGACCTAGCATCCTTCCCTTTGGTCTAACTAGACTAATTTCTTTCGTTTTCATTCTCCATGTTGTTGATAGACCCCATAAAATCCTCTGCTTGAGAGGTGTGGCACGGGCACAAACATTAGCCGCTGCAAGGGGGGGGGTTGTGGTTTTCACTATCCCCTTTTTGAGATGAGAGGAAGAGGATAATTCTAGAACCTCCCCGATCAACTTTAACTGTCCTGTCTAGTTGACAACGGGACCATTGTCAGCCTAAGAAACCTGGTTTCGTCTGAAAGCAGTTCAAGTTCATTCGGCAAGAAACCATGTATTGGTGTATATTAACAAAAACCAATACAAATGAAAACCAACTAAGCGGTTCAAATCAAAACGGAAAAGGTTGTAATGTACCAGAAATTTCCCAAATTGAATAAAATTTATTTCCATCCATGTTGTCGCACTATGCAAGTTGGCACAATATATCAATAGGTATAACAATTCCAAAGGTATTCACACTTAGGACTAAGCTAGGTCCACATAGAAATGTCAAAACATATGTATTCTATCAGGTATAGGAGTTCTTTACGGCACAAGTTTCCATTGAGTATGATAAGTTTTTAAAAAAACATGGAAAATTTCTTCGTGAATAAAAATATGGTGTTTAAACTTTAGGTACCACAAATGTAATTCATCGTGAACTTGATAACCCAATATGATGAAAATCCTATTTATATTGTAGCTCCTTCAAATGCATATTATGTATCACTCTATGAACCAAAAGGAAGCATTAAAATGTACAGGGAAGCTATAGACCTACTGTAGCCAAAAGACCAACAATGGGTATTCTCAGATCCAAGGACCATATCCTAACTGCTTTTGAAAGATTAATTTGTGAGTGGGGTATGTGAATGTTGGTAGATTAAATGTGCTTCAAGCACGAAATTTATAAGTCAAAAACATTGGCTCATTTAGTTAGGTGGATCAATGCTGGCTAATTTAGTCATTTTGGATCAGGGAATTATATGGAGTTAGAACAGAATTAGACGGCAGAACCAAAAGAAGTTTTACAAGAAGAATTATAAAAGGAAGGGATTAATTAGAGAGTGAGAACTATCAAACACTTTTACTTGATTGGGACTTTAATATAGATGGAGAGAGGGAGAGGACGTCATATAGTTTTATTCCTAATCTCCATCTAATTGCTTCTCACTAAGTTGGCTGGCTTCTTTCAGACCAAGCATGGCTCCAATTGGGGTTTTGCTTAAACCCCAACAGCCTTTTCTTAGAATTGCCCATATTAAAACCAGAATATAAACATAAATTTCAAATGATCAATTAAGGACTGGGTCACTGAAAATAGCTGATCTCCCCCTTTGCATATACTTGCCAAGGAAAGCATACTCATTAGCTGTAATGATGTAGTCTCAAGCAAGCATCATGGATATTCTCAATCCCCAATTTTTTATTTTTCACCAGCTCTGGTTTCCTGCTTTGGAATGTGACTTGTGTACACAATAGCTTTTTCTTTCTCATGGAAATTCTCAATCTCCAATTTTTTTTATTTTTCACCAACGATGGTTTCCTGCTTTGAAGTGTGACTTGTGTACACAATAGCTTTTTCTTTCTCAAAATTATTCTAAGATTTATAATTCATTTGAAAATTTTGATGCCTAGAAACATCATCTATAAGAGAAAAAGCAGATCAAGGAGAAAGAATTGACTTCCAACTAATTCTTGCTCAAAATCCTGATGATAAAATTCATTCTAGTCTAGATTATGGAGGAGAATCTGTTTTGGTTAAAAAGAGATACCGATTGTGACAAGAGTGGGGGACCAAGCTATAAGGTCTGTACACTGCAGCCATGGAACTGTCATGGCTGTTTCGACCCTGCACACCATGGCATCAGCAGAAACTAGAGAATAATTCCACATCTCTTAGTGGAAGGAGTTGCATCTCTTATATTAAAGTTCCATTGAAACAGAAGTGTCTATATTGGCACGCCAAATTAGACATCAATGGCCACTGAAATGTTTTTTTTTGCAGGATGCTAGATGATAATGGCTAAAGTCAGATTGCCTTCTTTTTTCTCTATGAGGTCTCCAATTGAAGGGAATGCTCATGGGTCCAGCTACAATACTCTCATGTGCTAGTTAGTGAAGTTTCATATTTGAAAAGTAGGTGTTTTTGTAAAAAAAAAGATTAAAAGTTATTACAGCTATTATATTTGTTTATGTACAGACCTGCATTATTCCTTAAGGCTCCCATAAACAAAGTGGTAATAGTCTAATAGAATTATGTTTGTATAGAGGAGATAATAAAAATTAAATCAATGAATGAAGGGGGCATACACTTGCTATAGGATAACACATGAAGTCATATATAGAAACATTACGTAATAAAAATGAAAAGTGGACACAGTCGGGACTTCGGAGTGTCCCAACAACTGTCCCCTGCATGGCAAGCTTCTCTTCTGCCTGCTGTATTCAACCATAACCTTGAACAGCAGGTCATATTTGT
This sequence comes from Asparagus setaceus, assembly GCA_012295165.1. Taxonomy (NCBI): domain Eukaryota; kingdom Viridiplantae; phylum Streptophyta; class Magnoliopsida; order Asparagales; family Asparagaceae; genus Asparagus; species Asparagus setaceus. The sequence continues at coordinate 75,044,190 of CM022702.1, forward strand.
AAGTTCGGACCTAATGATAGCAAACCATAAAAAGCTGTGGTCAAAATCCTTGAAGCCTTCTAGACTTGGATGCTAGCACACAAAAGACCTAATTCTATGGAAAAAGGTCTTCATAATTATTGTTTTGTATAAAACCAATTTGTTTTATATGTTGACCAGTCTTCCCCTGAAACCTGCTAAACCTGGAATTTACCAAATAAAGGCTGAATTTTCACAGACGAAGGTCTTAATAACAATCAAATGATTGTTTCGTACAAACCTAGAGACCCTGATTTAGAAATGGCGAAGATATCACATGCATATTATATCCACTATATTGGAACCCTCAAGAAAGTAGTATCCAAATTGTAGGATCATTTGGGAAACCATTGCATATAATTATACGCAAAATTGCCAACATAACAAGATATAGCCATTACTTTTGTTGCAATAACCAATTAACACATGGTTCAAATAAAAAGGAATAAAAGAAAGAATATGTAAGAATGAATGCACAGGGGAGAACGAAAGATCAATATGGAATATTAACTGTCTATATGAAATTTTAAAGACATAAGAAGTGAAAACAGAAGCCATAATAATGAATGTGAAAGGGGGAAAAAATCATACTGACACAAAAAACCACCATGTAGAAACAACTTAGGCTCTCACTTTTCTTTCTCTGAACTATATACAAACTAACATAGCTGGAAGTTTTCAAACAATAACAATGCCTTGAAATTTTCCTGCTAAGGCACGATCTTTACTATGGTGGATCACAAGGAACCAAATATTTAAGGTTTCACAGTGACGAAGAAGATAATTTGGTATAGAGAGAAATAAGCATACAGAAACTAGATGCTGAAGGTGGAAAGCTCGTCACTTGGTGTTAAAGTAGGCACACACAAGAGAGAGAGAGAGAGAGAGAGAGAGAGAGAGAGAGAGAGAGAGAGTCTTTCTTCTGATTCTCTAATGTACCCTATGATGAAGGAGAGAAGCATTTTTTTCACTTCCCGGAGCCTTATGGTTAAAAAAGGCCAGTATCTCAGTCTTCTCCAATCCCTGCTGTGAGAATCTTGCACTAAAAAAGTTTTCATATGCAATGGATCAAAGGAACAATTGTATCGACGTGATAATAAGAGACTCAAAGACTTAGAACCTACGTCAGACTTTTTCGTTTTGATATCATTAGATTCATAACTACATAATAACATTTCATGATTGAGATGGAGACAACTGCCATTTACCATACTGAAAGCTCAATCAAACTGATAAATGCTCCAAAAGATGACAGATGTAAATGCGCTTGAAGATAAATGTATATAATGTATATCAATAAACGAATGGTTTATGTTTGCACATAGGAGAAGTTAAAACTTAAATGAATGAAGAGGGTATACAATTCTTATAACATAACTCATGAGGTCATATATAGAGGACATTACATAATAAAAGTGAAACGTAGACACAGTCGGGACTCCAGAGTGTCCCAACATGTCCCGTGAATGGCAGGCATATCCTGCAGGATGGGAATGCACATATCAAGCTTTAGTAGACAGAAGTAAACAAATTATCCAATCTTCAAAGGACAAATACAGGATGAGGAATTTCTACATATCTATTCCCCTCCATGAAAATAATTTCCTAAACTGTTAATTTGCATTCACATTGACTGTCCACCAAAAAATTAGGGAATCCAAGCATCTCCTACTACTTAGACTAATGACAATAAAGGTCGAAAGTTAGAAATTTAAATCATATACTTTCATAAGTTACACCGCATTGAAGGTGAAAACCTACCATCGTTTTCCTACAGTGTATGCAAAAGCATTTGAAGTTTGTCTCTATGTATATGATCCAAATTAGGTTCTGAACTTAGACTAATGACAATGAGTTACATACTAGCTACACGGTAGCAAATTAAGCACGCTAAGTGAGGCTACCTTAATGAAAATTTTCCTTAGCTTCCTAAATGCTGAAACTTTAAATAAAAAAAATAGTTCCATTTATTTTTTTCACAATATCAACATGATCACATACTAAAACAACAAATTCTTCAAAACTAAAACTTTTCAATCTCTCATCCTGACCTCCAATGTCAACAGACTAATTCTAACAAGCTACATTCAAACTACAACCCAAATTTCCCTACAAGCAACCAACAATTAGGTCAATTACTCCAAAATTTACACTAAGCCGTTAATTACATCAACAATCAAGAACCCAGTAACCTCAAACTACGAGAATTCAACGATTTCAAAGAATCGATCCATCGAGGGAGGAGAAAAAGAAGTTGCAGACCTCGAAATTGAGGGCAAGGCCCTCGCGAAGCGATGACTCAGCCTCTTCGATATCTCCCTCATCGAGCTTGGCCTCGACCTCGGAGGCCTTCATCGAGAGCCCATTGACCGAAAGAAGCTTCTCGCCGCCGGCGATCCCCATAGCTTCTTTCTCCTCCTCCTCCTCCTGCGATCATTCGATGGCCGACATCGCTGAATTCGATCGAGAGAGGTGGCGGGACTCGAGGGGGGCGGTGATCGGAACAGGAGGAGAGAGGGAAAGGGGGAGAAATAAATGCGGAGGAGTTTAATGGGTGGTACTGGTAGGAATGAACGAGGGAGGGGGAGAGTGAGTGGTTGCCGGCCCGGCCTCTTAACGGGTCGGATTGTTTAACGGGTATTGTATTGATTCGTGTTGTTTTGAATGGAGTTGGAGACCAGGTCTTTACATGTGCCTCCAGTTGTGGGTCCCACTTGTAGAGTAGGTAATAATAAGGCAGTGGTCTGTTGGGAGTTATTTTGTCGAATTGTCGGGTCAATGGACTCAGGAACTTCAAGTGGGCCAAATAGGTGGGTATATACTGTATTGGTATACAATAGTGTATAACTAGTGTAGTATAAATAGTGTTTTCCATACAAGATATAAAAATCCAAATTTGTAAGTACAACCATATGAAAAAATACTCTTATGGTGTGTTTGGATGGAGGTGAACCAATGGAAGTTAAAAGTGAAATTTTATTTTCACCTCGTTTGGAAGTTTTTTTGAGGGGTTAGAGGATGGAAACGGGTGTAAAATTTGCACTCATTTTTCTCCCCTCCAATTTGGGCGGTAGAGGAAATAATGGAAACGGGTGTAAAATTTTATAATGTAATAAGACAACAATACCTTTATCACACTAAAATCTATGGCCAAGATTCATTCTCATCCAATATATAAGGGTATTTATGTAACTTTGACTATATTCACTTTACTTCCATCCTCTAATATAGAACTCCCAAACAAGGTAAAACAAATTTACTTCCGTTACCCTGACTAAACTCCCAAACAATATTGTATCTTTTCACTTTCATTCCTTACCTTTCCTTTCTGTTATTTAACTTTCCGTCCCTTCCCTTAGTTAACTCCCAAACACAGCATTAATGATCTCACTTTGTAGCATTAATGGTGGACCAAGTGAATGCTTAATGTACACAACTTCCTAAAATTTTTGATCCAAATACTGATATACCGTTGATATATCATTAACAAAATTGTTGATATGTCATTAACGAAATACTCCAAGAGCACTAAATATTTTATCCACCCCTATATGACTTGGATACCACATAATAGGAGCATCGATTAAGAGAATATTTGGGAGGGCTTATTTTTAGTAGCTTATAAGTCATGCTGACTTTTGATGGCTTTTGTCGGTTATAATAAAATGGTCAATTATTTGTTCAAACCTAGCTTATTTATATAAGCTTATAAGCTAGTTTTTAAAAGTTGGGGAATCCCAACTTTTTAAATGGGACTAATAAGCCAATTTATTGATGATTTATCAAACAAATAGATGTGAAAAACTAACTTAAAAGCTAGTTTGACAAAAAATAACAATAATAAAGCTCTGCTAAACACCCTCTAAAGCTTTTTCATGTGATACTACAAAATGCTTGCATGTTGAAAATTAATTTGTATAGCAACCGAGTGTAAGCGTAGACGAATTATTTAACTAGGTAGAGATGCTGGATTTTTAGAGAGACAAGGGTTTTAAAAAGAAGATTTTTATTTTATTTTAACGACCTGTGTGGGAAAAAAATTTGTTGAGATGGAAATCGGGTATCAGACTTATACTAAGATAACTGAAAGTTCAGACCAATAAGAATCCTGGTGAACCTTGGATAAAGATACAATCCTAGTGAACCTAGAAAAAGATACAGGCCCAGCTTACTATTTGTTTGATATGATTTTCATTAGAAAATTGCTCAAGAAAATAGACTGCAAATCATGGATCAAATAAAGTGGCCAATGGGCGTTGTGTAAATTTACTAACTCCCGAGCCACGGCCCATCGCATCCAAAAGTATGTTGCCCGGGTCGGAGTTTTTCTTGGGTTTTGCATGTATACCCCTCAAAAAATAACCCATATTTGCATATTTATTCTCCAAATCTTAATATTTTGAAAAACCCTCCAATTTCCTCACATTTTTTTATTCCCTTGCACTTAACAATGTTAGTTATATTACATTTTCTATTGATCAGGTCATTGTTTTTTATTCATTATGAAATATCAAAGATGTCGTAGGTACGGTATGAAAATATTTTTTTGAGAGAAAAGGATGGAGCATCATAAATGTTTTAACCACCTAAATAACCAAAAGGTTGTTACAAAAAGGAGCCAAATCCCCAACTTCAAAGATAAGGCTCACAAAGTTCATATCACTACAGGACTTGCAAATACACACACACCCCACCGTTTTACTTTATATACAAAAACTAGTATGTACCCCGTGCCAAGCACGGGCTAGTACTACTATTTATTGCTTGTTAAGCTTTATGTGTACATATTTTTTTTCTTGTGTATTGTTTCTAGTATTGTTGTTAAAACTTTAGTTGTGCTTTAATTTTTTTACTTTCATAATTTCAAGATTATTCCAATTCAAATAATTGTTAAGTTTCAATGTAATGTACTTATATTTTAATTATTGTTTTCACTATTTTTTAAGTTATTATTTTTATAAGAACAGCTATAATTACATATTTAAACAATCGTTCAGTCCAACATATTTATTTGAAGAAATTAAAGATTATGATTTAAACAAACAATGAGTAATCTTCAAACGCCTTAGTATTTGTCGATTCTCTAAAAATTTACTCTAAAATGTAATAGGTGTTTGTTGTTGTGTTAATTCAAATAATAGTTACCACCGAAAGAAATGAGACTGTTTAGACTCTAGCAAAATATAATAAATATCCTAGAACATAGATAACACAATACATATTAAAATACTTACTTTACTCAAAAAGTATCAAAGTGTGTATGAAAAATCACATGAAATAAGAACATTGTTTTAAAATGTACCTTACAAATGAAGCATTCAATGTGAAAGCCTTGTGTGGAAATCTTCGATTTAGCCTCTGTCTAAATTTAAAATCAAGTTAGATTATCTAACATTCTTCTGATGTGATAAACTCTTCGATAAGGATAAAAATTTTCTTGTAAATGGGACGTGCTTGAATAAGAGTTATAGAGGGCAAGATCAGTTTAGATTATTTATGCTACAAAATATCATATAATTAGACAATATGATCCAACAACTTCCCTGAATTTTCTAAAAGAAAAATATCTACAACTTCATAATAATCAAGCAAGTTGTTGAAGAATCACATATATACTCCACTGCAAACACTAAAGTGATTTTCTCAAGAGCATCAAAAGCATAAGTTATACAATAGCATCAAACCCACTTCACTCCCACTCATAAATATCCCAAATGACAAATACTCATAACTAAATATTTCATGAAAACAATAATCCATATTGGATTTTTTCAAACTAAGCAATAATTCACCACAATAAACTTGAGTAAAAGTGAAAATTCACAATGAACTGTGAAAATCCATGAAGCTAAAGAGGACCTGAACTTGAAAAGTAGAGAGATATGGGAGTTTGAGAGATTAGTTTTTCAATGAAAGTAGCATTTTCATAGTGTTGATTAAAGCAATAAAACTATATCCTCACTTGCAAATAGAGATCTTGAACAACGCTGCAATGAATTAGAAGAAAAAAAATCATAAACAAACCCCAAATGCTCTTCAGCTAGCCTATGACCAAACTGTTAGCAAGGCTAAGACTTGAAGCCTCATACCACATCTATTAAATAATTTTAACAGCTGAAGCATGTCTTCTTCAAGCAAAGTATCCAACAGCTTCAAATAATCGCATTATTGGTGTGAAAATGGGATTATAAACTGCATTGTACCCAGACATATGGACTTAAACATTAACTTAAAGAATCGTTGTATGAATGTTCATATTCCTACAGAAATATATCTAAATGTTACAACTTAAAACATGCTAAGACTCTTGCATTCTTCTAGTTAGATTCATGTGATAACAAATTACAACTTAAAAATTGATATCTACAGAAGATTTCTCACTCTCTTTCATAGCCTGGGATAGAGTAGATTTGATATCTCAATTTTAAATAACTTATAAAGAAGAACAAAGGGTTTGAAAAAAAGTGACATTACCTTTACACTCTTTTGATGAGCATCCTTGTACACATGGAAGTTCAAAGAGAGCTTGAATCTAAGTTAAAAAGGACATGAAAGTCCAAAAGTTAACAAAAGTACGTCGAAGTAATCTCAATACACACCAATTATAAACTAATTATTAATGTACATCAAAAGAAATTAAAACTTTGGCTTTTTTACCACAATACTAAGTATTAAGTACTCAAATAATAAAGGGCTCATTCACATTATAGTCGTCACAATTATACTAATCTATAACACAAATTTCGAGTTGCAATAGCAACATTTTACGTCAGAAGTAGCACTTCATAGTTCCTAAAGAGCTAGAAGCGCTACTAATATTATTCTAGATTTCAAAAGAAGACTTAAATACAATTCGATAGTTATCTCTCAATTACTAACTCACATGGCTACTTAGTAACTGAACATACAAACTGTAAGAACCAATTAGTAAATAAAATATAACGAATAACCATTGGAGGAAAACATCAACCTGTAAGAACCACTTGGGAATAAACATTTAACATTAGGTTCATTTCCCATCAACAAAACCTTCGAGTCTAAAAAAATTTAAAGAAATCTAACACAATGATTAAAGTAAGGAATACAAATACATTCATATTTCGTGCCAAAGAGCTAAAAAATTAATAACCAAGATGAAAGAGCTCAGAAGTTGAATATGCATGGAGAATACCGAGATGAAAAAACACAAAGATAACTCAAGTATAAAGAAGCTACTTTACCAAGCTGAATACCTCCTACCGTATAATGTTCTCCTGTGGATAAATCCTTTTCAAACCTCTCAAAGAAGTTATTAACTCTAAATATCATTAAAAATCATCCAAGACATTTTGATCACTTTTGTGATGTAAAATTGAGATATCAAATGAAAAAAATGCATTAAGGAAACCTCCAATTTAGTTCATATCATAAAACTACTTGGAACCTAAATGGAAATTATTTACATGGAAAAGGCTACATCTATAGAGCATCATTAGAGAATTCACTTGTATTGATGCATCTTAACTATAAATTTCAGATTAGTAACTAATCATAGAGACCATCATGAAACATCTACTTGATCATGCATGTACTCTATTCTGAATAAACTTAATACAAAAGACCTGCTACAAACCTACCACAAAAATCATATATACCCATTTTTATTACACAACATATTCAACATTTCCTAGAGTTATTGCAAATTAATCCTTTATTCAATATAAGAATCACATGTCTTCACATGCAACATAACTTGAATATATCTAGTTGGATATCATAACTACATATATTGGATGCCACTGACCTGTAGCGCATTTATCCTCTCCTGAGGGCGCAAGATAATTAGACACCTTGACTATTGCAATATCCAGGTTCTCTAAAGTTAATTGAAAATTCCAGAACAAAAAAAGTGGGGAAAAAGGAAACAAAATGTACAATGATATTTAAAGCATACAGTAAGTCAAAAACTTCTCACCTTGTAATCATTGTTCAGCTTGGCAAGGCTAATAGCAGTAGTTCCTTTCACAACTCCAAATCATTTCAGTTTTTCCAACTTTCAAATCCAAGTAAATTCAAGAAATTAGATCACAAACAACCAAGTATAAATAAGCCCCTAGGGATCTTGAAAATTAAATAAAGAAGAATATGCAAGAAAAGAATGGAAAAATCTAACCTTTAATTGTTTGCCGCTACAAATCGTAGTGTGTACCCCGTGCAAAGCCTGGCCCCTTTTTTTAACTAAAATTTGACTATATCAAAAATAATTCAACAAACTAACAACAAATTGAAAGTTACCATCTTTCAGTTTTGCTTGGCGCTCCCTGGTTTGAATCTGCATATTCAATTCATTGTTTTGACTTGAAAACCTATTAATATCTCTCTATAAAAATGATAAAATGTTCCATGTAAATTCCAGCATAATCCTGTCAAATAAATCCAGCATATTAAGCCACGTCAAAATCCAAGCTTTAAGTCACAGAGCTATTACCCTAAAACATGCGCATAATCTCAAGCCAAAAGCCTAAAATATTTAATCGACATATCAATTCCTCGTCAAAACCCTAGTTTTGTATCAGAAAGATATAGCAAAATCAATTACATTTTCTTACCTCTCAAAACCTTAGCTTTAAGCACAAAAGATATGCAGCCACACTCCACATCAACTTCAAGAGATGAAAATCAAAATCATCAGCTCCAATCAAAATTCTGACTAAATAAAGGAGAATTGTTAGGAATGAAAATCATCAACTCCATAATATAAAAAGGAGAATATAGAAGATAAAAATAGGAAGTCAGTCAAGTAATACTCACATGTAATATTATGAACCTAGCACAGGAACTGAGATGACAGAGTTAGATAGGAATGTGCAAATTTGAAAATTTTCTAATCGAAGTTGTCACCTATATTAAAGAGACGAAGTTTAAATAAATCAAATAAAGTTCAAGAAATAAATTCATGGTTTCAGTGCACAATTTATTTATGGCCATTGCTGAATTAGGACATATAAGAAAAATAATTCGCATATTATGAATATGGTGTCAGCAGAATTGGCTTACCCTAATTGTAGAAGTAGGCTTAAAGGCTATTCTCATTTATATGGTATCCCCATTAGATATTCCTCATTGTAAACAGAAAACTAAAGATTGTTAGAGAGGAGAGATGTCATAGAAGTAAACAAAGTTGAATAACCAAACAGCAAAGTGAGACAAAATCTTTCCTCTAAAAAGCTTCGATATGAAATAAAAAATAAAAAAATTACAAAAAAGCTACCTTGGATACAATGAAGTGTAGTAAAGAGCTATAGCTTATTATAATTTTTAACAAATTTAATATTTCATATAACAGAAAACTAATAATAAAGAAATCTAAAATGTCCTGATAATGCATTAAGCCCAAAGTCACAACAAAAAACATAAATATGTATTAATAAATTAAAAGATGAGACAAATAGAGATCACCTTTACATGTTCTCAAAGTAAAAGCTCTCTGAATAACCGTCAAGTCATAATTCAAGAGAATACTCCATCTATTTCTTAAAAATAATGATTCGGCATAATCTTTTGAAAAAAAAGCATCATACTTGATGCAAAGTAATATTCATAGGATCTGTCCTTTTGAGAGTCAAAGCAAATCGAAAATGACCAAATAAGTTCAAGAGAATACTCTATGGCCCCACATCTCCCTCCTAATGATTATTATCAAATGGTTCTTGATATGTAACTTTAGCTTCTTACTTGATCTAATATTTTTGTTTTTCACAATTCGTAGTAATTTCAAATTAAAAATATGCTTGTAACCCAATTCTATGTCAATAAACAATGCACTAAGCACAAAATAGCAAGTAACAAACGTACGGATATATAATGACATGAGAAAAGACAGAGAAAAACAAAAATTAGAGATTACATGTATGTGTTCTCCAAGTAAGGGCTTTCTTATTGCCTTCTTCTATTCCCCCTTTTCAACCTCTTGCACCTTTGAATCAATTACTATTATCGGCTTGGAGGGGGTATGTTACTATGACGACAGATTGTAACACTACAAAATATGTGTGCACGTGCGCGTCTATATATATGATTTATGGTAACTGAAAATAAGGCATCTAAAGATTTTGCATAAGATTATATTTGGTAACAAATATATCAAAATATCATTTCCTCCCTTTTGTTTTAAATTAAAAAATTAATTGAATTCAGTAACGAAAATAAGGCACTTAAAGATATGAAGATTAAGTTTGGTAACAAATAACGATAATCGTGCATGAAAAATTTGGAGAACTAAAGCACAAATTTAGAAATTAATATAAGCAAAAATTAAGCAAACTACGCCTCAGAATATTGAAATATAAGCTATTTGTTAAAATATGTTTCAAACTATATATTAATAAATTTAATTTAAGTAGGTAAATTCAATTTTAAAATCTCTTGTTTCTCAATTTCAAAGCATTAAACTCGAACTCCAAAGCTACACTCAAATATTTGACAACATTTGCAAAAAAAATAACATCAGAAATTCCAAATAAAACTAATTGAACTATATGGCCAGTTTAAGTTTCAATTTTACCTCTTTGAACTGTATAAAAAAATCGCAATTGCTCTTAACAATGTGATGAAGAAGACTCGATAATAATCGACTCCTCAACGGTCATCAATATTTGCTAATATTTTGAAAATCTCTTTCAGTGAGATATTTTAACTTTCCATGACCAAGGAAAATCCTATATCATTCAAAGCCCATTAATCATTACTAATCAAAGAACTAATTATATATTTAGTGAAATAATCGATTCAGACTCATCATGCTAGATGTTGGAAATGTGGGCAAAATTACTAAATATGTTACAGCTTTAATTTTAAATCATTTCATCCAATCAATCATGAGTGTAAAACTATCATTAAACATAAAACCAATTGTAGATCAAAGCAAACACATTCAACTAAATTGAGACGGAAAAAAAAGGCATGAGAGTTACTTGAGTAAGGAAGCATTAGATGGCAAGAGAAAGATATATGATAAAATTCGCAGCTTTGTACCAATCTATTTAACTTCATAATTCAAGTAAACAACAAAAGAATTTCACAGTAAAATTGAGGACCAAGGAAAAACCCTAGAAAATTTAGGATTAAGAAAAATCTCACCTTTGAGTGCCTCATAAATCAGGGTTATTTGAGTAGGGGAGATTAGGGGTTGGACGGTGCCGGAGGCCGCGATCTTGAGGCCGTTGTCGGCGTTGTGCTTGGCGAGGAGGCGGAGCGCTGCTGGAGGTCGAGGTTGGGGGAGTTGAGGTTGGTGATTAGGGTCCGGATGAGGTGCTCGTCGGAGGCGGTGGAGGGAGGAGGCAACGGGGGAGGAGGGAAACTCATCGGAGGCGGTGTAGGGTTCTCTTCATTTGGGGGAGGAAAGGAGATAAGAGAGAGTTGTAGAGAGAGAGAGAGAGAGCGTGAGAGGTGTGATTTTTTTTTCGGTTTGAGTAGTGGCGAACAGCTCAGAGATTCAAATTCAAAATGAGCTGGAGTTTTTTGTCAGTCAAATAGTGGGGTCCATAAGGATTTACTGTTATATGAACAGTGATTCGCTAGGTTCTCCTTTAAGTATAGAGGAGTAGATAAACCAGACCAACTGTTCATCCAAAAGATCATATACCAAATCAACATCATCAGGATTCATAACTCACTTCACTAATCAAGGAAGATATGAACCACTTCAATAGCTCCAGTAGTAGAATTGTTATCAACCTCAATAAGCCTCATGTTGTTTTCATTCCTCCGCCTCTATCGCTCCTGAGCACGCTGATATATGGCAGATAAAACAAGCCCTGACCAAAGATTTAAAAAGTAAGCAATTTTATGTAAAAGATCCATAGCTCTTTCTTCGTATTAGAGAAAAGCCTATCATTATGTTCTTAACAAATACACCAAATAATGGCACAAAAATATACATCGCTTTTCAATTTGCTCTCAGAATCAAAATTCACTCCCTCAATTAAGCCAAATATGTCTGAGAGAATCACAAGATCCCTCAAAGTTGTCCAACCTGTATTGAACTGTTCTCCATAAAGAAAGAACAAAACTGCACTGTAATTAAAAAAAAAAAAGTGTGTGTCTCAAACTTCCTTTCTACACAGGCAACAAGTAAGACAAACTTGCATGCCTTTTCTAGTAAGGTTACTCTTAGTATTCAACTTATGTTTTAGAGCCAACCAAACTAAAAATTTGACTTTAAGAGGGATGGAGGTTAAAAGCAGTCAAATCTTAAATCTCCATCACTCAAAAAGTGATAAAAAGATTTAATAGAAAACTTACCATTAGTCTCCCAAATCCATTTTCTACTATCTTCATCTTGCGAAAACTAAATAGTATAGATCAAAGAGAGCATATCACAAAACTGAACAACTAAATTGTCAGTTAATAGTCTCTTGAAGATAATATTTTATTCTCAACTCCTGTTTCTCAATCTCCTTAGAGAGAAAACTGTAGTTGAAGGAGCAACAACAACATCAAACAAAGAAGGAAAGAGAGAAGAAAGCGTAGAGTATCCAGTCCATTTATCCAACCAAAATAAAACATGTGTGCAATTACCCATCAGGACTCGAATACTAGCAAGAAAACAATCCAAATTGACAAACTTACTTTTCCGAATTGAGATAAACAATTACTTCGATTATCATGAAAACTCAAGAAATTTCTAGTTTCATAATTTTTGAGGGAAAAAGTAGGGCAAGAAGCCCTACTCATATATATATATATATATATATAGATAAAGCGATAAACAATCATACACAAAAAGAAATGAGTTTGTTGTTCAAAGGTAGAGAACTAGAAACTCAAATCGAAAAGAGAAAAAGAACGGAAAAAGAAGAAAAGAAAAAGAAAAAACATTAGCAACATTATGTAGGCGATAAAAATTGCTTATCGATGCGAGCGAGACTTCGTGGCGGTGGGTTGACAACCAACGATCCATTCGACAAACCGACGCCGCGAAAACGCCAGAAAGCGAGTCCACGAACACGTGAAGTGGGTCGACAAGGTGTACAAACCAACGAAACGGCGTGCGTGGAAGAAACCCGGCGAAGTTCGGCGAAGCGAGTTGACTAAACTCAAACGCCGACGAGACGGAATCAACTCCGCAATCCGTCAAATGCAAACGAGCCGTTTGAGCTCTGAAAGTTGATCGGATACGGACTCAAACACAACGGCGACATCATCGGGAGAAAACTAAGCCCGGAAGACCGAGAAAACGACGGGAAACGGCGAAAATGGCGCACCTCGACCAACTTGGCCGGCGAACTTCGCGGTTTGACGAACCTCGGTTCATTCTGGCGAACCTCGCGGTTTGGCGAACCTCGGTTCAGTTTGGCGAATCTCGGTTCATTCTGGCGAACCTCGCCTTTTGGCGAACCTCGCCTTCTGGCGAACCTCGCAGTTTGGCGAACCTCGGTTCAGTTTGGCGAACCTCGGTTCATTCTGGCGAACCTCGCGGTTTGGCGAACCTCGGTTCAGTTTGGCGAATCTCGGTTCATTCTGGCGAACCTCGCCTTCTGGCGAACCTCGCAGTTTGGCGAACCTCGGTTCATTTTGGCGAACCTCGCCTTCTGGCGAACCTCGCAGTTTGGCGAATCTCGGTTCATTTTGGCGAACCTCGCCTTCTGGCGAACCTCGCCTTCTGGCGAACCTCGCAGTTTGGCGAACCTCGGTTCATCTTGGCGAACCTCGCCATTTGGCGAACCTCGCCTTCTGGCGAACCTCGCCTTCTGGCGAACCTGCGCCTTTTGGCGAACCTGCGCCTTTTGGCGAACCTCGCGATTTGGCGAACCTCGGTTCGGTTTGGCGAACCTCGGTTCATTACGGCGAACCTCGCGGTTTGGCGAACCTCGGTTCGGTTTGGCGAATCTCGGTTCATTACGGCGAACCTCGCCTTACGGCGAACCTCGCAGTTTGGCGAACCTCGGTTCATCTTGGCGAACCTCGCCATTTGGCGAACCTCGCCTTCTGGCGAACCTCGCCTTCTGTCGAACTTCGCACTTTTGGCGAACCTTCTGGCGAACCTCGCAGTTTGGCGAACCTCGGTTCATCTTGGCGAACCTCGCCTTCTGGCGAACCTCGCCTTCTGGCGAACCTCGCCTTACGGCGAACCTGCGCCTTTTGGCGAACCTTACGGCGAACCTGCGCCTTTTGGCGAACCTTCTGGCGAACCTCGCCTTCTGGCGAATCTCACACTTTTTGCGAACCTCGTGTTCATTCAGTCGAACCTCGTGTTAACTTGGGCAAAACAGCGGCTGGCCAAAACTCGGAAGCCGTCGTGTCGCAACCGCGGATTCAGATCCCGCCCAAAAGAAGTACGAGGAGTACCTCTCCTCCTCGTCCAGATCCAGTTCCCCCCGCAAGTCCAAGATGGTCTCCGCTGCAAGGAAGATCCAATCGGCCTCAGATACGGAGGCAAGAAAATCCACCACCACCGCCGTCAAGACTGCAGACAACGGTGGTTCCTCGGCCGGCGAAACGGCCAAATTGTCAGAACCTCTATCTCCTCAAGAGGTAGTTCCCGTCAATGGCGTCGTGACTCTCTCTAAGAGAGCCCGTCAGAGGCGACGTCAACGCCTGGCAAAACAAGCCGCCCAGGCAAAAGAATCAATGGATGGGGTTCGCTATGAGGCGGATCTAAGATCCAGGTTAACTCAGAGATTGAAGTCTGAGATTGTAGCCGACTCCTACAGGCCGGCGACAAACGAATGGGTCCGAGTCAAACGGAACCGTTCCACGCTTCAGGAGCGTATCCGGAAACGCCGCGCGCTCCTCGCACAAGCAAGGGCTTTGGTGCAACAAGCCCGTGAGTTGAAGAAGGAGGCGGCCAAGAAGTCGCCAACAAGTCGGCTAGTTTGGAAACCCAAGTCCGTTGACGCTTCACCTCCGATAAACTTGGCATCTAAGCCCAGCCCTGCCAGCAGGCCGACTCCTGCCCCCGTGCTCAAATCAAAAATTGTGAGCACTTCAACAAAAGTGACGCCGAAGTTACCTCCGTCTACACTAAACTTCCGTGAAGCCAACTCTACGCCGACCGGCGGGCTTCTTGTCAAAGATCGCTGGGTCCACTAAAGAATCGTGGGTCACTCGATCTGAGTCGCACCACAAAGACAAGAAGATTCCTCTGACTTTGCATACCGGTTGAAAGTCGAAGTCAGAAGTCGTAGGGACTTCACCCTCACACCGACGAAAGTCGAGGCGGGTTACTTTCGAAGCTATCCATCCTCGGAAGGAGATGTTTTCATCTGACGATGAAGGCATTATACCCGAGAGATCGTGCCGACATACGGCAGATCACTCCGGCACTCATGCCGACGAGCTATACTATCGTACTAGGGGTACGAAGAAATCTCGAAGAGGTTCCCCCAGGCCAACACAGTCATGCTTATGCTCCAAGCTTATCAAAACAGTGCTTTCGGAGTGTAATTGTGGTCAGGGAACTCCAGAAAGGGTATCAGTCTTTCAGAGACTCAGCGCCAACACGCCAAGACCTAAGTCAAGGCGATTCCACAGAAGGATGGCATCCCGAAAAGATGAATTGCCAGAGGTCACTAATAATATGACCGGCAAAGAACCGTCGTTACGGGCTATTCAGCGCGCCATAGCGGTTAACTCGTTTGCGGTCCGGGACTATCCGACGGTCCAGATACGACAAACTTCTAAAAGGGATACCCGCGGAGGATGATACGTCGGATATTGGCTCCGCAATTGCCTCTGATCATACTGTATCGAGTGAAGGGAGCCCCCAAGAAACGCTCATGATCAGTACAGATCAAGTGGCTAAGATGCTAGACGAAGCGTTGGCTAAACAACGGGAAAACTTCAAGCTAGAGATGGATTTGGCCATCGTTACGGGCTATTCAGCGCGCCATAGCGGTTAACTTCGTTTGCGGTCGGGACTATCCGGCGGTCGAATCGACAAACTTCTAAAAGGATACCCGCGGAGGATGATCGTCGGATATTGGCTCGCAATTGCCTCGATCATCTTGTATCGAGTGAAGGAGCCCCAAGCGCTCATGATCGATGCAGATCAAGTGGCTAAGATGCTAGACGGCGTTGGCTAAACAACGGGAAAACTTCAAGCTAGAGATGGATTTGGCCATCGTTACGGGCTATTCCCAGCGCATCGCAACGGTTAACTCGTTTGCGGTCCGGGACTATCCGACGGTCCAGATACGACAAACTTCTAAAAGGGATACCCGCGGAGGATGATACGTCGGATATTGGCTCCGCAATTGCCTCTGATCATACTGTATCGAGTGAAGGGAGCCCCCAAGAAACGCTCATGATCAGTACAGATCAAGTGGCTAAGATGCTAGATGAAGCGTTGGCTAAACAACGGGAAAACTTCAAGCTAGAGATGGATTTGGCCATGCAGACGATGAGAGAAATGCATGACCAACAGATCCAAGCCTTGACAAAACATCGGGGTGAATCGAGTCAGCGTATCAACATCGATCAAGATGACAGCGATTCGGACCAGGAGGAAATACAAGAGGATGATAACCCTCCTGAACCGCGCAACGCTGGGCATAATGTAGATGTGGCTGCTCATGAGAACGAGAAGATCAAAGATCTCGAGAGCAAAATCAATTCACTGATTTCCGCTCAAGAGGTGAAGAAGACAGGTATTCCTTGCCCATACCCGAGGGAGTGGGAATCAATTCCGTACCCGTCTAAGTTTAACTTAATAAACTTCACACCGTTTGTGGGAAGGGTTCCCGACACAACACTTGATTTATTTCAAGTCGCACCTCGGAGTTATTTTCGATGCGAGCCCACGATGGTTCGGTCATTCGTTGGCACCCTTCGTGGAGCTGCCTTCGATTGGTACCGCCGTCTCAAGCCGGGGAGCATTCACAGCTGGGACGACATGGAGTCTAGCTTCCTCGCCAACTTCTTCGATGACGATACCGAAGTATCGATTGGGACATTGCTCGATGAGAAGCAAAGGGCGGAGAAAGCGATGAAGCGTCTTCGTCAAACGGTTCCGGAACAAGGCGATGAATTGCCGGGATCCGATAACGGAAGAGTTCATCCTCCAGACATGCCACAACAACTTGTCTATAGATGTGCTCGAAGCAATGGGGACAGCACCATCTATAACATGGAAGGACTTGAAAGTTCGTGGAGAGCAAGCTGAAAGGTTCCTTAAGAGGAAGAAAGCAGAAAGAGGCCAGCCGGCAACAAACACGAACAAACAGAATTTTGTGCCACGTGGCAGAGGTAAGGCGCCAGCAAAGTCTGTAGACGCCAATCAAACCTTCGAACTGCAGCCACAACAGCAGTCGCAACAGCGTGCACCACAGCAATCGCAGCCTCAATGGCGCCAACCAGCTCAAAATCAGAAGCCTTCCGGTTCGAGGTTTCCAAAGACTTACTCGTTCAAAGACGAGGAGGTTCCAGGTATCTTTAAATACCTTCTGGAGAACAATAAGATCCAGTTGCCCCCAATTGTGAACCAAGAGGAGGCAAAGAAGGTTACAGATCCTAAGTACTGCGCTTACCATAGGGCAGTACATCATCCTACAAAGTTCTGCTACCATCTCAAGGACAAGATTCAAGCCTTGATCGATGTTGGAGTCATTACTCCAAAACCCTCTAAAGAGAAGAAGGTGGGGGCAAATGCAGTCTCTATAAGCTTCGGATCAGTTCCTTTGGATTGGTTTCAACCGACCCCAATTGTGAAGGTAGGAATGAAGATGGTGAATGAAGATCCTCACGAACAGCGTGAGAAGGGGCTCGTGCCGCTACGGCAATGACGGAGAAATCCTTTGGGTCCACCACGACTTCTTTGGAAGGCGATCGGTGGGCTACCTCTTGACCAAGAAGAAGTCCAAGGGAAAAGGTAAACTATGTCATGCCGCTTCGGCAATTCCAGAGAAGGACGATAAAGAAGTGGAGACTTTCGGTTTTAGAAGAAGAGCATGAAGTCTTTGCCACAAGGAGCGGACACGAATCGGCTACAAATATCAGGAGACTCGGATCAAGCCGATCCGCGAAGAATCGCACAACAATGCAACTTGGCAACCGAGCACTTTCCTGCATCACCTTTACAAAGGAGGATATGCGGACAAGGAATTCAAGCACGATAGGCGCTTTACTTCACCGGGTATATTGGCTCTAGTGAAGTTAACCGGATCCAAGTCGATCCGGGTTCATTGTCGACATCATGCCCTTAGCCTCATGTATCACCTTGGAATCCACGCGATAAGTTGGCATCAATAGGCACAATGATCTATGGATTTAACACCGGTGGTCTCGGCGCTTGGTAAAATCGGATAAAGTGCCAAATGGGGACTTAAAGTCGAAGTCACGCTATGTGATTGACGCAGACTTCCTATAACTTATTGTTGGGTCGACCTTGGATCCACGGTAGCGTTATAGTCCCATCTACTCTTCATCGGTGTCTCAAATATGTAGACACGAATAATGAGTCAAGGCGGTGGTCGCGGACAAACAACGTTTAAGGGGATGGAGAATTATTTCAGCGATTCTCTCCTCTACGACAATGAATCCGACGAACCATCGGCCCAAGGCAGACGGTGAAGAAACTTATAGAATCGGGATTCATCAAAGAAATTCAACATCGGATTGGGTGGCGAATATAGTCGGTCATGAAGAAGAATGGTTCGATTAGGATGCATTATGGTCTGAGATCTGACGGCTGCTTGCCCAAAGGCGACTTCCCTCTTCCAATCGCGATGTCATAGTCGACAATGCGTGCGGATTTGAAAGAATGTCATTCATGGATGGTTTCGGGTTACAATCAAATCAAGATGTACCCGATGATGCCAAGCACCACGGCGTTGAGCGCCCATCGGTATATATTGCTACGGTCATGCCGTTCGGCCTCAAAATGCGGTGCCACATATCGTGAGCAATGACTAAGATTTTCGGGATCATCTCCGAAAAGCGGTCGAATGCTCGTCGGCGACTTGGTGCGTGAAAAGCCGTGACAAAGGAGATCACATCAAAGATCTTAGAGCGGTATTCAAACTCATGCGGACTCATCAACTAAAGATGAACCCGCCAAATCCTTCCTTAGGATGTCGGTGGCAAGTTCCTCGGCTTTGTCGTCACCGACAAAGGAATCCGTCGATCGACAAAGTGAAGGCGATTCAAGAGTTGCAACCTCAGAAATCGAGAGAACTTCGAGGGGTTACAAGAGGCGA
Organism: Asparagus setaceus; assembly: GCA_012295165.1. NCBI lineage: Eukaryota > Viridiplantae > Streptophyta > Magnoliopsida > Asparagales > Asparagaceae > Asparagus > Asparagus setaceus. Next base: position 75,063,383 of record CM022702.1, read on the forward strand.
TTGGCGTACATCCGGCGGTTCATATCGAACCTATCAGGAAGTGCCAACCGTTCTCTAAGTTGAACAAGAAGGGCTCGATTAGGATGCGTATGCGACTCTGAGATCGACGGCTGCTTGCCCAAAAGACGACTTCCCTCTTCCAATCACTGATGTCATAGTCGACAATACGTGCGGATTTGAAAGAATGTCATTCATGGATGGTTTCTCGGGTTACAATCAAATCAAGATGTACCCCGATGATGCCAAGCACACAGCGTTCAGAACGCCCATCGGTATATATTGCTACACGGTCATGCCGTTCGGCCTCAAAAATGCCGGCGCCACATATCAGTGAGCAATGACTAAGATTTTCCAGGATCATCTCCGAAAAACGGTCGAATGCTACGTCGACGACTTGGTCGTGAAAAGCCGTGACAAAGGAGATCACATCAAAGATCTTAGAACGGTATTCGAACTCATGCGGACTCATCAACTAAAGATGAACCCCGCCAAATCCTTCCTTGGGATGTCCAGTGGCAAGTTCCTCGGCTTTGTCGTCACCGACAAAGGAATCCACGTCGATCCTGACAAAGTGAAGGCGATTCAAGAGTTGCAACCTCAGAAATGCGAGAGAACTTCGGGGGTTACAAGAGGCGATTGGCGTACATCCGGCGGTTCATATCGAACCTATCAGGAAGTGCCAACCGTTCTCTAAGTTGAACAAGAAGGGCGATCGCTTATTTGGGACGACGCCGCCGAAAGCGCTTGAAGAGATCAAATCGTATCTCGCTAAACCTCTGTTCTTGTTGCACGCGAAAACCGCTTCGATCTACGCCAAGGCAACGAATCACTCGTTAAGCGCCTTACTCGCGGGATGGCGGCAATGATCCGCGAGCAGTGATGTATTACGGCGAACATTAGTGGTCTTGAGTCTCGATACCCAATGGTGAAGCGGTGCCTTGCATTAGTGTTCGCGGTTGAAAAATGCGGCACTATTTAGTCGGACGAGGCGATTTATGTTATCTCTAACGTAAATCCGGTCCGAATATTTATGACCCAGCCGGCCTCAATGAGTTGGCGTTTGGCGAAATGGGCCTTGCTCTTGTCCCAATATGACTTGCACTTCAAACAACAAAAGTCGGTCAAAGGACAAGCGATTTGCGATCTCTTGGCTGCCAACCCGACAACGGACGCAGCTTGAGCTATATGATGATCTTCGGATGAAGTTGAAGTCAACACTACATCGCACCAACAAATATGGCGATTGTATTTTGACGGAGCTTCTCGGGCCACTAATGTGGCAAGTGCCCTTGGATGTTCTAAGATTTCCGCCGGAGTCGGGGTTGTCTTAGTTTCCCCAGGGAATCATGTCATGCCCCGTGCTTATTCACTCACTGAATCATGCTCCAATAACGTAGCGAATATAGCAGCTACTTATCGGACTTAGCTTCGCCAAGGAGCTGGGGGTTGAATATCTCGAAGCATACGGCGATTCACAATTGATAGTCAGGCAGATCCGTGGAGACTACGAAGTCAGAAATCCAGATCTAATTCCTTATCATCAGGTAGCCATTGAAATGGCAGACTCATTTGAAGAGTTCTTTATCGAGTACATCCCGTCTTGAGCGGCTTACGGATGCATTGGCGGCGTTAGCTGTGTCGTTAGCACAACCTTCCGATACCGAGCAACTAGTTACGGTCAGGACTCATCAGCTTTTTGTACCGATAGATGATGAGGTACAAGAAGACGAAGGGGTAGTTGCCAAAGAGGTATATACGACCCAAACTAAATTGGAGCTTGAGATTGGCTTTCCTATCATCGACTACGTCTTGCATGGTATTCTGCCACAAGACGTGAAGGAGAGAGAGTCAATCCGGCGAAGAGCTCCCAGATTCTTTTACGACACAGAGACCCAGATGTTATATCGTCGAGGGTACGACGGTCTTTTACTCCGATGCCTTTCAAACAAAGAGGCGTAAGAGGTCCTTCAGAAGCACATGAAGGTGAATGTGGTGCACACCGGCTGGTCCCAAGCTCTGATCGAATCGGAGAATGGGCTACTTTTGGCCCACAATGATTAAGGGCCTTGATCGATGCATTTCGGAAATGCCAGCGTGTCAAATTCCGCGAATTATATGCATCGACCTCGGGCGGTTGCATCCTTGACCACATCACGGCCATTGAGACATGGGGAATGGGCGTTGTAGGTCCCATCTTTCCTCCGTCGGTCAAAGGGAGATCGGTTTATTCTAGCGATCACCGACTACTTCTCAAGTGGTGAAGCAATCCCGGTGAAAGAAGTTAAGGCGAGTACCGTCGTCAAATTTATCAAACACCATGTCATCTATCGACATGGTGTCCCGAGACGGATCGTGCATGACAACGGTCCCCAATTTATCAGCAATTCCTTCATCAGGTTTTGCGAAAAGTTCAAGATACAAGATGTCACCGTCGGCGACCTATAATCCGGCGGCAAATGGATTAGGCGTTCAACAAAACGATTATCAAGATTTTATCGAAGCTTGTGAAGAATAACAAAGCGAGGCTGGGGCGATAAACTTCGGAGAAGCACTCGGGCATATCGCTGGCCGTCACATACGCCAACGGAGTGACCCGTACTCCACGGTTTCACGGGTGTGAAGCGATTCTCCGTTGGAAATCAGATTCCGTCGCCGCGCCGCCCTTTCAGCGAGATGGCGGCCAGAAGAACAACATCAAAAATGTCTCGAAGAGCTTGAGATGTTAGATGAGAAGCGCTGGAGGCTCAACAATGTATTGAGTTCTATCAAGCTAGGATGTGAGGGCTTTCAACAAGAAAGTTCGACGAGAGAACCTTTAAGGAGGAGATCTGCGTCCTGCAGCTAGGCGACGATAATTCTCAACTCAAGAAGAAAGGTAAATTCGAACCCAAATGGGAAGGACCGTTTATAATAGACACAATCTATTCAAGCGGTGCATATCGCTATCACCTGAGCGGCGGCCAGGCAATTAATGCCAATAAACGGGAAGTTCCTGAAAAGTATTATCCTTAGTACATTCAGGATAACCCGTTTTGATGGGAAGTTCCTCAGAGAATATCTCACTCATTTTCATGAGGATAACCCTAAGTTATTGTGTTTGCCTCCAAAATTCTCTCACCGATCAAATTCATTGACGGTGGGCCCACTAAAAATCTCCCTGGTCCAACCACCAGCAAAATCCCCTCTCGATTCCTTCCACGAGCGAGAGGTCCACTCAAATTCGGTTAGCAATCCTATAAAAGCTATCCATACCCTTCAAGATTCTCAGTGGAGACCCCACTCTTAGTTTCTCATCGGGAAATAGAATACGTTCTTCCTTTCCCAAATTCACCTGGAGATAGGACACATCCTTCCTCTTCAGAAGCAAGAGATAGAATACATTCTTCCTCTCTTGTCTTAGATTCTCGGAGTGGAGATCCCACTCTTAGTTTCATCTTTCAAGATTCTCAAAATGGAGATCCCATTTTTAGTCTCTTTCCTTTGGAAGCAGGACAAAAATCCTTCCTTTCCAAAGACCCTGAGATAGGAGACAAGATCCTCCTTCCTCTCCATCGGTAAGATATAGGATACAAAACCTTCCTCTCTTATTAGTGAGCTTGGGAGATAGGACACAAAACCTTCCTCTCCACTTTCAAGAGATAGGATACAAAACCTTCCTCTCTTGTTCATCCCTTATCAGGAGATAGGACACAAAACCTTCCTCTCCACTTTCAAGAGATAGGACACAAAACCTTCCTCTCCACTTTCAAGAGATAGGACACAAAACCTTCCTCTCTTGTTCATCCCTTACCCGGAGATAGGAGACAAGATCCTCCTTCCTCTCCACCTTCGGGAAATAGAATACATTCTTCCTTTCCCACCTCAATCAATCTTAAGCGGTTCAGTCATTCTCGGGACAAAGAAGACACGAGTTCGATTACGGGGTATTTCATCGAAGCCTAAGAAGGGATAAAGCCAGCGCCTCACCGCAGCGTTGCGGTTTAGTCTTTCTCCGATTGAAGAAGACACGAGTTGATTACGGGGTATTTCATCGAAGCCTAAGAAGGGATAAAGCCAGCGCCTCACCGCAGCGTTGCGGTTTAGTCTTTTAGATTGAATAAGACACGAGTTCGATTACGGGGTATTTCATCGAAGCCTAAGAAGGGATAAAGCCAGCGCCTCACCGCAGCGTTGCGGTTTAGTCTTTCTCCGATTGAAGAAGACACGAGTTGATTACGGGGTATTTCATCGAAGCCTAAGAAGGGATAAAGCCAGCGCCTCACCGCAGCGTTGCGGTTTAGTCTTTCTCCGATTGAAGAAGACACGAGTTGATTACGGGGTATTTCATCGAAGCCTAAGAAGGGATAAAGCCAGCGCCTCACCGCAGCGTTGCGGTTTAGTCTTTCTCCGATTGAAGAAGACACGAGTTTGATTAAGGGTATTTTATCCAGCCTAAGAAGGGATAAAGCCAGCGCCTCACCGCAGCGTTGCGGTTTAGTCTTTTCGATTGAAGAAGACACGAGTTTGATTACGGGGTATTTTATCCAGCCTAAGAAGGGATAAAGCCAGCGCCTCACCGCAGCGTTGCGGTTTAGTCTTTTAGATTGAAGAAGACACGAGTTGATTACGGGGTATTTTATCCAGCCTAAGAAGGGATAAAGCCAGCGCCTCACCGCAGCGTTGCGGTTTAGTCTTTTCGATTGAAGAAGACACGAGTTGATTACGGGGTATTTTATCCAGCCTAAGAAGGGATAAAGCCAGCGCCTCACCGCAGCGTTGCGGTTTAGTCTTTTCGATTGAAGAAGACACGAGTTTGATTAAGGGTATTTTATCCAGCCTAAGAAGGGATAAAGCCAGCGCCTCACCGCAGCGTTGCGGTTTAGTCTTTTAGATTGAAGAAGACACGAGTTTGATTAAGGGTATTTTATCCGAAGCCTAAGAAGGGATAAAGCCAGCGCCTCACCGCAGCGTTGCGGTTTAGTCTTTTAGATTGAAGAAGACACGAGTTTGATTAAGGGTATTTCATCCGAAGCCTAAGAAGGGATAAAGCCAGCGCCTCACCGCAGCGTTGCGGTTTAGTCTTTTAGATTGAAGAAGACACGAGTTGATTACGGGGTATTTTATCCGAAGCCTAAGAAGGGATAAAGCCAGCGCCTCACCGCAGCGTTGCGGTTTAGTCTTTTCGATTGAAGAAGACACGAGTTGATTACGGGGTATTTTATCCGAAGCCTAAGAAGGGATAAAGCCAGCGCCTCACCGCAGCGTTGCGGTTTAGTCTTTTCGATTGAAGAAGACACGAGTTTGATTAAGGGTATTTCATCCGAAGCCTAAGAAGGGATAAAGCCAGCGCCTCACCGCAGCGTTGCGGTTTAGTCTTTTAGATTGAAGAAGACACGAGTTTGATTAAGGGTATTTCATCCGAAGCCTAAGAAGGGATAAAGCCAGCGCCTCACCGCAGCGTTGCGGTTTAGTCTTTTAGATTGAAGAAGACACGAGTTTGATTAAGGGTATTTCATCCGAAGCCTAAGAAGGGATAAAGCCAGCGCCTCACCGCAGCGTTGCGGTTTAGTCTTTTCGATTGAAGAAGACACGAGTTTGATTACGGGGTATTTTATCCGAAGCCTAAGAAGGGATAAAGCCAGCGCCTCACCGCAGCGTTGCGGTTTAGTCTTTTCGATTGAAGAAGACACGAGTTTGATTAAGGGTATTTCATCCGAAGCCTAAGAAGGGATAAAGCCAGCGCCTCACCGCAGCGTTGCGGTTTAGTCTTTCTCCGATTGAAGAAGACACGAGTTTGATTACGGGGTATTTTATCCGAAGCCTAAGAAGGGATAAAGCCAGCGCCTCACCGCAGCGTTGCGGTTTAGTCTTTCTCCGATTGAAGAAGACACGAGTTTGATTAAGGGTATTTTATCCGAAGCCTAAGAAGGGATAAAGCCAGCGCCTCACCGCAGCGTTGCGGTTTAGTCTTTCTCCGATTGAAGAAGACACGAGTTTGATTAAGGGTATTTCATCCGAAGCCTAAGAAGGGATAAAGCCAGCGCCTCACCGCAGCGTTGCGGTTTAGTCTTTCTCCGATTGAAGAAGACACGAGTTTGATTAAGGGTATTTCATCCGAAGCCTAAGAAGGGATAAAGCCAGCGCCTCACCGCAGCGTTGCGGTTTAGTCTTTCTCCGATTGAAGAAGACACGAGTTGATTACGGGGTATTTTATCCGAAGCCTAAGAAGGGATAAAGCCAGCGCCTCACCGCAGCGTTGCGGTTTAGTCTTTTAGATTGAAGAAGACACGAGTTGATTACGGGGTATTTTATCCGAAGCCTAAGAAGGGATAAAGCCAGCGCCTCACCGCAGCGTTGCGGTTTAGTCTTTCTCCGATTGAAGAAGACACGAGTTGATTACGGGGTATTTTATCCGAAGCCTAAGAAGGGATAAAGCCAGCGCCTCACCGCAGCGTTGCGGTTTAGTCTTTTCGATTGAAGAAGACACGAGTTTGATTAAGGGTATTTCATCCGAAGCCTAAGAAGGGATAAAGCCAGCGCCTCACCGCAGCGTTGCGGTTTAGTCTTTCTCCGATTGAAGAAGACACGAGTTTGATTAAGGGTATTTCATCCGAAGCCTAAGAAGGGATAAAGCCAGCGCCTCACCGCAGCGTTGCGGTTTAGTCTTTTAGATTGAAGAAGACACGAGTTTGATTACGGGGTATTTTATCCGAAGCCTAAGAAGGGATAAAGCCAGCGCCTCACCGCAGCGTTGCGGTTTAGTCTTTTCGATTGAAGAAGACACGAGTTGATTACGGGGTATTTTATCCGAAGCCTAAGAAGGGATAAAGCCAGCGCCTCACCGCAGCGTTGCGGTTTAGTCTTTTCGATTGAAGAAGACACGAGTTTGATTAAGGGTATTTTATCCGAAGCCTAAGAAGGGATAAAGCCAGCGCCTCACCGCAGCGTTGCGGTTTAGTCTTTCTCCGATTGAAGAAGACACGAGTTTGATTAAGGGTATTTCATCCGAAGCCTAAGAAGGGATAAAGCCAGCGCCTCACCGCAGCGTTGCGGTTTAGTCTTTTAGATTGAAGAAGACACGAGTTTGATTAAGGGTATTTTATCCGAAGCCTAAGAAGGGATAAAGCCAGCGCCTCACCGCAGCGTTGCGGTTTAGTCTTTCTCCGATTGAAGAAGACACGAGTTTGATTACGGGGTATTTTATCCGAAGCCTAAGAAGGGATAAAGCCAGCGCCTCACCGCAGCGTTGCGGTTTAGTCTTTTCGATTGAAGAAGACACGAGTTTGATTAAGGGTATTTCATCCGAAGCCTAAGAAGGGATAAAGCCAGCGCCTCACCGCAGCGTTGCGGTTTAGTCTTTTCGATTGAAGAAGACACGAGTTTGATTACGGGGTATTTTATCCGAAGCCTAAGAAGGGATAAAGCCAGCGCCTCACCGCAGCGTTGCGGTTTAGTCTTTCTCCGATTGAAGAAGACACGAGTTTGATTAAGGGTATTTTATCCGAAGCCTAAGAAGGGATAAAGCCAGCGCCTCACCGCAGCGTTGCGGTTTAGTCTTTTAGATTGAAGAAGACACGAGTTGATTACGGGGTATTTTATCCGAAGCCTAAGAAGGGATAAAGCCAGCGCCTCACCGCAGCGTTGCGGTTTAGTCTTTCTCCGATTGAAGAAGACACGAGTTTGATTAAGGGTATTTCATATCGTGATTACCCTAGGATCAAGGAATGGTCGGAATTGACGAAGAGAAAGTCTGGTACCGAGAAGTGTGTCTATCACAATGGCTAAATAAGAGAAGAACGAGCGAATTTCCACCCGGATAATCAGCTGAGATGGATCGTCGTCAGACATCAAAGCTCTCACTAAGTCGTGAAGAGTCGTTGTAGACCCTGCAAAAAGGAAGAAAAGGGGTGAAAACTCCCAAAACCAAAAGATCAACATGAGTATCGGCAGTTGAATGGTTCATACCTGTACAGGCAGTTTCTTGCCTTAATGAAGCCGGCGAAGCAGCAGCAGTCGGTGGCGCATCGACGGTCTCAGTCGGTATCTCGACCTGCACGTCCAATGTATTGACGGTTGCGGAAGTGGACTCTGGAAGAATAGCAGACTCAATGTCACCAGGACGGGTCTCTGTTACCAAGTGAGAGACATTTTCAATCATAGACGTACTAGTCAAAATTGAATAGTCCTATGATTATCAGGAAGGGGATTTATACCTTCAAAGAAATCAGCCTCGATATCCCTAGGAATTCCTAGCTCAGGCGCGGTATCGCCAGGAAGAGGAACGCCTCGGGGTAAATCACGCATCAAATCCTCGAAGTCCTCCATCGAAAAGGCGACATAAGAGCGAAGTACGATGTGAGTTGCGAGGAAACAAATTTTGTGTCTTTGCAAGTTCTTTGTCGAGTAAGAAAAATTACCAGTGTTAGATGTACCTGGATCCCCCGATCCAGGTCCTATATTGGTATTTTCAGGCTCTCCTGCAATAGCTCCGAGTACTTGCCCCACGAAACCGGACTCGGCAAAGTCAGGGAGAGGAAAATCAAGATTGGCGTCGTTACCAAATTCTCCTGCACAAGAGAAAATCGTGAGATTCATGAAGAGCCGAATGATCAGAAAGATTTCGGGTCAGTCGAGCATTACCTTTATCGCCAGCAGAGTCTTCGCTTGTCGAATCCAAGATAATGGTCCGAGAAGCAGGGCGAGATCTGTGAACCAGCTTCTTTCGCTTAAAAGGAGCTCCATTGCGGAATTTGTCCCCATCGCAAGGGCGGACCGCCTCTCTTTCTGGTATTCCTGAAAAGATAAATCAATATCAGATTAGGGATATCTCAAGGGGATAAAGAGATTCAAGGAGAAAGTACCAGGATTTTCTTCATGAGTTGCAACTTCCTCCTGGTCTTCTCCTGAAGTATCTGTCGCAGAACTATGAATCTCCCCATCGGACACATGCGATTTAGGGAGTCTGGCGGCGCTTCTTTTGTGCGGCGGCCTCTGAGCGGCTTGAGTGTCATTTCGGGAAGCCTCTTGACCTTGATTCGTCAATGGACTTCACAGAACGAAGCTCACCGGGCGCCAAAAGCCAGTTGCAGTATAAATATGTCGACTCCAGCTTACGATCAGTACCTGGGAGGCTAAATTTAGCGTTGGTACAGCCCGCTATACTCCACAACCACGCCCGGACACCATCGATCAAACCGCCGCGAGTCCGGAATGCCCGGTTCGGGTTCCCAACGTAAAGTTGATCGTAACCGAACTGACGAGCGAAACGAGAAGGGAAATAAGGCTCAATGTAGCACTCATTTCTCACTCGGAAAATAAGATAACCTGGTCGGATGTTGATCAGCCAATTAAAGCAACCAACATCAAGTAAAGTCCGGTTTATCTTAGGTCTCTCCTCATCAATCAAAGACTCCCCATCTTGACCCGAGCAGGAAAACATCTAGAAGGCCCAACCCTTATGAATGCGCAATTGCTTACGGACTCCTAAGAATCCGCGCCCTTGCCACTTGCATTTCTCTAAAGATTAAAGAAAAGGGACAGATGGATCCGCAAGCTTCGGCGCTGTCATCATATCTGGTCGATGGAGAACAAACCAGGCCATCAAGTAGGTGTACGGGAGTTCCACCTTGACATGAGAATCTCACGGCGGTTTGTTTTCCTCACGAGTAAAGGCGTGGTTATTTGTGAAGTCCCGATGAATGTTAGCCACCATCACTGGAAGAAGAGACAACTCCTTCTTGTGAGCAAGCTGAACTGCAGGATAGAGCACCTCTAACGGCAAAGCGTCGCTAGGCTGACATGGCATCACACATTTCTTCAACCAGATGGCGAGGAAACCAGCTAGGAGAGTCATCGGCCGGATAGGTTTTACTGCATGCCATAAGAAGGTCGAGAATTTGGTCCCTGCTGGAAAACCGTACTCCGTACTACTCGGGGTATAAGACTTAGTGCCAGACTTTTCGATCAACTCATTAACCTCTGAAGGGGTAGAAGGAGCCAGCTCACAAATCTGCTCATCAGAATCATCCTCCAGATGTTTGAACAAATAATTGGCGAACTGCTTCAGGCTGATAATCGACTTCCTTTTTACTGACGGCTCTATCTGTGCTAGGGCGATGTGATAATGGCACGTGAGATCCCATAGGGTGTCGTAACGGTCAGGCAGAGTATCCTTCAGTCGACCCAATTCTCGGCCCGAAGGGAAGTACTCCTGATATAGCATCCTTCCCATAGATAAACCCGAGACCCGATGCATCTCGTGCAAAGCCAATCCTAGTTCGCCATGCCTGGTTAAGAATGTGTTCGAATCAGGATCATAGAGCTCGGATAAAGCGAAGAAGTGGTTGGTACCGATCGAGCCCATACATAGTGGCGCGAATCGCGGCATATAAACCACGGGCACGAAGTTCCTCGCCCCATCGGCCAAGAGCGTGACTAGTCAAGCGAGTCCACGAGCTTATCCATGAGAATGAACCCGGTAGAAGAATCTATGACCGGGCAGGCATCTCCCGTCCCTAACGCAAGGCGGTTCTTCAAAGTCGACCCGGTGGCGAAATGCTCATCACGGCGGAGAGTCCAGTCCCAATATACCGGGATGCGGTCAGATGCTTCGGCCTCTGAGTGAACCAGGAACCGACTGATGGGTGATAAACCCGCAATGAATGCTGTCACACTCCTCTGTCAGGCGCCACGACATTTTCCGTGCTACGCCCTGCTGCCGTAACTCAGTTAAACAGCGATGACGGGGAATCCAAGGGAGATATAGGAACCCACCATCATCCTTGTGCAGCCATTGCTCACTCTCAATGAAAGCCGTATCCGGGTCCTCAACGGAGTCGCCAAACAAATAGTCCGTCTTGCCCAAAGGTTGAGAAGAACCAGTAATCTTCTCGAGTGGCGCGTCAGTCATCAGCGACCTCAACACACGAGTACCTCCTCCAAGTACCAACTGGGTCACCTCCGCGGGCGTATCCGATCTAAACTGGGGCGAAATAAGAATAGTAGGATCATTAGAAGAAGAGAAGTGGTCACCACGACGTCCATCAACTGCGTGCGAAGGAAGCGCACCAGAGGGATACTCAACTGAAAAGATAAAATCAGAAGAAGTCAGAACCAAAAAAATAAAATAAAATAAAATAAAATAAAAAAAAAAAAAAATAAAATAAAAAAAAAATAAAAAAAAATTAAACATATATATAAGGCGTTGAATTCATTTCACGAAATTCGTGAGATAGAGTCACGGCCTTATAACGGGAAAATCGATGCCGAACACACTACGGATTTATCGGATAATATACCCCGTCACATAAAATGACGAAGTATTCTATCCATCTGACCGTAGTACATCATGGAATAAGCTCCCGTCGTCTGCCGAAATATAGCGTCGATCCTCCGCGAAGGAGGAATCAAGGCTATCTGGCGTCGATCCTCCGCGAAGGAGGAATCAAGGCTACGCGAGCGTCGATCCTCACGAAGGAGGAATCAAGGCTATGCGAGCGTCGATCCTCACGAAGGAGGAATCAAGGCTATGCGAGCGTCGATCCTCACGAAGGAGAAATCAAGGTTATATGAGCGTTGTTCCCCACGAAGGAGGAATCAAGGCCGTGCAATTCATGAATGCAAGTTGTGAATGAGCAATTTAACATAAAAATCTCACCAGCAAACGATGGTGGTACGTCATCGCGAGACGGAGTAGACGGTCGGCTCCTCAAAGCCGCGATCTTCCGGCGACATCGGGCGCAAAAACACGGCGAAAGGTCGGATCTGCGGTGAAAATCGGCAAATATAGCATCAAAAAGTCCCGTTTGGTCGGGTCATGGTCTATCAATCATGACTGGAGCATCAACGGGCATGTCAACAAGAACAACAGACGACCGCACCCGTCCGAGGGTGCCTAGGTGGCGAGCGAGCTCGATAGCGAGCTTCGGTCGCGACAAGCGCCAATGACGAGCTTCGGTCGCGACAAGCGCCAATGACGAGCTTCGGTTCATTTTGGCGAACCTCGCCTTTTGGCGAACCTCGGTTCATTCTGGCGAACCTCGCCTTTTGGCAAACCTCGCCTTTTGGCGAACCTCGCCTTTTGGCAAACCTCGCCTTCTGGCGAACCTCGCGGTTTGGCGAACCTCGGTTCATTTTGGCGAACCTCGCCTTTTGGCGAACCTCGCCTTTTGGCGAACCTCGCCTTTTGGCGAACCTCGCCTTTTGGCGAACCTCGCCTTTTGGCGAACCTCGGTTCATTTTGGCGAACCTCGGTTCATTTTGGCGAACCTCGCCTTTTGGCGAACCTCGGTTCATTCGGCGAACCTCGCGGTTTGGCGAACCTCGCGGTTTGGCGAACCTCGGTTCATTTTGGCGAACCTCGCCTTTTGGCGAACCTCGGTTCATTTTGGCGAACCTCGGTTCATTCTGGCGAACCTCGCGGTTTGGCGAACCTCGCGGTTTGGCGAACCTCGGTTCATTTTGGCGAACCTCGCCTTCTGGCGAACCTCGCGGTTTGGCGAACCTCGGTTCATTCTGGCGAACCTCGCGGTTTGGCGAACCTCGGTTCATTTTGGCGAACCTCGCCTTCTGGCGAACCTCGGTTCATTTTGGCGAACCTCGCCTTTTGGCGAACCTCGCCTTTTGGCGAACCTCGGTTCATTTTGGCGAACCTCGGTTCATTTTGGCGAACCTCGGTTCATTTTGGCGAACCTCGGTTCATTTTGGCGAACCTCGGTTCATTCGGCGAACCTCGCCTTTTGGCGAACCTCGGTTCATTTTGGCGAACCTCGCGGTTTGGCGAACCTCGGTTCATTTTGGCGAACCTCGGTTCATTTTGGCGAACCTCGCGGTTTGGCGAACCTCGGTTCATTTTGGCGAACCTCGGTTCATTTTGGCGAACCTCGCCTTCTGGCGAACCTCGCCTTCTGGCGAACCTCGCACTTTTGGCGAACCTCGCACTTTTGGCGAACCTCGGTTCATTTTGGCGAACCTCGGTTCATTCGGCGAACCTCGCGGTTTGGCGAACCTCGGTTCATTTTGGCGAACCTCGCGGTTTGGCGAACCTCGGTTCATTTTGGCGAACCTCGGTTCATTTTGGCGAACCTCGGTTCATTTTGGCGAACCTCGGTTCATTTTGGCGAACCTCGGTTCATTTTGGCGAACCTCGGTTCATTTTGGCGAACCTCGCCTTTTGGCGAACCTCGGTTCATTTTGGCGAACCTCGGTTCATTTTGGCGAACCTCGGTTCATTTTGGCGAACCTCGGTTCATTTTGGCGAACCTCGGTTCATTCGGCGAACCTCGCCTTTTGGCGAACCTCGCAGTTTGGCGAACCTCGGTTCAGTTTGGCGAATCTCGGTTCATTCTGGCGAACCTCGCCTTTTGGCGAACCTCGCCTTCTGGCGAACCTCGCGGTTTGGCGAACCTCGGTTCATTTTGGCGAACCTCGCCTTTTGGCGAACCTCGGTTCATTTTGGCGAACCTCGCGGTTTGGCGAACCTCGCCTTTTGGCGAACCTCGGTTCATTTTGGCGAACCTCGGTTCATTTTGGCGAACCTCGGTTCATTTTGGCGAACCTCGGTTCATTTTGGCGAACCTCGCGGTTTGGCGAACCTCGGTTCATTTTGGCGAACCTCGCCTTCTGGCGAACCTCGCAGTTTGGCGAACCTCGGTTCATTTTGGCGAACCTCGGTTCATTTTGGCGAACCTCGCCTTCTGGCGAACCTCGGTTCATTTTGGCGAACCTCGGTTCATTTTGGCGAACCTCGGTTCATTTTGGCGAACCTCGCCTTTTGGCGAACCTCGGTTCATTCGGCGAACCTCGCGGTTTGGCGAACCTCGGTTCATTTTGGCGAACCTCGGTTCATTCTGGCGAACCTCGCGGTTTGGCGAACCTCGGTTCATTTTGGCGAACCTCGCCTTTTGGCGAACCTCGGTTCATTTTGGCGAACCTCGCCTTTTGGCGAACCTCGCGGTTTGGCGAACCTCGCGGTTTGGCGAACCTCGGTTCATTCGGCGAACCTCGCGGTTTGGCGAACCTCGCGGTTTGGCGAACCTCGGTTCATTTTGGCGAACCTCGGTTCATTTTGGCGAACCTCGGTTCATTTTGGCGAACCTCGGTTCATTTTGGCGAACCTCGGTTCATTTTGGCGAACCTCGCGGTTTGGCGAACCTCGGTTCATTTTGGCGAACCTCGGTTCATTTTGGCGAACCTCGGTTCATTTTGGCGAACCTCGCGGTTTGGCGAACCTCGGTTCATTCTGGCGAACCTCGCCTTTTGGCGAACCTCGCCTTCTGGCGAACCTCGCGGTTTGGCGAACCTCGGTTCATTTTGGCGAACCTCGCCTTCTGGCGAACCTCGCGGTTTGGCGAACCTCGGTTCATTTTGGCGAACCTCGCCTTTTGGCGAACCTCGGTTCATTTTGGCGAACCTCGCCTTTTGGCGAACCTCGGTTCATTTTGGCGAACCTCGGTTCATTTTGGCGAACCTCGGTTCATTTTGGCGAACCTCGGTTCATTTTGGCGAACCTCGCGGTTTGGCGAACCTCGGTTCATTTTGGCGAACCTCGCGGTTTGGCGAACCTCGGTTCATTTTGGCGAACCTCGCGGTTTGGCGAACCTCGGTTCATTCGGCGAACCTCGCCTTTTGGCGAACCTCGGTTCATTTTGGCGAACCTCGCGGTTTGGCGAACCTCGGTTCATTTTGGCGAACCTCGCCTTTTGGCGAACCTCGGTTCATTTTGGCGAACCTCGGTTCATTCGGCGAACCTCGCGGTTTGGCGAACCTCGCGGTTTGGCGAACCTCGGTTCATTTTGGCGAACCTCGGTTCATTTTGGCGAACCTCGCCTTTTGGCGAACCTCGCCTTTTGGCGAACCTCGCGGTTTGGCGAACCTCGCAGTTTGGCGAACCTCGCGGTTTGGCGAACCTCGGTTCATTCGGCGAACCTCGCGGTTTGGCGAACCTCGCCTTCTGGCGAACCTCGCCTTTTGGCGAACCTCGGTTCATTTTGGCGAACCTCGCGGTTTGGCGAACCTCGCCTTTTGGCGAACCTCGCGGTTTGGCGAACCTCGCGGTTTGGCGAACCTCGCCTTTTGGCGAACCTCGCGGTTTGGCGAACCTCGCCTTTTGGCGAACCTCGGTTCATTTTGGCGAACCTCGCGGTTTGGCGAACCTCGCGGTTTGGCGAATTACGACAAGGCTTATGTTGGCGCCGGACAGCGCGTTCTACCTTGAAAGAATTCCTCTCACTGTATCAATGCCGATTCATGCGTCGCCGCCAGAAGGCCCATCGGTCAACAGTTTAGAATTGGAATAAGTCCCAAGAAAAATTCCTCCCACTGAGGATAATTATGCTCCAACAAGGAGTAATACAATAGCGACGCCAACCAACGCGTCGTCGCCGAAGGATTCACCGATCAACAGTTCGGATCCACGCAAGATCGCACGCCGGTCAACGCGTTGCACTCGCCGATTGAAGGCTAAAATCCATGTAGTTCGACGCCAATTAACGCGTCGCAGTGAAGGATTCCCCGATCAACGGAGGAATCCCGATGGTCAAATGGATGACAATTCACCAACACGAGTCGACAGTAAGGGAGCTTAATTAGCTACAGTTTGAAATTCCAACAACGATCAAGCAATAAATGCAGCACCGTAACACCCCTGGGTATCCTACAAAGCACTGGAGAACCTGAGAGGATTGGAGGAATTAAATACTGGAGCCAATCTCAAAATAAATTCATTGACTTCTGGTCAAGATTTTGACAACGGTCAGACAAAAATGCAAGATCAGAACACCTTCAAAGAACCCTACAAAGCACTGGAAAGACTGAAGGGAATGGAGAGATCAAACGCCAGGGTCATTCACAAGTCCTATCACGCTAATTAAAGAGTGAAGGGCTCATCATGTCCAAAGCATCCCAGACTCATCAAGAATCGAGACTGAGACGCTTTGGAGGGGTATCTCAGAGGCGATAAAATTGCTTATCGGTGCGAGCGAGACTTCGTGGCGGTGGGTTGACAACCAACGATCCATTCGACAAACCGACGCCGCGAAAACGCCAGAAAGCGAGTCCACGAACACGTGAAGTGGGTCGACAAGGTGTACAAACCAACGAAACGACGCGTCGTGGAAGAAACCCGCGACGGTTCGACGAGGCGAAGTTGACTAAACTCAAGCGCCGGCGAGGCGGAATCAACTCCGCTTAATCCGTCAAATGCAAACGAGCCGTTTGAGCTCTGAAAGTTGATCGGATACGGACTCAAACACAACGGCGACATCATCAGGAGAAAACTAAGCCCGGAAGACCGAGAAAACGACGGGAAACGGCGAAAACGGCGCACCTCGGCCAACTTGGCGGCGAACTTCGCGGTTTGGCGAACCTCGCTTTGGCGAACCTCGGTTCATTCTGGCGAACCTCGCAGTTTGGCGAACCTCGGTTCAGTTTGGCGAATCTCGGTTCATTCTGGCGAACCTCGCCTTTTGGCGAACCTCGCCTTCTGGCGAACCTCGCGGTTGGCGAACCTCGGTTCAGTTTGGCGAATCTCGGTTCATTCTGGCGAACCTCGCGGTTTGGCGAACCTCGGTTCAGTTTGGCGAATCTCGGTTCATTCTGGCGAACCTCGCCTTTTGGCGAACCTCGCCTTCTGGCGAACCTCGCAGTTTGGCGAACCTCGGTTCATTTTGGCGAACCTCGCCTTCTGGCGAACCTCGCAGTTTGGCGAACCTCGGTTCATTCTGGCGAACCTCGCCTTCTGGCGAACCTCGCCTTCTGGCGAACCTCGCAGTTTGGCGAACCTTGGTTCATCTTGGCGAACCTCGCCATTTGGCGAACCTCGCCTTCTGGCGAACCTCGCCTTCTGTCGAACTTCGCACTTTTGGCGAACCTTCTGGCGAACTTCGCACTTTTGGCGAACCTTCTGGCGAACCTCGCAGTTTGGCGAACCTCGGTTCATCTTGGCGAACCTCGCCTTCTGGCGAACCTCGCCTTCTGGCGAATCTCGCACTTTTTGCGAACCTCGTGTTCATTCAGTCGAACCTCGTGTTAACTTGGGCAAAATAGCGGCTGGCCAAAACTCGGACGCCGAGAAGTGTCCGGGCTTGGCCGGACACCAAATGGTGTCGGGCTTGGCGGACACCAAATGGTGTCGGGCTTGGCGGACACCAAAGTGTCGACCTTGACCGGACACCGAGGTGTCCGAGATTTGCCGGACACCAAAAGTGTCCGGCCTTGACCGGACACCAGAGGTGTCCGAGCATTTGCCGGACACCAAATGGTGTCCGGCCGGCCAAGCATTCCCCCCCCTCTTGATTATTTGCCTATAAATAGGCTGAGGGATCTTCATTTTAAAAGGGCTGGATCTTTGGGGAATTCTTTGGACTTCGGTTGGATTTTCTGATATTTT
The DNA here is from genome assembly GCA_012295165.1 of Asparagus setaceus. NCBI lineage: Eukaryota > Viridiplantae > Streptophyta > Magnoliopsida > Asparagales > Asparagaceae > Asparagus > Asparagus setaceus. The sequence goes on from CM022702.1 coordinate 75,080,748, forward strand.
TGAGAGAGCTCTCGCGAGATCTACGAGCCGTCGACGCATAGTTCCGAGCACCGGCGAGCACAAGTTCCGTCGACGTCAGATCTACAAACCGCGAGGTAAGCAAACCCGGGTCGGCTACAGATCAGCGCAGTGATTTCTCCTAGTAGATCTCACCCGCTCCGGCGATCCTCTCCTTCGTGAGTGTGATCCCCGGCGATCCTCTCGCCGTGAGTGTGATCCCGAAGGCGATCCTCTCCTTCGTGAGTGTGATCCCGAAGGCGATCCTCTCCTTCGTGAGTGTGATCCCGAAGGCGATCCTCTCCCGTGAGTGTGATCCCGAAGGCGATCCTCTCCCGTGAGTGTGATCCCGAAGGCGATCCTCTCCTTCGTGAGTGTGATCCCGAAGGCGATCCTCTCCCGTGAGTGTGATCCCGAAGGCGATCCTCTCCTTCGTGAGTGTGATCCCGAAGGCGATCCTCTCCTTCGTGAGTGTGATCCCCGGCGATCCTCTCCTTCGTGAGTGTGATCCCGAAGGCGATCCTCTCCTTCGTGAGTGTGATCCCGAAGGCGATCCTCTCCTTCGTGAGTGTGATCCCGAAGGCGATCCTCTCCTTCGTGAGTGTGATCCCGAAGGCGATCCTCTCCTTCGTGAGTGTGATCCCGAAGGCGATCCTCTCCTTCGTGAGTGTGATCCCGAAGGCGATCCTCTCCTTCGTGAGTGTGATCCCGAAGGCGATCCTCTCCTTCGTGAGTGTGATCCCGAAGGCGATCCTCTCCTTCGTGAGTGTGATCCCCGGCGATCCTCTCGCCGTGAGTGTGATCCCGAAGGCGATCCTCTCCTTCGTGAGTGTGATCCCGAAGGCGATCCTCTCCTTCGTGAGTGTGATCCCGAAGGCGATCCTCTCCTTCGTGAGTGTGATCCCGAAGGCGATCCTCTCCTTCGTGAGTGTGATCCCGAAGGCGATCCTCTCCTTCGTGAGTGTGATCCCGAAGGCGATCCTCTCCTTCGTGAGTGTGATCCCGAAGGCGATCCTCTCCTTCGTGAGTGTGATCCCGAAGGCGATCCTCTCCTTCGTGAGTGTGATCCCGAAGGCGATCCTCTCCTTCGTGAGTGTGATCCCGAAGGCGATCCTCTCCTTCGTGAGTGTGATCCCGAAGGCGATCCTCTCCTTCGTGAGTGTGATCCCCGGCGATCCTCTCGCCGTGAGTGTGATCCCGAAGGCGATCCTCTCCTTCGTGAGTGTGATCCCGAAGGCGATCCTCTCCTTCGTGAGTGTGATCCCGAAGGCGATCCTCTCCTTCGTGAGTGTGATCCCGAAGGCGATCCTCTCCTTCGTGAGTGTGATCCCGAAGGCGATCCTCTCCTTCGTGAGTGTGATCCCGAAGGCGATCCTCTCCTTCGTGAGTGTGATCCCGAAGGCGATCCTCTCGCCGTGAGTGTGATCCCGAAGGCGATCCTCTCCTTCGTGAGTGTGATCCCGAAGGCGATCCTCTCCTTCGTGAGTGTGATCCCGAAGGCGATCCTCTCCTTCGTGAGTGTGATCCCGAAGGCGATCCTCTCCCGTGAGTGTGATCCCGAAGGCGATCCTCTCCTTCGTGAGTGTGATCCCGAAGGCGATCCTCTCCTTCGTGAGTGTGATCCCCGGCGATCCTCTCGCCGTGAGTGTGATCCCGAAGGCGATCCTCTCCTTCGTGAGTGTGATCCCGAAGGCGATCCTCTCCTTCGTGAGTGTGATCCCCGGCGATCCTCTCCTTCGTGAGTGTGATCCCCGGCGATCCTCTCCTTCGTGAGTGTGATCCCCGGCGATCCTCTCCTTCGTGAGTGTGATCCCGAAGGCGATCCTCTCCTTCGTGAGTGTGATCCCGAAGGCGATCCTCTCCTTCGTGAGTGTGATCCCCGGCGATCCTCTCGCCGTGAGTGTGATCCCCGGCGATCCTCTCCTTCGTGAGTGTGATCCCGAAGGCGATCCTCTCCTTCGTGAGTGTGATCCCCGGCGATCCTCTCGCCGTGAGTGTGATCCCGAAGGCGATCCTCTCGCCGTGAGTGTGATCCCGAAGGCGATCCTCTCCTTCGTGAGTGTGATCCCGAAGGCGATCCTCTCCTTCGTGAGTGTGATCCCGAAGGCGATCCTCTCCTTCGTGAGTGTGATCCCCGGCGATCCTCTCCTTCGTGAGTGTGATCCCGAAGGCGATCCTCTCCTTCGTGAGTGTGATCCCGAAGGCGATCCTCTCCTTCGTGAGTGTGATCCCGAAGGCGATCCTCTCCTTCGTGAGTGTGATCCCGAAGGCGATCCTCTCCTTCGTGAGTGTGATCCCCGGCGATCCTCTCCTTCGTGAGTGTGATCCCGAAGGCGATCCTCTCCTTCGTGAGTGTGATCCCGAAGGCGATCCTCTCCCGTGAGTGTGATCCCGAAGGCGATCCTCTCCTTCGTGAGTGTGATCCCGAAGGCGATCCTCTCCTTCGTGAGTGTGATCCCGAAGGCGATCCTCTCCTTCGTGAGTGTGATCCCGAAGGCGATCCTCTCCTTCGTGAGTGTGATCCCGAAGGCGATCCTCTCCTTCGTGAGTGTGATCCCGAAGGCGATCCTCTCCTTCGTGAGTGTGATCCCGAAGGCGATCCTCTCCTTCGTGAGTGTGATCCCGAAGGCGATCCTCTCCTTCGTGAGTGTGATCCCGAAGGCGATCCTCTCCTTCGTGAGTGTGATCCCGAAGGCGATCCTCTCCTTCGTGAGTGTGATCCCGAAGGCGATCCTCTCCTTCGTGAGTGTGATCCCGAAGGCGATCCTCTCCTTCGTGAGTGTGATCCCGAAGGCGATCCTCTCCTTCGTGAGTGTGATCCCCGGCGATCCTCTCCTTCGTGAGTGTGATCCCGAAGGCGATCCTCTCCTTCGTGAGTGTGATCCCCGGCGATCCTCTCCTTCGTGAGTGTGATCCCGAAGGCGATCCTCTCCTTCGTGAGTGTGATCCCCGGCGATCCTCTCGCCGTGAGTGTGATCCCGAAGGCGATCCTCTCCTTCGTGAGTGTGATCCCGAAGGCGATCCTCTCCTTCGTGAGTGTGATCCCGAAGGCGATCCTCTCCTTCGTGAGTGTGATCCCGAAGGCGATCCTCTCCTTCGTGAGTGTGATCCCCGGCGATCCTCTCCTTCGTGAGTGTGATCCCGAAGGCGATCCTCTCCTTCGTGAGTGTGATCCCCGGCGATCCTCTCCTTCGTGAGTGTGATCCCGAAGGCGATCCTCTCCTTCGTGAGTGTGATCCCCGGCGATCCTCTCGCCGTGAGTGTGATCCCGAAGGCGATCCTCTCCTTCGTGAGTGTGATCCCGAAGGCGATCCTCTCCTTCGTGAGTGTGATCCCGAAGGCGATCCTCTCCTTCGTGAGTGTGATCCCCGGCGATCCTCTCCTTCGTGAGTGTGATCCCGAAGGCGATCCTCTCCTTCGTGAGTGTGATATTTTTCTTTGCTAAACCCTGGAGGACCTGAAGATTGAGAGGTGCATTCATCGGAATTGAGAGGAACAAGATCTCCCTTCTCCTCACTGACTCCGGCGCTAAGGTTGCAAGAGGATGAAGCAGAGCCATGATCTACCAACTCGAAATCAGTCCCGATTGCACTAGCCGCTGCCGACTGATGCAAAGGAGGAGGAGGGGGTTGTAGCTGGGCGGAAGGGACTTGTATCCTCTGCTGCAGGCTATTGGAGGAAGAAGCTGGTCGTTTATAGGGGGTGGTGGGTTGAGCCAATATTTGTTCGGATGGACCCTCCACAAGAGGACTAGTTTCATAATTTTTATATTGAATAATATTTTTTCCAAAGAATAGAAGAACCATCAACCCAATTCCAAAGCCATTTTCCAAGTAAAGCCCCATTCAGAAGCTTTATGTTAAGAACACTTAACCCTTCAAGCTTTTTAGGTTTACAAACTTCCTCCCAAGTAACCAAATTAGACAAGACTTTTTAGGTTTTTACAAACGTACAATTGGAATATTGGAATATTGCTCTACTAAATATACAGATTCTCATAAAAATAACTCCTTTGAAACCACTCGAGAAGCTACTCATGGAAAATACCTCGATTGGGTTATTTGAATAAGATTAACGAAGGAAAAAAAAAACTCTGTACCGTGCACAGATAAGCAGACAGGAAAATTTTGATTTTTCTCATAACACCCTAGAATTCAAAATCCACGAAAATCTACATTTCGAACTCATTAGCAATCCACTAACCAACTAGAGTTACACTAATCGAACACACTGCAATCTTATTTCTCACACAAATCATGGATTCCATCCTTGATATGCTCACTGATCACACTGCCTAGCTAATTAAGCATACACTTCCTTAAGCCTCATTAATCATGGACCAAATCCATGGAGAGGTCTGGCTTCAACAGTTCACTGCATCCAAACATGGACCATGTTGTGTTTCTGTGATCACTTTTGGGCACCAATAGGTTCATGGCTTGGGCTGATGTAAACGGGGAGATCAAAGCTTGTAGGATCCTCATGCCCTTCAATTGGTTTGACACCAACACTTAGAATTTTCTGAAGCTCCCTCCCTTTTCCCCACAGCACCATGTACAGTCCTATAATTATTATTACTGAGCCTATAAATCTGAGGAAAAAGAAAAAAAACAAAAAACAAAAAACAAATTGTTAGTACATTGCAACTTTTGCATATGGATCTTTCTATGGATGGAAATTAGAATTAGTGACTTCCGGTCATAGGTCGAATTTTATGCAAACAACAAAATTAGGAGGGGTAAATATGCAAATAGGACAGATTCAAAAAACAATAACAAAAATGGGAGAGAAATGAGTCACCTACGTTCCTAAGTAGAGCTTCTCATCAAGAATAGCCCATCCAAGCACCGCAACAATCACCAGCAGCAACGGATTGAACATTGACACAAACAACGGCCCTCTGCTCTCTATGCACCAAGCCATCAGCGACACCGCGAATCCTGATCCAATCAGCCCCTGAACAAGCCAATATTTACAAATTTAGTACAATTTTTTTTTCCAAAAAAGGTAATACAAGAAACCCTCTTCATCTGTACTTTGTTTATCGAGGAATCCCTTCATCTAAAAAGTACAATAGAAAAGCTCTATGTAATGTTTTCAAATAGAGTTTGGTTCTTCGGCCTAGATTGATTAATTATAATAAAAATTTTAAACTGTTACTCATATCCAAGAACCAACGGTCATAAGTGACAAATTTTTTTTTTCACGAGGGAACTTTCCCCACAATCCTTCGGACTAGGGGTGTCTAACTCCCGGTCATGTCTAAAGGGCACCCCCCAATGCATGGCCTCGGATATTCCAATAAACTAAATTCATGTGGGTGCTCCCTAGAAGAGTCGAACTTGATCAGACATTGGAGTACTACTCATAAACATTTATCAACTCAGCTAGACCCTAGGCTCTTGGATAATGACAAGGTTTTTTGTTGAACTTTCCGATGAACGGCCTTCTTAAAAACAAGACTTGATACAGATAAATGAAGTTTCCCATAATCTACCAAAAACTGCAACAAAACTTGAACGAAACATGCACTTACAAGATAGATGGCCGTGTAGAGTCTGATATCCCACCCTAGCGCCCACGCCGATACATTCCGCTCCACCACAGCCCCAAGAACAAAACATTCCGCCGAAGCCATCCAGCACATAATCGCAGAACTCGTATACGGAGAAGAGAACGATTTACTCATCTTCGCCTGAATAACGAACCACACCGAGTAAGCAAAGCAACTGGCGATAACCAGGATCGCTCCTAATAGCGTATCGGTGCTGCTGTTGGTGTCAGAGGTGGTGGTTGATTCCGCGGCGGTCATGTTCTCAGCATACTTCCAGTGGATGTGGGAGGGCCAGATGTGGACTAGGGTCCCCTTGTAGAAAGTCATTAGCATCGATCCTCCGATGCAGAGGATTGTGCCGATGACTTTGGCTTGGCCTGGGATTGTTCGGATCCCGACTGTTTCCATTCTGTGAAGGATAGAGGTATTTAGGGAGTTGCATATTTTATTTGGAAATAATGAGTATTAGCTACTAAAAATAGACAAGAGATTCATCTGGTGAAACTCCTTATTTCTATCTTTGGTATATTTTGTTTTCCTAAATGAGGTGATAGTTCATACCCACTATCTCCTTGTTTCTTCTTGTTTAGTACTATTTGACTATATGTGCAAGATGAACATAAAAGTAAAACATATTATCTACACAACTATTTTTTAGTAGAAATCATAGATAGAACCTTCTTTGTCTAAGTCTTGTTTTGCAGTAAATCAATATATGTCATTTGCTAAATACTATAAAATGTACTCAATTTATTTATGTAAAAAATTCTATGTTTGATTATGAATCCCCACTTTGAAGTATGTTCAATTACAGAAATCTATATTTTCAGTAAAAACATGTCACAGAGTACTTTTTATTAACATTTTGTATAAATGAATATTAGCTTTTTCAAGAGAGGAAATATGACAGAAGTCCTGTAAATGCATTAAATTTTCTTTTCTTTTCTTTTTAATACAAAAGAGTATATAAATATGACTACATTAAGAAGATTTCTTGCACGATTGCGTAAGTGATTACTATCATGGGACTAGCACTGAGTTTCTCAACTATTATTACTATTTATTAGGGAATTAATTTCTTAATATGGTTTAAAGCTGACAAATCTTCCTTAATTAAGGCTTTGGTTAACACACTTTATAGACCAAATAATTGCATATTGACATATATTCAACCCAAATTGCTCCGCAAAAGGAGGTCATTTTCTTTCTCCACTTTGTGGTGGCAATTCAATCACTAAATATGAAAGTTTACTAACTAATGTGAATAGGACTTTTCATGAACCATGGAAAAGTGTAAAATGATAAAATTTACAATAAGCATCTAGTGAAGCTTAATATATAGTCATATGTCAATAACATGCATATATGAAACCATATATAATATGAAAAGGATATATAAGTTGGCTTAATAAATAAAAATAGTTGTTAGATCTGTCTTTCTAATCACATTTGAGCAGGTGGACTTTATATTACTGTATATCTCGTAGTAGCTTATTTTGTTAAATAATACTAATCTTCCATTGTGATAAAGTCAGATCGTGTGAATAGTTCGATTGTTGCTAGTCTAAAAATAATAATTCAGTACTTTTTCAGCTAATAAGAGTTAGTTTTCAATAACTATTCCCTATGTATTTCATAATATCCCAAGAAAATAATCTTTTAGAACACACTAAGAAATATAGGTTAATGATTAAATTCATTGGTCACGAGATTAATTGACTTTGTATAAATAACCGGTGACATATCTACCAAGCGACCAACAAAAAACCGCTGACCGCCCTTGCAGACGAGGCTTATGAGCTTACACGTGTCACAGCTCATGATCTTAGAATCCTACGTGGCACTGTGGAGTTACAACAAACCGAGCTTTTCCATGTGAGCCTCGCAGCCCAGGTGTTTTTCTTGCATGTGTTAGCTTTTTGTTCATTTTTTAGGTATTTTTCCTTTTTAATTAGTTAATTAATTAATTAAGTATTATTATATTTACCTAAAAGGAATGGCCATGATGAAGGTGATGGCTGGTAGCATGTTGTTGAGAGCACATGCAATTGTTGGTGATGAATACTTGAGCCCCAAAAAATATGTCAACTGGTTTATAGTTGCCCTGCATTTATACGACACATATAAACATTACATATTGAAATAGAGCCCGTAATTATTAGTTTATTACATAAATTTTTATCAGGAGACAAATTCAAGTTACCCAAACAAAGAGCAGAAGAAAATCTGAACAAGGACTCCACGTGTAATTTTCATGCGAGTTTTCCTGCAAAATGAAAATGAGATTATCAATCATTATTAACAGCTAGCATATCAGATGCGTTAGTCTTGCAGTTCCTCTACTGACACGTGGCAAAATATGCAAATTTCCCTAAAGTGAGGGAGCCATTAATACAAGTGCAATATGTTTTTGACCAACAGTCCTTAAAAAAATAATAAAATCGAAAACAGAATAACAAGATAATAACAAATAATCATATATATAGTGTGCATATTCTGTTGAAAGAATTCCGTATACGAAATCTCAAACCATAATATAAGCAATAAAGTTTGTAGAACTACATATGATGCCATATAATTAATTAGTCTGGTTGAAGTGATAAAATAGAAGATTAAAGAGGAAAACTAGTTTTAAATCGAAGCTTCTGTTAAACATAAAACCACGTAATTAATAATACTTCCATTTAGAACTGATGAAAATTGTCTGAGAGCATATACTATGTATATATAAGTTTTTATGAAAAGAGGGTCTCTCCATCCATATTATAATATTACAAAAATGAAAGAGAAAAGTAAGTATATAAAAATGTTTACATAATAATACTATGTGTGAGTTAGAAAAAAAAAATAAATCAACTTCTAAATTAAAAAAAACCAAGAAAATGGGAAGAAATGAGAATGAGGGTGGTAGTTTTAAACCTATCCATGAAGAAATCTATCGGCGATACTAGCATTACAAACAATGAAAGAGCAAAAATTAAAAAGAAAAATCATCTTTTAAATTCAATAAAAACCAAGCAAAAGAAATGATGATGAATGTGGTAACTTCAAACCTCTCCAAGAAGTAAGCTATCGGCGTCAAGAACACACTAGCGACGATTTGTCGATAGGCAATCATAACATAAGCGCTCATGCCTGAATCCATTGCGAGCTTCGACAATATATTCAACCCCGCAAACCCAAATTGTACTGCAACCATGGCAAGTGTCGGAAGACAATCACCAGCCATTTGTATTTGTTTTCCTTTTCCCTCTCTCTCCCTCTCTTCTCGTGTGTTGTTCTTCGTAAAGAGAAGAGAGAGAGGAGAGAGAAAGGCTAGTGACTGAATGAAGAAAGATAGGAGAGACTGAGGGGGTTATATATAGAGGAGGAGAGAGAAAGAGAAGGAAGAAAACCAACCCTGACGTTGAGGAGGCTAAATGGTAATAACGGAAAGCGTAGAAGAATCCAACAAGCTCTCTACCCTCTCCTCCTCGTGTATAATGCAACTCTCTTTCTCTCTCCTCTACACACAAAGCTACGTCTCTCTCTAGCTTTATTTCTCTCTCTCTCTAGATTTGTATAGAGGTAGCTTTTGTTCATAATTGATTGATGTGCGTTTATGCGGAGAAAAAGCAGTGAAACCGTTTATGTGCAAGCTGGGGTTTCTTGCACCACTTATTCTCTAGACTAGATGTGCATCACGACAAACATGAGTAGCTGGAGCTTAATCAGGCTTGCAATTTCTTCATTTTCCTCTGGGACCCACGGTGTTCCTTATCGGGTCGGGTTACACGGTCTAGGGATCCTCTACGTCCTGAATTGTAGAGAAATTTTTAATATTAGCATGTTATGTTAGTCAATAACATATCTTCCTTATCAGCAAATGGTAGATTTAGCACTCGTTCCTGTTACTCGATGCAAATAGAAGAAGACCAGAGTTCTTGTGATTACTCATTCACGTGGAAGCTAAAGTGTCCGGCGAAATAGATTTTTTTTTTTTCTTTGGCTATTAATTGTTTCGAGATAGGTTGATGCATAATGCAAATAGAGTCAAACGACATTTGGTATGGGATGCTAGCTGCGGAGTTTGTGGTGCATTACTAGAAGACAATGACCATGCACTCAGAAAGTGTACCGGGGCTAGAGAAATGTGGAATCACTTTGATGCTCGCTGCAATACGGTCCATTCTTATGATTGCAGCTTTCGTGATCGGTTGCTGATGAATTTAAAGCACAATGAGCCATTGTCCGGTGGTGAGGTAAACCGGAACATTCTCTTTGCTGCAATTTTATGGTTCTTATGGATTTAGAGGTGAAAGAATATTTAGGATGAGCACAACTTTTATTTTTCAGCTTATCCCTTGAGAGCTATCAATTCATACGTAAAATCAGTAAGTCATTCTTTTGAAGCTACTGATTTGCAAGCAAGAAGTCTGACACATTACTTGGATGGAATAAACCACCTTTGGGTTGGTTGAAAGTTAATACTGACGGCGCTGTAGTGACTGCAATCCCTTAGGAGTACTTACAGAAGATTGCAGGCAGTTTGTGAAGGGCGATTGGGAGTGCAAGCTTGTCCATACCTATAAAGAGGGCAATGTTTGTGAGGATGCGCTTGCAAACATCAGAGTGCATTTTGAGCCTCCTGTGCAAATCTTGGAAGAGATGCCCACGATTATTAGTAACCTTATTTATGGTGATTTAATTGGTATAACACTTCCCCGCCGTGTTAGGCTGAAGTAGTTGTTCTGTTGTTTTGCTGCAGTTTTTTCTTTCATGTATTACCAAAAAAAAAAAGCTAGGAGTTAGTTGCATTCTTGGTTGTAGAGAAATTAACATTATCTATATTTGGGACGTCACATGAAAGATATTTATTTGTATGAATTATATTAAAAAAATGTATACTATTATAAAACTCGATCATTGGAAGAAGAAATATTATTATTGATCCAAACAACATATTGTAGGATTTCTCTACCATCAAGAATGTACAGAATTGGAAGCTTGTGAGATTCAGTAAGATATTTGTCTGCATAACTTATCTAGAAACTTCTATAACTTCGAAATCAATAGGAGGAAGAGATGATTTTGATCTATAGAAGAGATTTGTAAGATTTCTCTGCAACCAAGAATTGAAGCCGATTAAATATATCTTAGCATATGAAGGATCTGTATATGCCCAAAAATCTAGAAGGATATTGTTTTTGGCGGACAGGGTATAGAATGTCCGTTTTATTAGGAATTATTTACTATTGTAGTAACAATTAATAAACGATGCTTGGTGTATTACTCCACGCACTTACCTACCTGGTGCATTCGTATCTCCATAAAGAAAATTATTAAATATACTCAGACCGTAGCTGATGGATTAGATGAATATTAAGGTATTGGTATTATCTGCTAAGTGTGTGTGGATAAACTCTCTTGCAGTCTCGTTTGATCTAAGGGTCTGTTTGGTTCGTTTCCATGTTTGAGAGGAAACACATTTCATGTAGTGAAAAGGGATGTTTTGGTTTTCCACACTTTTCAATAAAAGTGAATGTTTGGCTTTGGTTGGTATGAAAACATGGGAGGAAATACAATGATACACTTTTCATGTGTTTGATTGGTAAAAAAAAAAAGAGGGAAAACTTTCATTGATTAGACATTTTCCCCTTTTCATGTGTTTGGTTGGTATTGGAGTGTGTAGTGAAAAGTGTATGTGCTCACCAATGGTAAGTTTACCACTCAATAAAGATAAATTAATTTTTTATCGTAATGAGAGATAATCTTACCAAAATATAACATGAAAAAGCAGTAACTAACCAAATTCATCATAATTATCTGTTTGACAAAAAAAAACATACGAAACCTGTAATAATATGCTAATCGTAACTGTTATAAACTATCTACCTGATTTGACATGAAAAATACCTGATTTAACATCCCGAAACCTGTTTGACACGAAAAAATCACATGAAACCTGTAATAACATGATTATTCATAAGTTTATTAAATACGCACTGAATTAGCAATAAATTCTTATGAAACACAGTAAAACCTATAAACAACCTCGATGAGTCATAAATATCTATTTGAGATGAAAAATACCTAATTTAACATCCTGAGACCCGCTTGACATGAAAAAGCACACGTAACTGTAATAACATGATTATTGATAATTTTATGAAATATGTACCTGAATTAAGGGAACTGAGTTATGAAACCAGTAAAACCCTTTAAACAATCTAATTAGTCATAAATATCTATATGACATGGAAAATCGGACATGTCAGATTCAAAACCATGGGCAAAACCAGCTGTTGATGTATATAATCACAGTCACTAACCTCGAGTGAGTTTAGCTTTTAAGAGAGCGGAGTCCGCCTTCTCTCCTAAAGCCAAACACGACTCGATCAAGGGACTCGTCTGCGGCAAAAAGAGGGACACGTGGAAGAGGCGGAGTTGGGATCTCCGTGGTTCCTCAAGCGGTCAAGTCGATAAAGGGAGATAATCTAATGGAGCGAGAATTCACTCGAAAAAGATTGTTTACTTGGTTCATTGCTCACGCTGCTACTTATACCTAGGGTTGCGGGGTATTTTCGTCTTTCCGTTGGCTAAGAAACCATTGCTGAGTCAGCCCTCTCTTCCGCGTGTGAGCCAGTGATTGGCTGAGCATCTCCCTGTCTGCTACGGTGGCTGGCCTTTACAGGTGTCAAATTGGGGGTAATTTGAGGGTCTGTATGGTCTATTCACCATTAATGGGATGGGATTGGCGCTGTAGGCATGGGTCCGAGGTGCCTTAAATACCGTGAGAGACGGGGGAGTTAAGGGGCTGTCAGTGTATTTAATGCGATGGCGATGGGCTCGAGTACTGTGTAACCGTCGTTCGAGTGGAGGGAATCACGCAGGGCGAGATAGGGGGGAGCTGAGGCCGGGTGGTCGGCTCGCACGGCTTCTCGGGACGTCCTTTGAGGCAATCAACTGAAGGGGACGACCAGTGTCGCCTTCAGCGTCGTCGAAGGATTGGCGGTGAAAGGGGCGAGCTCGCCGTATTGTCGGGAGAGGCCGGTGGTTGGTTGGATGGGGCTATAATGGGTGACGGGTTGGGAGGACGACGAGCGCCGCCTTTCGCGTCGTCCGAGCGGATCAGCGGTTGGAAGGCGACGGCTGGTCGTCCCCACGTCGGTCGGTGGGACGAGCGACGTGGAATAGCTCTGAGGCGGTCAATTGGCTGGGCGGACGACTGTTACCGCCTTTCGCGTCGTCCGCTGGGGAGAGTTGTTATCGGACCGGCTTGCACCGCCTTTCGCGTCGGCTATGGTGATAGTCGCTTGATGGACCATGGTGGGGTCGGTAGGTGCGAGCCGCCCGTGGAGTGAATGCGGAGGCTCGAGTGCATTTTTCGTTGACAGACAAGCGTTTATCCGTGTCAGTGCCTCGTTTTTTCTCCTTAATCACTGGTTAGTGGTTATGACCATAACAGTTGGCCCCTTTCGCTTGGAGTCGGTTGGAAACGAGTCCAAGTGAAATGAATATCGCGACCTCGGGCGGGGAGAGGGTTCGAGAGGGTTGAGCGTTTCATCGATGGGGCGTGGGCGATGTCGTGAGGCGGTTCCACGGCCATTGGCGTTCGCCACGGAGTGCGAAAGTGGGGGCCCTCTGGGAATAGCTAGGGTTGCTTTTCGTCTCCCGAGGCGGCGCCTCAGGAGTGGGGCTTCAATCTTCTCCGTTGATCGCCAAAAGGCGTGGCGTCAGTGGGTTCCACCATATAAATACGGAGTGGTGAGTGGGGAGAAGGCATCCGCTTTCCTCTTCATCCACGAATTCAGGCGATTCTCCGGCGAGTGGTGCAGATCTGGGATGGATTCCGATCGTCATCGGCGGCAGCGAGTTCGTTCGAAGGTTACTCGGTAGATGAAGTCTTTGCTTCGAGGTTCGACATTACGAAGGGTTATAAGTTGGAGGCTCGTGAAATCATCTCGATTAATGCGACCACGGTGAGCAGAGGGCTCCTCGTACCTCAAGCACTTGGAATGTGGCCGGTACGCCGCGCATCCCTTTCTTCGAAAAGTGTTTGATGAGCTAGGTGTGTCTCCAGTGCAAATGACGCCAAACTCGATAGCCATATTGGTCGGCTTCACCGTCATCTGCCGTTGGCTCTCGATTCGTGGCGATGGCGTCTTTGAGCCACTTGGTCGGCATTACAGTCCAGAAGACGCCTCATTATTACCTTCAGATGTCGGGAGAATTCAAGGTTATCCTTGATCTGCCCAAGTCGATCAAAGGGTGGAAAGATAGGTTCGTCTGGGTCACTGGGGACGACTCGAACTTAGGGTGTGCGTCCTGGCCAGAGATTAGGAGAGAAACTCTGGAGCCTAAACCCTTGTCGGCCGAGCACCGGCGTGAGTTGGAGCAGATCCTTCAATACACGGGGCCACGTACAATGGACGCTTTGCTTGACAAATCAGTCTTGCGGCTTCATGGGATTTCTTCCACCCCTCCTGGCCCTTCCGATGAGGCGAGGGCTCACAACGTGACTTTCGGGGGGATAATTGGGAGAGCGTTGAGGTGAGCCCGCCGGATGAGAGTTCTGGAGGAATCGAAGAGGGTTAGCTCGGTCGGCCAAGCAGCCTGAGTCGTCTTTGGAGGAGTTCGCTGATCGGGAGGAGGCGAGAGGGCCGACGTGGGGACGACCGTTATGGGACGCGAGCATACATCTGAAGGTGTCGCCTTGGGTGGCGAGCCCGGTTACCGGAGGACCTGGCAGAAGAAGACCAGCCGTGGTCCCCGAGGTGCTAGACGGGCGGGAGAGAGTGTGGAGCATCCGATAGAAGAGGAGTTATTAGAATCGGAGGAACAGGAGGACGACCGACCATCGGCCGAGGCGGGGAGGTCGGCCCCCGAGTCACAGGTGTGGCCCCTGAAGCTATGCCGGGGGAGACTCCCGTGGGGGGCGGTATCCCACGTGGGAGTGATGCGGAGCCGGGACGCGGGGTCGACCATCAGGGGGTGGCTTCTCACCGACAGGGAAAAGAACCAGCCGGTGGTCAGGAGACGAGTTTTGTTCCAGCGGGATGGCCCTCCCCCTATCACGCGGTTGAGGGTGGGGACTGGAACAAAGTGAGTGAACTGATGATGGGGACTCTCTCTCCCATCGGCCGTTATGATGGGGAGCGTCGCGAACATCGGTATAAACGGCATGGTATATGGATGCTCGCTCATCGGTATTAAGGTCGAGTTACGTACAAGGAAAGGCGGCAGAGCAGTTCAACTTGCCCGTGGACCGGGAGATTTTGAAGGTGATTCCCGATGTCGGCCTGCATATCATCCTGCGGAGTTACTTGACCAGGGGTTGTTTAGTGGAGGAAGAGCTGTTTGGTCGGTTGCGTCAGGGCCACCAAACCTATGAAAGGCTTCGAAAGGAGCATCTATCTTCGAGGCGGCTCAACGAAGACCTTGACCGAGTTATCAAGGAACTTTCAATTAAGCAAGCCGAGCTCGGCGGTAGCGAAAGCGGAGGTTAAGGACCAATTTATCACGGGACTAAAAGAGTCCGGTGAGAGGATGCTGGCCGAGATTGGGGAACCGGCGGCGCCAAACGGTGGGGGCGACACGGGTCGTCCGGCGAAGATTATAAGAGCCTTGACGCGATGGCGCGAGTTGCGCTAGAGAGGCGTGTCGCGAAGACGCCAAGGCTCGGTTAAGCGGAGAATCGGTCGCCCGTGAAGCGACTAGCGAGGGAGTGCGCCAACTCAAGGAATCTTTAAGTAGAGGCGGAGGAAGGCGAAGTATCTGGAGTCGCTTCGATTATGGGTCGTCCACAGGAGAAAAGAGCCGACCGCCATCATCAAAGAATCTGCGGAAATGCAGGGAAGGTTGAAGTCGCTCTGGCCTGCAAGGTGGGTTGCGATTTCATGGTTAAGCAACTGCCGCCTGAGTATCAGGGTGTCCCAGGTCGGCTTCGGTACCCTCCGGGTATAGCCGGCCAGATAGATCTCTTCTCAAGGTTTGAGGCGGTGAGCGTGCTACGACCTAGGTGACAACGGCGAGGGAGAAGGAGGGCGGGTCATCAAGTGATGGTTCTTCGAGTGAGGCCGACTCGGTCAAGAGCTTAGGTTTTAATCATTCATTTGTAATGTAATTGGCGGTGTGTATATTTTGTACTCGTTATCAAATAAATGAATGCAGTAAGAGTTTTTCCGTTTTCGTAGTTGTGTTTTGTGTTGCTTTCTATGGCTGAGGCGATTCGGTGAATTGATTGGTTGGACGTCGTGACTTGATCGCTTTCGCGCCTTGAAGGGCTAGCATGGTCTTCCGTGAGATGGCCGACCCATGGGGGTTGGGTCGGTCTTCGAGATTACTTGTTCTCCGTCTGTTAGTTCGCTGGGCCGGCCGAGTGGAGCCGTCCCCGCCCAGACAAATAACGGGTTTGGTTTTCCAGGCGCAACAGGGGGCGCTACTGTAGGGGATAAGGCTTGACGTCAGCGGTACTCTAGCCGTCAAAGGCGCTTCGAATTTCGAGCGAAGAGACGTGGGTCATAAAGGCGGGTTTTTCAATTTTCAAGAGGCGGTTCGTATCCGAGAGCCAATCCCGACCGTTAGATTTCAAAGTTGAACTGCCGTCCAGGAATGGACACGTGGGCGTTTTGGGTGTCTATATATGCCCTTACCCTATTTGGGGGTTTCTCTTCGCACTTTCTAAAGACTCGTCTCCTTCTTAATCTAAAATACTTTTAAGAATCTTCTGCCATGGCTGCCTCTACCTCCGCCCCCATTGACAGGATTGCCAAACTCAAGTCTTGGCAGTCGAAGGCGAGAGAAGAGGATCTGGAGGGGCTCCATGAAAGGTACGATCTCCCCGGAGGATTTACGGTTTCTCTTCCAGAGAAGGACAGCTATTGTTGATCATGGCGGATAAGCTACCCTATACATGGCGCACTTGGACAACGGACTGCGCCTTCCTTTGCCGGCGTTCGTGAAGAGGCTGTGCGAGCGGCTTGGGGTGTCCCCGATGCAGTTTGCCCCTAACGCCATTGCTACGATAATGGCGTTTTGGTGATCTGTCATCGAGTGAAGGTGGTGCCGACTCTTCAGCTCTTCGGTAATCTCGTCCGCGGTGAGGCGGCGAAGCGCCCATTTCTTCTTCGGGTATGTGGGCGGTCGGTTTGTTGACATTCCGGACTCGAACAAGGACTGGAAGAACAAGTTCGTTTGGGTTTTCGGCGCCGACGCCGAATTGGCTTGCCGTTCGTGGCCGGAGATCAACAAAGACGGCCTGAAGAATCTTCCCCTCTCTGCGGACGAGAGGCGCGACCTGGACAAGTTCCGTCATTATTCAGGGTCGCGGAAGGGCTACAACTTGTTCGACAACGCTTCGCTGAGGGTAGCGGGGTTGTCGTTCGTTCGACCGACCGGGGTCGACGAGAAAAGAGAGAAAGAGTTGCTAGAGGCGGCTCCCCAACGGGTTGAAGATCCCAAGAGCGGGGGTTCCAGCCCGACCAAGGCTCTTGAGCGCAATTCCATGAGAAGAAGGTCGGGGAGAATTTGTCGGTGGGCCTTGTGGTGGAGAGAGGTTTGAAGAGTTGGCGTCTATGTTGCAGGTGAAGAGGGCTCTTCCTGCGTCCGGGGCCGATCAACCAAAGAAGAAGAAGAAAGACGAAAAAGTCGATGGGGTCGACTTTTGAGGGGACGACTGAGGCGGTGGTTCTCGAACAGACCGAGGGTATCGCGGGGGAACTTCCAATCGCTGGGGGAGAGTCGCCCTTGCGGACCCTCTCTCCCTTGCCCCAACCTGGCGAGGTCGTATCCGAGGGGGAATCACGTCCTCAGGCCGGCGCAATTCCCGGTCCATCGGCGCCGAGGGTCGCTGTGGCGACTGAAGAGGCCCCTGTCGGCCAAGCAGCGGAGACGTCTTCCGACGAGCCCACTCAAAGGTCGGGGAAGGAGGCGGCCATCTCGGATGACTCGGCTCCGGAGCCGGACCTTTTGAGTTTACTCAAGGATCTGGGCATAGAGCTTCCTTTTCGCCACCGGATTACCGAAGTGGGTGGTTCGAGGTGGAAAGAGCTACGATCCCAGCTCGTTGGTGATCTGTGGGAAGGGTATTCCGAGAGAGAGGAACCCTCCCCAAGCGACAGGTTCGTCTCCGACCATTCCCTCCACAAGGAGGGTACGGTGCTTCTCTCCGGGTGGGGGCAGCTCGTCGCTTCGGAACAGTTCACCCTTCCTCATGATAGGGAATTCCTGGAGGAGACACCCTCGACCGGCCTTCGGTTAGCCCTCTTGAGTTACCAAACTCGAGGGGCTCTGGTCGGGGAAGAGCTTTTCAACCGGCTGTCATGCACGATGAAAGTGGTTGGCAACTTGGCGGAGAGGCTTGTAGCGGAGAAGGGGACCCGAGAGGGATTGGAGAAGAGGGTGGCCGCCCTTGAGGCGGAGAAGGCAGAGGTCGACGCCAAATGGCGCGCTGAATTGGAGGCTAAGCAATCTACGATCGCTGACCTCCAAACCCACCATTCAAAGCAGGCGGCCGTCATCGATAAGCTGGAGGGAGAGGTCGTGCAGCTGAAGAGGACGGTTGAAGGCTCCGAGAGGGAGATCGAGGAGTGGAAAACTCAAGTTGGGGCGCTGGAGAGTGAGCTGGGGGCTGCGAGGCTTGAGGGCCGGAACTTACGGGTCGCTCTCGATGAGTCGAAAGCGGCTCATCGATCGGCTTTGGACGACGCCAGGTCGATCGAAACCCGACTCAAGTTCGCGACGTCGGAGGAGGGCAAGAAGGAGGTTGTTGAAGAGTATAGGCAAGGGCCTATGGGGAAAGTAGAGCTATCCCTAGCCGTCAAAGCGGGCTACGACTACTTAAAAGCCCAACTTCCTTCGGAAGCTCTCTCAACATTGAGCCTTGCATATCCTCCTAGGGTGGAAAGTTCCCTGCGCGTTCTGCAAGGCCTGGAAGCCAGGGGGCAGGGGTGCAACTTAGCGCCGAGGACAACCCTGATGAGGATGAGGACGATGAGGACGAGGGCGAAGACGGAGAGGAGGGAGATGGCGGCGAGGGAGGAGATTAGGTCGCTCTGGCACTTTGCCCGTTCTCTTTGTTTTGTTTTTGTCTGGAACGTCCCCATGTATTTGTAATACATTTTACTTGTAAATGAAAATTTAGTTTGCGTTTTTCTACGCCGAACTCTCTTTTTTCTGTGATGCCCTTTCTTAGGCTTTGTGACAATAGCGACTTTGGCCAGAATGGCCGTCATCTATGCTTTGTACGACATGACAAATGGGTCGAGCGATGATCATAGCTCAGTCGGCCTGATTGGTAACTTCGCGCTCGATTTGTGGTCGACCCAAGGTGAGTCGGGTCGACCACTGGGCGGTATGGTCACGGACGGCTGCGGAGGGGGCGCCCATTCGTCTCTCGAGTGGAGCGCAGATGTCATCAGCGGGCCGTCCTCTAATTGCTGACTTTTAGGTTTCTGGGATGGGCGATAGGTCTCATTTAAAATAAAGAGGCGTTTCAGCGATTTTCGAGGCGGCAATTCGAGCCTCTGTGATTTTCGAGGTGGTGCCTCGAGTTCCACGTTATTAATTTCCTCTGTTGATCACGAGGGGGATTAGCATTTATGGGTTCTGTTATAAGTAGGGGAGGAGACAATTACTTTTCGTGTTCTCGTTAGATTGGCGATTGATTTTGTCTCTAATCGTTATTTTTAAGGTCTCAAATTGGGAGCGCCGGCGAGTTTCGTCGAGAGATGGTCGGGGCGTGGAGGTGGATTCTCTCCTCAGAGTCCACCATCTCCGGGGGTTTCCAGCTGCGAGCGCCGGCGGTAGTTCCGATCATCTGTGAAGAAGGGGGGAAATCCCTTTGTCTGTACCTGGTGATAGGGGTACGTTCCCTCGTCGTCCCTGCGCTCGTTTTAGTGAGGAATAGTTGGAGCGCCGAGTGTTTCTCCGAGGAAGAGCGGCCTTGTTTGCATCCGTGGGTTCCGGGCTATTGTGCTGATATGAAACCATGGGTTTCGGGCTATTGTGCTGATATGAAACCATGGGGTCAATGTTTGCACCCATGGCGCCCTTTCATTAACTTCTGCAACTATTGCGGCGCCTCCTTTCTCAGGGGAGCACCGGCATGAGCGCCGAGGCGAGCAGAGGGGACGACGGAAGGAAGAAAAAGGAAGTTGAAGAGTAGCGACTGGAACGTCTGTTTGGACTTGTGTGTTTTGACCATTGTAAATTTTTGCTTGGAATATCAATGAAAGGTCGCATTTTAGCGATGGTGGCCGTCTATTCGACTCATTCTTGGCTCTTCTTTCCTCTTTTTTTTTTGTGATCGGCAGCGCCTGTTAATTGGAAATTAGGGCGGCTTCTAGGGGACTTAGCGAACATTGTTGACTCGGTATGTCTGATCGGCCCTGTGAAGCTCGCAATGGGCGCTAAAAAGCAATCGAAATCAGGCCGGCCCCTGTGGGGCGGACTATGAATATTGTAAGTAGATCGAAAACGAGTCGGCCCCTGTGGGGCTTACAATGAACATAATAAGTAGGTCGAAGGCAATTGGCCCTGTGGGGCTTACAATGAACATAATAAGTAGGTCGAAAACGAGTCGGCCCCTGTGGGGCTTACAATGAATATAATAAGTAGGTCGAAGACGAGTCGGCCCCTGTGGGGCTTACAATGAGCATAATAAGTAGGTCGAAGACGAATTGGCCCCTGTGGGGCTTGGTCTACCACATCGGTCCGTTTGCACGCTGGGGGCATTTGGGTCCGCCCTCATGAAGTCGGGCGTAAGGCTCGCCTTACGTCCGGATCTTCGTTTGTGATTCTTTTGGTAAGGCTGATCTTCATTCTGGGGTGTGGAGCCAACCTGAGTCGGTTCCCTTGGGAGCGACGACTCCATGGAGGGCAACCGCGTAGGTCGGGTGCCTAGGACTTACGCGGCGCCTAGGTCTTTTCGGCGGGGCGATCTACATTTTAAGGCAAAGAGCAAGCTGGCCGGCTCCCGTGGGAGCGACGACTCCGTGGAGGGCGACCACGTAGGTCGGGTGCCTAGGACTTACGTGGCCTAGGTCTTTTGGCGGGGCGATCTGTTTTAAGGCAAAGAGCAAGCTGGCCGGCTCCCGTGGGGCGGCGACTTCCGTGGAGGGCGACCGCGTAGGTCGGGTGCCTAGGACTTACGTGGCGCCTAGGTCTTTTTCGGCAGGGCCGATCTCTGTTTTAAGGCAAAGAGCAAGCCTGAGCCGGCTCCCGTGGGAGCGGCGACTCCGTGGAGGACGACCGCGTAGGTCGGGTGCCTAGGACTTACGTGGCGCCTAGGTCTTTTCGGCAGGGGCGATCTGTTTTAAGGCAAAGAGCAAGCCTGAGCCGGCTCCCGTGGGAGCGACGACTCCGTGGAGGGCGACCACGTAGGTCGGGTGCCTAGGACTTACGTGGCGCCTAGGTCTTTTCGGCGGGGCGATCTACATTTTAAGGTAAAGAGCAAGCTGGCCGGCTCCCGTGGGGCGGCGACTCCGTGGAGGACGGCCGTGTAGGTCGGGTGCCTAGGACTTACGTGGTGCCTAGGTCTTACTGGCAAAGCCGATCTGCTTTGAGGCAAAGAGCAAGCTGGCCGGCTCCGTGGGGCGGCGACTCCGTGGAGGGCGACCACGTAGGTCGGGTGCCTAGGACTTACGTGGTGCCTAGGTCTTACTTGGCAAAGCCGATCTCTGTTTTGAGGCAAAGAGCAAGCCTAAGCCGGCTCCCGTGGGAGCGACGACTCCGTGGAGGACGATCGCGTAGGTCGGGTGCCTAGGACTTACGTGGTGCCTAGGTCTTACTCGGCAAAGCCGATCTCTGTTTTGAGGCAAAGAGCAAGCCTGAGCCGGCTCCCGTGGGAGCGACGACTCCGTGGAGGACGACCGCGTAGGTCGGGTGCCTAGGACTTACGTGGTGCCTAGGTCTTACTTGGCAAAGCCGATCTCTGTTTTATGGAGTCGGCTCACATGGGCGCGATGACTTGGCAGGCGGATACGCTCCTTGACTCGACTTAACGTGGTTGGGCAACCCGTTTTGACTTGGGGAGTAGGGTGTGATTACTTAATTGAGCGAGTGGGATCACCTGTCGCGACTAGGTGAGAAGGGTTCCTTGACTCGTCCTAACCGAGAGGGAATACCTTAACTTCGACTTAGTGAGAGTGGTAGGTTAAACTTGACTAAGTAAGTTGGGTGCTTTGTCTCAACTAGGTGAGAAGGGTTCCTTGACTCGGCGTGGCGAAGGGTTCCTTGACTTCGACCTAGCGGGAAGGGTCGCTGAACTACACTCGATAAGAAAGTTACCTCGACTCAAGCTAAGAGAGTGGGATGTCGACTTCGTGTTAGGTGAGAAGGGCGTACCTTGACTTCGGCCAGTGGGAAGGGTCCCCTAAACTCGGCTCCAACAAAGGAGCTACCCCGACTCGGCAAGTGAAATTGGGTTGTTACAACTCTTTTTTAGCGAGAAGGTCGATTTGATTTGTTGTGACGAGTTGATCGCTAAGGCGCTCCTTGTACAATTTAAGACAGAGAATAATTGTCAGAAGCAAAATTTTATTTATATAGAAAGTTCTTGAGCAAGATTTACAATGCAAATTCATTGAAAAACTTCTGTTGGTGATCGACCATGTGGCCGAGTGAGAATGTCCCGAAGAGAGGTTGAGAAGGGCGGCTACTGTAGAGCCGAGTCGGCTACTGTAGCAGAAATGATCCTGCCATGACATCCACCATTTTTGGGCCATCTGAGATCGTTTGTGGCTCCCAAATCGCTATTTACTGTACTTGAACTGATTGGGTGATCTTTTCGGTGGAGTCACAGGCTGGGCTTGAGTGACATAGCCGCTGTAGGTTCCCTCGGCCAGGAAAGATCATCGCCACCGGACATGACTGCAAGAAGAAGAAAGGAGGCCCCACGGTGGGCGCCAAACTGTTGATGTATATAATCACAGTTACTAACCTCGAGTGAGTTTAGCTTTTAAGAGAGCGGAGTCCGCCTTCTCTCCTAAAGCCCGGCGGCGACTCAGATCAAGGGACTCGTCTGCGGCAAAAGAGGGACACGTGGAAGAGGCGGAGTTGGGATCTCCGTGGTTCCTCCGACGGTCAAGTCGATAAAAGGGAGATAATCTAATGGGCGAGAATTCACTTTCGAGAAAAGATTGCTTACTTGGTTCATTTGTTCACGTTGCTACTTATACCTAGGGTTGCGGGGTATTTTCGTCTTTCCGTTGGCTAAGAAACCATTCTTTGAGTCGACCCTCTCTTCCTTTGTGAGCGGTGATTGGTGAGCATCTCCACATGCCTTTCACGGTGGTGGCCTTCTGAGTGTCAAATTGGGGTAATTTGAGGGTCTCAGATGGTCTATTCACCATTAATGGGATGGGATTGACTACCAGAGTCGCATGGGTCCGAGGTGCCTTAAATACCGTGAGAGGCGGGGAGTTAAAGGGCTGTCGGTGTATTTAATCACGATGGCGATGGGCTCGAAATCTTGTGTAACCATCGTTCGAGTGGAGGGAATCACGCAGGCGCAGATAGGGGAGCCGAGGTCGGTGGTCGGCTCGCCGCGGCTTCGGGGCGTCCTTTGAGGCAATCAAGCGAAGGGATGACCGGTGTCGCCTTCGCGTCGTCCCAAAGGATTGGCGGTGAAAGGGCGAGCTCGCTTCATTGTCGGGGAGGCCGTGGTTGGTTGGATGGGGCTATAATGGGTGGCGGGTTGGGAGGGCGGCAGCCTTCAGCGTCGTCCGAGCGGATCAGCGGTTGGAAGGCGACGGCTGGTCGTCCCCACGTCGGTCGGTGGGACGAGCGACGTGGAATAGCTCTGAGGCGGTCAATTGGCTGGGCGGACGACTGTTACCGCCTTTCGCGTCGTCCGCTGGGGAGAGTTGTTGTCGGACCGGCTTGCACCGCCTTTCGCGTCGGCTATGGTGATAGTCGCTTGATGGACCATGGTAGGGTCGGTAGGTGCAGGCCGCCCCGTGGGTCGGGTACGGAGGCTCGAGTCTATTTTCGTTGACAGACAAGCGTTTATCCGTGTCAGTGCCTCATTTTTTCTCCTTAATCACTGGTTAGTGGTTATGACCATAACACCAGCTAAAATATTGTCAGATTCAAAACCATGGGCAAAACCATGAGCGCTTGAAACCCATGGGCAAAACCACCAAGTGAACGTACCAGGTGCATATACATCTATAAAAGGTGATGTTTGCATACCAAATTCTTACCAGGAAAAAATATGAGTAGGAAAAATAAAGATATTGGTGAATCTTCATCTGCACTATCATCAAAGGTATAAATATTTAAAATTTTTATGATAAAAATTTACTATGTTTTTTAAATGTCAATTTACTACGTGTTTTTATTAGCGTGGAAGGATTACAAAGAGTCTTTCAAGCTTTGAAGA
This sequence comes from Asparagus setaceus, assembly GCA_012295165.1. Classification (NCBI taxonomy): domain Eukaryota; kingdom Viridiplantae; phylum Streptophyta; class Magnoliopsida; order Asparagales; family Asparagaceae; genus Asparagus; species Asparagus setaceus. The sequence continues at coordinate 75,104,663 of CM022702.1, forward strand.
ATGGATTGCCTATACGGATGCAGATCGAGAGCGTGATGAGATGTTGGATATCCTCATATTAGCACAAATTATGCTACAAGCTAATGCTGTAAAAGTTGTAGATGGAGACGGAAATTGGAAATGTCCTTACTGCAAAGATTTAGCATGTTTGAACTGGAACAAAAATGATCTCCTAACACACGCGCATGAAGTTGGGTACAATGAGACTATTGCCAATCTGAGTAAGGAATGTATTGTAGAGCATCGTGGACTAGAGAGCTACTTAAAAACCCTGTAAAATAAAATCAAGGCAATGTGCCAAATGCTATTATCTTGTACTACTATGATATTTCATGCATGTTTAATTTAGAATGAAATGTAGTTTATGAATGTGGGCTCAGAACTTGGTCAATATCATCATTGTTAGCCATCCAGTGCAATATTGAAAAATATTGCAGGTTGCTAATCTCAGAATTTTTGACAATCATCATAGCCTATAAGTTAAAAATATCACCAATTAAAACTCATGACACTACAGTAGTCATCCAATACAATGTAGATACATTGTAGGTTGCTAACGTACAATTTTTTTAATTGTCATATATATGATGACTTATAAAAAACCTGCACAAGTTCAATGAATAGACCAAGTTCATCCACACCATCCCCATCACCATCCATCTACAATTCGAACATCAAATGATAAATAATTAATATGCTTATAAGAAGGAAGATATACAATAAAAGCATAAAGTTAAACTCATTAATAGACCAAGTTATAATGAGGTCCTAAGGTTCTAATGAGCTTCTAATGATGATCAAATTATACGTGCACTACACATAAAGTTAACCTGGAAAATGATGGAAAGCAATCAGAACAACAGGTTTCATGTGCTTACTGGAAGCTAAATGACTAGTGAGCATATTTTAAAAATAAGAATAATGTATAATGTCATAGATACCAAAATAAGAATAAACAAGAAGTTAATAGACAGCAAGTTATGTCAAGGCCAAGTTATCTAAATCCAAACCAAAATATGTCAAGGTACTAAGCAATGAAAGCATTGCTAAAAATATGTCACAATGTGAGCCTCAAATTTCTCTCCCATCCCTATCAAAGCATTGCTCAAAATTATTGAAACGAGAACTATACCCAAGCATCAAAGTACTAAGCAACAGAAGCTAATATGAAGAGTTGGCCGAATCAAACCCAAACCAAATATGGTGGCAGCCATATCAAACCCAAACCACATATCAAATGCCTCAGATTATGCAGAATCAACAATTAGAAATTATAAAGAACTCCACCATATAAGTGTACAATTAGAAATTATGCAGAATCAACAACAACAGCAACTAAGCTTCACGTTAAAATGTGCTCAAGTTATGTGTCTAAAGAACTCCACCATATAAAGATGTACTCGGGACTTATACAATTTTTAAGCATCTAGCTTAGTTCTGTGAATAACATCGTTACCAATCTTCGCATAAAAATGAAATATTTGTCCAAAAATTTTGCTGTTAATAAATGACAAAAGTCGAAAACAGATGGCTAGTAGCCTTGCCATTTTCAAACAAGGAATAAGACTTTAAATCCAGATTTTATCTCAATAATTTTGCTAAAAAGGATGAAATTGTACCTTAGTTTGATGAATCTGCACAAATCCAGTTTAAATCCAGATTTTATCTCAATAATTTTGCTAAAAAGGATGAAATTGTACCTTAGTTTGATGAATCTGCACAAATCAATCACCAAGAGCAACGTTTCTCCAAGAAAAGGCACCGCCTTTTTTGCAAGATCCAGCAAAATATCACAAACTTGAGGAACAGAGGCAAGAAAAACTAACAAAATCACAGATCGAGCAAAAAATCTAAAGATGGAGCAACCCACAACAATCACAGAGGAATCGACAACAGCAAGCCAGCGGAACTCAGATCCGACGCGCGAAGAGAGGAGAAATGGCGGGACTTGGCGGTAACCCTAACTCCCTCAGAGATTTCCCCAAAAATATTGTAGATCTGACAAAAGGACATAAGCGGAGAGTTTTCGTGGGTTTTCCGCTCAATTTGGGAGGAAATCACGATGAACGATTTGGCTGAGGTGGAGGAGTTTTTCGCCGCCCCAAACCCTAACCCTCTCTGCGAACCAAACCCGCTCAAACTGACAAAGAGAGAAAAAATCTCCGAGGTGGACACTGTGTCAGGGAGGGAAATGGGTTTCGGGCCTCTATTTTAGCGAACCAAACAGCCCCTAATAGTAAATAGGGTTAATTGCCAATAGATCACCTTCTGTGCATAGTATACCCAATTGTGAATAGATCCATTATAGTTCTATTTGTGTGATTAGATCCAAGAGAGAATTCTTTTAACTTATAAACGGTAAAAAAGTTTTGATGAGGCGGATGCACCCCGCCCCAACCCCAGCCACCCAATATTTATATTGGGAAGGATAGATCCTCAATTGCTTTTTTTTTTTTTTTTTTGGTTATAAAAGAGTCAAAAAAAATTCTAAATAAGAAAGGCGTATTCGCACTTGCGTCAATAATAAAGTGTCCATTCGCTATTAACCCTAGAAAATAATTATGTATTAAGTACCTTTTGATAGAGAGTATCTGGCCCAAAGACCAAGTATCTAGTGAGATTCGCTTGATTTTAAGTATTGATTCTGGGAGATAATTCCTATTTAGCTCATTATGAACATACGGTTACAACACAAAAACTAAATTTCATGGATAGGGATGGCTGTAGAAAATTTGTACAGTGATTGGTAGCAGTTCACTGCTCACCTGTGATTCCTTTAAATAGATCCATCACACGTTGGCTTACTAAGAGAGAGTACCGTTGGAGTTGCATGTGGTCCTGCTTAATTATTTGTGTTTCAGATTTAACCCTGCTTGCTTTAGTTCTGGTCTAGTCCCCTTACAGAGTCTAAACAACCCTAATTAATATATCAATAATAGTCAGAGACATTATGACTTATTGTTACTTAGTTACTAGAAAATGTAAAAGTATTTGTCAAGCTCTTAGTAAGAATACGAATTACTATCTATACTGGTTTATGTCAGAAACTTAATTATGTGGGTTAGGGTGGATTTAGGAGAGCTTAGGGTCCTTCAATCCTCTTTGATGGTTGATCACTTTGAGCAGAAGAAGATTCCTGCACAAATATGGAACGTTAGAGGGTCGGAGTTGGGTTCTCCGTGATTCCTCCGACGATCAAATTAGTAATGATCTTAAGGGAGAAAGTATATGAAAGAAGTGGTTTTTAGGGTTTTTTATCACAGAGAACAGCGTACCTCCATGCAGAAGATAATTTGCATATTTATAGTGAGCCGAAAAGGGTATTTGGGTAACTTCAGTCGGGTCCATGCAGTCGGCTTAGTTAGCTAACACTTTCACACGCATCGGCAGCTGGTGGTCCGAGTCATCCTTGCGTTTAATACGGCGGCGATAGAATGGCTAAGATGCTGACGTGGTCCGAGGAGTCATTATGACTTCGGCGGGGCAGTAATAATGGCTCTGACCTGCATTTAATGCGGCGGTGACTAGCTAACGTCGCTGGGAAAGACAAAGCAGATAGGTTCCACCGTGGTTCAAGATGAGTCGTCGGGTCATAATGGGGACGCCTTTCGTCTTGGTCCTTCGAGAGAGTCTGAGTGAGGACTCCTTTGGCTTTTGAGAGAGCCCGGGTGATGACTTCTTTCGTCTCGGTCCTTCGAGAGAGTCTGAGTGAGGACGCCTTTAGTCTCGGGTGTAGGCGTTAAAAATTGCTTATCAGTACCCGAACAAGACTCGTAAACGGTGGGTTGATAACCGACGATCCATCCGACGGCGACCGAGCAGCCGTCGGCGTGATTCTGTATAAAGCAGCGTAAAGCGGTCGGCGAACCCATGAAGTGAGTCGGCGTCTGAGCAATGAAAACGGCGGCGTCGTGGAAAACCCGGCGGCGAAGCTCAACGAGGCGAAGTTGGCTAAACTCAAGCGTCGGCGAGGCGGAATCAAGCTATGCTTAATCCGTCGATGCAAGCGAGCGTTCGAGTTACGGAAGTTGATCGGATCTGGACTCAAACACAGCGGCGACATCAGGAGAAAAACCAAGCGGGAAGGCCGGAAGCGGCGGAGCGACTTCGAACCAGCGTAGCGGGACCTCGGCCAAATTGGCGAGGTACCCCCACGGCGTGTGGTAGGGTGGCTCGGCCAACATGGTAGAGCCTCCTCGACAAGGCGAGGTGGCTCGGCCAAACATGGCCGAGCCTCCTCGACAAGGCGAGGTGGCTCGGCCAACATGGCCGAGCCTCCTCGCCAGTGGTCGAGGTGGCTCTACCAATTGGTCGAGCCACCCCTTTGAGATGTATAAATAGGGGGTCTTGGTGGTTAAAGGTGGGATTTTAGGGATCTTGGACTCGGGATTTGGTTTTGGATTTTGGCGACTTCAAGAGCTCCTCATGAGATCTACGACGACGATTCGAAAGCACCGGCGAGCTCAAGTCCACCGACGCCGATCTATAGGCGGAAGGTAAGCAAACTCGGTCGAACTACGATACCCTCTAGGTTAAGCTTCGCCTTAATCTCGTGGATAGCCGGATTTCTCCTTGTAGATCTCACCGCTCGGCGATCCTCTCCTTCGTGAGTGTGATCCCCAGCGCATCCTCTCCTTCGTGAGTGTGATCCTCAGCGCCGCTTCCTTCGTGAAACGAGCCCTCTACGCCTCAGAAGTTCCGCAACCCGGCTTACACCGTGATCGAATTGCGCGGTAGTCCGCGGACGAACAAAAGTCCCTAAGACAGCAAAGAACCCATAGCGAGGATCGGGAAAATAGAGATCCTCGTGTTTGTTCACAAAAGGAAGAAAGTTGTAATTTTCGCTTTCATTGTACCAAATAAAGGCATTTCTTTTGTTTGAAATTTTGTTGTAGGCCAACGGCCGTAAGCAAGTTCAAGCGAGCAATGAATAACAAACCAACTTTCCTTGAACAAATTTGGCGACCACGGTGGGAATAGCGGCTTCAAAGAAGGCGTGTGCCGCGGATCCGATCCGGTCATCGAGGAGGTCGAAGTTCGAAGTTCACCGTAAGAAGTATGAAGAATACCTCTCCTCCTCGTCGGATCAGTTCCCCATAAGTCCAAGATGGTCTCGGCGCAAGGAAGACCCGATCGGCCTCGAATCGCGGGCGAGAAAATCCACCACCACCGCCAAGACCGCAGACAACGGTGGTTCCCGGCTAACAGCGGCCAAACCTTGAGAACCCACGGGGTCGATTCCGCCAATGGCGTCGTGACTCTCTCCAAGAGAGCCCGCCGAGGCGACGCCACCGGGCTAAAACAATTAGCCTGTGCAAAGAATCAACCGAGGCGGATCTAAGATCCAAGTTGACTCGAGAGGTTGAAGTCACGAGATCGTAGCCGATTCCTACAGCCGGCGACAAACGAATGGGTCCGAAGTCAAACGGAATCGCTCCACGCTTCAGAACGATCCGGAGCGCCGCCGGCAAGCACGGGCTTTGGTGCAACAAGCCCGCGAAGTTGAAGAAGGAGGCGCCAAGAAGTCGCCGACAGACGCCTAGCTTGAAGCCCAAGTCCGTCGAAGCTTCAACTCCGACGTAACCCAAAGATTCAAGCCTAGCTCCGCCAGCCAACTCGCCCCGTGCTCAAATCGAAATTGTGAGCACCTCAACAAAAGTGGCATCGACGCCGGTTACCTCCTGTTCCGCACTCCAAACTTCCGCTGAAGCCAACCACACGCACCAGCTTTATTAAGGATCGCCTAGGTCGCTAAAGGAATCACGGGTCACTCGATGCGAGTCGCACCCACAAAGACAAGAAGAAACCTCGCATCGCCGCGACCGCTTCAAATCGAAGTCCGAGCCCGCCGAGGATTCACACTCGCTAAAGCGCAAGGCCGCGGGCGGTCACTTATGAAAGGCCTATTTGTTCTCGGAAGGAGGCGGCTCTCATCGGCGATGACAGCGTTATACACGAGAAGTCGTGCCAACACACGATAGGTTGCTCGGTATTCATACCGACGAAGTTGTACTATCGCGGCCGGGGTACAAGTAAATCGAAAAGGCATGAGAATCAAACATGCCTTGCTTGTGCTCAAACCGATCAAGGCAAGTTGTTATCGAGTGCAACCGCGCTTAAAACGACTCAAAAGGCGCCGGTCTTTGATAGACTCGCACGAATGCCCAACCCAAGTCAAGACGCCCGCGAAGAAAAGATGGGCCTGCATGCATGAATTGCCGAAAGTGTTACCATCAATATGACCAGAGGGACGCCGCCACGCGTCGCTCCCGGCATCGCGAACGAATGACTCGATTGTGGTCCGGACCGTTAGACGACCCAATTATCGCAAGATGCGTATGGATTACCCTCGGATGATGAAGTGTCGGATGTCGGCTCCGCGAATGGCTTCGATAATACAATTTCCAAAGATAGGACAACCTCGAAGCCGCTCATGATCGCGAACAAGTGTCCCGGATGCTTGAAGAGGCCCTAACCAAGCAAAAGGACAACTTTAAGCTTGAATGGAACCGCCATGCAGCCAGATGAGAGCAATGCATGACCAATGATCCAGCGATAATGAACCGCCAAGGTGAGCCAAGTCGCCGCAATAATGTCAACTTACGGATAGCGACACGGACGGGGAAGGAGGCCAAAACGCAGTGATCGTGCCGCCAAAGAAAACGCTTAGCGATAACACCGTCATTCCTCCCCAAGTTTACCCGAACGGAGACGAGGGGAAAATGAGAAAATAAAAGACCTCGAGAGCAAAATCAATACTTTGATTTCCGCCAAGAGGTAAAGAAGACGGGTATACCATGTCCTTACCCAAGGGAGTGGGAATCAATCCGTATCAGACAAAATTCAACCTCATCAACTTTACACCATTTGGCGGAAGGGATCGCCCACTCAAAGACTTGATCTACTTCAAGTCTCATCTAGGTGTTATCTCCTAACGAGCCCTTGATGGTTCGGTCATTCGCTGGCACCCTTCGTGGAGCCGCCGATTGGTACCGCCTCAAACCGTGGAGCGCTAATAGCCGATGATATGGAGGCCATGTTTCTCACCAATTTCTTCGACGATGACACCGAGGTATCCATCGGTTCTTTGTTGGACGAAACGTAAAGCCGGGAAACAAAGTGGATAACTTCGCCAAGAGGTTCGTAAATAAGGCAATGAATGCGAGACCGATAACGAAGTTCATTCTCCAAACTTGTCATAGCAACTTGTCATTGGGCGTGTTGGAAGCAATGGGAGCTGCCGTCAGAGACACGGAAAGATTTAAGGATACGCGAGAGCAAGCCGGCGATTCGAGGAGGAAGAAAGCGAGAGAGGTCACCTATGGTGGATGCTCACAAGCGTAACTTTGTCCCCGTGGCAAAGGTAAAGCGCCGCAAAGTCTCAGATGCTAATCAAACGCTTGAACCGCAACCACAACAGCAGCCGCAACAACGCACCACAAAGAATCGCACCTCAATGGCGCCAACAAACTCGAATCGAAACCATCCGGTTCGAGGTTTCCCAAGACTTACTCGCTCAAGGACGAGGAAGTTCCCGCATCTTCAAATACCTTCGAAAACAACAAAATCCGGTTGCCCCGATTGTAAACCAAGAGGAGGCAAACAAGGTTACAGATCCTGGCATCGCTTACCACAGTATGTGCATCATCCTACAAAGTTACGCTACCATCTCAAGGACAAGATTCGTGCCTTGATCGATGTTGGAGTCATTACTCCAAAACCCTCTAAAGAGAAGAAGGTGGGAGCAAATGCGCCTCTATAAGCTTCGATCAATTCCTTCGATTGGTTCCAACCAACGCCAGCTTGTGAAGGTAGGAATGAAGATGGTGAATGAAGATCCTCACGAACAGCGTAAGAAGGGGCTCTCGACGCACACGACGAAACGGAGAAATCCTTTGGGTCCACCACGACTTCTTTGGAAGGCGATCGATGGACTACATCCTCGGCCATAAAGAAATCCAAGGGAAAAGGCAAGCTATGCCATCTTTGCTTGACAATTCGAGAGAAGGATGATGAAAAAGTATCCACCTTCCAATTCAGGAAGAAGAAGCGGAAGTCTTAGCTACTAGGAGTGGACAAGAATACTCCTACAAGTATCCGTGACACTCCAAATCCAAACGCTAAGACACCGCCGAGCTGGGGGTGACCCGACTCCTCTCACTCGTGCGAGAGAAAGAAAAGCGGTGAAGCAAAGGAGAAAGCGACCTCGAGTCGGGAAGCTCAACTCGGCGATCCGATTCAATCGCCCGACAGAGGCATAGATCGGGAACATCGGGCTCTCCATACCGTTTTGGCGTCATGGCCCGGTTAGCGAACATCCGGCGAATAACTCTCTGAGTTGCTCCGATTGTCAAAGGAAACCCGAAGCTCGCAAGAAGCTCGGCCGACTCGAGGTGTTTCTCACTCGAGATCAAGCCGATTAGGAAGAATCGCACAACAATGCAATTTGGCAACCAAGCACTTCCCTGCATTACTTTTACAAAGGAGGATATGCGGGCGAGAGATTCAAACACGATCGGCGCTATACTTCACGGGTATATTGGCTCTAGTGAAGTTAACCGATCCAAGTCGATCCGGGTTCATTGTGAGCATTATGCCCTAGCCTCATGTATCACCTTGGAATCCACGCGATGGTGGCATCAGCGAGCACAATGATCTATGGGTTTAACACCGGTAGTCTCGGCAGCTTGGTAAGATCGGATAAAGTGCCAAATGGGGATTTAAAGTCGAAGTCACTGCTATGTGATTGTGAGACTTCCTATAACTTATTGTTGGATTGACCTTGGATCCACGGTAGCGTTATAGTCCCATCTACTCTTCATCGGTGTCTCAAATATGTAGACATGAATAATGAGGTCAAGGCGGTGGTCGCGGACAAGCGGCCGTTTAAGGGGTGGAGAATTATTTCTTGATTCTCTCCTCTACGGTAATGAGTCGGCGAATCATCGGCCCAAGGCACGGACGGCGGTGAAGTGAAATCACGGCCGGGCTTGATTATAGTGGTGGTTTTGTTTTAAATGACATTGTACCCCTTGTAATCAATCTTGGCGATGAAGAATCGTCGGATGAACATTGTAATTGGCAAATTGCCGATGAATCAATAAATGGCGATTTAGAGTACCCTTTGTCTTTGAATGATGTAATGGCGAGGTTTATACAACGATCGAGTTGCACTTACCAACTTCGGTCTTCTTGCTTTACACAAAAGCAATTCCAAGACTCCTTTGGGACAACACTCGTCATCCCACGAAGATCAAGTAGTGAAAAAGACTTGGTTTACGGAAAAGGAGATGCAGTTCCAACGTCGAATCATTTCTTAGAAGAAGATGAAGATGACAACGGGCCTATCCTCAACACATTCAGATATAGTCCAGAGACACTGGGTATCATGAAGAAGTGGGGGTACAACTTGACACAAGGAGAAGGTCTATGTTTCGGGTGAGGTCCTCGAGTCCCTCCTAAAGCGGCATATGTCCCAAAAGGGAAGCCAGATAACTACTATGCATTTAGAAGGGGATTGGGGTACGAATCCTCCTCTGAAGATGAATGCTCATGGCTAATTGATGATAATCCACCTGATGAGGGAGACGGACATTCATCTGATTCTTCGGCTTGGGATTCTGACACCAGCCTCGGAGAAGCTTTCAAGGCTTTGATGTCAAATATGGCTACGGTCGATCCTGCTACTATTGAGGGTGATGAAGATATGCCAACATGGGAAGACCCATGGATCCATCAACTCAGAGAGCAGTTTGGGGATAGATTTGAACAAAGAGAACCCCCACTAGGGCGAGGTAGTCGAGGTTAATATGGGTGATGAGGAGCATCCTAAGCTCATAAACATCAGCAATACTCTTCCCTCGGAAGAAAGAAGAGTTGATCGCCCTAATCGGGGAGTATATCGATGTATTAGCTTGGAGTTATGAGGACATGCGGGACTCGACCCTAATGTAGCGACACATCGCCTCAACATCAAAGGCGGATGTCAAATCGTCAAGCAACAGCAAAAGGCGGTTTAGATCCACAAATATTAGAGGCAATTGTTGGCGAAGTGAAGAAACTCATAGAATCGGGATTCATCAAGGAAATTCAACATCCGGTTGGGTGGCGAATATAGTCCGGTCATGAAGAAAAATGGGTCGATTAGGATGCAGTATGGACTCTGAGAGACCTCAGCGGCTTGCACGAAAGATGACTTTCCTCTTCCAATCACGATGTCATAGTTGACAACGCGTGTGGATTTGAAAGAATGTCCTTTATGGATGGCTTTTGGGGTATAATCAAATCAAGATGTACCCGATGGCGCTAAACACAGCGTTGAGCGCCCATCGGCATATATTGCTACGGTCATGCGTTCGGCCTCAAAATGCCGCAACATACCGAGCAATGGCGGAGATTTTCGGGATCATCTTGGGAAAGCGGTCGAATGCTACGTCGGCGATTTGGTGCGTGAAAAGCGTGACAAAGGAGATCACGTCAAAGATCTTAGAGCGGTATTGAACTCATGCGGACTCATCGACTAAAGATGAACCTGCCAAATCCTTCCTTGGGATGTCGGTGGCAAGTTCCTCGGCCGTCATCACCGACAAAGGAATCCCGTCGATCGACAAAGTGAAGGCAATTCAAGAGTTGCAACCTCAGAAATCGAGAGAACTTCGGGGGTTACAAGGGCGATTGGCGTACATCCGATGGTTCATATCGAACCTATCGAGGAAGTGCCAACCGTTCTCAAAGTTGAACAAGAAGTGTCATATATTTGGGGCGGCGCTGCCGAAGGCATTGAAGAGATCAAGTCGTATCTCGCTAAACCTCTGTTCTTGTTGCACCGCGTCGGAAAACCGTTTTGATCTCGTCATGGCAGCGGATCACTCGTTAAAGCGCTTTACTCGCGCAAGGCGGCGGCGGTCCGCGAGCGGCGATGTATTACAGGCGAACATTAGTGGTCGAGTCTCGATATCAATGGTGGCGGTGCATTGCATTAGTGTTAGCGATTGAAAAATCGGCACTATTTAGTCGGACGGGCGATTTATGTTATCTCTAATGTAAATCCGGTCGAATATTTATGACCCACCGCCTCAATGAGTTGGCGTCGGCGAAATGGGCCTTACTCTTGTCCCAATATGACTTGCACTTCAAACGAAGTCGGTCAAAGGACAAGCGATTTGTGATCTCTTGGTACGCCAACCCGACAGCGGATGCGGTTGAGCTATATGATGATCTTGGGATGAAGTTCAAGAAGTCAACACTACATCGCACCAACAAATATGGCGATTGTATTTTGGCGAACCTCTCGAGCTACCAATGTGGCAAGTGCCCGGATGTTCTAAGATTTCGCGGTCGGGGTTGTCTTAGTTTCCAGGGAATCATGTCATGCCTCGTGCTTATTCACTCACGAACCTGTTCCAATAGCGTAGCGAATACAACGCTACTTATCGGACTTAGCCGCCAAAGAGGGGTCGAATATCTCGGCGTATGGAGATTCACAATTGATAGTTAAGCGGGTTAAGTGGTGACTCTGAAGTCGAGGAATCGGATCGATCCTATCATCGGATAGGCTGTTGAAATAGCGGACTCATTGAAGAGTTTTCATCGAATATATCCAGCGCCTCAAAAGCGCTTATGCGGATGCTGGCGGCGTTAGGCGTGTCGTTAGCACAACCTTAGAGACCGAGCAACTAGTTACGGTCGGGACTCACCAACTCTTACGTACCATTATACGATGAGGCACAAGGAGATAAAGGGCTAGTTACCAAAAGTACATGCAACCCAAACCAAGTTGGAGCCGAGATTGGCTTTCCTATCATCGACTATGTCTTACATGGTATTCTACGAGAAGGCGTGAAGGAGAGAGTCAATCGGCGAAGAGCTCAAGATTCTTTATGACACTCAAACCCGGGCGCTATATCGCAGAAGTGCGATGATCTTTGCTCGATGCCTCTCAAACAAAGAGGCGAAGAGGTCCTTCGAAGCACACGAAGGTGAATGTAGTGCGCACCGGCTGGTCCCAAGCTCTGGCGAATCGGAGAATGGGCTACTTTTGGCCCAATATGACTTGCACTTCAAACGAAGTCGGTCAAAGGACAAGCGATTTGTGATCTCTTGGTACGCCAACCCGACAGCGGATGCGGTTGAGCTATATGATGATCTTGGGATGAAGTTCAAGAAGTCAACACTACATCGCACCAACAAATATGGCGATTGTATTTTGGCGAACCTCTCGAGCTACCAATGTGGCAAGTGCCCGGATGTTCTAAGATCACGGAGTCGGGGTTGTCTTAGTTTCCGGGAATCATGTCATGCCTCGTGCTTATTCACTCACGAACCTGTTCCAATAGCGTAGCGAATACAACGCTACTTATCGGACTTAGCCGTAAAGAGCTGGGGTCGAATATCTCGGCGTATGGAGATTCACAATTGATAGTTAAGCGGGTTAAGTGGTGACTCTGAAGTCGAGGAATCGGATCGATCCTATCATCGGATAGGCTGTTGAAATAGCGACTCATTGAAGAGTTTTCATCGAATATATCCAGCGCCTCAAAAGCGCTTATGCGGATGCTGGCGGCGTTAGGCGTGTCGTTAGCACAACCTTAGAGACCGAGCAACTAGTTACGGTCGGGACTCACCAACTCTTACGTACCATTATACGATGAGGCACAAGGAGATAAAGGGCTAGTTACCAAAGAAGTACATGCAACCCAAACCAAGTTGGAGCCGAGATTGGCTTTCCTATCATCGACTATGTCTTACATGGTATTCTACGAGAAGGCGTGAAGGAGAGAGTCAATCGGCGAAGAGCTCAAGATTCTTTATGACACTCAAACCCGGGCGCTATATCGCCGAGTGCGATGATCTTTGCTCGATGCCTCTCAAACAAAGAGGCGAAGAGGTCCTTCGAAGCACACGAAGGTGAATGTAGTGCGCACCGGCTGGTCCCAAGCTCTGGCGAATCGGAGAATGGGCTACTTTTGGCCCACGATGATTAATAGCGATTGATGCATTTCGGAAATGCCATGCGTGTCAAATTCCGCGAATTATATGCATCGGCCGCGGAGCGGTTGCATCCTTGACCACATCGGCCATTGAGACATGGGGAATGGGCGTTGTAGGCCCCATTTTCCTCCGTCGGTTAAAGGAGATCGGTTTATTCTAGCAATCACCGACTACTTCCGTGGTCAAGCAATCCCACTAAAGAGGTCAAGGCGAAGTACCGCCGCCGATTCATCAAACACCATGTCATCTATCGACATGGTGTCCCAAACGGATCGTGCATGACAGCGGTCCCCAATTTATCGGCAATTCCTTCATCGGGTTTTGCGAAAAATTCAAGATACAAGATGTCTCGTCGACGACCTATAATCCAAAGAAATAATGGGTTAGCCGGATGCTCAACAAGACGATCATCAAGATTTTGTCGAAGCTTGTGAAGAATAACAAGCGAGGCTGGGATGATAAACTCGAGAAGCACTCGGGCATCGCACAACGATGACGACAGAGCTACCGCACTCTCTCGGTCCACGGTGTGAAGCAATTCTCCGCTGGAAATCAGATTCCACTTCACTTTGCAATGAGATGACCGAAGAACAACATCAAAAGCGTCTCGAAGAGCTTGAGATGTTAGATGAGAAGCACGGAGGCTCAACAATGCATTGAGTTCTATCAAGCTAGGATGTGAGGGCTTTCAACAAGAAAGTTCGACGAGAGAACCTTTAAGGAGGAGATCTCGCCCTCCGCCAGACGATCGATAATCCTCAACTCCAAGAAGAAAGGTAAATTCGAACCCAAATGGGAAGGACCGTTTATAATAGACAGTCTATTTAAGCGGTGCATATCATATCACCTGAGAATGGCGGCCAGGCAATTAATCTTAGATAAATGGGAAGTTTACGAAAAGTATTATCCTTAGTACATTCGGGATAACCCGTTTTGATGGGAAGTTCCTCGAGAATATCTCACTCATATTCATGAGGATAACCCTAAATTATTGTGTTTTCCTCCAAAATTCTCTCACCGATCAAATTCATTGGCGGTGGGCCCACTAAAATCTCCATGGTCCAACCACAAAAATTCCCCTCTCGATTCCTTCCTGAGCGAGAGGTCCACTTCAGTGCAGTTGCAATCCTACAAAAGCGAAAGCTATCCATACCCTTCAAGATTCTCGGTGGAGCCCCACTCTTAGTTTCTCATCGGAAATAGAATACATTTTTTCTTTCCCACCTTCACGGAGATAGGACACATCCTTCCTCTTGAGCAAGAGATAGAATACATTCTTCCTCTCTTGTCTTAGATTCTCGGTGGAGCCCCACTCTTAGTTTCATCTTTCAAGATTCTCAAGATGGAGATCCCATTTTAGGTCTCTTTCACTGGAAGCAGGGACAAAATCCTTCCTTTCCGGCCTTGGGGATAGGAGACAAGATCCTCCTTCCTCTCCACCAATAAGAGATAGGATACAAAACCTTCCTCTCTTATTTCAAATTAAGTGAGCACACGGAGATAGGACACAAAACCTTCCTCTCCACCAATAAGAGATAGGATACAAAACCTTCCTCTCTTGTTCATCCCTTACAGGAGATAGGAGACAAGATCCTCCTTCCTCTCCACCTTGGGAAATATAATACATTCTTCCTTTCCCACCTCAATCAACCTTATGCGGTTCAATCCTTCTCCGGTCAAAGAAGCCAAGATTCATCTTGGGGTATTTTATCGAAGCCTAAGAAGGGATAAAGCCAGCGCCTCACCGCAGCGTTGCGGTTTAGTCTTTCTCCGATTGAAGAAGACACGAGTTGATTACGGGGCATTTTATCGAAGCCTAAGAAGGGATAAAGCCAGCGCCTCACCGCAGCGTTGCGGTTTAGTCTTTCTCCGATTGAAGAAGACACGAGTTGATTACGGGGCATTTTATCCGAAGCCTAAGAAGGGATAAAGCCAGCGCCTTACAGCGTTGCGGTTTAGTCTTTCTCGATTGAAGAAGACACGAGTTTGATTAAGGGCATTTTATCGAAGCCTAAGAAGGGATAAAGCCAGCGCCTTACAGCGTTGCGGTTTAGTCTTTCTCCGATTGAAGAAGACACGAGTTGATTACGGGGCATTTTATCCGAAGCCTAAGAAGGGATTAAGCCAGCGCCTCCTGCAGCGTTGCGGGCGATCTCTTGCGAAAAAGAGTATCAAGCCTATGTATTCAATATCATAGCGAGTCTAGAAGAGTTTCATTCTCGGTCTACTGTGTGAAGCAATTCTCCGTTGGAAATCGAGATTCCGTCACTTGGCGTCGCCCTTGCAGAGAGATGACTACGAAGAACAACATCAAAAGCGTCTCGAAGAGCTTGAGATGTTAGATGAGAAGCGCTGGAGGCTCAACAATGCATTGAGTTCTATCAAGCTAGGATGTCGAGGGCTTTCAACAAGAAAGTTCGACGAGAGAACCTTTAAGGAGGAGATCTCGTCCTGCCAGCTAGGCGACCGATAATCCTCAACTCCAAGAAGAAAGGTAAATTCGAACCCAAATGGGAAGGACCGTTTATAATAGACACAGTCTATTTAAGCGGTGCATATCGCCTTATCACACAGACGGCTTAACGGCATTAATGCCGATAAATGGGAAGTTTACGAAAAGTATTATCCTTAGTACATTCGGGATAACCCGTTTTGATGGGAAGTTCCTCGAGAATATCTCACTCATATTCATGAGGATAACCCTAAATTATTGTGTTTTCCTCCAAAATTCTCTCACCGATCAAATTCATTGGCGGTGGGCCCACTAAAATCTCCATGGTCCAACCACCGACAAATTCCCTCTCGATTCCTTCCACGACGAGAGGTCCACTTCATTCTCGTTAGCAATCCTACAAAAGCGAAAGCTATCCATACCCTTCCAAGATTCTCGGTGGAGCCCCACTCTTAGTTTCTCATCGGAAATAGAATACATTTTTCTTTCCCACCTTCACGGAGATAGGACACATCCTTCCTCTTGAAGCAAGAGATAGAATACATTCTTCCTCTCTTGTCTTAGATTCTCGAGTGGAGATCCCACTCTTAGTTTCATCTTTCAAGATTCTCAAGATGGAGATCCCATTTTGGTCTCTTTCCTTTGGAAGCAGGACAAAATCCTTCCTTTCCAAAGACCGGGATAGGAGACAAGATCCTCCTTCCTCTCCACCAATAAGAGATAGGATACAAAACCTTCCTCTCTTATTTCAAATTCGTGAGCACACGGAGATAGGACACAAAACCTTCCTCTCCACTGGCAAGAGATAGGATACAAAACCTTCCTCTCTTGTTCATCCCTTACCGGAGATAGGAGACAAGATCCTCCTTCCTCTCCACCTTCGGAAATATAATACATTCTTCCTTTCCCACCTCAATCAACCTTATGCGGTTCAATCCTTCTCCGGTCAAAGAAGGCCAAGATTCATCTTGGGGTATTTTATCCCGAAGCCTAAGAAGGGATAAAGCCAACGCCTTACAGCGTTGCGGTTTAGTCTTTCTCGATTGAAGAAGACACCGAGTTCGATTCGGGGCATTTTATCCGAAGCCTAAGAAGGGATAAAGCCAACGCCTTACAGCGTTGCGGTTTAGTCTTTCTCCGATTGAAGAAGACACGAGTTCAATTCAGGCGTTTTATCCCGAAGCCTAAGAAGGGATAAAGCCAACGCCTTACACGCGTTGCCGGTTTAGTCTTTCTCCGATTGAAGAAGACACCAGAGTTTGATTCTGGGGCATTTTATCCCGAAGCCTAAGAAGGGATAAAGCCAACGCCTTACACGCGTTGCCGGTTTAGTCTTTCTCCGATTGAAGAAGACACCAGAGTTCGATTCTGGGGCACATCATCCCGAAGCCTAAGAAGGGATTAAGCCAACGCCTCACACGCGTTGCCGGGCGATCTCTTGCCCGAAAAAGAGTACCAAGCCTATGTATTCAATATCATAGCAACGAGTCTAGAAGAGTTTCATTCTTCGGCCTAGCGTCGCGTCGCGGAGCGGTTTGGACAATCCGCACGCTAGCCCAATTCAAACGGTAGTTGGTAAAGGCTCATCAAACCCGTTGAAGGCTGGGGGTTGGCCAATAACCCTAAAGTCAACGCCTTACACGCGTTGCCGGTTTAGTCTTTTTCCGATTGAAGAAGACACCAGAGTTCGATTCTGGGGTACATCATCCCGAAGCCTAAGAAGGGATTAAGCCAACGCCTCACACGCATTGTTGCCGGGCGATCTCTTGCCCGTAAAAGAGTACCAAGCCTATGTATTCAATATCATAGCAACGAGTCTAGAAGAGTTTCATTCTTCGGCCTAGCGTCGCGTCGCGGAGCGGTTTGGACAATCCGCACGCTAGCCCAATTCAAGCGGTAGTTGGTAAAGGCTCATCAAACCCGTTGAAGGTGGGGTTGGCCAATAACCCTAAAGTCAGCGCCTTACAGCGTTGCGGTTTAGCCTTTCTCCGATTGAAGAAGACACCAGAGTTCGATTCTGGGGCACATCATCCCGAAGCCTAAGAAGGGATTAAGCCAACGCCTCACACGCGTTGCCGGGCGATCTCTTGCCCGAAAAAGAGTACCAAGCCTATGTATTCAATATCATAGCAACGAGTCTAGAAGAGTTTCATTCTTCCAGCACAACGTCACGTGCGGAACGGATTTGGACAATCCGCACGCTAGCCCAATTCAAACGGTAGTTGGTAAAGGCTCATCAAACCCGTTGAAGGCTGGGGGTTGGCCAATAACCCTAAAGTCAACGCCTTACACGCGTTGCCGGTTTAGTCTTTTTCCGATTGAAGAAGACACCAGAGTTCGATTCTGGGGTACATCATCCCGAAGCCTAAGAAGGGATTAAGCCAACGCCTCACACGCGTTGCCGGGCGATCTCTTGCCCGAAAAAGAGTACCAAGCCTATGTATTCAATATCATAGCAGCGAGTCTAGAAGAATTTCATTCTTCGGCCTAGCGTCGCGTCGCGGAGCGGTTTGGACAATCCGCACGCTAGCCCAATTCAAACGGTAGTTGGTAAAGGCTAATCAAATCCGTTGACGGCTGAGGGTTTGCCAAAAATCCTATAAGTATTATGGTTAATTATTTCTGGCGAAATAAAAGAATCATAATAGAGCACAAAAGAGGACAGAAATATGTTTTGCTTTAACTCAGATACTTTATTGAGGAAAGCTTGTTGAAGTTCCTCCTGAAGCTCGGCCCTGAAAGTCTCCTCGCTGCCATTAAGGGCCTCCGCAGTCTCCTTCTTGATGTCAACCAGCTTCTGCTTCGAGAGTTCAAGTTCCTCGGGCACGACCGCGAGAGTCTTTTCTTTGTTGGCCTTCGTCAGCTTCAAGACGATCAGGCTCTCCCTCGCCGCTTGAAGCTCCTGTTCGAGCTCTACTATCCTCGCTTCTCCAGCAGCGACACAAGACCAAAAATGTCCCACGGAAGATGAAGCTTCAAAGAATGCTAGCCTCCAATGATGCACCTGGCCTCGCTGCATTTGAACTCCGAGTCCAGTAATAACGCAAGCATCCGGCCAAGCTGTCAGGCGAGCCTCTGATATATGAGGCGAGCCCGGCTACTTCAAAATCTTGTAGACTTTGGAGCTTAACCTCTAAATGGTCGAAATCATCAGCAAGGTGGCCTGGGCAGACTCAATCTTCCAGATATTCTCCCATGCCCTACTCCAAATAGGATTACGAGTATAAACTAATTCCTGGTTCTTAACGAGAAGTTCCTGGAGAATATTACCATATTCTTAAGGATAACTCGATAACCCTCAATTTCCTCACTGTGGGACCTCAAGGAGGGATAAAATTACGGCGAGGCTTATATCGACGGACAACGCTCTACCTCGAAAGGACTCCTCCCACTGTATCAGTGCCGATTCATGCATCCCCGCCCGAGGGCCTACCAATCAACAATTGGGAAGAATACCTCCCACCGTGGATGAACACACTGCAACGAGAAGTAATGCAGTAGCGACGCCAACCAACGCGTCGTCGACGAAGGATTCACCGATCAACGGTTCGATCCATCAAGAATTCCCGATCAGCGGAGGAACCTCGATGGTCAATTGGACGACAATCCACCGACACGAGTCAACAAAGAAATGAACTCAATTAGCTACAGTTTGAAATTTCGACAACGGTCAAGCAATAAATGCGACGCAACACCCCGGTATCCTACAAAGCACCGGAGAACACGAGAATTGGAGGAATCAAATCTGGAGCCAACCTCAAAAGAAATTCATCTATCGACTTCGGTCGAGATTTCGACAACGGTCGGACAAAAATGCGATGCAAGTAATACCTTGACAATCCTACAAAGCACCGGAAAGATCAAGGGAATGGAGAGATCAAACGCCGTGGTCATTCACAAGTCCTATCACGCCAATTAAAGAGTGAAGGGCTCATCATGTCAAAGCATCGGACTCATCAAGAATCGAGGCCGAGGCGCTTTGGAGAGGGTATCTGTGGCGTTAAAATTGCTTATCGGTGCGAACAAGACTAAATAAGCGGTGGGTTGATAACCGGCGATCCATCCGGCCAGCGACCGAGCGCCGTCGGCGTGATTACGCCGCAAAACGCGTAAAGCGAGTCGACGAACCCATGAAGTGAGTCGGCGAATCACGAGCAATAACCGGCGCGTCGTGGAAAACCGACGGCGAAGCTCAGCGGCGAGTTGGCTAAACTCAAACGTCGGCGAGGCGGAATCAAGTATACTTAATCCGTCGATGCAAGCGAGCCGTTCGAGTTACGGAAGTTGATCGGATACGGACTCAAACACAACGGCGACATCACGGAGAAAAACCAAGCGGAAGACCGGAAGCGGCGGAAAAATGACTCGAACCAGCGTAGCGGGACCTCGGCCAAATGGCGAGGTGGCTCGACCAAACATGGCCGAGCTACCTCGGCAAATTGGCCGAGGTACCTCGGCAAATGGCGAGGTGGCTCGGCCAACATGGCCGAGCTACCTCGGCAAATGGCGAGGTGGCTCGACCAAACATGGCCGAGCTACCTCGGCAAATGGCGAGGTGGCTCGGCCAACATGGCCGAGCCTCCTCGGCCAGTGGCCGAGGTGGCTCGGCCACTATGGCCGAGCCACCCCCCCCCCCTTTGAGATGTATAAATAGGGGGGGTCTTGGTGGTTAAAGGTGGGATTTTCGGGATCTTGGACTCGGGATTTGGTTTTT
Source organism: Asparagus setaceus (assembly GCA_012295165.1). NCBI lineage: Eukaryota > Viridiplantae > Streptophyta > Magnoliopsida > Asparagales > Asparagaceae > Asparagus > Asparagus setaceus. The sequence continues at coordinate 75,124,819 of CM022702.1, forward strand.
GGATTTTGGCGGACTTCGAAGAGCCCTCGCGAGATCTGACCTTGCGGTTCGAGCACCGGCGAGCTCAAGTCCGTCGGCGTCGGATCTATAGGCGGAAGGTAAGCAAACTTCGGGTCGAACTCTGAGATACCCTCTAGGTTAAGCTTCGTCTTAATCTCGGGGATAGCTGTGATTTCTCCTTGTAGATCTCACCGCTCGGCGATCCTCTCCTTCGTGAGTGTGATCCCCGCAGCGATCCTCTCCTTCGTGAGTGTGATCCCCTCGGTAGCCGTTTCCTTCGTGAAGCGAGCCCCTCGTCTGTAGTTCGAACAGGGTTTACACGGGATCGAATTGCGGTAGTCCACGGACGAACAAAAGTCCGACGCAGGCAAAGAACCCATGGCGAGGATTAGGAAAATAGAGATCCTCGTGTTTGTTCACAAAAGGAAGAAAGTTGTAATTTTCGTTTTCATTGTACGCCTGAAATAAAGGCATTTCTTTTGTTTGAAATTTTGTTGTAGGCCAACGAAGCTGTAAGCAACTTCAAACGAGCAATGAATAACAAACCAACTTTCCCCGCGAACATCGGGCTTTTGAGAGAAATCCCGAGTGAGTACGCACTTCGTCTCGAATCTCAAAGTGCTTGAAGGAGGAGAGTCGGCGTTCATGAGACCGGGTCGGGTTAGTGTTATAGTGCTTAAGTTGCATAATTGAGACATGTGTCGTCCTCTTAAGAGTAGTTTATACTTAGCAATTTCTGTGATATAACATAAAACAATTGGGGTTAGTACTGTAGCTATACATTGTTCATAACTACAGTACCCCCATGAATTCATAAAGATTTTTTTTGTGGGTTTTTACTTCTAAGTCTAAAGTTTCCCTCCATTTAATTTTGAGCCTACTCACCTTTATAGTTGTGATTCTCGCCTATAGACCCAAAGTTCTAACCCATTTATTTTCAAATCCACCCACTCCTTAACTTTTACTACGATTTGTCGCCTATAAATCCAAAGCTTTACCCCATATTTATTTGTATACCCACAAACTTCCAAAATCACTCTTAGACCCGAAATACAAAGTGATGTTATTTTTTGCCTTTTATTCAAATCAATGTCGTGGTACTTGCAATGTTGTGAATTGTAAATGATTTTTTTTCCCTACAACCAAAGGCGTAGCACCATTTATTTTTATACCACTCACTTCATTGAAGGTTTTTTTATAAACTCAAAATACTCCATTGTACTGATTATTTTTATTTTATTTTATTTTTTGAGCAGAAAATAAGGGAAAGTCCCTGTTCATTTCATTCATGTATATAAAAGATGGACACGATGTTGTGTCCTACAAAAGTATAGATAGAAATGTAACCTTTCTCCCTAGTTAGTACGTAAGACCTTCTCCATAAAAATATCAGTCAGGGTGACGAGAGGACCCTAGCCGTCATTCACCACTACACTGATAAGGTTATGGACCAAAGTCGGCCACACGACTAAAACAGGGGGGAGAAATGAAAATTTCTACCCTGAAAGAGTTCAAAAAAAAACTACAGTATCCATGTGCTAAACTGCTTAGTGCACCTCCAAAAGATAATTACAACTAATTACAAAGACAGAGACACAACAAACTTGGTTGTTATAAGTTATATTTGGCCTCTCCTCTCCTCTTCTTCATTGTACTGTTTATAACTATGGTACATCCCCATTACCTCGAGGGTGTTTTTTTTTTTTTTTCCTCTAAGCCTAAAGCTTTCCTCCATTTGTTTTTGAACCCACCCGCATTCAAGTTGTGATTCTTTCCTATAAACCCAAAGTTCTACGTCATTGAAGGAACCGAAACTGGATCAATAGCCAGTAAGGACCGGACATGTGTTCTTTCTATTTCTATTTTATATATAAGGGTTAATTGCAGAAAGACCCTTTGTCCTATCAATAGACCCCTTGTAGCTCTGTTGTTGCAAATAGACTCTCGGAATGAATTTTTTTTTTATACTTTTAACTTTTTTTTGACAAATAGACCTCTTGAGGGTGAGAGACTCAAAAAAATCACTTTGGGGTCTAAACGCACTTGGGCGATAATACAGGGGGTCCATCCACAACAGTATAGTACAAAGGTGTATCTATAATTGAACGATTTATAGATATCCGCGTTGCAAAGTAAATACATTTTTTGGTAGTATTATGTAATATGCAATTTACGCAAATAGAATTGAATTAATTATGTAAAAGATTGATCAAAAGACGATGTTGGAGTAGAAAACGTGGTCACTTCAATCAATCCCTCGTTAGCATTTTGATAGATAGCCATGTCATTGATAGCCATTTATAGATCCCACAATGAGCTAGGCCAAGTTCACAAGCTATATGCACATCTCTATCAAGCTCTGATTAATGGCGCAAAAACAACAATTGCCAACCCCACCCTCCAACTAATGATTCCATCTTTACAGCGTAATCGTAGCAAAATAACCCTCTAAAACTCTACATTATTTGTGATTTTGCAACAGAGCTAGTTCCTTAAATGATCATACATAAAACAGATTATTTATAAAATATGCCTTTTGTATAAACTAGATGATGACATTATAATTAGAGACGTAGGGACATTCCTTCAAATGTAGATATGGACTCTAGTGGCATGTGGACAACTGGGACTCTTATCCCATGACTAGATTTCTAGTTGAGGCTCCATTAATTTCTAGTGCGTAGAAAAGAAGTAACATCATCATGAATGTATTTATAAATGAAAAAGTTACTACTAAGCTCAAGTGGTCAGTTATCACCATCTCCCTCAAGAACCAAGAATATATTCAGAGATGCTCTTTCGCTATATCATCTTCCACTTGAGAACATATGCTATAGTTAGTGTTAGCGTCCATTAATTACTTTCACTTTTACTAATAGAGAGTCTACTTAGTATATGGTTTACTTGAGATTTGGATTTCGTCATGATAATTTGATCTTAGGAAGGGGTTCTCTTTAGCGATTTCTAACATATGGTATCAGAACTAACCTCATATATATTTTTTGTTCCAAGTGCGAGGTAAGTGTGACATCGACACTGTAATTTTTTCCTAGGACCACTCTAACGTGACGCTAGTGTTCGATTCGAACTAGACTAATATAAGCCAGCTCACACAGAATGTGGTGGTCTGTTAGATTCTGTTTAGTTCCACATTGATTAAATGTTACTAGGAACTTGGAGTTTTCTTTTTTCTCTCTTTCATCTAGCTTCTAGAGGTAAACTCTCCTATATCTCTAACATCCAAACAACTAAACAAGAAACAATCATTAATTCAGCAAATTAAGGACACAAGTTAGAAGGAAGTATCTCCAACATTAACTAGGTGTTGACCAAAGATTGTGATGTTTTTGGAGGCTTCTGAAGTATTGAACTAGCATTTAGGGCCTTGGTGCCTTAAAACAAGGTGGCTATATCAATTACTTCAGAGTAAAAGCAGCTGTTCACACATGAAATGCTTTAATGCAGTTGGAGGTGGTTGATACCTACAATGATAACCAAACGTGTGCGAGCAGTAACAATATTCTCAGTAGGAATTAATGCACTTGGGAGCAAGAGTTAATCGAGTCATTATTTGTTGATTAACTGAATGATTGATCAATATTGATGGATTCGATTCTTTACCTCAATTGTTGTAAGCTTTAGCATATTCGAAGCTGGGAATATGCGTTTTGTTGGAGAAAAGTATGATATCAGGATCAAATCTAAGTTTGGAATCAAACAGCATGAACAAACTTTTGATCACAGATCATGAAACCTGAAACAGCATCAATGAACAAACTTGGGATCACAAATCATGAAACCTGATTAGACTGTAACTAGAGCGATAGGGGAATTTCAATCCGATCATCAGCTATCTAGATATGTACTCAACTTGAGTAGACACAAAGAATATAAGCCACATTGCTTGTACCTTTATGAAGTTTAACCAAAATTAATGCATCTTTTTCCAGGAATGTATTCTGATAGGGGCGGGGCGTATGTTGTACGAGAAGGTCACTCGTTACTACATAAAACCCATCAATAAAAAAGGCACTGCAAGTGTGCAGATTCATTATCACACAAAGCTGTTAGTGAGAAGACACTGAAAAAGAGAGCAACAGGCGGTAAGGCTTTGCTTTAACCGCCTACACTGGAAGATCGGCATCATGTCCTTCTCTTTTATACAAATCACGACAAAATAGGCGAGGACAGTCATCGCCAAACAGGAATAAGAGCCTCTCTTCAAAGTGGTAAAAACAAATGTGTGTCCCTATATTTCAGTTGCTTTGGTACAGTTCTCCCAAGAAAGACTGTAATTAAGCATTGGAGGCGCGACGCCAGGAAACGCTCTTCGACTATCACTTTCTTTGTCTTTGGTGTGTAGGTTGCGTATATGTTGTAAGATAGGACGGACGATAGGAAATTACCTACTTAAACGTTACCATAAAAAAGGATAACGTTACCATTAAGTTTTTCTTCGTTTAATGCTCTGTCCCCAGTTGTTCCCCTATGTTGGGAAATAGACAACTGCTTTTCACAAACTGGCATGTGAGAGGAAAGAGCTCTATTTCATGAGAAGGACATTTTATGCCAGAATATATATATATGGGAAAAATGTTCATAAGGTGGCACCTTAGATTCAATCTAAGGTAGCATCTCTTGATTCATAAATTAGACTATTCCAATTGATGATCTGCTCCATTCATCGTGATCTAAATGTATGAAAACATCTATAAAATAAAAATCATAATGATTAAATACTTCTTATACATATTTTTCATTGTCTCTTTAGCTATATTATTATAAAATCGTTAATTTTACAATCACTTGATGCATGAGTAACTACAACCCAATATAGCTAATTTTTTATTTGTATACAATCCAAAATATATAAATCAAAATGAACGGAATGGATCGAGTAATTTGATAGCATATAATGTCGTTTTGAAGGTGCTACCTTAGATTGAATCTAAGGTGACGGCTTATAAACACTTTTTCAATATATATATATATATATATATATATATATATATATATATATATATATATATATATATATATAAAGCTCCTATCCATCAAACTTTTTATCCCTTTATTATGTTTTGAGATTCGTGCTACACATGAATGTTATCTTTGAGATTTGTGTTTTCATTTGTATCACATGCTAGCACAAATCTCAAAGCATAATGAATAGATAAAAAGTTGGTGGACAAATAGCTCCTATCCACTTAAGTTTATAGGAGCTTTACTACACACACACACACACACACACACACACACACATATATATATATATATATATATATATATATATATATGGGAAAAGTGTATATAATGTGGCACCTTAGATTCAATCTAAGGTAGCGACTCTTGATTCATGAATTAGATTATTCCAATTGATGATCCGCTCCATTCATTTTGATCTAAATGTCTTAAAACATCTATAAAATTAAAATCATGATGAATAAATATTTCTAACACATACTTTTCATTGTCTCTTTAGTTATATTGTTGTAAAACCGTTAATTTTACAATCACTTGATGCATGAGTAACTACTACCTAATATCGCTAATTTTTGTTTATATACAATCTATAACATATAAATCAAAATGAGCAGTGGATCGAGTAATTTGATAGCATATAATGTTGTTTTGTAGCCGCTACCTTAGATTGAATCTAAGGTGTCACCTATATATATATATAAAATATTTTTTGAGTTTGGACTGGATTAAAAATTATATAGTTTATAAATTCTCTAGTTAGGACTGGATTAATGAGTTTGATTTCGAATAATATTTAAATTCATGTTAGAAAATGATTCCTTTAAATAGTGATCGATAAATCTGTAATTTGATTGATTGACTAAAATTCCGAATCTGAATCTCAATATAAGAGAAACTAGACTAACAAATGTCATGGACACAAAATACAGCATTTTGCGTACAATAGCATAAAATAAGATGGAGTAAATTTACAAACGAATATATGATAACCAAACAAAAACTTTATATATAACTTATTAAAAAATAAGTTATATATAGAAGCAAAACTCTATGAACTTAAGTTCATAATGAATAGTGGTGGACCAACTTTTTATCCACTCATCTTGCCTTGAGATTTGTGATGCACAAATCTCAAAGCATAATGAATAGATAAAAAGTTGGTGGACAAATAGCTCCTATCCACTTAAGTTTATAGGAGCTTTACTACACACACACACACATATATATATATATATGGGAAAAATGTTCATAGGTGGCACCTTAGATTCAATCTAAGGTAGCGACTCTTGATTCATGAATTAGATTATTCCAATTGATGATCCGCTCCATTCATCGTGATCTAAATGTATGAAAACATCTATAAAATAAAAATCATAATGATTAAATACTTCTTATACATATTTTTCATTGTCTCTTTAGCTATATTATTATAAAATCGTTAATTTTACAATCACTTGATGCATGAGTAACTACAACCCAATATAGCTAATTTTTATTTGTATACAATCCAAAATATATAAATCAAAATGAACGGAATGGATCGAGTAATTTGATAGCATATAATGTCGTTTTGAAGGTGCTACCTTAGATTGAATCTAAGGTGACGGCTTATAAACACTTTTTCAATATATATATATATATATATATATATATATATATATATATATATATATATATATATATAAAGCTCCTATCCATCAAACTTTTTATCCCTTTATTATGTTTTGAGATTCGTGCTACACATGAATGTTATCTTTGAGATTTGTGTTTTCATTTGTATCACATGCTAGCACAAATCTCAAAGCATAATGAATAGATAAAAAGTTGGTGGACAAATAGCTCCTATCCACTTAAGTTTATAGGAGCTTTACTACACACACACACACACACACACACACACACACACACATATATATATATATATATATATATATATATATATATATGGGAAAAGTGTATATAATGTGGCACCTTAGATTCAATCTAAGGTAGCGACTCTTGATTCATGAATTAGATTATTCCAATTGATGATCCGCTCCATTCATTTTGATCTAAATGTCTTAAAACATCTATAAAATTAAAATCATGATGAATAAATATTTCTAACACATACTTTTCATTGTCTCTTTAGTTATATTGTTGTAAAACCGTTAATTTTACAATCACTTGATGCATGAGTAACTACTACCTAATATCGCTAATTTTTGTTTATATACAATCTATAACATATAAATCAAAATGAACGGAGTGGATCGAGTAATTTGATAGCATATAATGTTGTTTTGTAGCCGCTACCTTAGATTGAATCTAAGGTGACGGCTTATAAACACTTTTTCAATATATATATATATATATATATATATATATATATATATATATATATATATATATATATATATAAAGCTCTATCCATCAAACTTTTTATCCCTTTATTATGTTTTGAGATTCGTGCTACACATGAATGTTATCTTTGAGATTTGTGTTTTCATTTGTATCACATGCTAGCACAAATCTCAAAGCATAATGAATAGATAAAAAGTTGGTGGACAAATAGCTCCTATCCACTTAAGTTTATAGGAGCTTTACTACACACACACACACACACACACACACACACACACATATATATATATATATATATATATATATATATATATGGGAAAAGTGTATATAATGTGGCACCTTAGATTCAATCTAAGGTAGCGACTCTTGATTCATGAATTAGATTATTCCAATTGATGATCCGCTCCATTCATTTTGATCTAAATGTCTTAAAACATCTATAAAATTAAAATCATGATGAATAAATATTTCTAACACATACTTTTCATTGTCTCTTTAGTTATATTGTTGTAAAACCGTTAATTTTACAATCACTTGATGCATGAGTAACTACTACCTAATATCGCTAATTTTTGTTTATATACAATCTATAACATATAAATCAAAATGAACGGAGTGGATCGAGTAATTTGATAGCATATAATGTTGTTTTGTAGCCGCTACCTTAGATTGAATCTAAGGTGTCACCTATATATATATAAAATATTTTTTGAGTTTGGACTGGATTAAAAATTATATAGTTTATAAATTCTCTAGTTAGGACTGGATTAATGAGTTTGATTTCGAATAATATTTAAATTCATGTTAGAAAATGATTCCTTTAAATAGTGATCGATAAATCTGTAATTTGATTGATTGACTAAAATTCCGAATCTGAATCTCAATATAAGAGAAACTAGACTAACAATGTCATGGACACAAAATACAGCATTTTGCGTACAATAGCATAAAATAAGATGGAGTAAATTTACAAACGAATATATGATAACCAAACAAAAACTTTATATATAACTTATTAAAAAATAAGTTATATATAGAGAGAGAGAGTAAAGCTCCTATATATATATATGAACTTAAGTTCATAATGAATAGTGGTGGACCAACTTTTTATCCACTCATCTTGCCTTGAGATTTGTGATGCCAAATCTCAAAGTGGCCTTTATATCTTTCACGGATCCCAAAGCAAGATGAGTGGTTAGAAAAGTTGGTGCACCACTATTCATTATGAACTTAAGTTCATAGAGCTCTATATATATATATATATATATATATATATATATATATATATATATATATATATATATATATATATATATATATATATATATATATATATATATATATATATATATATATATATATAGAGAGAGAGAGTAAAGCTCTATCCATCAAACTTTTATCCACTCATCTTGCCTTGAGATTTGTGATGCACAAATCTCAAAGTGGCCTTTATATCTTTCACGGATCCCAAAGCAAGATGAGTGGATAAAAGTTGGTGCACCACTATTCATTATGAACTTAAGTTCATAATGAATAGTGGTGCACCAACTTTTCTAACCATTCATCTTACTTTGGGATCCGTGAAGATATAAAGTCCACTTTGAGATTTGTGCATCACAAATCTCAAGGCAAGATGAGTGGTTAGAAAAGTTGGTGCACCACTATTCATTATGAACTTAAGTTCATAGAGCTCTATATATATATATATATATATATATATATATATATATATATATATATATATATATATATATATATATATATATATATATATATATATATATATATATATATATATATATATATATATAGAGGAATATGGAGAAACTTGGTACCAAGTTCTTGGTAGTGATGTGGCACAATTCTAGCCCACACATTCAAGGGAGGAGAGAATTATTTTTAAAGTTACATGTGTGAAATTTAGAATTGTCACATCACTACCAAGTTCCTTTGAGGAACTTGGTACCAAGTTTTTCCATTTTCACATATATATATATATATATATATATATATATATATATATATATATATATATATATATAGAGAGAGAGAGAGTAAAGCTCTATATATATATATATATATATATATATATATAGAGAGAGAGAGAGAGTAAAGCTCCTATCCATCAAACTTTTATCCATTCATTATGTTTTGAGATTCGTGCTACACATGAATGTTATCTTTGAGATTTGTGCTTTCATTTGTATCACATGCTAGCACAAATCTCAAAGCATAATGAATAGATAAAAAGTTGGTGGACAAATAGCTCCTATCCACTTAAGTTTATAGGAGCTTTACTCCCACCCCCACGCCACAAGACACATATATATATATATATATATATATATATATATATGGGAAAAGTGTATATAATGTGGCACCTTAGATTCAATCTAAGGTAGCGACTCTTGATTCATGAATTAGATTATTCCAATTGATGATCCGCTCCATTCATTTTGATCTAAATGTCTTAAAACATCTATAAAATTAAAATCATGATGAATAAATATTTCTAACACATACTTTTCATTGTCTCTTTAGTTATATTGTTGTAAAACCGTTAATTTTACAATCACTTGATGCATGAGTAACTACTACCTAATATCGCTAATTTTTGTTTATATACAATCTATAACATATAAATCAAAATGAACGGAGTGGATCGAGTAATTTGATAGCATATAATGTTGTTTTGTAGCCGCTACCTTAGATTGAATCTAAGGTGTCACCTTATATATATATATAAAATATTTTTTGAGTTTGGACTGGATTAAAAATTATATAGTTTATAAATTCTCTAGTTAGGACTGGATTAATGAGTTTGATTTCGAATAATATTTAAATTCATGTTAGAAAATGATTCCTTTAATAGTGATCGATAAATCTGTAATTTGATTGATTGACTAAAATTCCGAATCTGAATCTCAATATAAGAGAAACTAGACTAACAAATGTCATGGACACAAAATACAGCATTTTGCGTACAATAGCATAAAATAAGATGGAGTAAATTTACAAACGAATATATGATAACCAAACAAAAACTTTATATATAACTTATTAAAAAATAAGTTATATATAGAGAGAGAGAGTAAAGCTCTATATATATATATGAACTTAAGTTCATAATGAATAGTGGTGGACCAACTTTTTATCCACTCATCTTGCCTTGAGATTTGTGATGCACAAATCTCAAAGTGGCCTTTATATCTTTCACGGATCCCAAAGCAAGATGAGTGGTTAGAAAAGTTGGTGCACCACTATTCATTATGAACTTAAGTTCATAGAGCTCTATATATATATATATATATATATATATATATATATATATATATATATATATATATATATATATATATATATATATATATATATATATATATATATATATAGAGCTCTATGAACTTAAGTTCACAATGAATAGTGGTGCACCAACTTTTCTAACCATTCATCTTACTTTGGGATCCGTGAAGATATAAAGTCCACTTTGAGATTTGTGCATCACAAATCTCAAGGCAAGATGAGTGGATAAAAGTTGGTGCACCACTATTCATTATGAACTTAAGTTCATAGAGCTCTATATATATATATATATATATATATATATATATATATATATATATATATATATATATATATATATATATATATATATATATATATATATATATATATATATATATATATATATATATAGAGGAATATGGAGAAACTTGGTACCAAGTTCTTGGTAGTGATGTGGCACAATTCTAGCCCACACATTCAAGGGAGGAGAGAGAGAATTATTTTTAAAGTTACATGTGTGGGCTAGAATTGTCACATCACTACCAAGTTCCTTTGAGGAACTTGGTACCAAGTTTTTCCATTTTCACATATATATATATATATATATATATATATATATATATATATATATATATATATATATATATATATATATATAGAGAGAGAGAGTAAAGCTCCTATATATATATATATATATATATATATATAGAGAGAGAGAGAGTAAAGCTCCTATCCATCAAACTTTTTATCCATTCATTATGTTTTGAGATTCGTGCTACACATGAATGTTATCTTTGAGATTTGTGCTTTCATTTGTATCACATGCTAGCACAAATCTCAAAGCATAATGAATAGATAAAAAAGTTGGTGGACAAATGGCTCCTATCCACTTAAGTTTATAGGAGCTTTACTCCCCACCCCCACGCGCGCGCACACATATATATATAATATTTTTTTGAGTTTGGACCGGATTAAAAAATTATACAGTTTATAAATTCTCTAGTTAGGACTGGATTAATGAGTTTGATTTCGAATAATATTTAAATTCATGTTAGAAAATGATTCCTTTAATAGTGATCGATAAATCTGCAATTTGATTGATTGACTAAAATTCCGAATCTGAATCTCAATATAAGAGAAACTAGACTAACAAATGTCATGGACACAAAATACAGCATTTTGCGTACAATAGCATAAAATAAGATGGAGTAAATTTACAAACGAAATATGATAACCAAACAAAAAAACTATGTAAATGTTCATATTCATTTCACTTTATAAATGAATGCTGAAAACATACTCAATTTCTCTTAACAATCTTAAAATCGAGAATTTGAATGAATGGTTGGGCAAGGGTACACGAAACTATACATAATCATCTGACACTGCTTTAACAACACAAACAGGAAAGGAATTAGGAAATGCAGGTGCACTCGCTGCAACCAATTTGCGCGCAAAATTGCAAGGCTACCTATCCTTCTCTTTTGACCTTTTTACAGAACTGGGAATTCTCTTCTCAGTATCAAATGTCTCCATCTTCATTACAGCGATATATACTTATCATAAAAGAGTGTAAAATGCAATGATTATTCAAGCAAGCAATGCTCTTTATTAAAGTCTAAAACTTGTTAATAGTCAAAAGCAGTTCCCATTTCCCGGCTATATGGGAAGTTCGGTACACTTGTCCTGAGGAACAGAATTTTGAAACGTGTCTATCTTTGAATAGGAACTTTATTTCCTCTCTTTATTGAATAACATAAAAGTTGCTACATCTGATGTTTACAGTTCTAAAAGGGGTTGATCTTCATTAAAAACATAGGTTCTATTTAGATGATGCAGAAGAGATCATATCTGCACGACCTCCGCCATCCTCTCAGCCTTGTCACCACGCTCCCCTGCCAATTTATCAAATTTGCAAATACAAATACAAAAAAAAAAAAGAAAGAGAGAGAGAGAGAGTAAAGCTCTATATATATATATATATATATATATATATATATATATATATATATATATATATATATATATATAGAGAGAGAGAGAGAGAGAGAGTAAAGCTCTATATATATATATATAGAGAGAGAGTAAAGCTCCTATATATATATATATATATATATATATAGAGAGAGAGAGAGAGAGTAAAGCTCTATCCATCAAACTTTTATCCATTCATTATGTTTTGAGATTCGTGCTACACATGAATGTTATCTTTGAGATTTGTGCTTTCATTTGTATCACATGCTAGCACAAATCTCAAAGCATAATGAATAGATAAAAGTTGGTGGACAAATAGCTCCTATCCACTTAAGTTTATAGGAGCTTTACTCCCACCCCCACGCCACAAGACACATATATATATATAATATTTTTGAGTTTGGACCGGATTAAAAATTATACAGTTTATAAATTCTCTAGTTAGGACTGGATTAATGAGTTTGATTTCGAATAATATTTAAATTCATGTTAGAAAATGATTCCTTTAATAGTGATCGATAAATCTGCAATTTGATTGATTGACTAAAATTCCGAATCTGAATCTCAATATAAGAGAAACTAGACTAACAATGTCATGGACACAAAATACAGCATTTTGCGTACAATAGCATAAAATAAGATGGAGTAAATTTACAAACGAAATATGATAACCAAACAAAAACTATGTAAATGTTCATATTCATTTCACTTTATAAATGAATGCTGAAAACATACTCAATTTCTCTTAACAATCTTAAAATCGAGAATTTGAATGAATGGTTGGGCAAGGGTACACGAAACTATACATAATCATCTGACACTGCTTTAACAACACAAACAGGAAAGGAATTAGGAAATGCAGGTGCACTCGCTGCAACCAATTTGCGCGCAAAATTGCAAGGCTACCTATCCTTCTCTTTTGACCTTTTTACAGAACTGGGAATTCTCTTCTCAGTATCAAATGTCTCCATCTTCATTACAGCGATATATACTTATCATAAAAGAGTGTAAAATGCAATGATTATTCAAGCAAGCAATGCTCTTTATTAAAGTCTAAAACTTGTTAATAGTCAAAAGCAGTTCCCATTTCCCGGCTATATGGGAAGTTCGGTACACTTGTCCTGAGGAACAGAATTTTGAAACGTGTCTATCTTTGAATAGGAACTTTATTTCCTCTCTTTATTGAATAACATAAAAGTTGCTACATCTGATGTTTACAGTTCTAAAAAGGGGTTGATCTTCATTAAAAAAACATAGGTTCTATTTAGATGATGCAGAAGAGATCATATCTGCACGACCTCCCGCCATCCTCTCAGCCTTGTCACCACGCTCCCCTGCCAATTTATCAAATTTGCAAATACAAATACAAAAAAAAAAAAAAAAAAAAAAGAAAAAGAAAGAGAGAGAGAAAGAAATTAAAAAGTTACGGATAAAATCTCTACACAAGGTAGGAAAGTAATTGTATCAACTTTTAGGTAATGAATTTAGTTAACAATTCAGAAATAGAACAAGCTTTCCTATAAAACAAAAGTATTGTTGCCTCACCTGTACGAACTCTTATTATGTCTGAAACAGGTATAACTGCACAAAATATATAGAACTTTGTCAGCTTCTTTCTTCTATTCATCCATTCAAAAGGCGCCCTTAATAGTGTCCCAAACAAATTTGAAATCTATGAAAATAAATGGTCAAGAATATTGTATAATATGATTGAATAAGACGTTAGAAAAGATATAATGTGTGATCTTCTTATGTGCTTAGTAAGATAAAACAAACTGATGACTTATTCTGCTATTCACATGCACTGTATTGAGGGATAAAACAATTGCACAAGAACAAACTATTGCGTCTTACTGTAAAGTCTCTTATTTTAAGTTCCAGCGGAAGTGGAATAGAGAGGAAGAGCTTGAAGAAATTGCTTCTCTTTTTAATTATTGAGATAATCGAATAAGTACCATCAAAATTCTCTATTCATAGAAAGAAATAAATTGTCAAACTGAATAGCAGCTTGCAACAACTGATAGATGATATGCTCACTATAAATGCCAAATGAATAAAAAATGGCATGAATAAAACATCATATATCGTTTACATTAATGGATGTTCAGACATTAAATTGTGCAGGCTAAAAGGAAACAATGAACAATATTAACGTTAGAAGTCTAAGTAATAGACTATGAGATGAATCAGTACTCACCAAATATCTTGCCATCACCAATTTCTCCGGTTCTCGCTTCTTCAATAATTTTATCAATTACTGCATCAACCTAAGCTCATAGTAAGAATTTGCATCAGGTCATTAGGTGATTAGACTATCATACTAAGATATAAAGGGCAATGTAACTAACAATGAACATATATTATGACGAAAGAAGATGATATCGGTATGATATATCAAAGACTCTACAGAGATTATTACTTTTTACATGACCTTATCTAATGTATGAACAATTAATCAGTAGCCTGTTTCATCTGTACATATAAAGACATCAGAATTCCAGCTGCTTACAAGAAAGCATTTACCTTTACATGTTCAAAAACATGCACATCATATCATTGAAATTTTCCTCTCTCTCTTTTGTTTTTTTTTTTTCCTCTCATCAAGCCGCTTAGCTGTGAACTCTTAAGTTACAGTGGATTAGCCATCAAAACGAAAAAAGAAAAAAAAAAGTTATAGTGGACTAATAATTGCTGATTTACTGACATGAAAAGGATTGAATTAATAAACAAACAGGTAAGTCTCCCTCCTTCCTTTCACAGTAAACATATCATGACACAATCATCCAAAAATTTACCAAGTGATAATCATGGGTTTTACTAACTTGCCTTGTCATAACACATTATAATTTTATCACTCTAGTCAAGCTATGATATCACGGACACTAGATTCTCTCAAACAAAAGTGATGATAATAGGTCAGGCCTCCTCATAACTTGGTAGTAGGGTCGAAGTTTAAGGCGCTGAAGATTTTGGTGTAAGACCCTATTTGTCCTGATACATTGCCATAGCCCTTGAGGCTTGTTTTAGGCCCCAACCGCTAAGGTTAAAGAGATTCTATTTCTCATTAAAAGGGACTTATGAGTTCCAATACATGAGAGAATTTGAAACTTTGAGCTATTAATTTAAAAGGTTGTTTCTTTCATCACCACATCGACTAGAGAACCTGACTTGTATGTTCTTCTCAAGATAAGTTGATTTAAAGCCTTAATTTTATAAAACATGGCATTGAAATTGTAGGTTATTCCATTACAGTGCTTATCTTAACCTAATAATAGACCTTGCCCGATAGCCAAAGGCCAGCCTGACGTCGGGGCTTAGTATGTTGAAGCCCAGAGCAAACCCAAGCCGAAATTTAGGCCTACAAATTCAAGAGCTCAGTCCATCAACTACATGCACATTATCAACTATATATCGAGCCACACATAATCATCTTCTTCTTTTCAAAAAGAAAATCAATATATAAGTTATATATTCTTGAGCAAACACCATATTCAGGGTAAACTGGTGAAGAGTCCATAAACAAACAATATCGGTGAAGAACTCCACGGTTATGTAATATGTTCCTCATAAGTCATTCAAATACTTCTTATTGGAGTATTGCTCTTACCTGGTCCTTGGACACCACTATCTCCATCTTAACTTTAGTTACAAATTTGTCTTCTGAAAACTCTGATCCTGCACGTCCACATTTTCAGTAAGAAAATGTGAGTAACCCGCTGTGCAAGTAAAGCAATAAGTTTCAAAGAGTGAAGTGGACATAAACATATAGAACTACATTTTCTGCGTTTCTACTGCATATAATAAAGATAAATATAAAGGGGAACATATATTCATTGCAAATAGAGCGACAATTAAAAGTACAATGAAATTATTTCAAAAGTTCCCTCCAGTTTATCCCTGGTTTTTGTACCCTACATTTTAAACTCTGGCATAATCTCGGGCTATCGCTTTAATTTCAGTAGACTACTGCAATATAAATTTCCATTATAATTGGATACTTTGAGATTTAGCCCATTTCATCCATTGTAAAGAATTATATGACAATGAAGTTCAATTTGGGTTAGGCCAGGCTGAGCCAAATTTTGCTTGTTCTTGATCAAACATGGCTAAGAAATTGATAAATAGCTTAGGCCAAATATCATGTAATGAACCAACTTTCACGAATCTGGTTAAATCCATGTCCTTCATAATCAGTTTATGATGTACACCATTTGCTCTGGGTTGTAACCCAACATGTCCATCATTACATATAAAATTCAACTCTAAACCAAAAGTAGATCTTTTCTTAGCCCTCTCCTAGGTACTATGTGGTTCTCTTGATATTTTCTCAGAAATTTTGCTCTTTCCAGCTGTAAAGAATAGGACGCTTGTAGAACATCCTGCAAATAGTCAAGTACGCAGGTTAACCTGTATGCCATTTATTGTTACCAATTTACCTTTGTATTAACAAACAGGCACTATCCTATCAAGATCCTATAACTCCAAACAGATAACGGAACTAAGTTTAACTATCTCAGATTCAGAACCAGGCTGGACTAGTGAACTACTGAACAACACGGAAGTCTAAGAAGGAGGAAGACTTGGGAGAAGAAGCTACCTCTTTTCCTTCTGAAGAGGCGACTTCACATTAGACTGATTCTACTCTTTTCTTTCTGAAGAGGCAACTTCACATTGACTGATTCTACTCAGTTAAGAACTAGCCTATCAAGGGTATTTATCGATGCTGATACTTGTTTAGAAAATGGTAGGCTGATATACGAGAAGATACATCTTTCCATATGGTTATATAGGCTTTTTATCAATCTTTTTCAGTACTTTCGTATCACCAAAAAGCCCTAATGGGATTTGTGCTTGATTCACCTACTAAGTGAGAGCAACTGTTCGATTTGGGAGTGGGTGACTAAGAATCTGTCAATATCAACAATAGGATAAAAAAGGAGTACTTGTATCACTGACAAGATTTGCTCAGCAGGATTTACACTTGAACCACAAATCTCATGAGTAGTTGAGACTATTTTTTTCCAGTATCCACCCAAAAGAAGAATGAAAAGAAATTGATTGGGAACTCGAAAATGGATATGCTATTTTATTTGCATAAAGACCCAGGAAGCCTCAACAATGGAGGAGAGACTTCAATTACGATGCAGGACATATTAGACTGCAACCGTCTTGCAAGTAGCCTCCATAAGCAGCCATATTAAGCCTCGTAACATGCCTTGCCTGCATAGAGTGCCCCTACTTTATGGTTGCACATGGGAAGATCAGAATCAAATACCACTCTTCGAATAAGAGTACGGACACCTGAAATAAGCTTGGGTTTTTTTCTATTGATAAAAGATGGATACATTGTTGAATGCCTTCCGGTATGGCCTAAAATCTTCCTTGCCAAAAGAAAACTGTTTTGTCCGATTTATGTCAAAGCAAACCTTTGTGAATGGGCTGGATTATAGACCACACAGAAGTATGGTGGGCATGAGGTGTGGGCACGAGGTCTTTTGTAAGGGGCAAAAATGACTTCAAATTAGATTTACAACGAGAAGTAAGCATATATGTAAATACCTTCTCCATTTACTAAAGCGGCGGAATATCTGCTGGGAAAAACATATTGCTAAAAGTTTCCTACTTTGTCGGTAATAAAATGGACATTATAATCTAGTAGCAAAGTAATCAAATGAAGCACACGATTTTTTGCATGGAAAACCTGCGAAGGGGGAAAAAATCACAGGACATAAGTCAAGATCAAAATCATCCATGATCTCTATGTAATGGGATTACAACAAAGATGAGCCGTGGCAACCCGCATAAATCACAAGACATAAGTAAAGATCAAAATCATTCATGATCTATATGTAATGGGATTATAACAGCATTGGCAGAGCCAGAGGTCGGGGGTGGCTATGCTGCCACCCCCAACCTCAAATATATATATATATATATATATATATATATATATATATATATATATATATATATATATATATATATATATATATATATATATATATATATATATATATATATATTCGAACATGTATGAGCTTATTTCCATATAAGTCCCTCAAATCTTTCATATTGAAATTAGTTTCAAAGCTTTCACGTTTGAAATTAAAACCCCGAATCATTCATATTTGGAATTAGTCCCCAAAGCTTCCTTATTTGCAATTAGTCCCCAATTCTTTAGAGTATTTGAAATTACCTTTTGTTAAATTCACCATCAAAATTGTTAACCACGGTTGGATAATGGTAATCAGGAACAGGTAATTACCAATCAACCATAATCAACAACAAAATCCACCAAAATCAGACACAAATTTAGTAGTTTTAAGTCTATTGTTGCATAATTTATCCCCAACTTGTAATCCAGTGAAGTTTATCAGTATTTAGGTTTGAATGGATATGGGTATAAGCTGCTATTACGCCCAAAATTGTTAAAGATGATAGAATATTCTCTCAATTTCAACAAGCTTCTAAGTAAAGTGATTAATTTTAAATCACTTAAAGGATCTGGGGACTAATATGAAAAAAACGTATATATACACACATCTTCTCATATAGTTTTCTTTGCATTTCAAGTATAATAGGAAATGGGAATTTAATTTCCATTCACTTTTGCATTAATAGTAGAAATTTGAAATGAGACTTATTTTCATGTGGTTTTACAATTGTGTGGAATTGTGAAATTGGGTTCTTCCAATTCCATAAAACTTTACATTAAGAAATAGTTATATGAAATGAGTTTTCTATGTTCATGTACTTATGCAATTATTTTATAAATTTGATAGTTAAAATTGTTTCATTTCTTCTTATTATTGTTCTAAATAAGTTTAATGGTATAATTTGTAGTGTATTTTTAATTTGTCAAGTTCTCAAAAAGATTATAATTTTTAGTTTGTTGTTATGGAAAAACCAACTACAATCGATACATTTTTCCAAAGAGACTTTAGAAGATTGAAGAGTGTTGATCCAATGATGAGTGTATATTGAAATGATTAAGTATTCACTTTTTTTTTGTAAAACTTTTTCTTTAGGTTATTTCACCTACTAATATATCTGAAAGCTATTTATACATTGTCATACTTGATCGGTTTTTAATTGATACATAGTATTATGCATGTACTTTGGCCCCCAAAAAAAAATTTGGCTTTGCCACTGCCAACGGGTATACAAATAATTAGCAATCAACCATATAAAAATACTCATCAGTCATCACCCCAAAGAGTGGATAGCAGAAAACGAACTCAATGGGGGATTACATAAACTGAGGATGAATCTTATCAACGATCCGACAATTGGATGTGAGCACCACTAGCCTGGCAACAAAACTCTGATTTCATCTCGATGGAATTTCTTTGCCCTTTAATCAAGGATGAAACAATTGCTTGACACTTAAAAAGAGTTATTTTCAGAACTTTGGGATTTTTTCTCATTGCTCACATACCTCATCTCACTTAGCAAAAGGCTTTATATAAGAATGTTATTGTCTATTTTCAATTGCATATTAAGTGGTTAAATACTCATAGCATTAATTTCAAGAGAGCATGCAACCTCCATCTTCCAAAACTTGCATTTTTCCAATGTTGACTTGCACCCTTTCCACTTAAAAAGCGGTCTAGGCGCCCGCCAAGGCATAAGTGATACTCAGACCACCTGCCTAGATGTTGGGAGCGCCTAGAAGAGCCTGGGCTGCTTACGCAGGCTGCACCACATAAAAAAGGTATATTGCTCTCTTAGATAAAGGATGAAAAGAATGAGCCAAGTCAAAATGAAACCAATTTCTATATCTAACTCCATCTTAGGTTAACAGCGATGATAAGATTTTGAATCTTTAAAAAAAAAATCCTTCCTCTCTCAATTCTAATAAAGCCTACTGTCGCTTAAGCACTGCCTATGCACCAAGATGCTTGGTCTAGCTCCTAGAAGTGTCTAGTGCTTTCTAAGCACTGCTTACACAACATTTATTTATTTTATCTCAAAGTATGGATCCCACTAGAACTTGAACTATTGACAAATCTACCATCTTGACTTAGGTTGGAGTCATTACCAATCCTATCATCCTCCAATAAGTTTCAAGTTTAATCATATTCATGGACAATCATTTAGTCATCATATTTGACATGTCATCAGTATGGATCTTCTCAAGTTGCAACTTGGATTACATGTCTCAGATCCAACGGTACCATAAATTAATATGCTTGATAGGAGAATTGTATGTGGAATTCTCAGTTAGATGGATCGCACTTGATTATCACAATCAAGTGAATGTTGTCCTGCTTTAACCCCAATTATTTCAGAAAATTCATCATCTAGAAACATCTTTGGATGCCTCTCTATAGCAACAATATACTCCGCCCTAGTGGCTGACAAAGAAAGATATTTTTGCAATTTGGATTGTCAAGACATTGCTCCCTTGAAAAAGTAGCATATAACATAAAGTGGACTTACGAGAATTAGGATCCCTCGAGTATATCTCGATCTCTATAACCATCTAGTTATTGTTTTCTTTGTCCAAAACATAAGTCTTAAAGAAATGCCTCGAATGTATTCGGGAATCCATTTCATAGCCACCTAGATTCGACAAGAATCAGCTAACTCTGACGGCATAAGTAATAATATCGGGTCTCGTACATACTGTAGCATACATCAAACTCCAAATAGCATATGCATGGGAAATCATCACCCCCTTTTCTTTCTCACTTGTAGGATGCTATTGAGAACTTAACTTGAAACATCTTGCAAGTGGAGAGTTGAACGGCCTTGTTATATCATATATGCATGTTAAATATCTTCAATAGCATCTCAATGTATCTTTCTTGTGACACCTAAATATTTTTTCTGGTCACGAGAGATTTTCATATTAAGGATCTAACACTAGCTCCATATACTTCATGACAAAGGATTTGCTCAAAACTTGTTTCAAGTTAGTGTCTACTTGATCCTATCCAACATGTCATTAATGTATAGCAAGAGAATGAGGAAGTCACCCTCAGGATCTCTTTACAAAGACACAATGGTCTGTGAAGGTTTTCTAAAGCTATGATTCACCATAAGAACTCAAATTTTCAATAGCATTCCGGGGTTCTTTCTTAAGAGCAATGAGCTTTTTATTGTTCACCGTATAAGATGTATTTTGCTCTTCACTTAAAACCTTCATACTGCTCCATATAAATTTTCTCCTCTAGGTCACCATGTACAAAATAAGTCTTCGCGTCAAGTTGTTCAATTTTACATGTCTATGCACGCTACCATACCAAAAACAACAGCATCTTCATGCCCGAAGAATATATTTCTTCAAAATCTATCTATGTTCTTATGAGTGATAAAAATAGCTCACAGCCACAATAGGAGGTGTGAATAGTTAAGAAGGGATTTAGTCAATTTGCTCGGTGGTACCTCTTAGAGGGAACACACTTTGAGATAAATATATAATTTTGTGGACCAAGAAAGTTAGAAGGTTGCAAGTGAACATTGAAAAATGCAAGCCTTAGGAAGATGAAAGGTTGCATGCTCTTTAAATTAAACTAAGTGCAACTAAGCATTTAATCTTGAATTGGAGATAGGCAAGAGGATTCTTATACAAAGATTTTTGGGCCGATAGAATGAGGTGCGAAGAGAGGAGTGAGCATGAGAAAATCAACTATTCTAAATTATAAAATGCCAAGTAGTTGTTTCTGGGGAATAGTGCTCACATCTCACGATCAGATCTTTGATTTGGTTCCTCCATAGTTTTTTTTTTTGGTTGAATTTGTTTCATGTTCAAACTTTGGAGTGATGATCACTGTCGACATTGTTGATTGAAAATCATTTATATAGCCCTAGTAATATCTAGAGAAGGCTCATTTAATCTCATTATTTGGAGATAGCGGATGATTATGATATGGCTCTAGATCTTATCAATAATCATCATGCTTCACGGGAGACAGAACTGGATCTAGATTTCCCTGATGACTCGCCAAGACTTTGACTTTTGCTGCTCCTGAATATCTTCGGTAGTCTGAAATTTCAAGAACAAAACTTCTATAGTTTTGACAACTTTCTTTGCAATCAGGTCCCATAATCCATAGCCAAATTCTTCATTTGGGCATCCCTGAAAGATGCACTGCCTCGATTTATTGCCAAATTTGGATCTTGCATTCCTATTCTCAAAAGCTTTGCACCTGAAAACCCTTAAGTGCCCGGTAGATACATTTTCATCGGACCAAACTTCCTCAGGAAAATAGCCACCAAGTGGAACATATATAGAAAGGCTGACCAGGTACACTGTCATCTTCATTTCCTCCCCACAAAAGAAAGTAGGTAGCTTTGCATGAGAGACCATACATTGAATTCTTTCTTGATTTTTGGTTCATATTTCTTGCAAGTTTGCCGAGGAGTCTTCAGTATTGTCTTCTCAAGCCTAAAAACATGCCTTTTGTAATACTCTTCAAATGGTCCCCTGTATTCATCGCTCACGTCTTCCCTCACAAACTATACCTTCCTACCGGTTCTTCTTCAACTTTGGCATGAAACTCCTAGAATGCATCCAGTACCTAACCTTTGGTTTTTGGCAGACCAAAACTACTTGCAGTGTAAGAAATCCATGACGCAGACTAAAAACAAACTCGTAAGTGTCATATATGTTAGATTTAAATCTAATTAAATCTATTTGTGGGCACATATGTTAAATTAATGTGTAAATCTATCACTTAAGGAAACCCACTAAAGTGATCAATTAAGTTGGGTTATCGGGTATTTATATATTGTCATGGGCTAAATGTGCAGATACCAGGTTGTAATTACAATTTGATGAGGGGCCAAATTGTAAAAGTGCAACACCTATATATATGGGGTTATGGTCCCTAATCTAGGGTAAACACAAGAATTCTCATCTCTTTTACCCCATCTAAAAAGAGATCTAAGGAAGAGAAGAAGCCCTAAGATTAGAAGATCCATCAATCCACTCAAGATCCAAACCATGGATTGGTATAATTCGCTTTAGTTTTTATCAATCTCTTTGAGGTAATCAAGTCTTATTAAAGATCTTACAAGTGGTATCGAGCCTCTTGATTAACTCTTAGAGATTTTTGAGTTTCTATGGTTTTGGTGGATTTATGAATAAAGATCAAATCTTTTTGGATTTTTGGGTTCGGATGAGCGATAAATGTTTTAGTCCGATGAACAAGAAAGTTTTTCTGATGAACAAGAAAGGTTTGATCTCGGATGAGCGGTAATTTATGTTCGGATGAGCGATGAATGAAATAATTAGCGATGAGCAGTAAAATTTTTTCGTCATGAACAGTGACTTTTTCGATTTTTGGTTAAATTTTCTATGATTTTAGAAAATTAATATAAGGTTTGGATCTGGATTGAGTTTTAAGAAGAAAAAAAAAATTTGGTTTTGTGGCGGCGACCATCACGAATAAACCTAATGGGTTCAAAAGCCTAAACGGCTTTGGCGGTTGAATCTAAACCCTAAGGGGTTCTCAGAGTTCGACGAGGTTTGAGGTTCATTTTGGCAAACCTCGCCTTTTGGCCAACCTCGCACTTTGGCGAACCTCGGTTCATTTTGGCAAACCTCGGTTCATTTTGGCGAACCTCGCCTTTTGGCGAACCTCGTCTTTTGGCGAACCTCGGTTCTTTTTGGCGAACCTCGCCTTTTGGCGAACCTCGCACTTTGGCGAACCTCGGTTCATTTTGGCGAACCTCGCCTTTTGGCGAACCTCGGTTCATTTTGGCGAACCTCGCCTTTTGGCGAACCTCGTCTTTTGGCGAACCTCGGTTCATTTTGGCGAACCTCGCCTTTTGGCGAACCTCGCACTTTGGCGAACCTCGGTTCATTTTGGCGAACCTCGCACTTTGGCGAACCTCGGTTCATTTTGGCGAACCTCGCCTTTTGGCGAACCTCGCACTTTGGCGAACCTCGGTTCATTTTGGCGAACCTCGCCTTTTGGCGAACCTCGCACTTTGGCGAACCTCGTGTTCATTCAGTCGAACCTTGTGTTCACTTGGCGAACCTCATATTTTTAGCGAACCTCGTGTTTGCTTCTGTCGAACTCGCTGTTCAACTCAAGTCGAACCTCATGATTCGAACTCAAGTCGAACCTCGCCGTTCGAACTCAAGTCGAACTCGCTGTTCAACTCAAGTCGAACCTCGCCGTTCGAACTCAAGTCGAACCTCGCCGTTCGAACTCAAGTCGAACCTCGTGGATTCGAACTCAAGTCGAACCTCGTGGTTCGAACTCAAGTCGAACCTCGCCGTTCGAACTCAAGTCGAACCTCATTTGTTCGAACTCAAGTCGAACCTCGTGGATTCGAACTCAAGTCGAACCTCGCCGTTCGAACTCAAGTCGAACCTCGCCGTTCGAACTCAAGTCGAACCTCGCCGTTCGAACTCAAGTCGAACCTCGCCGTTCGAACTCAAGTCGAACCTCGCCGTTCGAACTCAAGTCGAACCTCGCAGTTCAAACTCAAGTCGAACCTCATGATTCGAACTCAAGTCGAACCTCGCCGTTCGAACTCAAGTCGAACCTCATGATTCGAACTCAAGTCGAACCTCATGATTCGAACTCAAGTCGAACCTCGCCGTTCGAACTCAAGTCGAACCTCGCCGTTCGAACTCAAGTCGAACCTCATGATTCGAACTCAAGTCGAACCTCATGATTCGAACTCAAGTCGAACCTCATGATTCGAACTCAAGTCGAACCTCATGATTCGAACTCAAGTCGAACCTCATGATTCGAACTCAAGTCGAACCTCATGATTCGAACTCAAGTCGAACCTCGCCGTTCGAACTCAAGTCGAACCTCATGATTCGAACTCAAGTCGAACCTCATGATTCGAACTCAAGTCGAACCTCATGATTCGAACTCAAGTCGAACCTCATGATTCGAACTCAAGTCGAACCTCATGATTCGAACTCAAGTCGAACCTCATGATTCGAACTCAAGTCGAACCTCATGATTCGAACTCAAGTCGAACCTCATGATTCGAACTCAAGTCGAACCTCATGATTCGAACTCAAGTCGAACCTCATGATTCGAACTCAAGTCGAACCTCATGATTCGAACTCAAGTCGAACCTCATGATTCGAACTCAAGTCGAACCTCGCCGTTCGAACTCAAGTCGAACCTCGCCGTTCGAACTCAAGTCGAACCTCGCCGTTCGAACTCAAGTCGAACCTCATGATTCGAACTCAAGTCGAACCTCATGATTCGAACTCAAGTCGAACCTCGCCGTTCGAACTCAAGTCGAACCTCATGATTCGAACTCAAGTCGAACCTCATGATTCGAACTCAAGTCGAACCTCGCCGTTCGAACTCAAGTCGAACCTCATGATTCGAACTCAAGTCGAACCTCATGATTCGAACTCAAGTCGAACCTCATGATTCGAACTCAAGTCGAACCTCATGATTCGAACTCAAGTCGAACCTCATGATTCGAACTCAAGTCGAACCTCATGATTCGAACTCAAGTCGAACCTCATGATTCGAACTCAAGTCGAACCTCATGATTCGAACTCAAGTCGAACCTCATGATTCGAACTCAAGTCGAACCTCATGATTCGAACTCAAGTCGAACCTCATGATTCGAACTCAAGTCGAACCTCGCCGTTCGAACTCAAGTCGAACCTCATGATTCGAACTCAAGTCGAACCTCGCCGTTCGAACTCAAGTCGAACCTCATGATTCGAACTCAAGTCGAACCTCATGATTCGAACTCAAGTCGAACCTCATGATTCGAACTCAAGTCGAACCTCGCCGTTCGAACTCAAGTCGAACCTCATGATTCGAACTCAAGTCGAACCTCATGATTCGAACTCAAGTCGAACCTCGCCGTTCGAACTCAAGTCGAACCTCATGATTCGAACTCAAGTCGAACCTCATGATTCGAACTCAAGTCGAACCTCATGATTCGAACTCAAGTCGAACCTCATGATTCGAACTCAAGTCGAACCTCATGATTCGAACTCAAGTCGAACCTCATGATTCGAACTCAAGTCGAACCTCGCCGTTCGAACTCAAGTCGAACCTCATGATTCGAACTCAAGTCGAACCTCATGATTCGAACTCAAGTCGAACCTCATGATTCGAACTCAAGTCGAACCTCATGATTCGAACTCAAGTCGAACCTCATGATTCGAACTCAAGTCGAACCTCATGATTCGAACTCAAGTCGAACCTCATGATTCGAACTCAAGTCGAACCTCATGATTCGAACTCAAGTCGAACCTCATGATTCGAACTCAAGTCGAACCTCATGATTCGAACTCAAGTCGAACCTCATGATTCGAACTCAAGTCGAACCTCATGATTCGAACTCAAGTCGAACCTCATGATTCGAACTCAAGTCGAACCTCATGATTCGAACTCAAGTCGAACCTCGCCGTTCGAACTCAAGTCGAACCTCATGATTCGAACTCAAGTCGAACCTCATGATTCGAACTCAAGTCGAACCTCATGATTCGAACTCAAGTCGAACCTCATGATTCGAACTCAAGTCGAACCTCATGATTCGAACTCAAGTCGAACCTCATGATTCGAACTCAAGTCGAACCTCATGATTCGAACTCAAGTCGAACCTCGCCGTTCGAACTCAAGTCGAACCTCGCCGTTCGAACTCAAGTCGAACCTCATGATTCGAACTCAAGTCGAACCTCATGATTCGAACTCAAGTCGAACCTCGCCGTTCGAACTCAAGTCGAACCTCGCCGTTCGAACTCAAGTCGAACCTCGCCGTTCGAACTCAAGTCGAACCTCGCCGTTCGAACTCAAGTCGAACCTCGCCGTTCGAACTCAAGTCGAACCTCATGATTCGAACTCAAGTCGAACCTCATGATTCGAACTCAAGTCGAACCTCATGATTCGAACTCAAGTCGAACCTCGCCGTTCGAACTCAAGTCGAACCTCATGATTCGAACTCAAGTCGAACCTCATGATTCGAACTCAAGTCGAACCTCGCCGTTCGAACTCAAGTCGAACCTCATGATTCGAACTCAAGTCGAACCTCATGATTCGAACTCAAGTCGAACCTCGCCGTTCGAACTCAAGTCGAACCTCATGATTCGAACTCAAGTCGAACCTCATGATTCGAACTCAAGTCGAACCTCGCCGTTCGAACTCAAGTCGAACCTCATGATTCGAACTCAAGTCGAACCTCATGATTCGAACTCAAGTCGAACCTCATGATTCGAACTCAAGTCGAACCTCATGATTCGAACTCAAGTCGAACCTCGGTTCATTTTGGCGAACCTCGGTTCATTTTGGCGAACCTCGGTTCATTTTGGCGAACCTCGGTTCATTTTGGCGAACCTCGGTTCATTTTGGCGAACCTCGGTTCATTTTGGCAGGAGCATGAGAGGTGGGGCGTTCAAATCGCATGAGTCTAATGATCATCAAGCTGGCGTTCGAAGCCTTTAGGGGCACGAATCGAAGGGATTACTAAAGCCAAAGATTTCCTTCTTTGAAATTGAAAGCGTTTTGCTAAAAGCGATAAGGTAGAAACAAGCACGCTATTAGCTCGCTTGATTTCAATGAAGTATAAAGGCAAAGGAAATATCGGGGAGTACATTATGAAAATGTCTCATATTGCTTCAAAACTTAAGGCGAAACTTCGATCTATGTGATGAGTTATTGGTGCATCTGGTGTTCTTGTCTCTTCCGCACACTTTAATCAATTTAAGGTCGATTATAAGCGCGGAAGGAGAAATGGACTCGAATGAGCTCATTTCATACCGTGGTGCAAGAAGAAGACGATTGAAGCAAGATAAGGCGAAAGTGCTCATTTGGCTACGCCCATAAGGATAAGGGCAAGAAAAGAAAGAATGATAAGGAAGGCGCTAAGGGTCAGTTCAAAGAAACAACATAAGGATAATCGGGGTTGTTTCTTTTATCATAAGGATGGACACGCAAAGAAGGATTGTACCAAATATCACGCTGGCGTGTCAAAAGAATGCGTTCCTTACTTTGGTGCGATTCGAGGTTAATTTAGTCTCGATACCTAGAAACACTTGGTGGTTAGACTCGTGCTACTACTCACATAAGTGTTTCTATGCGGGGTTGCACGAGCTCACAGAAAGCCAACCGATGGTGAAAGATACATCTTTGTGGGCGATGGCTAATCGGTAGATGTGGAAGCAATTGGGCACTTTAGGTTGCTTTTAGGAGCTGGTTCATATTTGGACTTAAAAGATACTTTTGTAGTACCGCCTTTTAGACGGAACTTAATTCGGTTCGTATTGGACAAATCGGGTTATACTTGTTCATTTGGAAACAATGAATTCGGTTTATCTTTTAATTCAAATATTGTGGAACTGGTTACTTGAGTAATTTTGACAACCTATATTTGCTTGATACAATTACTTCCTATAATGAAACCTTGCATGTGGAATCACGAGGTACTAAGCGTAAATTAAATAAGGAAAATTCGTCATTATGGCATAAGCGCTTGGGTCATATCTCAAAAGGTAGAGTTGGCGTCTTGTGTCGATGGCATTTTAGATTCTCTTGATTTCTGAGACTTTGATGTATGCATTGATCAGATCAAGGGAAAAGCAGACTAAAGTTAAGAGATTAGGTGCCAACAGATCTTGGGCGTCTTAGAATTGATACATACAGATATTTGTGGGCCATTCCCTACGGCATCACGGAATGGTCAACAATATTTTATATCATTCATAGACGATTACTCACGTTATGGGTACCTATATCTCATTAAAGAAAAATCGAGTCTCGGGCGTATTCAAAGCTTTTAAGGTCAAGTTGAGAACCAACTCAATAAAAGATTAAAACCGTTAGATCGATGCGTGGTGGTGAGTACTACGGCGGATATGATGGTTCAGTGAACAACGTTCGGGACCATTTGCTAGATACCTAGAGGAATTCGGTATCGTCCACAAGACACCATGCCGTGATCACCTAGCATGAATGGTGTAGCCGAAAGACTAAACAGACTCTTAAGGATATGATAAGAAATATGATTGCTCATTCTTCTTTACCGAGTCACTGGGAGAAGCACTAAAGACTGCAGCTTATATTCTTAGCAGTACCAAGTAAAGCGATTGCTAAAACACCTTATGAGCTTTGGACCGGTCGAAGCCCGCCTAAAGCACTTACATATTTGGGGATGTCCAATGAGGCAAGGCCTTATAGGCCAAATGAAAAGAAATTGGACTCCAAAACGGTTAGCGGCTACTTTATTGGGTATTACGAGCGATCCGGGGCTATAAGTTTTATGATCCCACACTCGAAATATTTTTGAGGCGGGAACGGCAACATTCTTTGAGGATGTTGGGTTTGGGGAGAAATAAGGTTAGAGACATTGCCTTTGAGGAGGAATTGGCTTTAAATCCAATCCATACAGTCATTTCGACAATATTCAAGTACCTATACTGTTATTGTTCAAGAAATGAATCCGAACCTCAAGAAGGCAATATTGAACAACTCCTGTTCGGAAGAACAAACTCAACAACCTCAAGAACCGGTGCCATTAAGGAGATCCACGAGAAAAGAGAAATATTATTCCTGATGATTATATTGTATTTCTTCAAGAACATGAGGAAAGTAATGGAATGATGGAAGATGATCCAATCAACTTCCTTCGTGCCATGAAAAGTTCTAACTCTCAAAAGTGGATTGATGCCATGAATGAGGAGTACAAGTCTATGCAAGACAATAAGGTTTGGGAACTTGCTCCATTGCGAGAAGGTGCAAAACCAATTGGTTGTAAATGGATATTTAAAACCAAGCCGATGCAAATGGTAATGTGGAAAAGTATAAAGCACGCCTTGTAGCTAAAGGCTATACTCGGAAGGAAGGCATTGACTATCTGAGACTTTCTCTCGGTTTCATCGAAAGACTCTTTCGGGACTATCATGGCACTTGTTGCTCATTTCAATCTTGAGTTACATCAAATGGATGTTAAGATCGCATTTCAATGGAGACATTGATGAGATGATCTATATGGTACAACCGTAAAACTTTGTGTCGAGACCCAAAGAATATGGTTTGTAAACTAAGGAAATCCATTTATGGACTCAAGCAAGCTCCTCGTCAATGGTACCACAAGTTTCAACAAATAATTATCTCGTTTGGTTTTGAGATGAATATTGTTGATGATTGTGTTTATCAAAAATTCATGGGAGTAAGTATATTTTTAAGTTACGTATGTGGATGACATTTTGCTTGCCACTAATGATATAGGCTTGTTGCCTAAACCAAGAGATTTCTATCAAAGAATTTTGAGATGAAAGATCTTGGGGACGCCTCTTTTATATTAGGAATCCAGATACATCGAGATCGTTCTCGAGGTATACTTGGATTATCACAAAAGAGCTATATCAATAAAGTACTCATAAGGTTTGGCATGCAAAATTGCGCACTGTGATACCCTATTTCTAAAGGAGACAAGTTTAGTCTCAATCAATGCCCTAAAGGTAACCTTGAAATTCGTGAAATGCGAAGATTCCTATGCTTGTTGTAGGAGTCTAATGTATGCTTTCGGTATGCTGCGTCCGGATATTGCGTACATTGTTGGGATGTTAGGCAGATACTTAAGTAACCCTGGGATGGATCATTGGATCGCAGTCAAAAGGGTTATGCGGTATCTTCAGAAAATAAAAGATTATATGCTCACATACAGGAAATCAGATCAGTTGGAGGTCATTGGGTACTCGATTACGATTTTCTTTGAATCTGAAGCAACGAAAGTCTACTTGGGCTACATTTATATGTTAGCAGGAGGAGCTATATCATGGAAAAGTGTCAAACAGACACTTGTAGCTTCCTCCACTATGGCAGCAGAATTTATAGCTTGTCATGAGGCATCCAAATCATGGAATATGGCTGCGAAATTTTGTCACTGGTCTGCGTATTCTGGAAAATATTGAAAGACCACTAAAGTTATTTTGTGACAATAAATCCGCAGTCATGTATTACAACAACAGAAGCTCAACTAAGTCAAAACATATTGACATTAAGTTCCTAGTTGTGAAAGAAAGAGTACAGAGTGGACAGATATCCATAGAGCATATTGGGACAAACTCCATGATAGCAGATCCTCTTATTAAAGGATTACCACCCAAAATTTTTCAAGAGCACACTTGCTCATATGGGGTGGTAATATTTGAGATATCATGTTTTAGTGGGAGTTTGTGATTTTATTGCTTTATGAGTATTTTGGACCTATTAGGGCTTTGGTTATTTTTCGTCGAGAATAAAGTATTGATTAACCACTCTGTTACATTATGATTAAAGTTGACCTCACTAAAGTTTTGGTAGGACCGGTTGAAAAATAAGCATGCACAGATCACATTGCATGTAATTTTTCATGCTGTACATCCATGATTGATCTATGTCATTTGGCTGTACTAGTATATGTGACCATTGATGGGTTTAGTCACGATAAATGTGACGAAAACCGCTTTGATCCTATATTGATATGGTCAATGGACGAGATTGTTTGGAAATATCCTTGTATGTGATAGAGATTTTGAGCTCATAAGGTAATACACATTTTAAGGATACATATGGTGCCCAAGTGGGAGATTGTTAGATTTAAATCTAATTAAATCTATTTGTGGGCACATATGTTAAATTAATGTGTAAATCTATCACTTAAGGAAACCCACTAAAGTGATCAATTAAGTTGGGTTATCGGGTATTTATATATTGTCATGGGCTAAATGTGCAGATACCAGGTTGTAATTACAATTTGATGAGGGGCCAAATTGTAAAAGTGCAACACCTATATATATGGGGTTATGGTCCCTAATCTAGGGTAAACACAAGAATTCTCATCTCTTTTACCCCCCATCTAAAAAAGAGATCTAAGGAAGAGAAGAAGCCCTAAGATTAGAAGATCCATCAATCCACTCAAGATCCAAACTATGGATTCAGGTATAATTCCGCTTTAGTTTTTTATCAATCTCTTTGAGGTAATCAAGTCTTATTAAAGATCTTACAATATATGCATCAACGAAGCAAAGAAGCTCAAATATTTCAATGCAAAAATCCACAAAAAACCTACATGCAAGCATTTAGGAATGCAATTTTATAAATAGGCAGTTTAAAGGAATCCTTACCACCATGCCTCTCTGTCGACCCTCCTTGAGCTCCAAATCCTCTAACATCAGAAATCGTCACCCCTCGAATTCCCATTTTCAACAACCCCTATTCGCTCATGCAAAAACATCAACATTAATTTCTAACCCCCATTGAATCGAACACTACATAAGCAATATCCTAAACCAACTAAAAACAACTCTCTGACTTACCGATGAAACATGCGGCACTCTCCATGGCCTTTACATCGCAAATCACCATTCAGAAACACAAATTGAGAATGCAAATGTGCAAATATCATGAAAAAACTACTGAAACTACCATATTCAAAAGATTTAACTGTAAATTTCCAAAGAATTTTTCACCTTATAATGGCTTCAACCTTACAAAACTTCACATCCGACGAATAATCTACAAAAATAACGAGTACCCATTAAAAATCTTGCCCTAACTTACGAAACCCGGCTAAAAAATTAATCTTTTGCTACCTGGAGAAGTCTGAGCTCTGATTACAGGAACTAAAGAAGTAGACTTTGAGGTTTTGAGCCCTGTGCTGCGAGGCGAGGCTTTGAGAAATAGAGGCTTTCGAGTGGGGAATAGAGGAAGGGATTCAACAAGATGAGGCTTGAAAGCGTTGAGGGTTTGGGGGTTTAAAGAATTCGCAAGGGTCATTGCCATGGATTCCTTTGAACTCCAAAGATCCTAATTGCAGTGGAAACTTGGGAAGATGGATGGTGGCCTCACCGCCTGTTAAACGTAAGCTACCCTGCTTCGCTTTGGGAAGTTAAATTGTCGCCACTTTGCAGAAAAGGACGCCCATTTGGAGAGCTTTCAGCGTTTGTAGATAACTTCTACCAAACATCTTTAAAAACGGAAAAAAAAATCTTTTTTGCAAGTAGTTCTCCCTTTCATTCTCTCATTTTCCAAAATTTTGATCTAAGGCATAATTTTCTAAAAAACCAAAAAAAAAAAAAAATTTTTTCAAGGGTTTTAGATAATATTAGGGCCTATTTGGTTCATTTCCTGGTAATGCAGAAATAGGATTCCAATGAAAAAAAATATTTTTGAGTTTTTCATGCATCTGTTAGGAAAGCTCTTTTTTTTTTCTTTGTTTCGCACATCAAAAGGAAAGGGAAAACCTACCTCATCACAAATTCATGCTTTGGTTCAAAACTTGAAATTAGGAATTGAGCATATTAAGAAAATACATATGCTAAAATTTTACACGTGTTTCCCTGAAAACCATCAACCCTGTTTTTAATATTTTTTAACGCGTTTTCCTAGCAATTTCGCCTTAAAAATTCGAAATTGGCTTTTCCACCAAAGATGACGTTATCTGCCGTTTCTGAAATGTTTTCCCGATTATTTTCTTGTGAACCAAACTGAGGAATAGGAATTCATTTGGCTATTTTGACAAAGAAAACCTGTGTCAGTAGTTTTCCATTTGTTTTCCGCCCAAATTTTTTGAACCAAACAGGCACTTAGGCTAAAAGGCTAGTACTAGGCCCTCATATTCAAATTCGTCCCCGTACTTTTTTTTCTCAACTTGATCCTTTTCCATGTGTTTTCCGCCCAAATTTTTTGAACCAAGCAGGCCCTTAGGCTAAAAGGCTAGTACTAGGCCCTCATATTCAAATTCGTCCCCGTACTTTTTTTTTCTCAACTTGATCCTCGTACTCCTTGTTAGATACAATGCTAATCATATTTTAACTCTTCGTTAAAAGTTCCGTTAAATAATTTTGAAAGGATAATATTACCCTTATAATCATATTTTTCTTAATTTCACTTTTGGTTTCCCAAAGAGTACGTAAGCAAGCTCATTAAAAGTTATAGAAAATAATAGAGGCTGAAATTGGTCCCTCCATTTTTTTCTCAACTTAGTCTTTGTACCCCTTATTAAATGTAACTTAGTATTTTTTTAAGACCCGTTAAAAATTTGGTGTTAATTTTTCAATCATGACCACTTTACCTTCAATGATATGGCAATAGAGGTCCCCATACTTTTTGATCTAGAATGTATCTTTTAAACGCATATAAAATAAATCTACGCTTGTTAAAATTTCTAAATTCTCTCCAACAAGTCTATGGTTATTCCAATAATCCCCAAGATTTAATAAGTCTGTGGTCTCCTTTTGATAATGCTTCTGAAGTATTGGTGGTAATAGACTGCTGTCATCCAGGTCTCGTTATGCTACCCCTGCAACTAAAACTGATGTTTTTAATTTACAAATTCTAATTTGGTGATATTGAGTATATTTTTCCTCTATGTATGAGAATAAGTTTTCCACTTTCAAAAACATCTTAATTTAACTCTCCTTTACTTTCCATGCTAGCTATAAAAAATATCAACTCCTTTCTTCATGTCACAGTACCTCTTAACATTGCATCGCTGAATCCCAAACTCTCTATCTTTATTTCTAGTTGGATTTTAGAAAGCTTACGAAAATCCATTACCCATGGAAGCTTTTAAATAGGGATTCTAGGGACGCCCTTATATTTGCTTATTAGGATAACTCTAGATCGGGGTCAAAGGGTAGGGCTGGAAGGGCATTGGCCTAGTCTCTTAATGCTTCATAAGTCATAAGGAATAAATGTTGCTCCAGTTTTAGTTGCATTAGGGTAATTTTATCCTTCTAATTTTATCTAACGAAATTTTAAAGGAAGAGTTAGAAAATAACTAATTTTACATCTAACATGAAGTACCTTACTAAATTGAGAAAAAAGAAAGTAGAGGGACCAATTTGAGTATGAAATGTTAGTACAGGGACTAAATTGGCCTTTTAGCCCTTTTATTTATTTATTTATTTTGTTTACTTCTTTACTATAACTTCGGTTGTGAAATAATTTATGTATGTGATCATATAAAGTCTTTTTGCTCTAGCAAAAGAAACCAACTTTAATATTTTTACATTTATTTTCAAAATAAAATTTCATTGATTAGTAAATGTAGTTTATTCTAGAAGAGCTTGTGTTCGAATTTTATTATTTCATATTTATATCTTCTTATATTATATAATGTATTAGATATTTAGTTGGTTTAAAAAAAGATATTCAATTTGTAACCTTTATTATATAATTTGGAAAGTTCTAGAAGTAAAGAAAGAAAATAAATTAAAGGAAAATTTTATATAAAACAATCAAATTTTCCTCATGGCCTTAGTGAGATGAAGGAAAGTTTTCCCATCTTCAAACCCTCATTAGGGTATAATAGTACTAGAAATTTGGCACGCAAAATGCACGTGATAGAAAAAATTATTTTTGCATTATCTTTTAAATGAAAATTAATTTTATTATTTGTAGTAAGGTGTGCATTTATAGCAGATATAGATTCTATGATAATATAGTTTTAAGAGAATTAAGAAAATTATCTTTTAAACTTTTGTAATTGGCTAAATGATACTTAAATACCCTATTGTTTCCCACCTTTATACTTAAATACGCTAAGTTGTGAAAAATAATACTTTAATACCTAAGTCATAAAAAGTAGCACTTTAATACCGTAAGTTGTAAAAATCAGCACATTAGTACCTTTTGTTAGTTGCATGTGAGAATATTCTTAGGAATATTCTCATGTGATTAGAGCGGAAATTTTATAATTGAATTGACCCATTTATTGTCATATTTACCATTATATCTACACTCCATCTTTTTATTAAATTTCTATGGAGGGTTTTATGTCATAATGGGTTTTTAACGGTGTTCACCATATTCTAATGGTGGACAACTTAGGTGTTTATGTGCTAGTTTTACAACTTAAGATACTTTAATGTAAAGGTGGTGAAACCATAGAGTATTTAAGTGTCATTTAGCCTTTATATCTTGACCTAGGTGCCACTAATTTTCTTTATATAATAAAACATAATAATATATAGATATGTGGAAAGAACTTGGCTCCTATTTAATTTATATATATTTACTTTCTTAAACATCACCATTTAACTTTGTGTCTTTTAAACATCACCATTTTTCTTTGTATATTTTACAAACTAAAATACTAGGACTCCCGGTGCACATGATGCGTGCTTGACATGGTACATATTTGTGTGTACTAAAAAATGCTAGTAACACCTATGCTAATATAAATAGATGTATAAAAATTATACAAAAAATGAAATAATTGTGAGATAATTCACAAGTCAATAATGTCTTCAACAGAAAATATGTTTCCCGGTACATATGTATCAATAAACTTTATATAGTTTGATCTAATGCGCCGTATATTTGTTTCAATGGATAGAGCAAAAATTGTAGCATGTTACTTACTCTACACGAATTATGTTCAAATATTTAAAAAAAATCCTCACTAAAAAACTGGCTAAACATCATCACATATTATATTACTTACGTACTTACACACAAATTATGTTCAAATATAGAAAGAATTTCCTCACAAAAAAAGGCTAAACATAGTCAATTATTAGCATAAAAATGAAAATTTGAACATATAAATATATTGTATTCACTTACTTTGCAACTTCACATATCCATCCACATTGGTAAACTTGAAATGACTTTGATCTATTTTACGAGTGGCAAAGAAAGAAAATTAGATATCTAGTAAATAGTAATTTTAACTAGTGCTATATCTACGTGATGCTACGGGGATTTTTTAGTGCTACTTATTTTGTGGATAACATAAACTTGATTCTCAATATATTTATTTATTGAAAAAGGCAACAAAATTTCTTTCATTGTAAATTTCCTCTCACCGAAGTGTTTTTCTAGTCGGTTGTATCGACTTATGCTCTCAATGTGTATTCAAATTTTGCCGCTAAATTATGAACAGTACACTGAAACTAATACTTGAAATTCTTCTACATTTTTGTACTTTGACTAAAAGAAAGTTTATGTTTAATTTTGAAAGAAATCACTCAGAAAGACTCAAGTGAATTTTGCTTGTAAACACATGGCAAGAAATCTCTATAATCATTTTAAAATTCAATGCAACTAATTATGCTAGTGCCAAAACAAAAATAAGATTGGTGGAAAAAGATGGAGGATTTTTAAAACTTACATGGTTCCTCATGATCATGAACTTAGTAGCAAAATTCAATAAGATTAATATTTTTACAAAATGACTATAGAGAAAAAGGATTGATAACATTTCAAGGGAGACAACTACAGAGGGGAAAATATTGGGAGAGAATGATAAGTTTTCAATTAATAGAAGAAAGAGAAGATGAAAAGTTAGGTTAAAATTTGAGACATAATTATCTAAAAATGCCCATTAAATGAAATCACTGATTGAACTTTTCATGCATTGAAAGAAGTCACTGAAATGGTTATTTATTTCAAAGGTTTCTTGTATAAGAGTTGAAAGGTTGAAGTTTAAGAGGTAAGGATTTGACATGTAGGAAGATAAATAACCAAATACTTTATAAGATGATGGATATGGAGAAGATGAAAAGAGTAACTTAACGTTAGAGATAGTTACGGGGCATGAGGAGTTCGTGGGTTTAAAATTTCTGAGGAGTTTTCAGTTATTTGAGATTTTAGTATGGATGGATTGGAATTGTAGATAGTTAAGAAGTAGAAAGATGAAAAAAAAATGTGGATAGTTAATTTGATAGGATGCTCATTGGATTTCCATTAATGCCCTTTTAAGAGATTTTGAAGTTCATACTAGTTCTTAGGGCTTAGGGCGATATGGGAGTATATTTGGGTTTTTGAAAATGCAGCTTACAGGCCAAAAGTCTGGCTTCTCTTAATAATAGGGCTTTTTTCAATATATACCCTCCACATTATAGGTATTTCTAAATTTGCCCCCCAAATTATCATAATTCTAAAATTATCCCTTAAATGTCTTCATTTCCTCAATTTACCCTCAAGTTAAGTGTCATTAAAAATTTAATGGATTCTGGGGGCTAAATTACTTCTTTAACCTTTTGTATTCTAAAAGAAAATTGGAAAAAAAAACAACACAACTAAAAATCTGATCCCTTAACTCATGACCCGACCCGCTGTTTGTTAAACAAAACCCAGATCGGATGAATTATGATTTCTCGCGCTCGCTGCTTTATAAGATATTTTTCCCTGAATAAATAAATTTGTGGCTTTCTTGAAGTTTCTTGCCGCCTATTTTACACCTGTTATACAATCGACAATGTTAATTAATCATCATCAAGTGAGGACTCAGTGCTCTTGAAGGTTATTGCTCACACATCCCGAAAAGCTCCCAAATAAAAGTTTCTCAAATGCTTTAAATGTTAGATTGAGAAGGCATACAACGAACTTGGGATCCAATCAATTAGCAAATTGAACAATATATCCTCTTTGCTTACAACTTATCAAAACTCAATGTGATTCCAATGGTACACTCTTGGTAGATAAATGATATTATTACCTTATATAAATTGAAGTTGGGTATTAGAGAAATCTATTGTTTATTCATCTATGATTACCACGGGAAATTCGCACCAAAATTTTGCTTCCTCGTACATGGGCGAGGAATTGTGCCAGAAACAAAGCAGCCAACGATGCTAGAGACATAAACCTTAAGAGTGAGCTGCGGTTTTTTTAAGAGAAATTGGGTCGGTTTGGGATTTTATGTATTGTATTAAAAATTGCTTATTTTCTAATTTTACAAATAATTAAATAGGGTTAAAGAGGCAATTTAATCCTAACTTATGTTAAGAATTTAACAGCAATTGGAGATAAGGGGAAATTTAAGAGAATAAAGCAATTTGGGGGTAAATTTAGAATTGTCATCATTTGGAGGGCAAATTCAAAAATACCTATAATTTGAGGGTATATATCTAAAAAATCCTAATATATAATTGATAATGATGTGTTTATTTGCTCCAATATTCATGTTATTGAATATGATCTAGAATGTTCCTAAAGAAAGATTTATCTTTTATAACTAAAATGTAATAAATGTGTATGCTCCTTTTTAGTTGCGCTCACTTGGTTTTCAATATAACGAGTAGAATTGATCCGCGAGTTGTTGTGGACATTGCTGTAAAAAAAGCTTAAAAAATAATTTTAATAATACACCATATACCTAACATTTGAAAAAAAAGGAAAAAAGAAAAAGAATAAATAAATAAATAAAGCACAAGTATCAACTTACACTCGATAGTTGATACCAAACCTAAACTACTAATATTGAAAGTGGGTTTATAGAATTAACATTTTGTTACGCTATAAAATAAATAGTGGTGAACTTTGGGTTTATAGTAAAAAATTAAAAACATTAGCGAAAAATGGTATTGTGCGATTCGACCTCTAAAAACCTCTCTCGTACAAGAGCCATACCACGCAGCCATGTTCTGCTCAACTTTCAAACATTGTTCATGTAGTGAAGTAACGGGAAAGTTTGGGCTTTTTAGGGAAAGAATTTAACTTAATTTATATTTGGGGGTGAATTGTATATACCGTAAAATGAACAGTGCCAACTACAGTACTAGTCCCAATAGTTAGTACATATAAATATAGGAAATAATGTGTATGAGGTAGCGGCTCATTTTGCTAAATGAGCTATCAAAAGATAGAGGGTATTTGGGAGGGCTTAAGCTTTTAAGCTTATAAGTTATGCTAGCTTTTAGTGACTTTTGGCTTTTTTGATAAAAATATTATGAAAATTGTTTGGATAGAATAGTAATTTTTTTGGTCAAACCTAACTTATTTAGGTGAGCTTATAAGCTAGTTTTTAAAAAGCTGGGGTATATCAGCTTTTCAAAATGAGACTTATAAGTTAACTTGTTTGATGTTTTACCAAACATGTAGATATGGAAAAGCTAGCTTAAAAGCTAGTTTGACCAAAAAATAAGCTCCCCCAAACACCCTCATAGCCATGTGGTGAGACCTACCTTGCTAATCACATCAAAAAGTGTGGACTTCACCACTCTATCTCTTAGTAGCTCATTTAGCAAAATGAGCCGCCACCTCATATACATCATTCCCATAAAAATAATATAATACATGATATATTATATTTTTCAGGGGTCTAAGAGCACAATAGCCAAAATATCTTGTACAATTGGACCACGTGCAAGTCACGTGCTCCAATTGTACGGCGTTCTCTCAAGTTATAAAACGGAGAGGCGTGGGTCGCTAGGGCTTGCACTTTCTCTCATCCCCCTTTTTTATCAAGAGAAGAAGAGGAGAAAGAGGATCGGCGCGTTTCGGTTCTTCCCCAATCTAACCCTAATCCATCCCCTCCTTCAATAGAAGGTAAATCATTTTCCCTCTCTCTCTCGCTCACCTTTCCTTAATTTGAAAGGGGATTTCTAGGGTTTCAGCTGAAAGGTTTGATGTTCATCGGGAATTTCTATGGATTGATTGCAGATTCGACATGCGTTTTCTTTGTTTAAGTATCAACCTATCAATTCGACAGATCTAACTCGGTATCAATCACGTAGATAATTTGTCGGTGATTTTTTTTAAAGAATCCCTTAGATAGAGTTTGTTTAGGTTTTGGATTGTGCAAGCACGTAATTATCCAAACCCTAGTTTGATTATATTTGGATTGTATTATATTGTTCCAATACGCATTCGTCTAGGTCTTAAGTTTTCCCTTGTCAAGCTTCCTCTTTTGTTGGTGATTGCGAACGAAATTTATGGGTCAGGTTGATTTGGGAACATTGGATGATTTACATATCCTCCTGTGGTGCTTTGGTTTTGCTTTAATAACGATTTGATCTGGTCACCGTAGTTTCTTTCTTTCTCTTTTTTTAAATTTGACGTGTATTATGTTAACTAATGTTTAGAGTCTCTTTAGGGTTTGAAGAAATGTAATGTACTTTCTGTTGGATCATAGATTTCCTCCTTTTTAGGTAGCTGGCAATGTATGAAAGTACTTAAATTTGTTTGGAGTGTTCGCTTTTGTTACAAAGTTAGAATTTTTGCAAAAGCAACATATTTATGTGTTGTTATGGCTGGAGATATCAACCTCATTAACTAAAGAAGTTGGCCGTCGATGGCCTATTTTTGGTCAGATTATTACTTTCCACATCTTGGAGCGAATCAACACAATTTTAGACTACCTTTTCGCATCGACGGAGAACTTGTTTAGAGCTTCATAGTTTCTGTTTGATTGGATTAAGGTTCTTGTTTTGTCAAGCGATGATTTCTGTCTCGAGAGGTGTATTGTGCCTTTGTTGCCTGAGTACAAGATATTTTTTCACTCTGATTTGAGATTTGTAGTTTGTTTTGGGGGATTAATATATAAATATTTACAATGGATCAAATTGTAACCATCTTCATTTATTTATTTTTTTGGTTTCTGGTGTTTGTTTGACATTGGTGGTGTGCAGCCTAATATTTTATCTTTTATGTACTTTAGACAGTTGGACTTTTTGATCCTGCAGTACATACGAAATTGGATTTAGGCTTTAAAAGTTTCAATTAGCTTAGGGTTCTCTAGATCTTAGATTCGTATCTGTCAATGCTTCTCTGTGGTCCTCAATGTTTAAGTTGGTGAGACAATCTCTTCCTGCAATTCAATATTACATATTAAAATTTTCAGATGGATATCTTTTTGGAGGTGCAATATGAGTTGATGCCTGTTAGTTTGTCATGCCAATGTATTTTAATCTACGAATCAAAATCAATCAATGCATCCCTGGAGCAATGTCATCTTATGGAATGAATTTTGTGCCAAACTTGCCCCTCGCTCATGAGTAACGTATCATATATTAAAATTTTTTTTTTGGATAAATTTGGTTCTCTGGGTTATTGCTAGAGGAGTTTTCAATTGTTCTGGTCTCATATCATATTAAAATCTCTTCCTGCAATTCAATATTACATATTAAAATTTTCAGATGGATATCTTTTTGGAGGTGCAATATGAGTTGATGCCTGTTAGTTTGTCATGCCAATGTATTTTAATCTACGAATCAAAATCAATCAATGCATTCCTGGAGCAATGTCATCTTATGGAATGAATTTTGTGCCAAACTTGCCCCTCGCTCATGAGTAACGTATCATATATTAAATTTTTTTTTTGGATAAATTTGGTTCTCTGGGTTATTGCTAGAGGAGTTTTCAATTGTTCTGGTCTCATATCATATTGACCTAATTTAGAACACACTCACATTGTTTTTTCTCTTCCTTTTGAAATAAACCATAATAACTGTATATTTTACTGAAAATCACATCATAGTTTGCATTTTAGCTGTGTTTTTACCATTTATAAATGTCCCATGCGTAATATAATAAGCATGATCCCAATAGCATTGGTTTGGATGTAATTGGTTGCTGAATGTACCAGTTAAACTGTCTCTTTATCTTGACTTCCCCTGGTGTTTACTGGATTATGGCATTTAGGTAGGTGGATAACATACAACAAAATTTAGCAGCCGAAACAGTCATCCCGTATGGCTACAGCAGAAGCTGCCCCTTCCTATGCGCCTGAAGATCCAAGCCTTCCGAAGCCTTGGACAGGATTGATCGATAACAGCACTGGTGCTTTGTATTACTGGAATCCAGAGACAAATGTTACCCAGTATGAGAAACCAGCGGCTTTGCCGCCAACCTCAGCTACGGGTCCACTGTCAGCCTCTACACCTAAACTAGCACCAATCCCTACAGCACGTTCTCAGGCACCAAATGACACTGCAAGTCAGAATGAGTTGGGCTGGCAGATGGCCCAACAGCAGCACATGCATCAGCAGCCTAGTCAACAGCAGCACATGTATCAACAGCCTAGTCAGCAGCAGCACATGCATCAGCTGCCTAGTCAACAACAGCACATGCATCAGCAGCCTAGTCAACATACACATCATATGCTGAATCAGCCACCTAGTCAGCCGACGCATCATATGCCGGATCAGCCGACCCAGCACTATCCACACTTGCAGGGGAATCATATGGGACACACACAATTTCCTAAAACAAATGAGCATTCAGTGCCTCACTATAAGAGCCAAATGCAAAATGGGTTGCCAATTGGCAATCATCAAGTGCAGCAAAATGGATTTCCAATGGAGAGGGATGTAAGGAGACAAGTGCCAGAGCCTGTGGGGTTTGCCGCACCGCCTATCCAACAGAGTAATGGGGCATCAGGTGATTGTCAATTTCCAGGCCCAGCTCCTCATATTCCACGGACTGCAGATTATTCGGTTGGTCCAGGACAGTATATTGGCAGACCATCATCTACTGGCACGGGTGGTGCTTATAGTGAGTTGCAGCAGGTGAGGACAGATGCGACCTATGTACAACAGCCACTTGGTGGCCCCACAGTTTCTAATCAAAATGGAAATGCAATGAATCAACCGCTTATGGGGCCAAAACTGGGATACAATGACGAGCACAGTGGAAGAGGGAAGAATGACTTTTACCCACCTAGTGGTAGTGAAGGGCCAGTGATGCTTCCACATCAACAACAGCATGGAGGCTTCCCTCATGCAGGAAACCAGCAGGTGACTACAATTTTGCATTTTTTTTATCTGCAATACTTCCTATTATCAAGTTAAATCTGAATGTATGTGTGCTACACATCACTGCTTATGTTCATCTGTTTAATAGAATGCATATTTTCTACGTATACTCTGCAGCATCATTTTGTCAAGTTAATCAGGATCTGTATGCGTTCGTCTCTGGAATATACTCGTTATCATGCTGTGAAATAGCAAATGTGATAATATGTCATTAGGTGAAATCACCATTTAACAACATGCAAGCTTTTAGCTTCTTTTGATGTGATGTTAACTTGAAACTTAAAATCTTGGAATGTTTGGAAATGTTAAATGGATGTATTATTGTAGGTGCTCAGCCAAATTTAAACTACCCAATCCAGTTTGAAATAACAAGAGCACGTCTTTTGTTTTCTATTCGGTTATTTCTGCTCCAAATTGTATCTTCTTTTTACTATGAGATTCTAGGGGTGCCATATGGTTGGGGTTTCCTGATTTTCTTAACGATGAACACTCGATCTTTAAGACACTTCCATTATGTTATGTTCAACTTTCTTATATAGACAATTGAAGATATTAACTTGAAGTTTAAAATCTTGGAATGTGCGGAAATGTTAAATGTATGTATTTATTTGTAGCTGCTCAACCAAATTTAAACTACCCAATCCATTCTGAAATAACAAGAGCACATCCTTTGTTTTCTATTCGGTTATTTCTGCTCAAAATTGTGTCTCCTTTTTACTATG
Organism: Asparagus setaceus; assembly: GCA_012295165.1. Lineage (NCBI taxonomy): Eukaryota > Viridiplantae > Streptophyta > Magnoliopsida > Asparagales > Asparagaceae > Asparagus > Asparagus setaceus. The sequence goes on from CM022702.1 coordinate 75,169,540, forward strand.
AGATTCTTGGGGTGACATATGGCTGCAGTTTTTTTTTATTTTCTTAACGATGAACACTCGATCTTTAAGATACTTCCAATATGTTATGTTCAGTTTTGTTAGATAGACAATTGACCAAATATACTGTTATTGGCATCAGGGTATCAGAATGGGTGCTGCCGGCCGCGATCATGCGGGGTTTGCTTTAGCTCACATGGGACCATCTCAAAAAATGTTCGGCTCCACAGATTTCACTAATGCTCCATCTGCTGATTCATACTGCCAGCGTCATGAAATTACTGTTACGGTAATTTATTCATATTGCCTCAACAGATATACAAACGCCCTAGCTGCTGATTGTTGGTTAGGCTCTGTATTTTTTTCCACCAAGAAACTTGACATCTGTCCCACCAGTTAAATTTCATGACCTACAAGCATCTTTAGTGATCCTCTGTCTTCATCTGCCCTCAATAAAAATGTTCTAAAGCTTCTAGGCTATTTAACACCCAAAGATATGAAGTTCCTTTTCGGCCCACTATGTAGTCTAAATTCTAATAGGGTATATGTTGCATGAAGTGGACGCCAACATGGGTGACACATGCACGGTCTAGCCAGTACAAGAGGTTAATATACATGGTAGGTATAGGAGTTAGAATCGGATACCTTTGTAGTGACAATGTTCACATTCAGCTCGATCAGCTTACTGTTCTAATTGATATTTTCTTTTTTAGACTTGGCATTTTTTTTGTTGATGAGCATGTGAAACATATCCTTTTTGTCCCTTTTAATTTTGAACTCATCTGCGTATCTCAACTTCAAGGCACACATGGCTGTCTTTGTTATGCCAATGATTACAACCCAGTGGAGTTTTATGTAGCTACTATTTGTTCATAAGTAGTATTTTGGGTCTATATTATCTACTATGAGGACTGTCTTTTCTATGCCCATGATTGCAACTAATGGAGTTTAATGTAGCTGCTAATTGTTCACAAATAGTGCTCCTCTTTGATGAAACTTATATTTTACTGTGCATGATGAATAAGGAATAAAGCTTGCTTTGTTTTTATTTTTTTAAGGCTAGTAATTTTTATGCTATGTTTGATATTTGTTCCTATACACAGTGTTGAATTTTAAATGAATTTTCTAGGGTGATAATATTCCTGCTCCATTCATGACCTTTGAGGCTACTGCTTTTGCGCCAGAGCTTCTCAGAGAGGTAAGTTTTCGAACCCGAAGCTGTCATCTAGTCATGTGGATGAATATTATAACCCATCTTCCATTTCTGCAAAAAGGGAAAATATAAATCCAGTTAAATGGCCCTTCTTATTTATTGGCAATGGTCTGAATTTATTTCTGTTACCATTATCCCAGATGCGATATTTGCTCGAGAGAAGAGCATATGTCGTACGCTGTGCTGCTAAACAACCCCAGTACACAGCAATTGGTTTGTCCTTGAAGGCTGCAATCATATAGTTGGAGTCCTTCCTGTAGACGAGTTTGGAGAGGGTTAGTTACTCAGAAGTGGCTGGGGCTTCCTTCTTCATGTCTCTGCCACTTGGTCTGAAATGCCCCTTCTGCATCGAGTTGCTTCAGTAAGCAACCGTGTCCTTATGGGGTTTTTCTCTTTTTAGTGTAACATTCAAAGCAATGACATAGTTTGTTCATATTCGTTAAAAAAAAAAACCTTTAATACTCTTTTCAGATATCATACTATATCTCTGTCCTATGTGGCCTTATGTTCAACTTTTCATTTCTAGATGCGTGCTGCTGGATTCTCGGCTCCCACTCCTATACAAGCACAAACATGGCCCATCGCACTGCAAAGCAGGGATATCGTGGCCATTGCCAAAACTGGTTCAGGGAAAACCTTGGGTTATCTTCTTCCAGCATTTGTTCATTTAAAGCAATGTCGAAATAATCCTCAAATTGGTCCAACTGTGTTGGTTCTATCTCCAACTCGGGAACTTGCCACCCAGATTCAAGATGAGGCAATCAAATTTGGTCGCTCATCTAGGATCTCTTGCACTGTAAGTTCTTGTTATTATGTTTCTTTTAATTCCTCTTTTCAGTTCTTTTCCAGTGATTGTCAACCCCCTCCCTCCTTCATGGAGAAAACCATAAGCACAAGTTATCTTTCACTGAATATTACTTGCATGTATGGAACTGCAAATCAGTCAAATTGTCAGAATAAGTCTTCTTGTACTGCACATTGAATTTACGCTTCTAGTAATTTCTTTTTGATACTGCCCGTGTGCATATATTTTCTATACCAGTGTCTGTATGGAGGTGCTCCAAAGGGCCCTCAGCTCAGGGAGATCGAGAGGGGTGTTGATATTGTTGTGGCTACACCTGGTCGGCTCAATGACATACTCGAGATGAAGAAGATCAATTTTAGTCAAGTCTCCTTTCTCGTTCTTGATGAAGCAGACCGAATGCTTGACATGGGGTTCGAACCGCAAATTCGTAGCATTGTTAGGGAGATTCCTCCACGCAGGCAGACTCTTATGTACACAGCAACTTGGCCAAAAGAGGTGAGAAAAATAGCCGGAGATCTACTGGTAAATCCTGTCCAGGTTAACATTGGGAATGACGAACTTTCCGCGAACAAATCAATCACACAGGTAAGCCTAAATCAGGCTGTTTTTTTTTCCTTCATATGCTAGGATTAGGCAAGTTATTTCTTTGTTATTTTTCTTGGAAAGGTTTGTTTACTAGATTAGTCATAAAGTCATCTTGTACGAATGAAATGTAGTCCCTCTGGGTCTTGAATGTGTGACTTTCTTATATAGATGTGTATTTCTGCTCTTATCTAATTGTTGAAGACTCTGTAGTTATTTTTATCAAAAAATATTGAAAAAAACCACATATAAAGGTAAACCATGATGAATGATTAGATGTGCGCTGTATGTAACCACATTTCTTCGTTATACATAGGTATCATTTTAGTTACTAAACGTGTCAGGTTTCTTTAAATATGAATTATTGAATTTAGTTTGAATGTTTAAAGCTTTAGAAGGATCCTACATGATTAGTAATATATTTCTTATGTTTTGTCCACAACTTGAATGGACCTTATTAGTAGTGCCTTCTTTTTCGCCCTTAAAAGAAAATCAATTTTATCTATCCAGCAGCTTAGGGTCATGCATGCTTAGTAACAATTTCTTGCTCTTTGTGGGACACAAAGCAATAATACTTGGGGAACTTATCAGCCATTTTGCATGCAGATTTGACCTTAGTCTCGATACATCCTTTGTTCACTAAAGGCTGTATCTGTCAATTACTTACTGACGGATTTAACTTAGATAGTGTGCTGCTGTTCTAACCTTATAGGCTTCAGAATTCTTTTCTCAGTGTTTTTGTGATTATTATGTGTCAACATCTCAGAATCTGCTCTGTATCAAAGTAACTCTGATTTCTGTGTGCAAGGCGATAAATATAATCTGGATGTCTTCATCTTTGTGTGCATGCCAATAAATGTGATCTGGATTGTCTTCCTTTTTTCTATTCTTATTACTGTTTTTATGCACAGCATGTGGAGATGGTTTTGCCGATGGAGAAACAGAGACGGTTGGAGCAGATTCTTAGAACTCAAGAGCGTGGATCAAAGATTATCATCTTCTGTTCGACAAAGAGGCTCTGTGACCAGCTTGCTCGCTCTATGCGTGGTTATGGTGCTGCTGCCATTCACGGAGACAAGTCTCAGGGTGAAAGGGATTATGTCCTGAACCAGTTTCGTTGCGGCAAAGCGCCGATTTTAGTAGCTACTGATGTTGCTGCCCGAGGACTTGACATTAAAGATATCAGGTCAGCATTTCTTCTTGACTATGATGAATCAGAAATCTATTGTGCTAAAAGAAGAAAATGCTTAAATGGATTTTTATAATTTGGTGGAAGTCAGGTCTCTGGCTCGTTACAGTGCCAGTAGAAGCACTATGGCTATCTGAACTTTTTATTTGTTTATGTCCGTTTTATTCATCCAAGCTAGGGTATGCAATTAATTGAAATGACCGAAAAGAAGTGACGGCTCAAAAGAGAAGAAACAGAGTGACAGTTCTTTTTTGAGTTAATTTCACAAAAGCCCTCTGAGCTTTGGGTGGTTTTGCACATTTCTCTGTACTGTTTTTTATCTCACATAAACCCCCTGACCTTTGGGGTGTTTCACAAGAACCCCCTTGAATTTTACCTGTTGTTGACAAATAACTGAAACTTTCTTGCTAGAAAACAAATCCTCATCTAGTCATTTACCATTTACAGGCAACATATTCCCTCTTCCCTCAGTTGAACTGTTTTTTCCCCCTCTCGAGGACATTTTAGTTATTTGCCAATTGCATTTAGGGTGGTCCGGTGAGAGCAGTGTTTTAGTTTAGGGTGGTTTTGTGAGACACCTCAAAGTTTAATTTACGTGAGATAGAACGCTCAGGGGGTTTTCTGAATATAACCCTTCCTTTTTTCCTTTCCCACTTTCGGATGGGATGGGATGTTACTCAGACGGAAGAGAAATATAGCCGGAGCTCTTCTTTCCCCTTTCTCTGTAAACATAATAGTTTAGCGTATCACATGTTTACAATGATATTAATAGCACTTCAATGTTTACTCCTTTTTCTCAAAGCTGGTTGCTTTGGCATATTTCTCCAATGTAGCTTTCTTCTTTCGTATTTCTTTAGTTAAAAAAGACATAGCAAAAGGGGGAAAAGGGACAGTAGTTTTTTTGTAGGAACATTTTCCAGCTTCTTTTTTCACTTTTCTTCTGTTGGAAGCAAACAACAATCAGAAATGTTTTTTATTTCTGTAATTGCAGTTATTTATTTTTAAATTCCATCTTCCGACATTATATTTTAAACTTTCATGTTCTAGGATTGTGATCAACTACGATTTCCCTACCGGCATCGAAGACTATGTGCACCGAATCGGACGTACCGGAAGAGCCGGAGCCACGGGAATAGCATACACATTCATCTCCGATCAAGATTGGAAGCATGCAGCCGACTTGGTCAAAATCCTTGAAGGCGCAAACCAGCGCGTCCCTCCTCAGGTCCGTGACATGGCTTCCCGAGGTTCCTCATCCTTCTCCCGGGGCGGCCGTGGCGGGTCAAGCCGCTGGGATTCCGGGGGCAGAAGTGACTTTGGTGGTCGGGGCATGAGGGACTCTGGTGGTGGTCGAGGATCAAGGGATGGTGGTGGATTTGGTGGACGTGGTAGAAGTGACTTTGGAAGTGGCGGTCGTGGAAATAGAGGCCGTGGGTTTGATAGGGGAGGCCGGGGGTGGCAAGATCGGGAGATGAGTGGGCGAGGCGGCGGCCGGTTTGATGGGCCCCGGAGACCTGTAGAGAGAAGAGGCCGAAGTTATAGTAGAAGTCCTGATAGAGTTCGTACATGGGGATATGATAGTAGTGATGATAGCAGGAGCCGGAGCAGGAGCAGGAGCAGGAGTTGGTCCCGAAGCAGGAGCAGGAGCAGGAGTCGGAGCCTTGATAGGCCTCAAAGGGCTCGAAGACCTTCTGGGTTTGATGTAGTACCTTTGTCAGCTCCGGCGATGCCTATGGTACCCCCGGGAAGTGTCCCTGCTGTATCTGCTGCTGACCCTAGCCAGCACGTGGAATGAGATTTAATAGGATCTTCAATCTCTCCAATATTGCTGATGCTCGCTATTCATTCTTAGGTGGGAAGGAGCTGGAATAGTAAGGAGAAGGGGATCCGATGAGAGGCCTGTTCTGAGGATTATTGCGTTTTTTGAAGAATAGTTGAAGGATTTATACTTTAAGCTGCAGACTGCTTACCAACCATGATGACCAAAATTGCTTGCAGAAGAAACTCCACTGTGTTTGTCTTTCTCTGTTTCTTTCTATTGTGTGGAAGGCAGCTTTAGTTTGATTAGTAATTGTTGTGAGTCATACTAGGTTTTCTTGATTGGTATGGAAGTGGTTTTGTTACTGGTGCATTGTATGGACTATGAACTCTTACATAGTTCGTTTCATAATTTGACTAATTACTACTATATGTAATCTGAGGAGGACTTGCCTCGATGTATCACGATGAATGATGAAGCTATTCGACAAATTCTTTTATTTCTATATTCTGCACAGTTAATTTGACTAATTAATTTTCATTCTGCACTATTAATTTTGTATTTTTTCTCTAACTTTATTTTAAGCGTGTTATTTTGCTCTAATTTTTCCTTCATTCACTTCCGTCACTCTTGCTCATATTTGTCATTACAGTGGATTTTTTTTTTGTTTATACTCCAACAATTACTTCATATTATGTATATATTCGAATGACATTATTAGTTGAGTGTAATAAACTCATATGATTTAATTAATCCAACTAAAAATGGATTTTTTGCAAAGTATGAATGAAGGTCAAAAAACGAAACTGACCTCATATATAGTTTGTGCCTAGTTACAGTGGGTGGCGTCTGGCTAGTGACGGGTGGCGGATGTCCAGCGGTGGTTGGGAGTGGGCGGCAGTCAAGTGGAACTAATGCTTGCTAGTGTATTGGTAAACATATGGTCAAACTAGTGTTAGACTAAAAACTAGCAATGGTGTTTTCAAAACGTTTTTTAGAAAAAAACATCATGGCATAGTATTTTTATAGAAAAACACAACAACAAAAACACCTTGATTGCGAAACAAACCCTTAACTAAGATTATTTTGTTATGGAAATAATAATGTTCAAGGCTAAATATCCGAATACCCCCTTAACTTTGGATGATTAGAATGGTACCCCTCATAACTTTCAAAATATTAGAAAACCCCCGCTAAGTTAGGGGTTTTAAGGGATTACTGGAAAACCCCCTTTAACCTAACTTTATGATTTTATCAGAAAACCCTCCTAACATGCTAAATATCAGAAAATCACAATCATGCATGCTAAATATCAGAAAATCACAAATTTTTCATGAATGGGTAAAATCACATGATACTTTTGCCGGTGGGAATTTCGGTTAATGTTATTAGGGGGGTTTTCTAATAACTTAAGGGGTGTTTTCCGATATTTTGAAAATTAAGCGGCTTCTCAGATAATCGTCCAAAGTTAGGGGTGTTTGCTGATATTAAGCCAATATTCTATATTCTATATCACAACTATTGAAATTAAAACAAATAATAATTGAGAATAATGTACATCCTTGTTATTTAAAAAAAAAAAAAAGACGAATTCTTCATTTCGAGCAGCAGCCGCACGACAAGACACCCATCAGTTATGCTTCGCCCTGCAACTCAACGATGGCTGGGGCGTGGAGCAAAGAGGAGAGGTCCCCAGAATAAGAACTAACGTTTGACTTCAGAGCGCGATCACGGCCCTCGAATGAGATTGGTCAAACTTTTGGCAGACCCTAAGCAGTGACAAAACCTAAACAAGTGAGAACAATCTACTCCTCCTTTTGAATTTGACACTGAATTATTCAAATTTGTTATATGAGTATTTGGTTACACATCAATTTAAGATATGGGTTTGTTGCAAAATTTTATCTTTTTGTAGGTAAATGGTGGTTCCAGGAGAGTTTTATGATGGAACAATGGATCTGTTTCTTGCTTCAAGACAGTATTTTTGAGGTAATCGGAGTAAAATACAATTTTTGTGGCTTTATTGGAGAATTGAATTTTTAGGGCATACAGCGATATGGCATTAACTCGCCCTCCAATTTCCAAAGTTCTGATAACTATTGTATATTTGTGCGTCACGATTTCTTTAGTTGGGTTTTAGTAAAGAATTAGCACATCGGATTGCATTGTCACTGAATAAAATTTCATTCCTTAGAGGTGGAAATTTGACCTCATTTTCAATGTTTATGTTGACTCAAGTAAAATTCTGGAAGCCGAAACCAATAAGTGGAGAAGATGCAATGTAGTTTGATTATCAGTTAGAAAATTCAGTTTGATAAGGAACAAGTCTAAGCTGTGAAAGTTAGTCATGGATGATTACTTAGGATTGAGTTTGTCAATTTGATTTCACAAATATGATATGGTTCATAAGTTATCCCTAAAAGTAACACGACATATAGTAAAGTACAATGGGTGTCTTTTGTAGACTCTATCATAGGCTCCTTCAACATGTTGATGATCACTTCCTATTAATCTTGAATAAATAATCAACTTAACTGTTGGTATTAATTCAAATACAATCACCATTTGTACTTATTTTCTATGTTATATGGTTTGGTCTCTTGAACTGCTTACAGAATTGTGTCTATTGATCCCAATTCACTTCAAAAGTTGGCAACTCCAGCAAAAAGTTCTGTCTGTGTAGCGTATATTATTGATTTGTTTCTTAGATTAAAAGTAATTTAGGCTTTCAATCTAAAGGAATGATAGGCGTTCCTTAAAAAAAAAAAAGAGAAATGGTTGTGAACAGGATATCAAGTTTTCTATACAACGCGTATCCTCAAAATCTTCTCGTGCTTAATTATGTGGCCTTGGTGGTTGGCATTAATTTTTACACCCTGCAAAAACTTTCTATGCCAATTCAGTAATTCATCAATTTCTTATTTTGTCACTGTCCAGGGTCCTTGTATCTGTGTGCAAAGAGGAAAGTTGAGTAAGAATCGGTTGGGGGGTTACATTTAATGGAAAATGATTTCAAAAAATGTATTGGATGCAGTGAATGGATTATTACTTTTTAAATCAATGGTTTAAACTAATCTAGTGATATTAGAAGCGAGTAGTCCGTAGGATATACCCTGCTGTTTTCATATTTACCCTAACGTAGATTTCCTTGCTTATCTTATGAATTAACTATTTTTGGCCTCTAGCGTAACTGCCATTTTTAGCCAGGTGTTGGTGAAGTCTTAGAGTGAGAACACTCGTCCTCCTTGCCTTTCTAAAATTGGTTCTGTGTTCCTTGTATCAAATTCATCTGTTGCCCTTTTCAGTTTCTTTCTTCTTTCTGATTTTTGCTTGTGAGTATCTCCTGATTGCTTTGGCAATATTTCAATGGCTAGAAGATTGAGGAGGAGGAGAAATCGTAGGAAGAGGTAAGTTTTCTTATTATTTTCTGATATTTAATGACTGGGTTTCCTTTTGTAAAGATTACCTTGTAATCGTTTGATTGCTGGAGATTAGGTGTTGGAAATGGAACTGTTTCAGTGTCCAGGAGGGTCGATTTTGTAAAATTTGAAGTCCTTGTTCACATAGAAAATTTTGATTGCATGATTGTTCAGGATCCTTGTGATCCATCAAAATCCAGTTTCTGAAAGCTCAATGGAAATTTAAAATCAGTTAAATACTGTGATCTACATGTTACTAATGCTAGATCACTTTGCATGGTTCGGCAGTCCCATTCTTCTGATGATAAAAGTATGATAAAAGTGATTGCTTGATTAATCAGATATTAATAAATGATGTTCAATATGACAAGCAATAGCACAGAATTTATTGATCGACATCTTTTCTGAAGCCTCGATCACATTGCAAGGTTTGGGAGTCCCATTCTTCTGATGAGTAGAAGCATGAAAAAGTGAAATCTTGATTATTAATCGGATATTAGTAATTGATGTTCAATAGTACAATACAGCAATATGAAAGAGTTTACCACTCGTTGGTGTCATAGACATGAACAAAGACGTACCCTTTTAGAATAATTAGAAGTATATATCAAGATCTACTACAGATTACGGCAATCATCTTGTCTTTTACATTTTCAAGCTGTAAACTTATGGACCTCTGAAACCTGTTTGTACGGTCTAGTACTTAACTCCATGAACAAGACAGTGGGCTAGCTGATTTCCAAGTACAAGAAAAGTTAAAATTCCTAGTAAGTTGTTGTAATCAATATGATTTATATGAATGTTAGTTCCCGTTGCAGTTAACTATGTTTCAAATTCATCTTTCTCTCTCTCTGTATGTGTGCGCGCGCGTGCTCGCGCGCGCGTCTCCCTCCTTTATTCCTTCTTTGTTTGGGCTCCACTGCTTGACTTTTATGTTAAGTATAGTCGTGATGAGGATGAAAAAGAAAAAAAAAAAGAAATTATACGAGCAGTCCAACTGCATCGAAAAAAAATCTTAACTTTCTATCTGATATCCTTATTTTCAACAACTTCTTTCTTCTTGCAACTGACAATTGATACTGATATGCATACCTCCTTGCAAGCCATGTCCTCCTACTCCCTTATTTATAAACTCAACTTCAATCATTTCTTCTTTCCTGGAGCGTCTGATATTTTTTGATGGGTTTGGGGAATAGTATGTCTCATTTGTAAATATTAGTTGAAGTGGGAAAATGTCTCTCTTCATTCCTGTTTCAATTTTCATTCTTTCGATATCTCAAATGAGTTAGAGGATTGAAAGAGAAAGGACAAAAATTGGGATGAAATACATAATTAGAAACTTGTTTAATCCTCAAAAATTCTACTCATTTCTTCATAAGTTGCATGGAATTTAATGGAAATTTCCACATTGGCAACGACAGTGAAGACAACTAGGGTGTTGAAGAGATGCAGGTGATTGTAGACAATGGTTATGAAACAAAGTCTTGTTGTGATAGGATGGAGTATCAACTGTACTGGGTGGAAATAACTGCCTAATCTGCTTAATAAGATACTAATGAGAAGTTGTGTGAGATTACAATCCGGAATGTTTCAAGATTTGTTACCCTGTTAATCAAGAAAGCATGTCTGGAAGATGTACTATAACTCATACACTCTGATTGGCTACAAGTATATGCTTTCTAGCAATGACAATTTTCTAGGTATAAGAATCTAGTAGTCTAATTTTGATGGATTTTGTTACTTTGCTTTTTTGTCCAGGCTTTCTAAATTGAGTGAAGTTCGTTATCATGGCATTGGGTGCAACTACCTCCACTAAGAATTTGATATGTTTCATCTCTATGTTCCTTTAGTTTGTGATCAGACGCGACATTTTATTTGTTTTGATAATAGAAGGACAAGATTTACTTCTGATATATGGGTGTTGTGATGATCCTTCATCAAAGTCTTTCTCCCAAATGAAATAGTTGGGGGCAATTACATGAATCATTTTTCTTCATTCAACTTTGTCAAAGATCCATACCTCTATACCAAATCTCCGGAGTTATGGTGAGAGTAGAGGGATTTAATTTTATATGCTAACATGCCGTAGCAGGCTGAATGCCCACTTCGTAGGGTGAAACCTAGACTCGCACAACGGTATCTGATATGTGAGTGTTTCAATGAACCTTCATTAAAGCCTTTATCCCAAATGAAATATTTGGGGACAACTATTGCACCAAAAATCGAAGTTATGATGAGTGTAGAGGGATATATTTTATACTTTAATATGTCCTCACAAGTTAAATGCCCTTTTCATAGGTTGAAACCGTGACTCACACAACAATATCTTTTTTTTTTATTAAAATCCTCTTTAAGTTCATGCCCAATAAGATTTGAACATGGTCTGATTTGATACCATGTCAAAGGTCCTTACTACTGCACCAAAATTTTAGAGTGATGATGAAAGCAAAAACAACATAAGGAGAAGGCATATGATGGTATTCAAGCTTTTGGAAAGAACACAATTCTGACAACTTTCCCTATCTTATGCAAAATTTGTGGTTCCACATGATTATCATATATTTCCACCATATTTTTAAATAGGAAAACTACACATAGATCTTCTACGATAATTGACAAGTTTAAGGCGGAAGGGGAGTCCACTTGTTCAAGGGATTTAGTGAGTACTCTAAAAGGCCAAGCGATGTAGGATGTTTCTTAGAGAAAATTTCAAAGGACTCAATGAAGAGTAAACAAGGAAAATCTGCTCAAAACTTCATTAGAATTATAATTTTTATTAGTAGAAATTTTTCTTGTTGCATTATTTTAAAAGAGAAATTACTAGTCATGAAATTTACTTGATTAATGAATTCTTTTCAACTTCAACATGATAAACTTTCTTTCTTATTAAAGATTAGTTTCTTGGCAATCAAGTTTTAAATTTATAAATACTAGTTTTCTTCAATGCCCATTTCTCACATGGGAGGGGAAGACTAGTAAAACATTCGAGCTGTAAACTCGCATTATGGACATAAAAAAGAAGAAGATATTGAGACAGAATATGAATGAAGGATTGAAGCATCTGATCGAGCTCTGGAGATGAATATCGAAAGAGCTTATCGGATGCACCATTGACCTCAGACAGCTCGACCAGGCGGGGGAAGAACTAAAAAGAAAAAAGATAGTGGGTGAGAAGAAAGCAAATACCAATTAAGACCAGACCTTTAATTTCAAACAAGGAAAGCTTCTCCTGTGAAGCAAGTCTGGGAGTCCTTTCCACTCATTGAAGATTCTATCTATAAAAGAAGGTCAACGGGGGAGACTACAGTAGCTCTCACTGAGACTATCTACGAAAAAGGTAAGGTCGTCTTTCTTTCCGGCGGGTTCGACCGAAAGGAGCTGTGTTCTATGGTTTGACGTTGTTCCGGTCGAGCACTCTCTTTTCTTTGTCCAATTCCGTCTGACCAACCCGCGAAGGGTTGTGAGGCTGGACCAGGTACGAAGAATGAATCTATGCCCTCTTCCATTCTCAGGCACGGAAGTTGCTGGCCAGCGCCCGCTCAGCTCTTTGAGAGCCGGACAAGGAAGAAACTATGTGAAATTTCAGTACTTTAGTATGAAAAAAAGCGGGATGGGTTAAAAAGATGTCCTCTGACAGGTCTTTCCTGATTGCGCGCGGGTCTACGAGACATGGAACTTAGGGCAACTCTTCCTCTGACTCCGGCTTCAGGCGGCGGTCCGGACGTGATGAAGGCATTTGGTATGTAGAATGTACACGGTTGGGTAGTAAGAGGATGGATGAGGATAGCGGGCATGTCGGACTAAATCATGAAAGTCGGGCACTCTTTCCATATAGGTCACCGGTGGCAGAATATGAACTGAGAAGGAAAAGGGACTGAGAGTTAGAGCATGCCATCCAATAGGAAGAGGCAAGCGGGTAAGAGGGGCCCTGGGATGTGGTAGCTGTATCGGCGAAGAAGAGTAGCATGAAATAAGCATCTTTAAGACGACATCACCATGGACCCTAAGCCCTAAGGACAGATCTCCGAACTGTCTATTTGCACTGTCTATTTGTGATATTTAGAAATCGTGTTATTTAATCTTGATTATGAAACCCTTACTTTTGAAGGGAGATTTTAATTGGCGTGAGGCAATTGATTCAGGCATATAGCCAATAATTTATACAGGGAGCTGAAATCTTAAATATTTTTTCCTCCTTCCTCATTTCTTTGTTCCCAATCATTTGGTATCTATGCGTAAAAGAGATGCATTGTTGCAATCTCAACATCAACATATTATTTCAATTTTCCAAAATTTAGTTTTTTTTCTTGTAGGATAATTGCTAATGGTCCTTTTCAGGGAACAAAGTTGCACTCAACTCCAATCCATTGCATAACTCAAAATTGTTCATCATATCCAATTTCAAACGCGAGATATTTCTCCAATTGGTGAGATTTATCTACACAATTTTCTCTTGGAAAATTACAAAGAGATGAGGAAAAGAAAATGAAAAACTTCACTGTAAAGTTAGACTTTTAATATTAGTAAGAACTTTATTGTAGTTTTATAAATTATTATTTATGATTTTTAATTGATTTACAAATTGTTTTAAAATATAAATTTTAGGCAAGTTTTTATTTTCATATGATTTTATTTCCTTATTAAGGATTAATTTATCGGTGATGACATTCTTGAAGTTTATATAATACTAGTTATTCTTTAATAAAGATATGAACTTATCAAAGTTATGATTTCTATGATTGTATGATTCAATCTTGGGTGTGAAAGCCTACTTTTGAAGGTGAGATAGTTGATTCAGCATGAAGAAATCTTAAATTTAAGATTTTTATTTCTTTGTTCATTTGTTCATCACTCCCTATCATTATTAGGTATTACATCTTCAAAAGTAGTATTTAATATCGAAAATTGAATTACAAACATAAATCAATCATATTTTTTAATAACACCTTCATCATTTGCATAAAAACTAGCTTTTATTGACTTACAAAGCTGGAACACCGGAAACTAATTCCCAATAAGATAGGCATCTAATCATATAAAAATAAAAGTTTTCAAATAACTATTTTCGAAAGGTATTTCTTTTGTTTCTCCATTCATGTTTTCATCATTCCTTGTCTTTCATCACTCCCTATCATTATTAGGTATTACATCTTCAAAAGTAGTATTTAATATCGAAAATTGAATTACAAACATAAATCAATCATATTTTTTAATAACACCTTCATCATTTGCATAAAAACTAGCTTTTATTGACTTACAAAGCTGGAACACCGGAAACTAATTCCCAATAAGATAGGCATCTAATCATATAAAAATAAAAGTTTTCAAATAACTATTTTCGAGAAAGGTATTTCTTTTGTTTCTCCATTCATGTTTTCATCATTCCTTGTCTTTCATCACTCCCTATCATTATTAGGTATTACATCTTCAAAAGTAGTATTTAATATCGAAAATTGAATTACAAACATAAATCAATCATATTTTTTAATAACACCTTCATCATTTGCACGAAAAACTAGCTTTTATTGACTTACAAAGCTGGAACACCGTGAAACTAATTCCCAATAAGATAGGCATCTAATCATATAAAAATAAAAGTTTTCAAATAACTATTTTCGAAAGGTATTTCTTTTGTTTCTCCATTCATGTTTTCATCATTCCTTGTCTTTCATCACTCCCTATCATTATTAGGTATTACATCTTCAAAAGTAGTATTTAATATCGAAAATTGAATTACAAACATAAATCAATCATATTTTTTAATAACACCTTCATCATTTGCATAAAAACTAGCTTTTATTGACTTACAAAGCTGGAACACCGGAAACTAATTCCCAATAAGATAGGCATCTAATCATATAAAAATAAAAGTTTTCAAATAACTATTTTCGAAAGGTATTTCTTTTGTTTCTCCATTCATGTTTTCATCATTCCTTGTCTTTCATCACTCCCTATCATTATTAGGTATTACATCTTCAAAAGTAGTATTTAATATCGAAAATTGAATTACAAACATAAATCAATCATATTTTTTAATAACACCTTCATCATTTGCATAAAAACTAGCTTTTATTGACTTACAAAGCTGGAACACCGGAAACTAATTCCCAATAAGATAGGCATCTAATCATATAAAAATAAAAGTTTTCAAATAACTATTTTCGAGAAAGGTATTTCTTTTGTTTCTCCATTCATGTTTTCATCATTCCTTGTCTTTCATCACTCCCTATCATTATTAGGTATTACATCTTCAAAAGTAGTATTTAATATCGAAAATTGAATTACAAACATAAATCAATCATATTTTTTAATAACACCTTCATCATTTGCATAAAAACTAGCTTTTATTGACTTACAAAGCTGGAACACCGTGAAACTAATTCCCAATAAGATAGGCATCTAATCATATAAAAATAAAAGTTTTCAAATAACTATTTTCGAAAGGTATTTCTTTTGTTTCTCCATTCATGTTTTCATCATTCCTTGTCTTTCATCACTCCCTATCTTTCTGTTATAGCATCCATTGCTAAAGAATACATTAGGGGACTTCAATATCGTGTCTGACATTTAAATAATGGTTATTAAGGTAATACATAGAGGCTTCTTTGTCAAGAAAAAAGAAAATTGAAAAAAAGAAAAAAAAAGAAAGTTGGGGCCTCTTAGAAAAGTGGGGTAAAACTTTGTGGCTCTTTAGACTATGTTCTCGATCTAAAAGGCCTTCTTCTTGTCATTTAGGACCAAGGTCGTTGTGTTCCATAGTGCTAGGAACTGGAAGCTAAATTAGAAAAAGTTCATATAACTTTGAAATATGTTAAAAAAATATTTTTATACAGCCAAGCAACTGGTGTAAGTGATAGAATATACGACTTATTATTTCAGACTTAATGGAATGGTAGTATACTTACCTTTTTGACCGAGTTAAACTATGCTGCAATAAGATTTTATCTCTTAGAAATAATAATAAAAGAGAGTTCCAAATGGAAATGGTGGCTCATAAACTGAGGCAAATTTAGGGTGGGGGTAGTGGGCCCACTGGCCCCACAAAACTTACCTTAATTTTTATTTTGCCCTCACATCTTAGCCATACATCCTCAATTCAGCCCCTCAAATAATTAATTTAACAATTGCCCCCACAATCTCAGCCATACATCTTTAACTCAACCCCTTAAAACTTAATTTAATAATTGCCCCCACAATCTAAGCCATACCTCCTCAATTCAAGCCACTTCAAGCATTGCTAACTCATCCCTAGATCCTAGAGGCCTGAATCCCAAAATCCTTCCTCTCTCTTTGTAATGACATAGACAACCGCCCAAGTTTCCAACCGCCTCTGCTTCTGTCTTTCTCGTGGAACTGATATGTTTGCCTCCTTCACTTTTTTTCTCTATCTTGCAAAACTGTACACGACCATGCAACCTCTTTCTCATTTTTGTCTCCTCTAATTCGTCTTCCTCCTCACGACAAGCTAATTAATAGAGCCTACAACTCTACCTTCCCATCTTCATCCACTCTATTTCGCAAACCGTGTAACCTCCTCTAACTTCATCCTCCTACTCGAGAGAGTTGAGAGCTTTGGTGTATTTTCTTGTGAAGTTAGCTTTAATTACTACTGTGACTTTGGATTTTTTTTCCTACAATGAATATAATGAAGAATCGAATGCACAACCACATTGGAGATGATTAGTTGAATGATTGTTTGGTTATTTATATTGAAAGAGATATCTTTGTAGCATAACAATTAAAAAATCATAGAACGTTATGAAGATATGAAAACGCGGAGAAAGCAATTGTAAATATTTTTTTATAAGGTCTTCTAGTGATTATATTTCTTTCTATATAGTTATGCATATCTTTTGTCATTAATGTTTAGGTAAAAATATCGTATACTCATTCATACTTGTGATCTTGCCCCCAATGACCAAATTTCTGGATCCACCTCTGCTCAAAATGATTTTTCTGGAAATACTTCTGAATGTGAAGGTGCTTGCTAGGAGGACCATTTTGACTATGTTTCAAATCATTTAAATAGTTTCTCAAAAGATGCTATGATATGAAAGATGTCTTGTTCAACTGTTGTATGTATGATACTTCGGCGTATCATGTATCTCAGTTCTACAAAATCCAGACATTAGACACATGCCTGTCTTTTGTATAGGTAGATTTGTATATACCGGGTATTTATTTGTATTTGAAATAAACTTAAACAACTAAGTGATTTAAGTAACAATCAGTTTTTGCCAAAGGAAGCTTAGGGGTCTGCCTTTTGTACATATCATTTAGGTGAATATAGCTACGCACTTCTCTAACCTGTCACATGAACATGTGTGTCTTGTCCAACTTGAATGGACCACGAAGTTCTTCAGAGGGAGAAATCTCCTATAGATCATAGGTTCTATAGATATATTGGTCACAAGTAGCATATTCATACTGAAAAATATTTATAACCAAAAAGTCTTCTCACTGTAAAGTTGCTCTCAGTAGGTGGCAACCGATTTTGGTGGGAATTAACACCAATGCCCATGATTGAGTCTTCCAAAAATGCAGCTTGTACGATAATCCGATTTGTAATTACTGAACAGTTCTCTTCTCAACTAACTTCACATTCACTTAAGTTTCAAAGTAGTTTGCTTTGTTTTAGTGTGTCACATTTTATTAAATACACACCAGCTGTCTCATTCACCAATTTTCTTTCACAGGGGAAATAACAATGGTGCAGAGATATGTCCAGAAGATTCCATGGTATGTATTTTATAATTAGATTGTATACTGTTACTTAAGTTGGATATCCCATGCTTTATTGGAAGTTAGTTGTGGTCATAAATTTTTATAAAATGTTGTACTCAAGGAATGCACAATTTGTAGTAATTATTGAAGTAACTGACAAATTCAGTCTTTCTTCGTTTATGAGGCTGAAGTTAAATTGCATTTTGATGCGCGGTTCTAGTCAATATGTATTGACTGCTGATGAGATTTGTTCTGGGGTAATGAAATGCTGTACAGTCAACTGAAAATTATAACTTTAATGCATAGTAGCAAGTGTTTAATTCTTACTTGATATATGTTGACCTTGTGGATTCTCGGAAGTAAATTATGTGCATAAATAAATGCTTTTATCTACTGTATACTGTCTACACCAGAAACATCTTCCCATGCAGTGCCCATCTGGTGTGCTTTTCCAGAAGACCACCTCTGTTTCGTTTTTGAGGTTTTTAATGACAAGCTGTAGACCTGATGACTTTCCTAAACATGATCTCCTGAACTTATTTTTGCATGCGATACCATTAAAATCTGCCAATTTGTTGGTTTTCCACGAAAACCGATATGAAAATATTGATAGAATTTAAGATTTCATAGTTTTAACCTTCGCCTTTCCTGACATGACATGTTCGGTCAGCATTCTTTATAACATATGTATAACTCAGAAATCTTCTGGTCTTCCAAAGTTCACATCAACAACTTCATCAAAATTCTCTTTTCCTAATCTGTTCTTTATAAAAATTCTCTAAGTTGCACTTCGTTTATTTCTAGTTGGATCTAAGCTGAACATCTTGCTGCTGACAAAAGACTGATTCGAGAGCACAAGTATATCCTTGATAAGAGACTTGCAGAACTTTTAACCTTTAAAGATTCACATTCTGCTTTGGTGAAGTAAAACTAGGCATTTTGCATTGGTTCCTGCTGATCTATATTTGGAAGAAAAGGATTAATGAACAGGTTTATTTACATGTTACTTGCATTTTTATCTGGTTTGTTCAGCAGGGTGAATCATGAAAGGCCCCATTTTCTTCAAATGTATAACTTCTACTGCATCTTTCCTGATCAAAGCTTACTGCATTTATATTTGGAAGACCTATCCCAAATTGCGACTGTAAGTTTTGGTTAAAATTAGCCTAGCATATCATACATGCATACATAATCATATGTGCGTGTGTAAGTTTTATCAACTGGATGCTTTGTTGTATCAATTGGAAAAATGAAAATTTAATTTGTGATTTATGAGCCAAAATTTAATAATGAAAGCGTGTAAAGTTAATTGATATCGAATATGCATAGTACCCGGCTGTCTGTCTGTGGTTAGTGCTAATATGCAACGTTTGCTCCATTTATGATGGTAACATTGTGTTGTACATCAGATGCCTAGTTCCAGTCAGAACCATCAAGTTGTGCAGCCTCCTGTAATTTATCATAGAGCATATGAGGTGGCACCTCAGGTTTTCTGCAGTCAAGATCCATACCATCCAGCTGCTAATTATTATGGCCATTACTATACTGGTAAAGTCTATAACTTGCAATTAGGTCATTATAGATAAATTCCATAGAACCATTACAGTTCTGGTGCAAATCAATTATATGCAATTTCTAAATTGATTGCTGGTATCATTTATCTCACTTATTATGGTCACATGAACTAAGTGGAATGATGTTGGAGTAGCTTTCCTATGTCAAAGATAAAAAAAAACTATCCTGGTTTGTTTTATAATTTTGATGATATTCTAAATGCCTTATCAACCTTTAGTCACTGTTTAGTCATGCAATTTGTCAACCCATGGTTGAAATTTAAAAGACAAAGAGCAAGTCTCGACATTTCACTGTTTAGTTATTGGGTCGGTTTTATCTGTAAGGTAAATTTGTCATTTACTATTGAACCATTGCACCGAGAGTAAGAGAGGTTGTTCTAGTCGATAAAGGGAGGAAGAAGGAAAACAATGTTTCTTTTGCGGTGGAGGGGTCACGAGGTAGGGTGTGGAAACTTGTTAAAGGTAACAGAAAGTTCCATCGTCACATACATGGATGGGAATAATGGGAAAACTCACTCTTGATTTTACATATTCACGTAGTACATATAAAAAAATACACATAATAGATTATAACACACACAAAAGATTCATAAATTTGTAGATAGGTATACACACTCTCAAACATTCACATACTCGTGTTTACTTATTCATTTACAAATAAAAAGACATGATAGATTCACACATGTACGCGTCACCAAAGGCAAGACTTGAAACGAACCTTACTGGAAGTAGTGAAGATCTATGGAAACCTACACAAAATTTAAATGTCCTACTTGAGTTCTCAAAACCTTTGTCGCTGCACACCTGTAACTTTCCTTTCTGCAACACAGTTGAAGCTTAGTGAGGGTAACTACCATTTCTAGTTGTGATAGTCATACATAAATACTTTTGTCCATCTCCTCAGGTAATCACTTCTATCTCCAAAGCGCACCTAAGTGCAAGCCCCTTTGTGGTTTTGTGCTAGCATTTGGAATTTTCGGTAATGACATATGAATCTGTTTGGTAGTGAGTCAAGTTCCACCAAGGTAGCAGCATGGGCAACTATGAATTTTAAGTTACATATGTGAAAAATACTCACCTGTTTCTTTGTCTTGTTAATACTTATTTACTGTGCTGCAACTCAAGTTATACCTAGTGTGATCCCTTCTGGCCTCATGTATTGATCTTATTGCCATCTTTTTATCTGCAACATATGGCATTCATGCTGGTTATGCACATCCTCTACTCCTTGCCCAAGTAACATCTAAAACAAGTCCTTTTGGTCTCATCTACTGGTCTAGCTATCCTCTTTAGTTGCGATGAGTGACAAATTGTCCCTGTACAAAGGTGCATCTTCATCTTATTGCTCAAGGTACAGAGGTTCATTTTCCTCTTATTGCTCAAGGCGCACTTAAAATGTGTTCTCTTTGACCACTTCGACTAGTCTAATTACCATCTTTAGTCGCTACATGCAACTAACTAGTTTAATTACCATATTTGACCACTGCGACTAGAAACATGCATTTGTTCCTCTATTCTCCAAGTTACATTGAACAATGTGTCCATTTTGGCATCTTTTGCTAACCTACTTACTGTTGTCAGTCACAACATGCAATAAATTTGGTAATATGCACACATGCATCTTCCTTGAACAAATTACACTTTAAAACATGTTCTCTTCAACTAATCTAATTACCACTAGTGATAACAATATTAGCAAAATGCACACACGCGTCCTTCTTTTCTTGCCGAAGAGATTAAGTCATGCCTGAACCTTGTCCTTTTTTGTGCCTTTACTATAATTACTAATTTTAGTGACGACGTGAACGAATTGTGTGTGTCCAAACACGAGTCTCCCTCCTGTTACCGAAGTCACACCTAAGACATGTCCTTTTTGTTCTCATGTGCTAATTCAGTTGTCATTTTAATCTCAACATGTGAAACTTGTCAGTGTCCAAGTGTTTTATCTTCCTCTCCTAGCACAAATCACACATAATGAGTTCTTTTTTAGGCTCTTCTACCAGTCTATTTATATCTTTCTTGGTTTGTGGGAACAAACTTTGCAGTCTGATACATGGCATCTCTCTCTCCTTGGCTAAGTCATGCTTAAAACGAGTCTTTTTGGTCTCTTTGCTAATTTAATTACAATTTTCTGGTCGTTTCATTCAACAAATTTGTCAGTGAAAAAAAACGTGTCCCCTGCTCCCTGTCGAAGTCAAACCTAAAACAAGCTTATTTTGGCCTCTTTATAGTCCAATTACCATTCGACATGCAACCAAATTGTCAGTGTGCAAGCATGTGTTTCTCTCTCCTTAGCCAAGTCATTCTAAGATGCGTCTTTTGGCTTCTTCTATTATTCTATTTACCAGTGTTACCCTTCACATGCAAACAAAATTTGTAGTGTGTGCACATGCATCTTTCTCTTCCTGTTCAAGTCTTACCTATAGTAAATCCATTTTTGACTCTTCTACTAGTCTGAAAGATGTTATGTGCAAACATGTTTCCGGCTCCTTCCTATAAGTAGGAAATCTCTTACTCTTCTCACGGGAAGTAGTTCTATTTGCTCCCTCCCTCCCTCCCTCCCTCTCTCTATATTTCATGCTTTATTTGGTTGAATTTCTATCACATGCTTCTTCCCTAATGGCTAGAAGGAGGTCCAGCAAAGCTCAAGAACCAAAGGAACAGAGGGTATTGCTCGTTTCAGTTTAAATCTAATTTTCCCTGATTTCTTACTTTTTTCTACTTTATTTTCTCACATTTTACTTGTTCTTGCTCAAAAATGATTAGATCATTCTCTGCTCCATCTTAAAAGATTCATCCACAAATTAAAGGAAATAGGATTTGGATGGGTGCTAAAACCTCGGCTGGACCTTTATTCCTGAGTAAAAAATAAAACAAAATGAATACATAAAATTCTCCTGGCAGCTTATACAACTCTCCCACTATATCAACAGGTTTTCATCCCCAAGGTGGGGAGTGGCACGGTCACCAAGGTTTTTTTGCTGGCCAACCATTCAACAACGCAGTAAGTTGGAAAATATTATGAGTTCCTATTTTACGTGATTAAGGAAGATTGCTATTATAGCCTTTCATTTACTGCCTCTTGATTCTACTGCAGGTTATGCAACCAGGGGCCGCGTCTTATGCATACTATGCACCGGTGGTCAATGCATATGAGCATGCACATTACTACTATGGTAATCCTTACAGCCATATCAATAGTCACATAAGCGGTGGATTTGTTGGAGTTGGTGGTTCGGTGCCACAGTATTTCTCATACTCTCACTATCAACAACCTATCCCACAATATCACCAATCTGCTCCTCGTTCCTCATTAGTTGCAGCTGATTACCAGTTCCCAGATCCCCAGCAGAGAAGATAATGCAGGGGCTACATTTTGGTTGCTCATTGCTCGACAGATCTCTATTATATTTAACAGAAACATACTGCTATTGACTTTCAGTATCTGTTGCTTTTAGTTTCAGTTCTTGTTTTGCAAAAAAAAAAACAAAAAAACAAAAAAACAAAAAAAACAAAAAAAACTTTTGCGCGATCAGATTTCAAATGCAGGATATGAGGTTACTGACTTGGGTTTGCTTGATTGTTGCTGGTAATTGAAATGAATGGTTAGCTTTGATGTCAGTTTTAAAAGCTTGCTGGTCATATTTGCATTGAAACTGTGGTCATGATTGGAATAACATTGTAAATTATTGAAACCCCAATTTTAAGATCAATGATACAAAGACAACCCCCACCCCGCAACCCCCGACCCCAACCCACCGAAAAAAAGAAGAAGAAGAAGAAAACCATCATCGATGCTTATTAATTTACCCGTCAAAAGCTTTTCTACCCCTTAACAAAATGACTTCAAGCGTTAAATGGTTGACTGCGAGAGTGAGGGAGCCAAATTTTTATTTTGGGAGGCTAACAATACAAGATACATAAATTCCCTTTTACTCATTTCATAATATGCACATATGAAATGTAAAAGAAAGAGAGGTAGATAATGCTCTTCTTAAGAAAGATGTGTCATGCTACACTTTATGAAATTAAATTCCTCTATAATTATGTGGGTGATAAAATTTTCTACAAGTTCCTTCTCAATATAAGTGACGAAGTTGCCAGCAAGAAATCTATTAGCCCACTTATCCAATCTATTACAACACATTCGTTAAAGGCAACTCTTTCATATTTTGAAATTAGTCTCCAAAACATCCATATTTTGAAAATGTCCTGCAAATTTTTTAAGAGTTTTGAATTTAATTCCTCTTTTATATTTGCTATCCAAATTGTTAACCAGGTTGAGTTGGTGATTAACCAAGAATAGATAATTACCAAATTATTCTCATGAAATAAATCATCCAACCAACTTCAGTTTTCCTCTCGCTATCTCTTTCATTTCCCGCTTCAGGACACGAGAAAGGGAATTTCCCCCAAATCAACACCCAAATTAATCATAAGTTTGAATGCATAAAAGGAGTAAAGCTCCTATAAACTTAAGTGGATAGGAGCCTTTGTCCACCAACTTTTTTATCCATTGATTTTATATTGAGATTTGTGCTAGTATATAATACAAATAAAAACACAAATCTCAAAGATAGCATTGATGTGTAACACAAATCTCAAAGCATAATGAAGGGATAAAAAGTTTTGTGGACAAGTACTTTATCCACTTAAGTTTATAAGAGCTTTACTCTGCATAAGATTATACTTGGTATTGCATCAAAAAATGTTCAGAGAAACCGAATATTTCCTCAATTCTAACCCGCTGCTAACCAAAGGGACTACTTTCAAAACACTTAAATGATTTGGCTGACTAATTGAAAATATGAAGATGTGGAGGACTAATTACAAAATATGAACAAGATGTGGAAGTAGTATTTAAAAAAAAAAAACCAAATAATAAACAGAATTAACATAAGAGGATTCTCAGCTAGTCCATTGAGCGAAAATGGCGGCGATTAACGAGAAGAAAGAGGAGTTCGTGTATCGAATCAGCCCCATCGATGAATGGGAAGAGCTGCAGAAAACTGGCACAACTCTCGGTAGAGAAATCGATCGATCAACTCGTTGCATTCACCTCAGCAGCCTCCATCAGGTTCAATTCACTTAACCCTAAGATTTCAAGAATGCTATAAACTTGAAAATCTATCAAAAATTTCTTAAAATTTTCAAATGGGT
Organism: Asparagus setaceus; assembly: GCA_012295165.1. Taxonomy (NCBI): domain Eukaryota; kingdom Viridiplantae; phylum Streptophyta; class Magnoliopsida; order Asparagales; family Asparagaceae; genus Asparagus; species Asparagus setaceus. Next base: position 75,193,962 of record CM022702.1, read on the forward strand.
ATTTTTTGCGCATCATTTTGAGACATGGGCTTGTCTGGAAATTTGATATAATTTGCAGGTGAAGATGACTCTGAACAACTTTTTTGAGGGCAGGGATGATTTGTTCTTGCTCCAAGTTGCTACTTCAGAGGTAAAGTTTTGATCTTTCTATTTTAAGGTTTAGCATTGTGGCAGTTAGATTTCAGTTTTTTTTTTTTTTTCAAGGATACTGTTTTTTTCAGTTCCTTAGTTCAAATTTCTATTAAAATTCTCTTCTTATATTTGAGGTCTATAACTGAAGTTGGCATTCATAGCTAGAAGGCTGATATTCATGCCCGACATGCTTATTCACTAGGGACCGGAGAATCGACTTATGTTAAGGATATCCTGATTTAGTTAGATATTGTTTTTATAATTCGTTCATTTTTCTCATGGGTTTTTTGTTGCAAATATAGATAGTTGCTAATTTATCCCAATTCTCCCATATACAAATTTCACTTTCTTAAAAAATGCCAACTACTTTTTGACACAGTTTTGAGTTGGAAATCCGTAGCAAAAGTTGGAAGCTCTGCAGCAGATTGTTAGTACACTGAAATAAACAAGGAATAAAGACTATAGAGATATCACCGATCATAAACAGATGGATGTATGAAGTGGTTTACCTTTAACTGGGCTACGTCCACCTATGCAGTGCCACACCTAGGACTTCACCAATCCACTGTTATGTGACTTCTCCTCCAAAGTCCAAGTGGGTACACTTGCCAACCTTCCAACTTAGGAAGTTAGACTTCCAGCCTCTATTCCACTTTATACTAAACGTGAATAGGACAAATCTCTCTTCACAACGAAGAGTAAATACAAGCAACTGAGTTTTTGTTCTTTTTCATAGATACAAAGATAAAACTCAGTTTAGCACTTCAGCACACGTTACATCAACCAAAATACAAATTTTGAGGCACCTATTAACTTTATTAAGTAATCAAATCAACTTTGGCACTAAAAAAAGAATAGAATGCCTTGATTTGGTTGACTTTCAGCTTAAGAATTGCACAAGCACTCAAGATTGTCTTTGCAATGAATTTTAAAGTTGAAGCTAAAGGAGAGATTGGAGCAGCGAGTAATTGAAGAATGAAAATTTGAGCTATGGAATGTTTTTCTCTATAATGAGTTATACTTCAATGAAGTGAATCATGAGATATAAATATGAGAATGAAAGACCCAAGAGACTGTTTGAATAAATGTCCAATGGTAGAAAAGTTTGTTTCCGTTGGAGAGAATCAAACCCATGTCGTAATAAGAAGGGAATGAGATATTTGGATGGGATTGACATTTAATGCATTGTTTTGAATATCCCCAATATGACTGATATATCGGTTGATATATCCTTTTATAGGCTTGTTGCAAAACAATATGGTCTCAATATCTTTTATTGCTTTTTGCAATTTTTGGGCTATATATCGTGATTTTCCTGTGATAAATCAGAGGACATTTCGGCCTAAAAAAGATTGGCTGAAATGTTGTAATGTCGACTTGGACTTCTATTTGTTTCAGAAGAGTTGTTTGGGCTTATGGTTCAATTGAGGTCTAAACCGAACAAACATTTGCCTATGTAATGTAAATAATCGGAAAGAAGAATTAAGGCTGAATTGAGACCAAATATTTTTGCAAAAGTTTTGCAAAAAATACCACCTTTTTCCATAGTTCCATTCTTTGGTGCATCAAGTATGAACATCTATGATTTATGTCTACATATTATACCATATGACACCCCGATATTTGTAAATGTCACCGATATATCCTCAATATCTGCTGTTTGATACGGAATTTTTTCGTCTGTTTTATTTTCGGCATCCGAGATTTAAAACACTGGTTGATAATACTGTTATAAGCTTTGCAACAAATGAAAGGGTTTTCATGGAAGATTTTGGCTATTGAAAAAAAGGGAAAGTCAAATCACATGCCTAGTCACCCTCAGCCGAGAGTGACCTATCGGTTCCCCAAATCAAAGATGGCCGAAATATGAAACTGGCGGAAATTTGAAATTTTCACTGAAAAGTAATTCTAACGCTCAAAATTAGAGTAGGAATTGGGTGTCAAGAATAGTTGTTGAATGGGTGAATCACTGAGTAAGTTGGGCTTCCAACTTTGCCTGAGCGAAATCTTGAGTGCCAAGGCTTACTTATTGATTAATAAGCTGTACAAAGATTTTACGTATAACTATAAGACACACAAAACTCAATAGGTCTTAAGCTCCATACTTGAAATAGTCTTGTAAATTTGCTGAAGTGGAGTCTTTTTGTCCCTTGAATATTGACGAAGTATAGCTCCATATGGATATAGCTTTGTTTTTGTATTTTAGCTCCTGAAAGACTCACAACACTACATAAGATGTTAGATCAGATATTGATTTCTTTTCATTGATCAAAACTTGGGATTCACACCACTTCAGACGTTGCCGAGCTCCCCTCTCTCGCCGACAGCAGTGGGGATTGTCCTCGCAATCCCGTGCCCTCTCTCATATTTCTCTCTTGAACCTAGGCCTGACCACTCGCCACCATTGAACCCCCCTCCATGTCGCCCAAATCCCTCTTTCGTCGGTGATGATGGGGATTGTCACTGACGACCCTTTCCCCTCTCTTTCCCTCTCTAGAATTAGTGAGAAACTAATTAAATTGAATTTACTAGGTATAAACAGTGTATTAAATATCGGCCGATTTATCGGTGTTGAAGTCTCCCCGACACGATACTTACAAAAATATGTCGGTTTCCGATATTTAGATTTTTTATCCGATATATCGGCAAATATCGGAGATATCGGCCGCTATTTCGCCTTTCAAATAGCGGCCGATTAGCTGCGTTTTTAAGTTTTGAATTTTGGTTTGGGTTTGGGAACCCAAACCCGATCCAAACCCGAACCCGCAATCAAAATATAAAACCGTTCTTAAAAAAACCCGATAAAAACCCTAAATCATCTCCGCCTCTGCCTTATTTTCTCTCCGTGGCTTCAAGCTTCTCTCCCGCCGTCGACTAGTTATCCCCAGCTTCAAAAGTAAATATGTTATATGATATATCCCTATTTATGATGCAATTTCTTATGTTTAGAATAAATTAAATGTATTTATATTGCATATTACAATGTTATGTGCACTGTTGTAAATAGCGGTAAATAGCCCCGCAATAGCGGCGCTAATAGCGTTAGCGGTCCCTTCCCGCAACGCTATTGCCCGCTATCGGTGACATTGCGAAATATGCGCTTTCTGCTCGTAAAAGCGGCCAATAGTGCGCCATAGCGGTGAATAGTGGGCGATTGCGAGCAAAATCCGCTTTTTTACCGCTATTTAAAAGAGGTTTGAGGTTTATTTTTTTAAAATTAAACTCGACCTGCAACCACTGCATCCCACCGCCACCCGCGATTTCTTGACCGCTATTTAAAAACAATTTGAGGTTTATTTTTTAAAATTAAACCTGACCCGTAACCACTGCATCCCACCGCCTCCCGAGATTTCCGGCGTACTCCCGCCACCTCCCATAGCCTCCGGCACCTCCCTCAGCACTTCCTCTCACCTCCTCTCGCTGTGAGCTCCTCCTACTGTAGTCCTCTCACCACTCAGCTCATCTTCTCGAAGACGACGACTCTTTGACTCCTCCAGTTGTCTTCGGTATTATGTGACGGTTACATGTCTATTTCATATTTAGGATCTCTTTAAATCATCAAATATGCACTTCTAGATTTTCGAGATTTTTCTTTAATTTTTTTTATTAATATTTATACATATCTAAATTAGACCGCTATTTGACTTTGCGCTTTTTACCGCTATTTTGCCGCAGTAGCCCTAAATAGCCTTAGCAATGCCTCACCGCTGCGCGACGCTATCCGCTATCGATAACCTTGGTTATGTGACATATGAACACCATCCGATATGGGATCCCGATATTTTTTACATATCCCCGATATATCCCCGATTTACACAATCCGATATGGATTTTGGCCATCCGATAATTTTGATATTTCCGATATTTAATACATTGGGTATAAATTTGTCTTATTTTAAACATATTTGAAATTTTAACAAAATATGGTGAAATATACTGGGTATATTCCATCTGAGGGGTTTTCAATTCCATCTTAAAGAATGTAGAGATAAATTGACAAATCATCAGACTTTGGGGCCTAAATTTGCAAATACGATAGATTTGGGGGATATGCATGCAGCAACCCTTTCCTTATTATCACTTTGGTTCTTCAAAACGCAATTACTTTGACTTTCTTTAACTTTGACTTGTATATGCCATAAATTTCTAGTATTGACTTTGGGTGAACTCTTGAACACCTTTACACTCTGTTACACCTTATGCGTGTCAGTTTCCTCTTGGCGGGAATTGTGAAGCTAGTAAACTAAGCTATCAGCTGGGAGGAATGCTGAAGACAACTATAGTGCATAGGACCATGCTAGAGAGTCATCTTGATATAAGTCTGCTGTTAATAGTTATGCATATACAAGACTTAACTAATATAAACCTTTCTATAATTCAAAAACATAACTGTTCTTCAAGTCGATCACTTTCTTTTCTTTTTCGCTTTTGAACTTCCTTTCAAAACCTCTGATCTCCATTCCTGTGGTCTTTTATGCAGCACTCTTTTGCTCATGATGTGTCCTTTTGGCATAAATGATAACCTTTAGACATAGAAATGTTCTAAACAAACTGCTAATAAGTTCTCTATCTATCTTGCCTTTCCTAAACCCTTTATATATCTAGGCTAATAATGGATGTTATAACTCTGAGCTAAAACAACTTATTAACAGAATTCTGCTGATTTGTTAATAGCAATTTCCAATTTGAATTTCTGATATATAAGATTGATTGCATGTCCATATCTGTTGTGTATACATATGTATATTACTCTTGTGGCAAAAAGCTTGGATGATTTAGATTCGTCATTACAGGATATAATTTGAAGGCTGATGGACGCAGGGTATATCATAAAATATGAATAGCTGAAGCAAAGAGTTCATTTTGAAACATCTGGTGAACCTAAACCTATGAGTCTAAGATACATATGTATGGTAAGACGACCAGGAGGTGGCTGGACCCAGATTTAGAAGTCACCTAAGAAATTTCAATATTTTCTCTCGCTATATTTTGATTTTGAATTATGCAAACAACCTTATCGAAGTCATACCTGTTACCTATGTTTATTTCATTGAAATGCAAACCAACAATTTGGTCCATTCCCTATGAATCATGGAAAGTATGAGTTCAAGTACTCATCTGAATCTTGTCCAATTTTGTTTAAAATTTCTCTTGTACCTCATTTTTTAATTTTCTTTTGTTCTGCAGCTCGGGGAGGGATTGATCTATGAAAAAGCTGATGACTCCAACTTCTTCCCACATTTCTATGGCCTGTCTCGAAGCTTTAACCCTCTATCGCTTAAAGCTGTCACCAAGGCAGAGAAATTGGCACTGGTAAATGGGGAATTCACTTGCAGTCTTCTGAATCAAGAGTCAAGCTGATCCTGTTCTTATGGTCCTAATAATATCTCAACAAAATTGAGAATGTCTATTGCTCTCAGGAATTTCAGATATGTTATTTAAACCTTTGCTGTATCTTAACTTGCAAGGCTTGGATGCATGAATCCTACTTAAACATGTATCAAGTTTGAGTATGTATTTCTTTATTTTCCACTCCTGCTATTTTACTGGAGGCATTCTATACCCAACTTAAAATATCATCAAACTTGCCATGCACGGGTTTCCTGGATCATGAAGGAATGATGGAAAGTGTAGAATCCAGGTTGAAACTCCGGTTATGAGTCTTTTAAAGGATTTGTCAATAAGCATTCTGGTGATTGTATTGGGGATCGTGGTCATAAAATTTGATTTATTTTAAAGAGAATAGTGCCTATTAGACAGCCTCCTTTACTTGACCTGTGTATTTCATTGATGGTCATTGTACTCCTTTCTATTAGTTGAGAGGTCCGAGAGAAATGGATGTCATTTGTTTAAACCAAATGACATCCATGTGATACTTGATCTATTTCTACAACACATTATGAATGAATCAGGACCATTAATTCCAGAGAAGCTAACATATTTATTGTAGGGGAAAATCAGGCAGATAAGTGCTCGGGTCTTTATCAGCATGCATGCATTCAAAGAATGCTGAATTGTCTCAGAAAGTTGGGGATATTTGACGAGGCTTGCAGATGCCTAGATATATCCCTGAGTTATTACTGAATCAAGGACACCAGAAGCACGGTTTTAAATGTTGGCTGCCATGTCGAATATGGCGGCCGACATGTCGGATCGGAGGCTAGAGCGACACGGATATGTCCATTTCAAGTCGGATATCGTTTTTGAGGTCCATGTTGGACATGTCGGGGGATATTGCAGACATGTTGACCGATTTTCAGCCTTGAAAAATCAGCCAATATGGTTTTTTATTTTATTTTATTTTATTATTTTTTTTATTTTTTTGTTGAGTTGATAAGTATTGGGGTTTGGGTTTAGTACTCAAAACCCAAACCCGATTGACTCTTTTTTTAGCCTTTTGTTCCCATAGCAACCCGATAGCACAGAATATAGATTAGGGCAAAGAAAAAAATGCTGCTCTCTTTTCCGCCGCGATCTCCTGTCGTTCGTCTTTGTCTCTACAAATTGAAATTGAGAATTCATAAAAGCGTGATGTAAACAATAAGTTTGAACCGTAGCTTGAAATCAACCCCAAGTTTAACACTTTAAGTCAATTTTATGCAAGTCACATTACTTTATCTTAATTTTATGTAAGGCACTTCGAAAGTTCCAGTTTGACAATGTATATTTTGTTTATTTATTGGCATAATATTCCACTGTTTCCCTTTAAGAAATGGAAATAACTTGTGTCTTGATGTTGAATACTCAACTCAAGTAGGATAAGCTATAACAAGACAAGTGCGTTCCATCTTGGTGACCAAAATTGAGTAGAAATTCATCCGATATGGCAACCCGACATTTAGTACATGTCCCCCGATATATCCCCAATTTCCGCTATCCGACATGAATTTTAGCCGTCCGACATGAACCTGACCTCTGATATTTAAAACCTTGACCAGAAGTACACTCAGAAGTTTCAGTTGCATGTGAGACTGTAGTTAACGACATATATGTACAAGCAAATAAAGCAAACAATGCAAGTGGCTTGCCAGAAACATTCACAGTAACAAGGTGAAAAACTTTTAGATTGAGGAAGGTAACTTGTGACATTGAAAATACAGTTTCTAGGCCATAACACAATGCTGCACTTTCAAAGGACAATCATTCTCATGATAATGATGATTCCAGCGCTGCTTCCAAGGATATTTTTCCTGAAGTTAAACAGAAATATGAAAGCACTTCAGCTATAGATCAGGCTCTAAACAAACCCAAAATACTTGTGGAGGATAATGGATCTGATTTCAACTCCCAACAAGAACCAGAAGGATTTCCTATTGACGTCTCAATTTGTAAGTATATGCACCTGCTGTTCTACTTGTTTCTACTTTTTATTTCATCTCCATCTTTGCCTTCTCAAATTCTACAATAAAAACACTGTCCTGCAAAGATTTCAAAGCATCCATACAAGGCTTCAGTCAATAATAGTAAGAAGAAAAACAATCGGGAGGCATGAAAGGTCAATCCTTCAAAACAAATTTCCCAAAGAAAATTTGTTTTCCTCTGGGATCACATTTATTTTGGAGCCATCTGCAAGTCTTGGAGATCAGTCTCCAGATACAAAATCCCATCATCCTGCACTCAAGTGGCCCATCCATTTCTCCTGGTTTTATATTTCTCGGTCATTCCATGGGCTGGTTAGTAATTACACAAAGCAGAAGGCTACTATCTTTTAACCCCTTTATATTAGGTATGGTTGGTATGGGACATTGATGGTTGATGATGAACTGCTCTGCCATGGCTCTTTGTTGGTCAGGGCTCAGAAAAATGCATCACCTTTTAGTTTGCGGGTAGGTATTGCAAAGAGGAGATTCTGGTGAATGGAGGAAGATCTTCAAATATGCTTAACCTTTTATAGACTAGTGAGCATGCTTTGTTCATGAATGTGAATCTTCTCGATAGAACATAGCTAAAGTTTCTTGTCTTTACTCAATGAATTCGAAGGTTCAAGAAGATTTGAATTCTTTGTGCTCAGTGCATTAGTTTGAAGTTTCGAGAAGAGGTTTGAATTGTCTTCAATGGATTAATTCGACGTTTCTAGAAGAGATGTGAATTTTATGCTTTGTTCGTATACCATACCTGAAATGTTAGATTCGATGCCATAGCAGGAAACTTTTCCTGGTAGATTATAACGGGATGCTGTGAATGGGATTTTTTTCAACGCTGTTTAGTCAGATTTCTTTGCGAAGATGGATTGTAATACTATTATGTTGCTATAAATGGCTGTTAGGCACAAATTGAGAAAGTCCATTGTCATCATAATTACGGAGGAAATTATCGTAATTCATTTCAATGTCAAATATACTTATAAATTTTGAATCGTAAATAATACATAAATATTCTTCTGTTTATTTGTATGAGGAGAACAGAAGCCGCATGTATTAGCTCAATGTGCTTCGGTTTGCAAAGTATGAATTCATTCTTAAGCATAGATGCAACCGAAACGTGCAGGCTTACAGATGATGAATATAATTAGTTTCGCATTAGAGTTGGCGCTGAACAATAAAATGCATACAACATATTGGTCAAGTTTGAGCATAGCAACTCAAGCAAAGAACCAATCAATTGGATCTTTCGATATGATGGCCTAGCCTAACCATTTATCTAAATTTACAAAGGTGATAAGATTAAACTGAAGAATAAAGTTCACTAGTATTGCTTGGTGCATTAATTTTTTTTGAGAAGGATTGGTGCACTATTAATAAGTAGCTTAGCTTAATTTTTATACCTTGTAAATGAGACATTTCCTACATGATGAACATATACATAATCTGAGATAAAATACAATCAAAATTTCGATATAGTCTTCAATTTTTTTAAATCTTTATTTTACTTTTGTTTTTTTTTTTTGCATTTATGTTTGCATGGGTGATGCATATTTAATAATTTTATGTTATTTTCCTTCACAGGATCAGCATCACTTTTGACTATTATAGATATCTATACTGCTGCAGATGGACCCCAGCATGTTATATGGTATGTCTATCAGGTTAGATTTGGTTACGAATTATATTTTAAATTGGACTATTTCTTGCAGGATTTATCTTTCATAGATCATTTTTCCTGTTTTTCTTTCCTGTTTATCTTATTGATATCATATTGTATCGTATAAGATATGTACGCGCACATAGCCACAAGTAGCGTGTCCTCATGTTTCCATTTGAACAATTGTCTTGAGTCTGTCAGAACATCAAACTCGTGTCTGTGTTTACTAGCGCTATCAATTTTTACATATAAATGCATATGCCATGTCTATACATGTGAATTTCCCACATTTGCTCAAGTCTGTTTGTCTTTCTAGTTGTGTGCACTAATTTTTTTTGGATATATTGTTTTAGTATTACTACTCTTTCTCTAGCCCAGATATGGTAAAATTGTTATTGTCATGCCAAATACATCCTCATATTAGAAAGAAGGCTATATTTCTTGTCTTTAACATTAATGCAGAAACTACTCATGAATATATATTTTTGTTGTCTAATGTTTGTTTACTGTTGACTTCTGCGCCAGATTGGAATGAGCTGTCAGTGTCACAACATCCATTGTCTTCTAACTTAAGTAAATCCTTCTCCCTTTGTATTTCCTTAGCATGTTTACCTTTCTTGCTAATCTCTCCTGGTTCTCTACACATGTTCTCTTCACCCCATCTTTCTATCCCATAACTCTTCCTATTGGGTAGAAGGTCAACAAGGCAGAAGATGTTTATCTTTATTTTTATTTCAATCTTGTATTGGTTTCAGTACCATGTTTAGTAGGAACATTTGATACAATTGTGAGTATCACATGTATCATCCCCTCCTTGGCAAGTTACAACTAAAATAATTTCTTTTGGCCTCATCTACTAGCCTATCTATCCTTTTTAGTGTTGATATGTGCCGAAATTGTCCCTGGACAAAGTTGCATCTTCCTCTTATGGCTCAAATCACACCAAAAATGTGTTCTTTTTGACTGCTTCTACTAGTCTTATTACCATCTGGCAACATTCATCAAAGTTGTTTGTATACAAATATCATTTGTTCCTCTACTTCCTAGTTACATTGAACAAGCCTATTCTACTGACCTAATTACCTTGTCAGCTACATCTGTCAATATGCAGAGGCATCTTCCTATCCCTGCCCAAGTCACGCCTAAAACAAGTTCTCTTCAACTAATGTAATTACCATTTTTAGGCGTGAACAATTTGAGAAGTAAGCACCTGTGCATCTTCCTTGCCTAAGTCATGCCTAAAACATGTCCTTTTTTGGCGCTTATTACTATAACTACCCTTTTTAGTGACGACATGCAACAAAATCATGTGTACAAACATGTCTTCCTCTCCTTGCCCAAGTCAGAGCCAAGGCAAGTCCTTTTTGACCATTTGCTTGTCCAACTGTTGGTTTCAATATGTGACAAAATTGTCAGTGTGCAAACGTTTCTTTTCCTCTCGTAGCTAAAGTCGCACTTAATGCGTTCTTTTGTCCTCTTCTACTAGTCTAATTATTCCAATTTTGATTGTGGTAACAAAGTTCACTAACTGATACATGCATCTCTCTCTCCATCCAAAGTCAAGCTTACTTCATTGTGGTGGCCTCTTTTCTAATTAATCACTATTTCTTGTCGTTTCATGCAACAAATTTAGGAGTGAAAAAAAAAACGACTCCTTTTCCTTGCTTTCACACCTAAAACAAGCTCTTTTTAGCCGCTTCTCTTAGTACACTTACCATTTTAGTCGCGCTGTGCAACAAAATTGTCAGTTTGTATAAACATGTGTGTCGCTTTCTTTGCCCAAGTCACACCTAAGACGAGGCTTTTGGCCCAAGTCACATCTAGCATGAGGCTTATTGGTCTTCTATTAATCCAAATACTAATTTTGTCCCGACGTGCAACAAAATTGTCAGTCTGTAAACATGTAGTTCTCTCTCCGTGCCCAAATCACACTTAACATGAGGCTTTTGGCCTCTCTATTAGTCTATCTACCATTTTCATCCTGACATACGAAAAAATTATAAGCGTGCACATACGTTTGTTTCTCTTCTTGCTCAAGTCATGCCTAGAGCAAGTCTTCTTTTCGTCTCTTCCGCTAGTATGGTAATTGTAACTGGGCAAACATGTTTACCTCTCCTTGCTATAAATATGAAACATCTCCTGTGCCTTCTCACTGAAAGTAGTTCTGTAGCTCCCTCCCTCCCTCCCTCCCATGCTTTCTTTGGTAAATTTCTGTCACATGGTTCTTCCCTAATATCTAGAAGATCAAGCAAGCATCGGCGGTATCGGCCCCGGTACCGCCTGAGCTGAATAGGCTGCTGGAGCACAGGAAAATTAGTCACCTGCAGGCTGCTGCAGTGGCCGCAAGTAATGACGAGCTACTATTGGTGGTCCGCGAAGTTTCCCACTAAAATCGTGTTTTCTGACTTGATACTTCTTGAGGAAAAAAGTGAGGGGGTCAATGTACGTAGTTGTAGAAGCCGAGCTTGTGAAGTGACCAGAGGATGTACTCGGCATATGTGTTCAATCTCCTATCATTCTTTTCTTTTGGGCATTCATCATTGTTAAGTTTAGGGATGGAATTTCTAGACCTATACATGAAATGTAAAAGATGAAGACTCAGTTTCTAGACCTCAATATTCAGTTGTGGTACTTGGAATTTAATTTTTGGGTGTTTCTGTTACTGCATCTTGTTAAAAGCTCAGAGTGCATATTTTGTTTAGGTGGGATGCGGTAGAAGGAGGAAGGTTCTGCTTGTTCTTCTTTCCTTTGGTAAGTGATTGTGCTTTTGTGGTGGTGTTCTTGTGCGTGTGCATGACCACCAAGGTCTTTTTGGTGTTCATGATTAACTATACAACTATCAGTTACTTGGAATATTAAGAATTCTTATTTTACATGATTAATGAAGGATTTGTACTATTTCCAATTATGTTTAGTTTACGGCTTGATTCTTTTGCAAGCTATGCAAGCAGGGCGTGATCCTTATGTATGTTATCCACGGTTAATGAATTGTGTTAGAATATAAAACTATAAACCTCAACCTTCACAAAACCTTTCGACTTTTGGCATAATGGTTAGGGATGTTAAGATTGTATCAGAGCAACCCGGGTGCAAATCCTGTCGGCCATCAATTTAAAGCAAATTTTCTTAAAATTGACACCGCTGCGTGAGTCTAGGATCGGCTCATCAAAAGGGTGCTTAACTTGCGAGGGCATGTTAGAATATAAAACTATAACCCTCAACCCTCACCACAACTTTTGGCATTTATATTTTTTATTGGTTGTTGGTCTTGTTAAAGAGATTGGATGAGTTTGCTATAGGTTGTTCTTGACAAAAAGGCTCATCCTTGTGGTATGGATAATAAGACAAGAAAATGATTCTCTCGGTCATATGTTTTTTTTTCTCCCTCTCTGTAGTTCTTCACAATAATCACAACTAGTTTCTTCAATTTTCACAAATCAAAAGAATTTATCTTAAACTTAGTACATTTTCTCTGGTTGATATGCAATTACGAGAATGGTAATTTGAATCTTCTGCATTTCTATTAAAGCACACACTATATTGCGTTCACTGGTATAATGTTGTTATAATAAGAAAACAAAAAGAATTAAATTATTCCAATAGAGTTCAAGAGAGGATATACAGTACGTTGTGGATACAGGTTTCTAACCCGATACGGCTTTGAATTAATACCGAACCACATAACCCAATAGCTCTATTGCTGCCACTCAACCTGGAGGATAGATATTTATCATGCCCAACTTGTTCCACAAAAAGAAAAATACTTTTAAGAGAGACAGCCTTGGTGATTGGTGAATGTGTGTGCATATAACTCTTTCATGGTCGTATCATTTACAAGATGACAATCCACCTCGATATGTGTAATCCTCTTATTAAAGACTGGATTTTTCGCAATATAGGTCACTGCCTTATTGTCACAATGCTTGGGCATTGGACCAATTTGCTGAAACCCAAGTTCTACCATCGGATTTTTCAACCACATCATCTCACAATTCATGTTGGCCATAGCTTTGTATTCTGCTTACAAGTCGTAACCAAGATAGCCTCCTGATAAGTTCTGGGCGGAGATATGAACTGCAAGAATTTGAATCTAGATTTTGCCATTAACATCCAAAACAACATACCAAATAAAAAACATTAAGTTTAGTTTGCAAACTTGTGAGTCATGCGTTCAATGTGAAACGAGTTTCTTTGTGAACTTTGAAGTTTGAACCAATGACCTCGGTTAAGTACAACACTATAAATGTCTCTCGAACCTTCACATTTAGTACGAACATTAGGACATAAAACTTTCTTTAGAATCTTCACATTTGCAATATCGATACACTAAGTCAAAGACACTTCAGACGTGAATTTTCTCTCGATGCTTCGCATTTATGACAAATGTCGTGACATAAAGCTTTCTTTTAAACCTTCTTTCCAAATAAAACCCGAGCAACTGTCTATAAAAGTGCATGGATTATCAACATAAAACACATCCGATTAAGTCATGAACATGACAATTAACCTCTCATCAAAATCCAAAAATGGTGTCAACCATCACTATTCCTCTATCTTCTTTTCTCCACCAATGCAAATATGTAAATATTTGTTTTGTTTGTGTCCCTTAACATCCATACCTGTGCAGATCTTAGATTTCTTAAAGCTCTGCAGTTTTCTTCAAGCCCTTTGCCACTCGAGAAACATGGGTACAAAAGAAACCTCATCAAGTTTTGCTCAAAGGTAATTTCTTATAATTCAAACTTGTCAATAAAATGATACATGGATACACCAATCGGATAATTAATCTCTATTTTCCATAGTTTTAGAAGAATTTTTACAAGATCTTACCCACTATAGTTCCGGACTTCTGGGGCACAGCTGGCCTAATGGATCACGGCTAGACTTATTGAACCTCTATAAAGAGATTTTTGTTCTATGAAATTTCAGATACAAGAAAGTCGAGGTTCTTCTCCCAATGCACCAATTTAGAATCCCTAGCGGAGAAGGTGATGCTGGTGGTACATAGTTTGGGAGATAATCCTACATCTTGGTTGCTCGTTTCAATAACTTAGAAGTTCAACTTGTGGGTTTGTAAAGTTCATTGACATATTTTTGTTCTCAATTGGAAGAACGAAGGCGAATTGAAAGAGACAAGAGTACTGTTCTCTGTCAACAGTTCAATGCTTCCTTTTTGACCAGAGTTCTCCATTGGTTCTTCCCTAATGGCTAGAAAAAAAGAGCGAATAAAAGAAGAGATGCAGATCCCTTTGTTCTCTAACATCTTTTCTCTCTCTCTGATCCTCTCCTTTGGTAGAATCCCTTTAGGCTTTGCTAATCACTATCTGCCACCGGTTCAGAGATCCCCAGAAGAGTATAGAAGTTGATTGACAGAAATGACTTTCAGTATCTATTGCTTTCACTTCCACTTCTTGTTTGGCGAAAACCAAAAATTTCTTTTGTGTAATCAGATTTTTCAGATGGGATATAAGAATTTATTGACTTGAGATTTGTTTGGTTCTTGCGGACACTTGAAATGACTTGTTAGGTATGTAACTTATGTTGTCAGTTTAATCCTGCTCGCTGTCAAGCCTGCTTCCACCTCCTTTGGATATTTAAAATAGTGATGGAAGAAACATACTACATGAAGATAACTGGTAAATTGGAAATATGGACTAAGTATAGAGTATGCACGCTTCTTGAAATAAACTTTATTTCAGTATTTTCATTAAAGCTGCGGTCACAACAGGAAATTAGGAGTAGTTCAAGCTTCAATATTCCTATTTTAGAGGTAGAAAAAGCTTTCCTATGATTATTTCAGGGTACTCTTTCCAAGAATTCAAAATTTTTACTATTTAGAAATGTATACACTGCAGTGGTATATCTTTCAAGTCTGATCTTAGAAATAGAAACTGGATTAAATGTGTTTTATATCTATCTCTAATGTCCATTTACCTTAATTTCCTTTTGTAGCATTGCATAAATTTTTATTCTGAAATAGGCAGATTTCCCTCATTAGTATCAGTTTATTTATCAATTGGGATTGGAGTTGCAGGATGCGCTCATTGCAGTAGCCTTGTAGATGAAGTAGTTGATGAATCTGCTGATATATGAGTCTTACAGCAAGAATTTTGCAGTTATTTAATTATGTCTTTTCTCTATATGCCTAAATCCTGTACATCTTTGTTTAAAATTTCTCTTATACCTTCATTTCCTTATTTTCTTCTTTTGTTCAGCTCAGGGAGGGTTTCCTGGATCATCAAGGAATTATGGAAGGTATAAAATACAGGTAGGAACTCCAGTTAGGAGTCATTTAAAGGATTTATCAATAAGCGGTCTCGTGATTGTATTGGGGATTGTTGTGCTAAAATTTGATTTATTTCTAAGAGAATAGTGCATATTTGACAGCCTCAGTAATTCCTTTTCTTAACCTGTGTATTTCGTTGATGGTCATTGTACTCCTTTGTATTAGTCAAGAGGTCTAAGAGAAATGGATGACATTTGTTTAAACCAAAGATGTCAAATAGGAAATATTTCATACATCATTTTTCCTGTTTTTCCTATGTGTCTAATTGCATATCATATTGTATCATGTAAAGATATGTACACACACATACTCATAAATAGCATGCCCTTGGAGGTCTCCATTCGGACAGTTGCCTTAAGTGTGTCAGAACATGATAGCTGTGACTGTGTCTACTGATCATATCATTTTTTGCATATAAATGCAATATATGCTATCTCTATACACGTGAATTCCCATATGTACTCAAGTGTACTTAGCTCGTTTAGCTTTTTTACTAATCTCTCCTGGTTCTCTAGGACACTTGTTCTCTTCTGCACATCTTTCTATCCGATAGCTCTTCCTTATGGGCGAGAAGGTCAATAAGGAAAAATATGTTTATCCTTATTTTATTTCATTCTCTATCAATTACCTTTGTTTTTTGGATTTCTTTCTTTTAATTATTAATATTTTTATGAGATAGTTTCTTCTTACACATCTTGATCTAAGTTTACTGTGCATTATTCTTGAAAAAAATGCTCATCCTTGTGGGCTTGATAATAAGAGGGAAATGATTCTCTTGGTAATAAACTTTTCTACTTTTCAATAGGTCTTGATGTTTAGTTTCTTCCACTTTACAAATCACGAGATTTTAAATTAAGCTTAGTCTTTTTTCTGGATTTGATATTCAAGTTACGAGGATGGTCCTTCAAATCTTTCAGTATCTCAATTAAATCACAGACTCTCTCTCAATCACATGAATGCTGTCATATTGCACATCTTATCATTTCTATCCCTCCTAAAACTGACAGAGTTTGGTTATTTCCTTCTTGTCAAAGGAAAAACCTATTGAATTAATTATATCTAAGAAGTGACCTGCCCTTTTCCAAGAAAATAATAAAAGATAATGAATGAAATTAGCAACGCCGCATGAATAAAGACTTTTCTTTTATTCTTTCTCTGATAAATGATGTAATGGGGTGGATTTTTGCTGAAATCCACTTGTTATTTATTTGTAACTGTTCTGCAAATAAAGGATCTTTCTCCTGGCAACTGAACTTGAAAATTCAAATTGGATTTTGATTTGTATGTTATGCTATCAATCTATTTCCACACCGTCACTACAACAAAAGTTGTAACTTGTGGTACTTTCTTTTGTCATCTCGAGTCACATTTTTGCGTTGCGCAAATGGAGCGGGACACAAGTCGAAAGTGTGGGTAGAGCTTGTGTGGAGAGTGTCTTTCTTCACATGTGGGAATGTGTCACACCTCGCGACACATATTTGTGATACGCTAATTTTATTTTCTATCAAATGAGATGAACATGTGTCGTGGCTTTCAGCATTCTTTGTTTGTGTCATTGTTGTTTAATAATCCTTTGCAACTAACACAACACTTCTACATGTGTCGTAAAATAAGGGTGGGCACATGCAACTTTTGTTGTAGTGTGTACAGCCTAACTTTGTTGCCAATATATGATTGAAATTTACAGTATCAGTCTTTTTCTACAATATACCTCCTACTTTTCTAGCCATTAGGGGAAGAGCTGTGTAATGAAAAGTCTTGAAAGAAAGGAGAAATTTGACAATATCCTAATCAATGGTAAGCTTTGTAATGATAACTACTTGTTTACCATATTTGGTAAACATATATTTGTATTTTATGTCATAAAGACTAACGCAGTTTCTTGTTGTTTGCGAACAGAAATTAATCTCGCACTCCCTCAACAATGGTAAGTTTCATACCTGCATCTTGTTTATACATTATTTGGCTGTTGTTGATGTTTAGTCTCTATCTTCAAAGCAGCACAGTTTCTTTGGATGTTGACCTCTCACATGTGCCTTTGACTATCACTGGAGTTAACCTTATCACTTTTATGATATCATTCTATGTTCCGTTGTTTCTCAGAGTCATATTAAAAGAGACTGCTTTTGAATACGTAGTTCTCAGTTTTTCTCTCATTAGACTTGTCTGCCTCTTCCTCATATTATTTTCAGCTTAGAGATGGAGAAATTAATGAATCAATTGACATAGTATCTATAGTTGGAAGCTTTATCCATTTCCTAGAGAAAGCTGTCAGTGAAGTAGAGAACTGGGGACTGGGTCAAATTTTCTGGTTTTCTTCTAAGCCAAGAGCCCAAACTGATCCTATTCTTTGATGGCATCCCTATAGAATCTGGGTGATCTAATTACTCGCTTTAATCCTAACCTGTATATGTTTTCGTAGCCATATTAGTCTGTTAAAAGTTCTCTTTAGACATGGCTAAATATGAACATCTGGGACCATATAACAAAATGATGAATGCATCCTAGTCTAAGTTGCACAGGTACGGGTGCGGGTACAGGTACGGGTATGGGATACAGTAAAGTTGTATAAGGCAGAGTATGGGGACACAACTAAAACTCATTGGATAATCATGGTTCTGAGCTATATATGTAAACAACCCTTTTAAATCATAGGTCATAGTTCTTAAGGCTGAAACGAACTCGACCCTTATCCAACAAGTTACAAAAATGGATGTGAAGTGTTGGATATATATCCATGGAGTTGGATATATATCCATTGAGTGTATGATGAGTGTTTTAAATTAAAAATGTATTGTATAATTGAATACTAGTCTGAATAAATATATGCATATATTTAAGGAGTGTCCAAGAAGTGTCGGGTATGGCTATGGGTACGGCACGTGTCGGGTACGGGTACTGCTCCATATTAGAAGTACCCAGCTAACATAGATCCTAGTAGTTGGGTTCTTATCAAAGGACATGAATTGTAACAAAAAGAAATTTGTGGAAACATGATCTAAATTCTTATATAACATCTTCTTTAGATTCCCGTTTGATTGATGTAGATGTTTAGTTTATCTTCAAAGCCCACAGTTTTTTTGGATAACAGAATGTTGACCTCTCACATGTGCCTTTGACTTTTTTTGGCCGGGGTCAATGAACAATAGATTTTTATCCGTTCACCATGAGCAATGTATATACAGCACTTAACAACAGGCACCCCTGTGTTTACAGATAACTAATCAAGATGACAAGAAAAAAAAAATTCAGATATCTCAAAATCACAACATATCAACCCATGCTCTATGTATAGGAGGGATAGGATGATGCAGCAAGCTCACAAGAATAGCAGTTTTCAGTTTCTGCAACACTTTGTTGGTTGAGCATTTTACTCTGAAGATTCTCCAATTCCTCTCAATCCAAAGAAAATACACAGTAGTGGAGAGGGCAAGCTTCCTAACTTTTTCCATGAATGATTTACCTTTCAAATTCTGAGAATACCATGAAACAATCTGCACCCGTGTACAACTCCTCCATCTAAATTGCAGCCACTTCATTACATCATTCCATACTTGATACTTCAGTCGCGTAAATGCACTCAAAAAATCGGTGTGTATGGTTTTCAGTATCACTATCACATGGCACGCCAGTAGTATTAGTTGATAATCCAAACTTGCAGTACATCAAGATTGAGTAGCCTTTGTAGGGTCAACCACAAAATAAAACTGTGCTTAGGATAAGTTTAAATCACTCCAAGTAACATGGTGCCATTGAGTAACAGTAGGAGTTGTAGCCTAATCAGAATAAGCAAGAGATACTTTTAACTGACCATGTAAAGTCCAAGACTGAAGCTTATTGATAACTGCATCCTTTGATCCCCACGGTGTTAGAGCTTCATTTCTAACTTTCAAAACTTGTTTCCACATCCAAGAATCATCTTGTATAATAGGGACATCCCATATAGTGTGCCTCTTTAGATAGGTGCCATGGATCTATTTGATCTATAATAGATCCTTCTTCCAATGACTGGTTCATCATATCTTCATAGCATCAGCCCTACTCCAATAGATTGTAGAATATATGCCGAAGCCCCCATTCTTAGAACTCTGACACACCTTTTGCCAAGCAATAAGAGCGGCTTATGAGAATCATGACTTCCTCTCCAAAGCAATTTTCTACAATAACTCATCAACTTTATAAAGCACTTTCTTAGGTAAAATATACTCAGCAGACCAAAACACATGCACTCCAAACAAAACACTTCTTACAAGCTGGATATCATTTTCTCCTCAATAAGCAGCTCTCAGTTGGATGCATGGACAAATTGTACGAAAGCGTGGAGAATCTCAACCCCAAATATTTGGAGACTGAAGCTTGTAAGACGATGCTGCTCCAGCCCGGAAGTGATAAAGAAAGATTATGTGCAGATTTACAGGTAAATGTTAACGATTTAAATCCCCAAGACGTCTACAGGTGTCCGACATTTGATTGCTTTACCAAGACTAACCGTCTTTACTGTTCGATTTGTGGTGTTCGCTGCCTCTGTGGAATGACAGTAGATAAAAATTTGAGTGGGATTGGGAGGAAAATGATCTGAAGAACGATGTGTTTCTGAAAGGAGAAGCGACATATGTTATTAGTAATGACTTGCATGTAGCGCCTGCTACAGTCACGACTACTACTATTTGCTTCAGAAGCTAGGAATCAAAGATGCAGATATCCTCGAGGAAAGGATGGTGGACGTGAGTAGAAATGAGGTATGGGAACAAACTTATTTCTAAACCATCTTCTTCAGGCAATATTATGTATACTTAGAGTTATGTTGACTGATTTAAATTGCAACTTTTACAAACAAAAGCATGTGATCATGTCAGTCCTTTAAGACCATTTTGGTTTGAAAGTTTTCTATAATTTGTTCATTTTCTATGCTCGCAAATAAGTTTTCCTGCTTATCACTGATACTATCAACCAGGTTGTGCAGTCAGAAAGGATGTTCTTCTCTTTTTCTTATGTATGTTTCTGGTTTGAATAAACCGGCATTAGAAATTCAACTAAAATAGTTGAAACATGGCTATCTGTTTTTTCTTTTTTGGTATCAGAGAAGTCGTACTGCATTAAAAAATCTCTGTGTGCTGATGTGGCAATTTTCCTAGATTATCTTAAGAATATCCAGTTATTGCAAACTGAACTGCAAGCTTGGTCACAACTCAAAGAAGACCATATTATCCTGAAAAAATTGTCTTAGCTGCAACTCCAAGTAGAGCAGAACAAATAGCAGGAATTTGGTTTTGTGTAGTTCAAATTGTACACAGTTCTAACTGCCGCAACCAATCAGTGAACTATAATTACATCTTAAAGTTCTGATTTGTTTGCTGTTACTGGTCCAGGTTTTGAGGTTACTGAAGAGTCTACTGGTGTCTAAGATGCCATTTACAGATGTTTCCTTGCAGAAGGCAGAATCATTGAACAACTATAAAGAAGAAAACGCGATTTTAGAGATTGGTCAAATAAAATCAGAAGTTAAGAATGAAGCTTCTCAATCAAAAACTGTTGAGTGTAAAGCTCCTTGAGAACAATACCGCAAAGAAGGTTGTGTATGCTGAAGCAGGGAGTGATTTTGTTGATGTCTTCTCTCTTTCCTTACATTTCCTCTCAGAATCATAGTGAAGCTCCTGAGCAAGCAGACAACTATTGGTTGTGTCGACAACTTGTACAACAGTGTGGATCTTTAGGTGCTACCAGTGATTGCATCAAATCCGAGGAGTGCAAGAACATGTTATTGGCTCCCAAGCTCTACCCACATTTTAACTGCGACAACCAGATCATGAAAATTGAAACAAAACTGTCAAGGATGTGCACAGTTCATGGATGCGAAACTTGCTGGAGTAGGGAGATCAGCGTCCCTGATACGAAGTGCAAACACAATATATATCTCGTGGATACAAATGAAATAAATCCGAAGTTGCCAAACTCAAGTAGAGAAACTGGCGGGGGATATGCAAAGAGGTCAGTTAGGTTCATGGTTACTAAGGAAATGGTTATCACACTTGTGTTGCTCATCACAGGAATTGATCAAAGAGATTAGAGCTCCCATCAGACTGAGGTTAAACTTGGAGAAGCAGAGGTAAAGTTATCTTTTTTGTTCTAAAGCTTTTTGGTCCAAAAATCATACCTCATGAAAATCTTGCTAACTAGTTTTTTTGTATTATATTCCCTGTAATGCAGGTTTTGAATCTGTTGAAAGCTTGTCTTGTCTCTTCCAGTCCACTGAACAAGGTATTCTCTCAAAAGAAGCCGAGAAAGACATTCTAAGCTTGACCTTGCAGTTTATGTCTCAAACTTCTATGTCAATCTGATTGTTGTTTTTCAAAACATTTGATGGCAATCCTGTAGTTTAGTTAAGATAATATCATATATGCAATTTTTTAAAAGAAATTTCTTTAGTTGAGGTATAGCTTTGCGCTTAAATTGATTGTTGAATATGGATCTGATAGTAGGAACTTCCCACTTTTTTGCTTGTACTAATCAACCTCTCCAGTTGATCCGGTGGCATACTAGAGTCACAAGTCATCACTGGAACCAACATCTTCGTTTCCTCTTTTCTCATTTTCTAGGATGCGACACAAGATTGTAAATCGCTTTATCTTGTGCCTAAGGAGAAGCTGCATCCTTATATATAGACAAAATTTCAAAATACATATTAAAATTTTAAAAACTATTAAAAAAGCAGTGGCAACACTTTATCATGAAAACAGTTCGTGGCTATGATAAAGTCATAATTAAGAGTTATAAACGTGAATCACAAGTTTCAGCTCAGTTCCGAAGTCCTAATCCAATTAGGACTTGGAGTATTGCAATAAAGATAATATGATCCTCATCCTCAATCATTAGATAAGGAATAAAAATTTCTGATAATTAAGAATTATAGACTTACCATTACGAAGTAATAATAGTATGACAATAACTAGAAAATTAAAATAAAAGGAAAGATGGAAATGAATAGAGAATCAAGGTAGTTAAGCTACGATTTAAGTGTTGAGTTCCAACCCACAAACATGTTTGATAGTCTGCTGCAACCTCACAGATTCATGTAGGTTTTATTGAAGAAACTGACATTCTTCAAAATACTACTCCTGATCTCAGGAATCGTGTATGCGGGCTTTTGGCTGATAAATTAAGTCTAGCAGCAAGAGTAGACTCAACAAGGGGGTTTCCAACAGGAAAATATGGTGGTTCCCTGCTAGAAATAATTCGTTAAAAGATTGACGAGCGACAGGAGCCACCACCCCCTGCAAATCAACCAAAACCTCTTCCAATACCTGCAGATTCTAAGCCTAAAAAGAAGAAGAGGGGTGGTCGAAGACGTAGAAAAGAGAAAGAAATGAAAATAGTGATATCAGGAAGCTGGTCAAGTGAATGCCATTTGTAGCTCCAGAGAAGAGTTCTCTAGGTTATGGCATGGGTGAGGGTTCTGGAATGCTCGGAAAATTGCGTGTCTCAGTTGTGCACAGTAAATTACTTGCTGATAAAACTGCTAAAAGGTTTAAGGATGAGCACCGCGGTGCTACCTTAGGACTGACGTCAAGTCTAACATTTACTTCTGTACATGGAATCGGACTGACAAACCCGCAGGCACAATCAAGCCCTCTTGGTACCAGATCTCAGACCACCTACTTCTCTGAAGTTGGAACATTCTCGATGATCAAGAGGGCATATTAAGTAAATCCTTTCTCAGTCCCGATGCTATCTGATTTCTAAATGTGAGTTATATGAATAGTTCACTTGCTTAACTTGAAAAGTTTCATATTATTTGAGGTAATGTGTCTTTTTGACCATTGTCCTACATGTTATATTCTACAGATATATAATGTTAAAGTTTCAAACATACTGTTCTTGTTCTTTGCATATCCGTGTGTAACGGTGCATGTCATATTGTACCCATATCTTATACTTGTACCTTTGCAACATAGTTTGTGCTCAAGCATCATGAATAGTAAATAGACAAAGATAAGGGATTAGGTCCTATAATTGTTAGAAAATGATACTTAAATAGAACACGCAGAGAGAGATACTTAACTCAAGAAGAAACATAAAAATCATTTACATTGCATCTCAGAATATCAGAACTTTCACATGCCTGTCATAAATGTACTTTCCTTGAAATAGTCTGACCTATTTGGTTTTCATCTACATGCACATGGTCTTCAAAGGGGTTTTTGTACTTGCTATTATATTGCATTCATGAGATACAAGAAGTAAATTCACACAAGATACCTCCTTTGATAAATAACTTGAAAGCTCAACCAAAGTGACTTATGAAAGCAAGGCCATAACCAAACTATCACTGATGTATTCAAAGCCGATTAATCAAGTTGCTTATAGTCTGAAGCAACTAACATGTGTTAACATTCGTGAGCTTTGAAATATATACATATATAGATACGTACATACATACATAGATACGTAGTACATACAGACATACAACATACATATGTAAGTGTGTTTATGTATATATGCACATAGTTGATCTCATCTTGGAACACTCTTACAGCCATCTTACTTAAATTCTCGGGATGACCATCTTCCACCTGTTTACATCTATTGAAAAATTAATTTTTAAGCTAGATGTGAGAATTCCTCTTCAACGAAATCAACACAACAACTCATCTACTAGTGTCAGCCTCGTCCTAGCACAAGATATAATAGCCTTTATGAGCATATTTGGACCTGCAAAGGTAATCACTCGGATACACCCCTAGCCTAAACCCGCGGATGGACCCAAAGGAACTGCGACACGAGGAATGTCTGAATTAATCTCAATGCAAGGCTAATTTTTTTATTTGGATCA
This sequence comes from Asparagus setaceus, assembly GCA_012295165.1. Lineage (NCBI taxonomy): Eukaryota > Viridiplantae > Streptophyta > Magnoliopsida > Asparagales > Asparagaceae > Asparagus > Asparagus setaceus. The sequence goes on from CM022702.1 coordinate 75,218,231, forward strand.
TAGGCTGAACTTCTGAACTTGGAAAAAAGGAGTAGCACTTTTGGGCTTAAATGAAAGATAGATAAGCAAATTTAAGATTGTATTTATAGAGAGGGCTAAAATGACCAACTGGTGAACTGGATTTTGGATGATTCAAATGGTTCGTCTAAATTTTCCTTGTTTTAGACGTAAATATACAAAAAATCACGTACTTCAGAAATTTCTAACTCATAATCAAGGTCAACTTTGTTTTGCTATTAGCAAACTGTTCATTTTGATAGCATTTGCATCATAAATCTCTGAATAAATTGATCTTTTATGTATTTATTGGGGATAAATATGAACAATTTGAATTGTTTAAACTATTTCAATCGTTTATATCTCCCAATAGCAGCCAAGGAATGAGGTTTCAGCCAGTATCAGTCTGTATTGTATCATCTATGGTCTTTTGTCTTCCAAAAGAACTATTTATTTGGGTCCTATAAGCCCAAATGAGAATTGGCCTAATATCACCCTCTATGCTCTTGTATCAAACAAGAAAATATTTTGGGGTCTTGTATCAGCGTGGAAGTATTTTGTTTGGCTAAGTTTTTGCTAAGCATACTGAAACTTGTGCAAACTCATGAGAGTTTATGAAATTCCCCATCTTCGCTTACACATATGAGAATTAATACACAAACTCAGGCGCATATACTCATAAAATTATAGATACAGACACATATATGCACACCTGTTCTTTGTACACATTCACATATATGTAATAAATATACATAACACATTGAATCACATGTGTGTCGTCAAAGGTAAGACTTGAAACCAACTCTTCCGAATTTAGTGAAGATCTACAGAAATCTACACAAACTGAAGTGTCCAAAATGTGTTCCCAAACCTGATCTGTAGCAGCACGTGTAACTTCCCAATCTTACATGAAGGCAATCTTTTTTTCTTTTTCTGTCAATTAATTTTTCATGTTCTTTTACCCAAGTCACAACTAACATGAGATCGTTTAGGTCTCTTCTGGTAGTTCTATTGCCTGTTTTTACCGTGGCATGCTTTTTTTTTTTTTCCCCACAATCAGTTTAGGTTTTACCACCACAAAAGTTACATATGCCCACACTTAGTTTACGACACATGTAGAAGTGTTGTGTTAATTGTATAGGATTAAAAAACAACACAAATAAAAAATGTCGCTAGCCACAACACATGTTCGGGTCATTAGATACAATAAACTAATAAACATATTGCAAATATGTGTCGCTGGTTTTCGGACACATTTCCCTCTCTACACATGCTTTACCCCACATTTTCAACTTGTGTCACACTCCATTTGTGTGACACAAAAATGTGATGTGAGATGGCAAAAAAAAAAGCGTCACAAGTTACAGCTTTTGTTGTAGTGTACCGTGATGTCAATGCCAGATTAACTACCATTTCTAGTTGTCACAATCATAAAAACAGACTGTTAGTCGATATCTTGATTAATCACTTGTCTCTATACAAAGCTTACCTAATCCCAATCGCCTTTGGAATTTTGTGCTCGTGACTGGAATTTTAGGTAATGACCCGCATGAACTTGTTTAAAGCAAGTCAAGCTCAACCAAGGTATCACTGTGAGGAGTTCAAATCCTATCACAACCCACCACCACATGGGGGTTTCTAAGCCATACGGAGGGCAGGGAAATATCCAAACTGTCCCCTCTATTTGATATCTCAAGGGCTGAGAACCTCCGACATGTGCTGGAGGTTCTGATAGAATCCAGACTTCACCGTGACTTTGACTTTTAAGTCACATTATGTGAAAGTACTGCTCAGCTATTTGTTTATCTTCTTAATAATCATTTATTGTGCTGTAATTCAACTCATGCCTGGAACGAGTCCTTTTTGGTCTCTTTGTATAGGTGTTATTACCATTTGTAATCATTCTTTTTAGTTTTAATGTGACAAAATTGCTCTTGTACAAAGGTACACCTTTGTCTTATTGCTCAAGTCAAACCTAAATGAGCTCTTTTTTTCACTACTATTCTAATTACCATCTTCAACAGTGACATGCAACAAAATTGTCAGAATACAAACGTGCGTTTTTTCCTCTACTTGCCTTAGTTACATCAATCATGCAACAAATTTGGCAATATACAAATATACATCTTCCTCAACTTGCCCAAGTCACACCTAAAACAAGTGCTCTTTATCTATCTAATTACCTTTTTTAGTTATACTGACAATATTATGAGTGTGTACGCATGCATCGTCCTCTCCTTGCCCAACTCACGCCTAGAATATGTCCTTCTCGGCATCTTCTACTATAATTACCTGTTTAAGTCACGACATGCAACATAGTTGTCAGTGTACGTACAAACATGTACGTCTTCCTTCCTCCCCTTGCCTTAGTCACACCTAAGACATGGCTTTTGATTGCATTTGCATTTTAATCTTAACATACAACAACATTTTGTAAACATTTATCTTTCTTTCCTAACCTAAGTCCCGTCAAACTTGTTCTTTTTGGCCTCTTCTACTAATCAAATTGTACCTTTTTTGTTGGGGTAACAAAATTGATAGTCTGACACATGTGCCTCCCTCTTCATGCCCAAATCACACTTACAATGAGTCTTTTTTGGCCTCTTTTGTAACATAATTGCTATTTCTAGCCATTTCCTGCAATAAATTTGTCAGTGAAAAAACTGTCCTTGTGTGCAAACACGTGTTTCTCTCTTCTTCTCGCCCAAGTCACACCTAAGACAAATCTTTAATTCTGCCACTTGTATTAATCCAGTTACCAGTTTTAGCCTTGACAAGGGACAAAATTATTACTTTTTATTGTGCATGCATATATTTCTCTTCTTGCCTGAGTCACACCTTAAGCAAGTCCTTTTTTGCCTCTTCCGGTAGTCTGAAAAATGTTAATGTGCAAACATATTGTTCCCCTCTCCTTGCTATATAGTAGGAAACATCTCTTACTCTTCTCACTGAGCAACATGTACTATTTCCTCCCTCTCTACCTCCCCCCTCCCTCTCTCTCCCTCTCCCCCTCATAGTACTACATGCTTTTTTTGGTAAAATTTCCATAGTTCTTCCCTAATGGCTAGAAGGTCAAGTAAGCAATGGAACCAAAAGAATGAAGGTATTGCTCATCACATTCTCAGATCCAGGTTTACCCTGTTTTCTATTACTTTTTTGTACTCTACTTTCTCTAAAATATATCATGTTATTGCTTGAAAATTAAAATGGGAGTTAAATTTTCTAGATTACTTGACTTGATTGATTTAATCATTCATTTTCTTAGTTCATACTGTAGATCTTCATAGTATAGAAAGGGTAATTAGCTATTCCATTTGTCAGATACGTGTGTTTGGTCTATCTGATATACATAGATTATAATATTAACTTGAGTTTTAGGTAGTTTTAGGCTTGTAGCTAGGAATTTCACGTGACATACTATTTATTTTACTTTTGGTTGTTTCATATTGTGGAGAGACATTATCATGTTTTATGTCTGGTTAATATGATAAATTTCCTTGAAAGAAATTGTTTGCATCAATCTTTATGGTTCTCTTAGTTTGGTGGTTAATAGCTTTTAAATTCTTGTACATACAATACTTATTTAATCAGCTGGCCACTTGCTTGAGCACATGTGTGTGTGTAACATTTAAGTGAGAAATATTACATGTAAAGATCATCAAAGCCAAACTAGATTTGCGTGAGTTCCCATACAATAGACAAGCTTTGAGCCTTTTTTTTTTTTTTTTTTGTTGGGAGCATACTAGTGTACATCATGCCTCTATATGAATCAGTATAAAATTGGTTTGGTGTATGCTGCTATCAGTTCTCTCTATAGGTCTAAGAATAACAAAATAATCAGCAATCGATCTATGACTGTGTCGTTTCCTCTTTTCAGTTGAGACTTGGAATTCTTAATAATTGATTGCCCTCTTTCAGTGAATTTCCAGAAACTTATATGTTGTATGAATTTTCATGTTTCTGTCTACATGTTTTCTTTCAGAAATTTATAGATGGTTTCTTTGGACGGATTGCCATCTCGGACCCACAATGGCGAAAGGGATGTAGGCCTAGATGAGGAGGCGCCCCAAGTACTTGAAGGACTCCTCCCATCCAAGGCACCCTTTCGTAGAAGATGGAGTTCAAGCCAAACATGTTGCAGAGAATATACCTTCTGCATCATCAATGGAATGTTCCCCCAGCTCCCACTAGACAAATGGACTGCACATCCGTATTTCTTAAAGCTCTATCGTTTTCTTTTCTTTAAGCCATTTATCATTTTAATATTGTCGATAAAATGATACATTGATACACTAAACATGTAATTAACATTTATTTCCCATGTTTTTCGGAACAATTTTTACAAGATGATACCCACTATAGAGTTCATCGTAGGGCACAGCTGTCTCATTCCGCAGGGAGGAATATCAAGGTTATGTAGAGCCTGCTTGCATTTCTTTTGAATATGTAAAATAGAGCGGGAAACTATATTATTTCTCAGAAGGAAGAAGTACTAAGTCTTGAAGATAACTGGTAATTAAAATGGTGAAGCTATAATTTTGCCTGCCAATTGAACAATACAGTTCACAATCAATTCAAAATTTCAACTTGGGATGGATGTTCAAACTATAAATGATTGCAATTATCGCAATCTTAATTTGTTTAAAAAATGCAAGTACACGACTGCAGCAAACAGCTCAATAAAGATCATTTTCTTGATTCCTCAACCTCTACCATATACATTGAAAAACAGTTTCACTTCACCTTGCAATCTCGAGGGGTATCTCTCCTGCCCATACTACAAAAAGATTTTCTCCCATGCTAGTCTTGATGGGTTTTTTAGAGTGTGCGTAAGTGTTGATGGGTTTTGTGTTAATTTTGCAGCATGGGACCACTGGGGCAAATTTTTTATGCTTGATGCTTGGCATCGGCTATTTTATCACGGTCGTCTTGTGATGCCTTGGTCTAGAGTTGTATGGAGAGGGTTTGCCGCCCCTAAACAAACCTTTTTTGCTTTGGCTTGCAATGTGGGGGAGACTGCTAACTCAGAATAGGCTTGTTCACTTGCATATCCTTCATGAAAGCGAATGTATTTCACTCAACATTATTCCTACCAAAATAATGCATGTCAGAATTGGATTAATGCACTATGATGGTCACTTCTATGGCTCAGTATGTGAATAAGAATGTTGTTCCATTGTTTGTGTTTTGGGATGTATGTGTGGTAACAGAGTGTTGTTAGTATATATGTAAATGCAATTTAGTCTTACTATAAAGTTCGGAGTTCATAGACCGATGGTGGGGTGGATGGAAATCCAGGTGTACCAGGCTGCCTTGATATAAATTGATGTCTGAAAAAATTGAAATTTATTGACAAAAAAAAGGCAGAATACCTTATGATATTCTATGTGAAAAATAATTTTTCTAGGGCATATCATATACCGTTCAACGATGAACTAACTGTGAAATCTGAGTTTAAGAGTTTTCTGCTAATAATTATGAAGCAAAATAAAATCTGAATCTATAATTTCCTCGAGCACTAGTGACCAGAACTAAGGAGAATTAGGACTCAACTGGATTTTTTACATTCTGAATGATAACTAACAATTTTGAGTCCACACCACTACACAGGCAGCCTGCCCCCAACTTTTGGGCAAAGCATGAGTACGCCAACAGTTTGGGCACCAGACTCAACCGTTGGGGTGGCTTCCATTAGGTTATTGTTACCCCAACGGTGAGTCCAACATTGTGACTATGAATTGCAGCAATTTGAGTGTAGCTAGATTTTGCCATGAACATCATAATTAAACAACATACCAAATAAGAACATGAATATTGATTTGCAAACTTGTGAGTCATGCGTTCAATGGGAAAAGGGTTTCTTTGTGAACCTCCAAAGTTCGAACCAGCACACTAAGGTAAGTACTAATGTAAAAAAACACTGTCAACGCTTCTCAAACCTTCGCATTTATAACGAACATCATGACATAAAACTTTCTTTAGAAGCTTCACACTTGGAATATCATGCATATTCCAAATAACGCACTTATAACTATCATATAAATTCAAATTTTGTTTCATATGGAAACTTTGAAATCAATGCACTGAGTCAAAAAAAACTTCAAACTTGTATTTTCTCTCGAAGCTTCGCATTTATAACAAACATCATGACATAAAGCTTTCTCTTAAACCTTATTTCCAAATAAAACCCTTTCAACTATCTATAAAAGCACACTGATTATCAAGATAAACAAATTCGATCAAGTAACATGACAATTTACCTCCCATCAAAATTCAGAAATGGTATCAACCATAACTATTCCTCTATCTTCTTTTCTCCACCAATGCAAATATGTAAAACTTAGTTTTGTCTGTGTCCCTTAACATCCATACCTATGTTTGGCTCCCTCACCTCTCTCAGTGGCTAACAAGAGTTTGCATTCTATGCAAACAAAAGGCCGAGATGAAGAAGGAGCTGAAGAAGGCATCAAGTTGTTGTTGTTGTTCCAACACCAACAATATCAACAAGCTGCTCTCAACATTCCCCATCAGACTAGACTATGCTCAGAAGTAAGTTCTTATACTTTAATCTCGGCAATAAATTAATACATTGATACACCAACCACATAATTAACCTCTATTAATTTCCCATATTTTTAGGAGGAATTTTTGGATGATCTTACACGATATATAGTTCATCGGGAGCACAGCTGGCTCATTCCACAAGGAGAAATTGTTGAATTTTCTGATGCCATACTTAACAGAGAGGTTTGTGTTCAATTAAATTTCAGATTTCAGATACAAGCAAGTTGAGGTTCTGCTCCTAGTTTCATATTTCAGATACAAGACTACTCCTTTTAGAAGCCTAATGCATAAATTTAACCCCCCCCCCCCACCCCCAAAAAAAAAAAAACACTCTTTTTTTATTAATCATTTTAATGATACACTAAATCTCCTATCAATCTTTTTTGCTTAATGTTTGGGAGATTTATCATTGTTAAGTTTTGGCATGAATGCTCTCTACCTATGCTTGAAATAAAGGATGAAGACTCAGTTTCAATACCGCATGCTATTTGATTATTATATTTGGTGTTTAATTTTAGGGTATGTCTGATTATTATATTTGGCATCATGTTAAAAGCACCGTGTAACAGTGCATATTTTGTTAGGGTGGGATGGGGTAGAAGGGAGGAATGTGTGGGGATATTCTCGGTTAAAGAAATAGGGTTTTTTTTCAATATTAGTCCAAATCTTCCATATTTTGATATTAGTCCCTAAATCTTCCCTCAAATCTTTAAGCATTTTGAAATTAGTCTCCCAAATCATCATATTTTGAAATTATTCTCCCAAATGTTATAAGTGTATTGAAATTAGTCACTTAAGATTTTTCAACCTGTTGCTAACGGAGGGACTAGCTAATTACAAAACACTTATATACGATTTGGAGGACTAATTTCAAACTATGAAGATTTTGGGGATTAATCAAAATACTTAAATATTTTGGGGACTAATTTCAAAATATGAAGATTTGAATGACTAATATCAAAATATGAAATATTTTGGGGCTAATATCGAAAACCCAAAGAAATATAAATTCTGGAAAAGGTCTATCCGACACCTTCACTTTGTGAACAGGTTTATCCATTCAACTATACAGTAAGTTGAAATATTAAGACTTCCTATTTTACATGATTAATTGATCCACCTGACATATCGAATGGAACAAAGATCCTCCGGGATTATTAATGAAGGATTTCTCTTTCTTACTATGACCAATTATGTTTAGTTTACTGCCTCTTGATTCTATTGCAGGTTATGCATGCAAGCAGGGGCCGCTCCTTTTGCATACTATGCACTGGTGGTCAATGGATATGAGCATTCACATTACAACTGTGGTAATCCTTACAGCCATATCCATCGTCACATAAACGGTGGACTTGTTGGAGTTGGTGGTCCGATGCCACAATATTTCTCATACGCTCAGTATCAACAACATATCCAACAATATCAGGAAGCTACTCCACATTCCTCATTAGTTACAGCTAGTAACCCGCGACAAGCAAGTCGAGGATGAACTTGATTGTTGAAATGACAGGCACAATTTTGTTCGAATGAAGGCGAGAAGAAAGAGATCAAATTCTTTATTTCTGTCAACAGTGCAATGCTTCCTTTCCTATAAACCAGAGTCCTCCATTGGTTCTTCCCTATTGGCTAGAAAGAATGAGTGAACAAAAGAAGAGATGCATCTGTCTTTGTTCCTTAAGATCTTTTGTATCTCTCTAATCCTTTCCTTTTGTTTTGTTTTTGTTTTCCCTCTTTTTCTATCATCATGTATGTGCATTTTGAGTTATAGTTGACTGTTGAAATGATTGGTCTATAGATATATTTTTCTTATTCTCGTTGGTAGATTTTCTGTAAACAGTTTCACTGAAAGAAATATAGGTAATAAGTACGACTTTGATAAGTTTATACTTTCGTAAAACTGCAGTTTATACTTTTTTAGTTCTTGGGAAGGGCACCATGAAATCATCATGTGAGAACTTATTTGACCTGTAAAAATTTTAGGACTACACTTGAAAGCTTGAACTACTAGTAGTTTGTTAATGTGACCACAAACTTCAATGCAAATATTGAGATAAAGTAAACTTCGAGAAGGATGCATATAGTATATAATTAAGCCAACATTGCAATTGGCTAAATTGCATTTAAATATTTACTTCACTTAATTTGCACTCATGTATCCTCCCTTGGTTTTAGCACCATATATATTATCTAAGTTATTTAAAATTGGCACATTAGCATATTCTATTATGCAAATGTGAAAATTTTCCTTAAATATTTCTCTCTGATACTCAATTGTGATTTTAAAACTTTTGAAGTATTAACATTTGTTGAATTCTTGTTAAACCTATGTCAATTCGATTTCCTAGCGAAATGAGATAGGTTATAAATAGAATTGATTATGTTTAACAGCAAATTCAACAAACATTAATGATTACAAACTTTTAAAATAGGCATATGAATGTCATATGGGAATATTTGGGTGAAATTTTAAGGTTGCATTACAGAAGGTATTAACATGCCAATTTTAAACAACATAGGATGTATATGTATTAGAAAAACAAGTGAGGGTAAGTGAATGATACTATATGGTTAAGTACTCTTTAGCTTACCAATTTACCGGTTATCTTCATTATTTAGTATTTTTCTTCCTCTCGAGAAATACTATTTTCCTTGCTTTGTTATCATATCCAAAAGAGATTCAAGCGGGCACAACATCACCTTTCTCTTGGTTATGTATAAGGGTAATATTAAGATAGATATGATGAGAATATTTCTCTAATTATGACCAGCAACCTCGCTCTCAAAATTAACATAACTAACACGCCATTTCAATTACCAGCAAGAACCAACCAATAAATTCATATATTCCATCTGAAATTTGATCACACAAAAGAAATTTAGGTTTTCGCAAACAAGACTGAAGGTGAAAGCAACAGATACTGAAAGTCAGTAGTAGTTGTTACCTGTTACTCAACACGGGGGATCTCTGAACTGGTGCCGGATACTGATGGACATGCATGGGCAGGGGGAGCAGAAAGTCAAACTTACTTGTCTCCCTTAATTAGCTGCAACTAATAACGAAATTTGAGCAGCTTTCTGATATCGACAAATATTGTGCATTGGGCCTCCAACAAGAACAAATCCCTCAGTTATGTAAGGATTGGCAACAGTTGTACGAATTTTCATATTCATAGAACTTGTGAATAATATGTACAAGGACCACCCTCCGCTTGCATACCCTGGAAAAAAATCGAAGAGTAGAAATCCTTCATTAATCATGTAAAATAGGAACTCTTCCTGTTCCAACTTACTGTATAGTTAAATCGTTAATCATTTCATCCAACAAAATTTTGTGAGCGCGAAGAACAACCTCTTGGTTCAATAATATAGCAACAGAAATACATTACAGATATACACTCCAAGTCATCATTCACATTTTACCCTTGGGTCGAGAAATTCCATGCCTAAACAATGATAAATCTTAACAAAAGGTTGAAGGTCATTTAGGCTATCATCAAAATAAAAAAGAAATCAGGGCGTTTTCAAGTAAGGTTAGGTGTACATCCAAGCTTCTAAAAGGAGCTCCCAGATCCAATCCTTGAGCAGCAAAATGTCATCGTCATCTTTGATCCAATCCTAGAGCTTGAGCAGCTATCAAACTCAGTAGCCCATTGAAAAAATCTGTAGCCATCGATACAAAAGTCATCACTGATCTCACAATCAGAACTGCTTTCACTGTTCACTCAAAATCGTTATATATGAGGGCTATTGAGCCGTTTGAGCGCATGACAGTGGATTTTGTATCTGGAGGCTGATCTCCAGCGTCTGCAGACAGCTCCGAAACGAACGTGATCCTTGGGGCTCCGGTGCTATTGAAAGAGATTGGGGTATCACCCCAGGGCCTCCATTAAGCCTGTCAAGTGAAAATAAATGAGTTCAAGAAACATGATGGGGAGATGGGAAACTGAATACATAGTTACAAGATAAAAAGCTTCAGCCATCTTTATGTTGCTACTGTTTGCAGGGATACCCCTTTCTATAGCAGTCAATAATTTGTTGAGCCGGTGTAGGAAAATAACATAAAATTTTTAAATATGCATCATTCCACGCAAACATAAAAAGCAATAAAAAACATGAAGACTGAGCCTACGTGAAAAGTCATAGAGCCTTTAACTTTTTGAATATTCATTGAAAAAGGGCAATCAATTGCAAGAATTCAAAATCGCATTTGAAAATAGGATTGGAGGTGATTCAGCCTTAGACACATAAGATAAAACTCGGTATTCCTGGGGCTACAGAGGGAACTGATAGCAGTAGACACCAAATCAAATTTTATTCTGATTCATCTAGAGTCAAGATGGACGCTAGAATACCCCTCAATAAAAATGGCTCAAACCTAAAAGCTTGTTCTGACATGTGGGAACTCATGCAAATCTAGTTTGACTTCGAAGATCTTCACATATGTAATATTTCAACTTAAATGTTATTTACACACACATGTAATATTTTAACTTAAATGTTATTTACACACACGCACGCACGCACACACATGTGCTTGAGCAAGTGGCCAACAAAGTAAATGAGTCTTGTATGTCTCAGGCTGGGCATAACTTTTATAGGCTAAGCTTTGACAAAAGGTAAGAAACTATACCCTCTTCCGCTAAAAAACCAATACTACCTATATTTTCATGCTTCCTATCGGTTATTTTACACTTTAACTCCACCAAATACATGGGAGAAAGAACCATACATGTTATGCAAGACAAATGACAAAGGTCCATGCCCTGTGGGGCATCACATAAACTTGTCAAACATGTCTTGGAAGTACATTTTAAGCTTCTTAGACCCTATTTTGATTAAAAAAAAAATTTTTTGGTGTTAAAATGACAAAGAGCACTACAAAAAATTTCTTTTCAAGATAATTTATCATACTGACCAAACATGTAAAACATGGCTCCATAATGTGAAAACAACCAAAAACAAAGTAAGCAGTATGTCACGTTAAATACCAAGCTACAACTACCTAGAACCCAAGTTTTAAAATGATCTCATGGTTAGATGTTACTAAATAAATCTGATAATAAGATACCTATTCAAAGGAAATTTTATTTATAAAGTTATTGCAGTACATGAAAAAGGAAAATCAGTACTTTAATCTACATATCCACATATATCAGATTAGACCAAACACAAGTATCTGACAAAAGATAGGCTAATATTCTATGAACTATGAAGATCTACAATATGAATTCAAGAAGATGATTGAATAAATCAATCAAGTCAACTAATCTAGAAATTTAACTCCAGTTTTAATTTTCAAGCGAAAACATGATAGTTTTTGCGAGTAATTAGTGTATAAAAAAGTAAAAGAAAACATGGTAAACTTAGATCTTAGACTGTGCAGATAAGCAATACCTCCGTTCTTTTGGTTCCATTGCTTACACCTTCTAGCCACTAGGGAAGAACTATGTCATGAAAATTTAACCAAAGAAAGCATACAATATTGAGAGGGAGGGAGGGAAGGATGGAGGGAGGGAGGAAGGGAGGGAATAGGACTACTTCTAGTTAGAAGAGCAAGAGATGTTTACTACTTATAGCAAGGAGAGGGGAACACGTTTTGCACGATAACTTTTTTTCTTTTTGAGACTAACAGAAGAGGCAAAAGAAGACTTGCTTGTGAGTGGTTAATCTAAGACGTGGCCTGTGCATGACCGAGTCATTAGGAGGTGAGTGTGTGCATGGAGTTGTGGCCGAAGTGGTGTGAAGATGCTAGGCCAATAAAGCTGATATTTACTGAACTATTTTTCTTTTTGTGAAGTCTAACAACAATTGTTATTCTGTTGTGAAACTGGCTGAAACCTCATAAGTACTTCTTTGGGAAGATATAAGGCCATATAGGTAATACATTACAGACTGATAGTGGCTGAAACCTCATTCCTTGCCTGCTATTGAGACATATGGAAACTTCTCCAGACAAAAAAGTTCAATGATGGGAAAAGTATTACGTATGCATTTAAATTTACATGTAATCATTGCATATTTAAATGTCTTATGACTTGTTTGGCAAAAGTCTTCGAGCGCATATCACTTCATATATTTGAAGTCTATGTCATGCAGTATGTCAAAAGATGCTAATGGAGGTATAAATAAGAGGAAACATGAAACAAGGTATTAACTACCTAACTTATGGAGAGGGCAGTTATACTAAAAAAATTATTGTTTAAACAATCAAAATCGTTCATCTTGATCGCCAAAAAATACGAAAAAAGTCACATTATTCGGAGATTGCTAGCTCAAATGGTATCAAACTAATAGTTTGTCAAGCTGGAGAAAATGCGTCTTAGCACAACCTGAACCTCATGCCCATATAGATTGGACGCTACATTTAACTTTATAAATTTATAACCGCAATAAGTTACACATGCTCACACTGGTTCCTCAAGATTCCAACATAATATATGAAAAACCTTTATATTATAAAGGTTAACTGCAGATACACCTCCTGTATATGGGGATGTGCCACTTATTGCCCCTTAAAACAAACGCATACAACCCACACTAATTTTTTTTGACTTTTTTGCCCTCATGGGGTCTATGCCCAAAACAAAAAAAATTTCATGCCCACAAGGAACTAGCCGATAGGGAGACAAATCAAAGTCTGATGATTTTTTTTCACTCTGATCTCGTTATTCACCTTTTACTTGAGGTTCTCTCCATTCCAATTGTAAGGCTTTTGAACTCATGAGAATCCATTATTCCTCAACAGAATGTTGCAAGAATCTATTATTCATCAAAGGTTCATAGATCAGCGGTAGTATTATAAGTAGGACTGGAAGCAGATTGAATCGATTACTTAGGTGTTCATATTTTTATATGTTTAAAATCTTCAATGTCAAATCCGAATCGAACATCCTTATGTGAATTTCTTCGAATTCTAATTTGAATTCAAACACAAATACTTTTCAAATATTCACGTATATTTATTGTATTGAAGTATATTATTTGATTAGCAATTTATAGTATACGATTATTAAACTAATAACTAAGAAGATACTTTATTTGGTTATATAATATATTATTCAATTTTTTAAACAATTCACTTTTAAAAATAACTTTTAAGTTCACAATTGAAAAATATTTCTTTTGTAATTATGCTGTATAAATCTCTAATTTGAATATTCAATCAAAGAACAGACAAGTGACTCTTTAAGTCTCGCAAAATTAGTGTTGAACTTAAAATAACTAGGCAAGTGGGTCAAAATCATAACAATATGTGTGTAATAATGCAACTCATAATGGATCAAATTTTAAATGAATATTCGATAACCAAATAAATTAAGTATACTGGTTAACTTCTTTTGTTTACGAACCAAATACTAAAAATCATTTGTTTACTATTACTCTATTAGTGAACTACCAAATCCTTTATAATCATGATGTATAAATGATTTGTTAACAAGCAAACTATTTGTTAACTTTTGGTTCGTTCCCACCTCTAAATATAAAATAATTATAGACTTTGTTAGAATAACATCTTCTTTCACCCACATGGTTTTTAGAAATTAAAAAGCACAGAGGAATTCAATGGTGGAGTGAGGATTTTCGGAGAGGGGTTCAAACCAAAAGAGGACAAAATGTAGAAAACAAACTGGAATGAGGTCTGGTTGAGTATGAGAGATGGAGGTGGACGAACACAGGCAGATGACGGTGTAGGGAACGCAGATGTGTGAGGACAGAGAGAACACTCGTGAGAAACCCAAATGACTTGTGATCTATTCACAATCAGTTCGCAACTTACAAGAGGAACAAAATGAGTTTTAAGAAGGATCATGTAGTTTAACGCCTATTAATTATGAAATTATTAACCAATTACCCCTTGTATTTTTATTTATAGGTTTTTTATATATACCCCTTAAATTATGCATATTTGCAAAAATTCTCCTCGAATCAGTATTCAACGCTACCCTAAACCATTACTTTTAGAAAAAGAGTATCTCACAAATGAACAAATCATTAACTTTGCTATTGTAACTGCAATGTAAAATTATCACAAAATAGTCAAATATTTACACACCGTGGTGTGAATATCCGAGAGATGGAGGCCTCTTCATTTCAGTATGGTAAGTCCTCTAGATCCTCTAGAAAGAGAGCAAAGGAACTCGTTGGCACTAGCTCTGTTACTCAGAATATTGATGTTCCCATTGAAGAAGACCTTATTGATGCCGGGGGACTTGATGATGCATATATAAATTTGGAGGATCAACAATTATGGAAGAAAAGGAGCATTTTCTTTGATCTTCCTTATTGGAAGTATCATCTTCTTCGACATAATTTGGATGTGATGCATATCGACAAGAATGTATGTGATAATTTGGTGGGATTTCTATTAGATCCTAGCAAATATAAGGATACACAAATGGATCTTATGAGGATGGGCACAAGGGATGACCTTCATCCTAATGAGGAGGCGAATAACACAATACATTATCCTGTCACATCTTACACTATGTGTCCTGACAACAAAGAACGATTCTTAACCGTGCTAAAGAATCTCAAAGTCCCTGATGGATATGCGTCAAACATTTCTAGATGTGTGAATTTAAAACAGGGTCGATTAATGAATCTTAAAAGCCATGATTGTCATGTTTTAATACAAGATTTGCTTCCAATTGCTCTAAGAACATCCGTGGAATCATATGAAGTTGTAGAACTTATGTCTCAGCTTTCAGCTTTTTTCAAGACCATTTTTGCGAAAGAACTTGATGTGACAATCCTTGAGGATATGCAATCTAAGGGGTAATAACACTGTGTCCGTGGAAAAAGCATTTCCCCCTGGCTTTTTTACAATCATGGTCCACCTCATTGTTCATCTAGTAGAGGAGGTTATACTTAGAGGGCCTGTGTCATATAGATGGATGTATCCTGTTGAGCGGTAAAATTTTTCTTCTATTGTACAAAGTGATCCATTTTAAACTTGCTATAATCATTGTTTTCTTATATTTTTTATTTTGATTTAGGGCTTGGCATAGTTTGAAATCAAGTGTTGGTAATAGAGCTCATCCAGAAGGTTCTATTGCAGAAGGAATGGTTGCAAAAGAGTGTCTTATATTTTGTTCTAGATATTTTGAAGGAGTAAGAACAATCTTTAATCGGCCAATTAGAAACGAAGAAGAGGTTCCAGACTTAGATCGTTATTTGCATAAAACTGGTGGTCGACCCATTGCTAAAGTCCAAGCTATTATTCTTGATCAAAAAAGCTTGGCACAAGCGCATCGTTACGTTCTTCTCCAATGTGATAGAATTGACCCCATATCGTAGGTAAATATTAATTTAAAACTTCTTGTGTGTTTTAGCTCTGAAAATTTGCTTTTTTTTCTAAAATGAAAAATGAAAATATATTTGGCACAGAGATTTTATAGAGCAAAAGATACGAGAGACTGGGAAGTACATGCCTAATGAAGCACTTCAAACGCAATGGCTAATGAAAGAATTCTCTGATTGGCTTCAAAAAAAGGTGCCAATAATAGATGCCTCGACAAGTGATGGCAAAATATTGAAAGCCTTGGCACGTGGTCCAAATGATGTGGTTAAAGAGATGAAGGGGTTTATTATTAATGGTTATAGGTTCCACACTTATCATCATGATACCGATCGCTTTCATAAGACCCAAAATTCTGGAGTTACAGTAGTCACCGGTGATAATAAAGCTTGGTTTGGGAGAATTTCAGGCATATACGAGCAGGATTATTTTGGTGATTTCAAGTGTGTGCTCTTCCGATGTGACTGGGTGGATGTAAACACTACAAGAGGAATGAAGCAAGATAGACGTGGATTTACTCTTCTAAACTTTTCACGCCTAATACACACTGGGAAAGCATTGAAAGATGCTCCATTTGTCCTTTCTTCTCAAGTAAGACAGGTTTTTTATGCAGAGGATGGGAAAGACAAGGGATGATTCCATGTGGTCAAGACAAAACCAAGAAATACATTTGCGTTGGGTGAAAAGAAAATTGATGATGACGAGGGATCTTATCCAGAGTGTATTCCTCTTGAAAGTTTCACAGATTAATATTTTTCTATGAAAAGCTTGTTTATCTCTTGTTCATTTTGACTGCTATTATGTATATTCTTTGCAAAAACCTTGTGTAATGGATCTGTATCTATATTATTTTAGGCTTCTAGTTCACCAGGTCATGTCGGATTTATTAAATGAACTATTTGATAAGCTTATTGAGTAGGTTCTTATCATTATATAATAGTATCAGTGATAAATTTGCTTGAAAGGGTTCTACCTCTTACAAAGTTATCGACATTTTACATGTTTTCTCTTATCAAAAGTCATGTTCCTTTTTTCCTAGCTTTTCTTGCATAGCTTGCTGGTTTAGTTTTCTGGGAGCATTCCTGAGTTGCTTGCTTTCGTATTGATGCTACATTCTTTTAGCTGTGAGTCGAATGATCTCAGAACTGTATCTCTTCTCCTTTGTCTTTTAGTTTTGGTTTTAATTAATCTTTCCTGCTAGTTGTGAACGGAATTTATGCATCTCTTGTCAACTTTAATGCCTATCATCAATCTGGTCTGTTTGTGGTGCTGTTCTCTCTTCATGCTGACAGAAGGAAAAAAAAAAGAGAGGGAATTCTTTGTTCACATGTGATCTCCTGCAGTATGAAGTACGAAATGTATTTGCATTGATGATTTTACACTCATATTGTAGGCCACCTATTAACTAATATTTTTGTGTAGGAAAAATCTACAAGGGGAAAGGATGCAATAAAGTGTAAGGCACATTTTCATACGACCGGATCCAAGAGTTTTGCTCGAAAGAGGGATGAGAAAGTAAGATGCAATTTACTTATAGTTTATACACTTTGCTTTGTTTTCTTTTCTTTTTCTATTTCTGAAAAGTCACAAATTTTTTCTTGGTTTGACAATATGGGTAGGAAAAGAAGAAGAAAAGGAAAATCGGGGATATAGAGTTCTTTCAGATTACTCACATGCGAAAAGATGGGACTTATGTGGGTGATACAACCAAAGGATTTGTGGTAAGTATAATGTATACTCCAGTAGGATATTTTTCTCCTCTTCAATACACGTGCCCCAAATCTCTATCCTCTGAGCAAGAGATCATCCTCATACACTTGCATTCTGTGATCAGGATATTCGTTTTGATAAGATATTGTTTACAAGTTTTCAGGTTGTCCATACTTATTTATACCTTTTGCATTGTTTACAAGTTTTCAGGTTGTCCATACTTATTTATACCTTTTTGCATTGTTTACAAGTTTTCAGGTTGTCCATACTTATTCTTCAATAAGATATTCGTTTTGATATGAGCGGTTTAACTTTTGCGAGTATGTAGTAGAGAACTCATGAGAGAACTAAAAACTTATCTTGATCCAAAGAGATCAATTTGGTAAGCTAATTAATCTAACTCCAACTCAATGTTTTTTTCAAGACTATTTGTGCGAAAGAACTTGATGTGAATTGATATAAATTGGAATAGTTGCTATTATGATTGGGGGTGTATAATGCTTTGGATTCAATTTGACAATATAACATTTGAAAGTTGTTCTATTTTGTTTGTCCAAAGGCTTAATATATAGTATCTTGTGCAGGATCATGCTATGGATAGGATACATGAGAAAACCGGGACACGAACCTTGTTAGAGGCTACTCTTGAAGCAGAAACTCTTGTAGACTTTGAGTTGAGAGGAGAAGATGGTAATGGCCATAGTAGGGGTTATGGATTTGGATGTCCACCTTCCAAGTTGAAGGGAGTAAGAGGGATATTGCAAAAGAAGGGTCGCATGGGGTCTCAATATGTGGATGTGCAAGATGCAATGATGCAAATGCAAGCTTCTCATCAGCAGCAAATGACACAGTTGCAAGCTGCTCATCAGCAACAAATGGCACAGATGCAATTACAAATAGAGCAAATGTAAAAACAAATGGCGTTCTGGACAAGGTCTTGGAACAATGGGGCTGAGAACTCCAATACAAGCACTAATCGTGTTGTGAGAAATCAACAGGTAGATTATCTAACCTAATAAAATCATAGTAATGATTAGGGTAGATGTTTATGATTTCTAAGTAGATTGTTCTATTTTCTTTGTTAATAGGTTCTGAGTGCCTCTAGTGCACATGGAGGGTATCAACCCGATATTGGGCATCACCCATTTTGAAGCTGGTAAGTTAACTTTGTTAATAGGTTAAAGTTTAAGCAATTTTATCAGTTTTACACTGAAGTTTTTTTTCTTTTTCTTTGTGTTCCAGTTTCTCAACAATTTCTATCTTTGTGGCATGGTTTTATTATTTGCAGTTATCTCTTGAGTTTTGATCTGTGATTTCATGCAACTGATATTTATAATCACTGTGTAAGACAGATGCTGACAGCTCACTTAATTCTGTGATTTTCTTTTTTTTTCCAAATTTTTTTTCCACAATTTGTGTGTCTCTTTCTTTCACTCACTAAAGCAATTATAAGATTAGATTAATCACAGCTTGCTGAATTGCTATTTATTGCAATTTGTTGATCTCCCAATTGGTGACAGTCTGACGGGTAAGTCTGGTAAGTGTAAAAAATAGAGTTTTTACTGGTAAGCGTGTGTCTATTCTGATTTACTTGAGTTTTTTTAAAGCATGTAGCTGGGAACTTGTGTACATCTACTAGCTTGGTTCATGTTAAACTCATTTTGCTTGGTTGTGTATCTTCAGGTTTGTGACAAATGCAATAAGCTCAATAGTACTGGGTTAAGAACATTGCTTGTCTAGTGGTACTATGAGGCGAGCCTTGGAACTGCAGTCAACAGAGAATCCTTGGAATGAAAACTTGAGGTAATTTCTTACATCTATACCTTAGAGACACACAGAGCTAGGACAGCGAAAATGTTAGGAAATGCAAATAAAAAAGAGTTGAGGTGATTAGGTTTTTCAAAGAATCATCTATTCCTACTAAGAATAAGATATTGATATAGTTTGTATGGGAATAACCTTGAGTCCGTGCCCAACCTCAAATCAAAATAAATACACAATGTATGGCATTATAGTACGACGAAAACTTCATAAGTTACTGCTTTAACTGCATCTGGTAAACAAATTAGATATTAATATGAAAAGTGACCTCAATTTTTACTTGAGTTAGTATATTAATATTTCCACATCAATTCATTCTCTTGATCCTATTAAGAATTGACCCATGCAATTGATGTACTCAGGTTAAACTTGGTTCCCAGTATTGCTTCTAAATGGAGACACAAATAGCTCTTGCTATGCCAGATGAAGATAATTGCATGATGTACTCAGGTCAAATGCTGTAAATCTTAGAATGTTCAAGTACAAAGAAATCTCATTGAAGGAGACAGTATTTCTATAAAGCAAAATTTTAAGATGGTTCTTTTAAGTGTTTTGTAAATGTTATAGTCTATTTCAACTGATGGCAATGTCAGAGTTGGAATTTGGGAATTACTATAAATGTTTGTCTTTTTCAACTGCTGTGTACCGGTATTGATTTTGCATTCTGGTTCTTTTAAGTGTATATAATAAATGTAGAATCAATATAGTGACAAGCTGACTATACAATTGCCAACATGTGCAAACAAACGTTGGCATATTGCCAACGTTGCAAACAAATGTTGGCATCAATTACAACATTTTTGCCAAACGTTGGTAATTGCCAACATTTGTTTGCAAACGTTGGCAATTGCCAACATTTGGTAAAAAATGTTAGCAATTGCCAACTACACTTCCCCTTCCAACACTTGTATCAAATGTTGGGATTCATTATAACAACATTTTTAAAATGTAGTTAAATGTGCTTTGAAAAGTTGTTAATGACTTTTTTTGTAGTGCCATAACCCACAAAGTTGATGGCTAGTTTAGGATATGTTTTCCATAGTTGATGATTTGAGAGTACTTTTGCAAATATTGAGGTTTTGGGGAAAATCTTTGCAAATATGCATGATGTTGGGTAGTTTTGCAAATATTTGCATGCTTGCAAATACGCAAATATCAAGGGGTCCGAGGCCCCTTTGGTCAATATCTAGCTTCATCCCTAGAGGGAGTGTTAGGGTGAGGTGGGGTAGATGTGTGAAAGGGAGGAGAGAGAGAGGGTGGGTGGGTAGGTGAGAGGAAGGTGGATAGGTGAAAGAGGAGGAAATGGGAGAGGCGAAAAAGAGGAATTTGTTTTTTTGTGAGATAAAAGCCTAAGGATAAGTAAAGTTTTTTAAAAAAAAATCTTTCACTCAAGTTGGTGTGTGCCTATTTTTCAGTTAATGAGTGATAAATGCACACTATCATAATACAAGATGCATATGACAAATGCTCAATTAACTTTATTATAAAATTAGGAGAATTGTACTTTAATCTCCTAAAGTTTTAGCATATTTGACTTTGACACCTTGAACTTTAAACTTGTTCAAATGATTTCCTCTAGTTTTAAGTTGTAGTCAACCCCATTAACTTATGGAAGGGAGTAAATTTATATTAATACCTACTTTCTTGTTAATTGTTTGATTTTTTGTTATTACAATTTGGGATTTTTATTTCTTTTTCTTTTTTTATCTATTTTTACAGAGAAGGAGTAAATCTACATCAATACCTACTATCTAATTTACATTAATACCTACTTTATTCTTTATGGTTTGAGATTTTTGCTATTTAGAGCCCAAGAACACTCTCCATAATTTCTCTCTGTCATATTCTTGCCTTATCCAACCAATCAAACACCTTTCCATTAGTATAATCGATTTCTAGCTCAATAAAAGAGATATACTTATATTCATTTGTAAAATAAAAAAGGTCAAAGCCTCATGTTTCTTGAAGTGACCTTAAATCCCAATAAATTTTACATATGTACTAGGAGAAACAATTATCCCAACTTTTCTATGCCATGATTATTGAAATCAAATCTTTTCTCGGATCGGAGGAAGCAGTTATAAAGATATCCGATCTAACTTTTAATAACAATTTAGCTACTAACTAATTCAGATTCAAGATGTAAGTCTTTTAATACTTACTTAAGACTTTTAACACTTACTTAACATCAATATAATCTTAGTTCTTGATAATGTTCTCAAAATCTAACATAAACCTAAAGCACCATCAATTTCCCATATACATCAAAACAATCTCACAAAGAAAGAAATACCAAGGAAAGAAAGCTCACTAGAAGGCACACAGAATAGGATTTCAAGATCCAAAGAGACATCAAAATCAGCATCCCAAGCAGCCAGCTCCTCTGTGGTCCAAAGGCACTGAGGGAGAGCGCATGATGAGGAAGCCATTTGATGTGACAAGAGAGTGGAACCCTAGTGAGGAAAGCGGAGGAAGAAAGAGGTGAATTATTATTATTATTATTGTTGTTGTTGTTGTTGTTGTTATTGTTGTTAATTATATAGTTTTTTATTTTATTTTTTTTAGATGAGGAGTCATGGCTAGGTCAATTAGGTATCAGAAGTGATGTCCAAGGTCTGAACATTCTAAACTATATAAGACCATTCACGGGATCCAAACCTCACCCTAATACCAAGCATTCTCAATGTTCTTATCCGGATCCACATCCAATATTCTATGGAAAGGACATGCAGTATATGTTCAGTCATAGTTACATGTCTATGTTATGTAAAAGAAAACTTGACAAATGTTAAATGGTTGAATCCAAGTTATTTTTTTATTTTTCTAAACCTGGTTATTTTGGACCTTTAATAGGAACTGACCTTGTTTGAAGAAAAGTTTAGACTTGAATAATCCAAAATATTGAACATAGTGAAAGATTAATTACTCATAAAGACTTGAAATCTATTGCAACAATATGCTTCGGTTGGAAGATTAACATCTTTTACAAAATTCTTGGACTTCTCTAATATTTTGAACGCATCTTTGAAACATATTGCAAATGGCTCTTCCTCGAAATTAGTTTGTTCACACCCCTTTTATTCTATGACTTAGAACAATTTTTTTATTTGTATTTCTTGGTATTTTATTCAGATCTAATGTACACCCCCTCTTCCTAATTTTGTTCATCTCGACATTTTTCATAGGGGATTATGAGGAGGGGCGGGTATTTTGAGGAGGGGCAGCATCAGAGGAGTCCAAGGGGCAACGACTGATGTGGTGGTTTTTTTGGACGGATTGCCATCTCAGCCCAATTTAACTAATTCTTTGATGCTCAAGGATTGGATTTGAGAGGTCCTCCCGTCCAAAATAGGTATTATTCTCCTTTGCTCGTCAAGAATTGGATTTCGGTGCTCCTTTTAGAAGCTTGGATATATGCACATATATAACCTCACTTTGGAATACCCTCACTTATGAAATATAGTTCAAGTCAACCGCGTTGCAGAGAATATATCTTTTGTATCCTCAATGGCACAGTAAAGAAAATTATTTTGTTAGCAGAACAAAAAAACAACATAAACCTTTATGCATGCTATGAGATGAACATTTATGTAGACCAAATAGGGTGAACAGGAAGCTATTGTTACAAAACTTACCGTTGATGAGGATATTCTCACATTACTTCTTTCTTTCAAGACTTTCCATTACACGGCTCTTCCCTAATGGCTAGAAAGTTCGGAGGTATATTATAACTTCATCGCCTCTTCCTCCTTCTTGACCTTCTAGCCATAAGGAAGAGCTATGGGATAGAAAGTTGCGCCAAGAGAACAGGTGGCTGTGAGTGCTAGAAGGAGAGATTAGCATGAAGGGAAAAAAACATGCTATGCTAAATGAGCCAAGGCTCAGAGAAAGTGTTTTCTTTTCATTTGACCTCTCAACCATCCACTCCTTTTATAGTCTAAGATAGTTGGCAAGGTTGAGAATCCTTTTACAAGGAATGCGACTCACATTTTTTTGGCTACATTCAACACATAAATTCGAAGTTTCAAGAAGAAATTTGAACTTTGTGTCGTCAGGGGATTAATTCAAGGTTTCAAGAAGAGATTTGAATCTATTGATTTCTAAGCATTACTTCAAAGATTTCAAAAGAGATTTAAGCTCTGTGAGTTTAGAGCATTAATTCGAAGGTTCGAAAAGATTTGAATTTTCTTGGCTCTATTTGATGCATTAATTTAAAATGGAAAGATAAGATTTTAATATGATTTGTCATTGCAGAAAATTTTTCTAGCAATTTGAATAAGAGAGACCATACGTCTTATTCCTTGCCCAATTCATACCTAAAACATGTCCTTTTTATCCTTTGCTTATCTAGTTGTCATTGTCTCAACATGTGACAAAATTGTCATTGTATGAATATTTATCTTCCTTTCCGAGCTCAAGTCACACCCAACATGCTCTTTTCGGTGTCTTATTCATTTGGTCTAATATACCATTTTTGGTTGTTGTAAAAAAGTTTCCAGTCTGGCACATGCATCTCGCTCTCCTTGCCTAAGTCATGTTTACAACGAGCCTTTTTTGGCCTCTTTTGCTAATCTAATTACTATTTCTAGTCGTTTTATGAAACAAAAGTGTTAGTGAGAAACATGTTTCTCGCGCTCCGTTACCAAGTCACACGCTGTCTTTTTGGCCTCTTCTATTAGTCCACTTACCATTTTAGTTGTGACGTGCAACAAACTTATCAGTCTGAAAGCATGTGTTTCTCTCTCCTTGCCCAAGTCACACATAACATGACGACGCTTTTGGCCTCTTCTATTAGTCTATTTTCCAGGTTTAGCCCTTACATGCAATAAAATTGTTAGGGTGCACATATATTTCTTCTTTCTTTGAACACCTAGCACAAGTATTTGTTTTGCCTCTTATGCTAGTCTAATAAATGGTACTAGGCAAACATGTCTCCCTCTCCTTGTTATAAGTAGGAAACATCTCTTACTCTTCTCACTGAAAGTTGTTTTATTTGCTCCCTCCTCCCTCCCTCTCCCTCCCTCCTCCCTCTTATGCTTTCTTTTGTAATTTCAATCACGTAGTTCTTCCCTAATGCCTAGAATTATGAGCTGTTATGGGTGGTCCACGTACTTTTCCTTTAGAATCGCCCTCGCTGACTCAATATAATTCTCGAGGAAAACAGTGATGAAACTTAATGGAAATAGCAATTTCCCCCTAGCTTCTTGTAGACAAAGGGACTTCACATCAAGATTTCTCAAAGATCTACATTCTCTTCAAGCCCTTTGCCGCTCTAAAAACATGGGTGTAAGAGAAGACCCAACAGACTTTGCACTTCTTCCTTAATGGCTAGAAAGTAAGTGTGAGCAAAAGAAGAGATGCATCGCACTTTCTTCTCTAATATCTTTTGTATCTCCCTAATCCCGGCCCGTTTATTTTTTATTTTTTTACCATCATGTATGTGCATTTTGAATTAAAGTTGTGGCGATTTGTTTGTGGAAATGATTTGTTAATTTATAACTTTATTTTTCTTATTCTTGTTAGTAGAATTTTAGCAAATGTTGACCAATCTCTGTCAAATAATTAAGACAGATCTAATATTGTCTATTTGTTGTTTGTGATGGTTGAAATGTCTTGGTTATTATACATCTTTAAAAGCTTCTATGGTTTATTTTGGTGAGTTTTACTATCTACTAGATATTTATTTATTAGATTGTTGTTATTATTCGAAAATAATGGTTGATGTTGTACTATTATTACACAATATATCGGGACCATCATCATTTAATTTATTCATAGAAGTTGAGAATCAAGTAAAATGAATACAATAGGTTGTTGTAAATGGTAGAATATCAATCGGCGTTAATAGATTTGGAAAAGTTCTTAGGCTCCATATTGATGTTGTTCAATGTTTGATCCAACTGTGTTAACTTGAAAGTAACATAGTTAAGATGGTCAAGAACTCCATCACTCGGTCAGTTATGGAACAATTGTGCAAAAGCTCTTTAATATCCATGGCAAACAAACTAGAGTTTGAGTATGGGTTTTTCAAATGCTTCACACGCATCAAAATCCTTGTAGATGCGATTCGGAAAACGGTCTTTATCATAAGGATCCATGACATCCAGTGGTGCTACACAGATGATTTAAGTACTATATTCTTCACGAAATGCTTTAACTAGTAACATTGCGCTTCCTTTTCTTCCACCTACTCTATTATTCAATGCAAATTTTGATGTACACCTTATCATTTAACTTCAGTGCCCTTTTACTAATGTCTTAGTTGCTGAGTTTCTTTTCCTTCATGTTTTTGCTTTCATTATTCACTCTTTTCACTCCGCCCTCCTCCCTCCTTGTGTATGTGAAGATTTGCTCCTAATTTAGCTGATTCCATTATAGTAATTATTATTCTAGTTAGCTAGTTCTCCGTTTTACTAAAGCAGAAATTGCATTTGGATTTTATGGTGTCAGGGTAGAACTTCTGTTCAAAATCCATCAAAAGATCCATCAGATAATCTTCTTCTTAACTTTGGATTCAATGTTCATGGCTAGAGGGCAGTTGATGGATTTAGGCCAATGTTTCAATTCAATGGCGCATTGAAGAATGGGAGTGGAAGCCTAGCTATTTTGGGTAAGCAAAATAGGGGCCCCCGAACAAATGATCAAAAGGTCAATTGGCATCTACAATTTCTGATGGAGTTCCCATAAGCGAAGCTCGTTCAAGTAATGCAGAAGTCATTTTTATTAGGACTAACCAATATAACAAGGATCTCTCTGTTGATCATCCAGATGCAAATTTTTTTTCTCGTCAAGTCATATAGCGAGTATGATGTGCGTAAAATCATTAAATATAATGTGTGGTCAAGCACGATAACAAGAACATGATCTCTGTTAGTGATCTTCCTTGTTTAGTTGATGATCATCTTGTGCATTATCTTGCTTGTAGGAACGCACACAACGATTCTGATTAATAGAGTGGCCCTGTTGACTTTGACAAGGATATGGATTTCTGGCCGAAAGACAAATAGATTGGTAGTTTTCCTATGAAGTGGCACATAATAAAGGATGTTCTGAACACTAGCTTTCAGCAGATCTTAGAGGAAAATGAAAATAAATCGGTAACTAATAGCAGAGACACCCAAGAGGTAAATTTTCACCATCTATTGCTTTTTTCTGTGTTTTATGTTGAGGAAACATGATAAACTAAACCCTAACTGCCTTTATTAGGATTGTTTTCATTCCTTATCTCTGACCTTTTTAGCTTGCAACCAAATGGGTATTAAATAATGTGATTTAAACTAGATATAAATTGTGAAATTGTACATTTCGCATGTCTTTTGATTCTTTGTTCACCGAAGTTGAAAAGTTCACAATTTGGGTTGCCTTTATCCCTATTCTTGACTAACACCTTCTTGAGTGATTATTTGTTGTAAGTCTGACTATTTTCTATCTTTCCATTTGGAGATCTTATTGAATGTATGATACATTATGTCAATAGTGGAAAACTGGGCATCCTTGACGGGCTTTCCCGTCAAGGATGCCAGAAATCCCGTCAGGGATACGTATCCTTGACGGGGAGCCATCAAGGATACGCCGTCAGTAAAAGTCCCGTTAGGGAAGAAACATCCCTGACGGACAGCCGTCAGTAATGCGTATTACTGATGGCTTCTTCCTTGATGGTGCAAGCTGTCAACATTTTTCAGACATCACTGAAGAAACATCCCTGACGGGCAGCCCATCAATGATGTTTTAACATCGCTGACGGGGTTATCCCTGACGGCAAACCCGTCAGTGATGTTTTAACATCGCTGACGGGGTTCCGTGAAGGATATTCTCCGTCAGGGATGAACATCCCTGACGGCACTTCCGTTAGTGATTTTTTAACATCGCTGATGGGCTTGCCTTCAGGGATGTTCATCCCTGACGGCAACCCCGTCAGCTATGTCTGTAATCAGCAAAAAAAATTATGCTGATTACATTCGAAATTCCCTATACATACAAAACCACACAAAATTTTTCACTAACTACATTCCCTACACATTCCATAACTACATTCAAAATACATGCAATCCAAATTTCACAAACATCTCGCATACATTCAAATTTCACAAATTTCATGCACATTCCATAACTAATATCTCGCATACATCCACCTAATTCGAAATTTTCACAATCCAAATTTCACAAACAACAAACCACACAAATAATATGATAAGTTACTACACGTCTCATAAAAGTTCTATATCCACATATATCATACACACATACATACCCACACATAAACAAGCTAAAATCCATAAAAGATCCACATCCACACTGTTGATGTATATAATCACAGTCACTAATCTCGTTGCGAGCTTAGCTTTTAAGAGAGCGGAGTCCGCCTTCTCTCCTAATATCCGGTGACGCTGCTCCGGTCAGGGGGTTCACCTACAGCAAGAGAACACCTGTGGAAGAGGCGGAGTTGGGATCTCCTGTGGTTCCTCCGACGGTCAAGTTAGTAATGGGGAGAGAAAATTTAATGGAGCAGGAATTCACTCAGAAAAAATCACTTACTTGGTTTGCTGTTCACGTTGCTACTTATAGCTAGGGTGGTGGGGGTATTTTCATCTCTTCATTGGCTAAGAAACCACTGATGAGTCAACCCTCTCCTCCACGTGTGAGCTAGTGATTGGCTGAGCACCTCTTTGTCTGCTACGGTGGCTGGCCTTTATAGGTGTCAAGTTGTGGGTAATTTGAGGGTTAGTGTGGTCTATTCGCCATTAATGGGATGGGATTGACGGTGCCTGTAGCTACATGGGTTCGAGGTGCCTTAAATACCGTGAGAGATGGGGGAGTTAAGGGGCTGTCAGTGCATTTAATGCGATGTTGATGGGCTCGAGTACTGTATAACCGTCGTTCGAGTGGAGGGAACCACATAGGATGAGAGAGGGGGGAGCTGAGGTCGGTGGTCGACTTGCACGGCCTCTTGAGGCGTCCATTGGAGTAATCAGTTGAAGGGGATGACTAGTACCGCCCTTCGCGTCGTCCCAGAGGACGGATGGCTAAGAAAAAGGGGGGCTAGGTTTGCTTCGTATTGTCTGGAGGGGCAGGCGACTGGTTGGAAGGGGTTATGGTAGATAACAGGTTGGGAGGACGACTAGCACCGCCTTTCGCGTCGTCCGAGGGGACTAGCGGTTAGAAGGCGGTGGCTGGTCGTCCCCCCTGTCGTTCGGGGAGGACAGGTGTCTTGGAAGGATAGCTCCGAGGCAGTCAATTGGTTGGGCAGACGACTGGTACCGCCTTTCGCGTCGTCCGCGGGGGAGAGTTATTGATGGGTCGACTCACACCGCCTTTCGCGTCGGCTATGGAGATAGTCGTTTAACGGACCGTGGCGAGGGCGGTAAGCGTAGGCGGCCCCGTGGGTCGGGCGTGGAGGTTTATGTCGCTCCAAATTGACGAGCGAAAATGTTTATCTGTGTTAACACTTATTTTTTCTTTTTAATCGCTAATTAGAGGTTATGACCATAACAGTTGGCCCCTTTCATTTGGAGTCGGTTGGAAATAAGTCCAAGTGAAATAAGTAGCATAACACTGGTCGGAAGGGAGTTCGGGGAGAGGCTCGAACATTCCATTGATGGGACGTGGCTGATGTCAGCAAGCAGTTTTTTGGCCACTGGCGTTTCACCTTCTGAGCTCGATGGTGGGGCCCTCTTGGAACAGATGGGAGAGGTTTTTCATCTCCCGAGGCGGCACCTCGGGGCGGGGTTTCAATCTCCTCCGTTGATCATGAAAGGGCGTGGTGTCAGTGAGCCCCTGTATAAATACGGAGCGGTGAGGGGGAAGGAAGCTTTTACTTTCTTCTTCAATCACGAACTCAGGCGATCCTCCGGCGAGCGATACAGACCTAGCATGGATTCCGATCGTCATAAGCAGCTTGATGAGTTCCGTTCGAAGGTGACCCAGACGCAGATGAAGTCTTTGCGCTCGAAGTTTGACATACCGAAGGGTTACAAGTTGGAGGCTCCGGCGAAATCATCTCCGGTGTACAGCCATGGTGACAAGAGGGCTCCTCTGTATCTCAAGCACTTGGAGTGCAGTCTCCGGCTTCCACTGCATCCCTTTCTTTGAAAGGTATTTGATGAGTTGGGCGTGTCTCCGATGCAAATGACGCCTAACTCAATAGCCATATTGGTCGGCTTCACCATCATCTGCCGCTGGCTTTCGATTCGGCCAAAGATGAGCGTGCTGAGCTACTTGGTTGGCATAACCGTTCAAAAGACGCCCCATTATTATCTTCAGATGAAGGGGGAGTTCAAGGTCATCCTCGATCTGCCCAAGTCGATTAAAGGATGGAAAGATAGGTTCGTCTGGGTCACGGGGGATGACTCGAACCTGGGGTGTGCGTCTTGGCCAGAGATCAGAAGAGAGACCCTGGAGCCCAAGCCCCTATCGGTCGAGAACCATCGGGAGTTAGAGCAGATCCTCCAATACACGGGGCCGCGTACGATGGGTACTTTGCTTGACAAGTCGGTCTTGCGGTTTCATGAAATTTCTTCAACCCCTCCCGGCCCTTCCGATGAGTCGAGGGCTCATAACGTAACTTTTGGGGGGACAATTGGGAGAATGCCGAGGGCCGAGTCGGCTTCGGACGAAGAATCCACTGGAGAATCCAAAGAGGGGTTGGCCCAACCGGCTAAACGGCGACGGCGTGAGTCGTCTCTAGAGGGGGTTCAGTCTCGGCAGGGAGGAGGCGAGGCGGCCGCTGTTGGGACGACCGTTGCGGGATGTGAGAAGATGACCGAGGGTGTCGTCCTAGGCGGTGGGTCCGGCTGTCGAAGGACTTGGCAAAAGAAAACCAGCCATGGTCCTCGAGGAGCTAGGCGGCGGGGAAGTCTGAAGAACCGATGGAAGAGGAGTCATCGGAGTCAGAGGAATGGGAGGAGGACCGACTATCAGCTGAAGCCGAGGAGGGGGTCGGCCACCAAGCCACTAGCGTCGTTCCCGAAGCCGCGCCAGGAGAGACACCCACGGGGGTCGATACACAAGGGGGGAGCAATGCAGAGCCGGGACATGGGGTCGGCCACCAAGGGGTATCCTCTCATCGGCAAGAAAAGGAGCCGGCCGGTGGCCAGGGGACAGGTTTTGTCCCAGCGGGATGGCCTTCTCCCTATTACGTGGCCGAGGTTGAGGGAGATTGGGATAAAGTATGCGGCTTGATGATGGGGACGTTCTCTCCCGTCGGCCATTATGAAGGGGAGCCTGACGCGGAACATCGATACAAGCCGGCAGGGTATATGGACGTCCGCTCATCGGTGCTAAGGTCGAGCTTTTTGCAAGGGAAGGCGGTAGAACAATTCAATTTGCCAGAGGACCGGGAGGTTTTGAAGATGATTCCCGATGTCGGCCTGCATATAATCCTGCGGAGTTACTTGACTAGGGGTTGCTTGGTGGAGCAAGAGTTGTACAGTCGGCTGGCTCGGGGCCATCAAGCCTACGAAAGGCTTCGAAAGAGGCATATATCTCCTGGGGCCGGCGTAAATGAAGATCTTGATCAAGTAATCAAGGAGCTCTCAGTTAAACAAGCCGAGCTTGATGATTGGCGACGTGAAATGGAGGTTAAGGAGCAAGCTATCGCGGAGCTCAAGGCCTCCGGCACAAGAATGTTGGTTGAGATCGGAGAGCTCCGGCAGCGTCTTCAGAATGGTGGAGGACGATCCGGTCGTCCAACGAAGTCTATAGGGAGCGCGACTTGGCAATGGCGCAGGTCGCACTTGAGAAGCAGATCGCGCAACACGCCAAAACTTCGGTTGGCGCGAGTGGCGCCAATCAACGACTCCGCGAAGAATGTGCCCAACTTAAGGAGTCCTTGAGCAAGGCGAGGAGAGGATAAAGTATCGGCTTGATGATGGGGCGTTCTCTCCGTCGGCCATTATGAAGGGGAGCCTGACGCGGAACATCGATACAAGCCGGCGGGGTATATGGACGTCCGCTCATCGGTGCTAAGGTCGAGCTTTTTGCAAGGGAAGGCGGTAGAGCAATTCAATTTGCCAGAGGACCGGGAGGTTTTGAAGATGATTCCCGATGTCGGCCTGCATATAATCCTGCGGAGTTACTTGACTAGGGGTTGCTTGGTGGAGCAAGAGTTGTACAGTCGGCTGGCTCGGGGCCATCAAGCCTACGAAAGGCTTCGAAAGAGGCATATATCTCCTGGGGCCGGCGTAAATGAAGATCTTGATCAAGTAATCAAGGAGCTCTCAGTTAAACAAGCCGAGCTTGATGATTGGCGACGTGAAATGGAGGTTAAGGAGCAAGCTATCGCGGAGCTCAAGGCCTCCGGCACAAGAATGTTGGTTGAGATCGGAGAGCTCCGGCAGCGTCTTCAGAATGGTGGAGGACGATCTGGGTCGTCCAACGAAGTCTATAGGGAGCGCGACTTGGCAATGGCGCAGGTCGCACTTGAGAAGCAGATCGCGCAACACGCCAAAACTCAGTTGGCGCAGGAGTCGGCTGCCAATCAACGACTCACAGAAGAATGTGCCCAACTTAAGGAGTCCTTGAGCAAGGCAGAGGAGAGGATAAAGTATCTGGAGTCAAGCGACTATCGGTCGTCCATAATGGAAAAAAGCCGGTCGGCCATCATTGAAGAATTTCGATGCAGTACGTTGGGAAAGGTTGAGGTCGCACTGGCCTGCAAGGCGGGTAGCGACTTCGTGGTCAAGTAACTCCCACCCGAGTATCAGAGTGTCCCTGGTCGGCTTCAATACCCTCCAAGCATAGCTGGCCAGCTAGGTCTTCTTTCGAGATTTGAGGCGGTGGGAGCCGGCTATGATCTAGGTGACGGCGGAGCCGAGGAGGAAGAGGGGGAAGAGTCATCGAGTGACGGATCCCCGAGCGAGGCTGACTCGGAGTAGTAGCTTAGGTTTTAAGAGCTTTCAGCTGTTCTTGTAATTGCTGATGTGTTCATTTTTGTACTTGTTTCCAAGTGAATGAATATAATATGTTCTTTTTGCTCTTATAGCTATATCTTATGCTATGTTTGATAGTTAAAATAGTTTAGTGAGTTGAGTGACTTGATGTCGCGACTTGGTCGTGCTCACGGCTTAGATGGCTGGGATGATCTCCCATAGGATGGTCGACTCAAAATGACTTATTAGCTCTTAGTCGGTTTCTAGGTTACTTGTTCTTAATCTGTTGGTTCGTTAGATTCGACCGGTCGGCGTCGGTCGAACCCGGACAAAAAGTGGGTTTAGTTTCCTAGGCATAAGCGGCATGCTTGTGGAAGATAGGACTTAACGTCAGCGGTACTTTAGCCGTCAGAGGTGTTTCGAATTTCGAGCGAAGAGACGTGGGTCATAAAGGCGGCGGGCCTTTCAATTTTCAAAAGGCGGTTCGCATTCGAGAGTCAATCCGAACCGTTGGATTTCAAAATTGAAACGCCATCTGGGAATAGACACGTGGGTGCCCTAGACGCCTATATATACTTTTGTCCTATTTGGGGGTTTCTCTTTGCGCTTTCTAAAGACTCGTTTTCTCCTTCCTCTTACTCGAGATTTTCCAAGCTTTCTACCATGGCTGCTTCTACCTCTGCCCTCATTGATAGGATCGCCAAGCTCAAGTCTTGGCAATCGAAGATGAAGGAGGAGGATCTGGAAGGTCTCCATGAGAGGTACGATCTCCCCGGGGAATTTACAGTTTCCTTACCGGAGAAAGGCAACGCTATCACCGATCATAGCGCAGACAAGCTGTCATTGTACATGGCGCATCTGGACAACGGATTGCGCCTCCCCTTGCCGACATTCGTGAAGAAGCTGTGTGAGCGGCTGGGGGTGTCCCCGATGCAGTTTGCTCCCAACGCCATCGCTACGATAATGGCATTTTTAGTGATCTGTCATCGAGTGAAGGTGACGCCGACCCTTCAGCTTTTCGGCAATCTCGTAACGGTGAGGTCGACGAAGAAAGATGCCCACTTCTTTTTTGGGTATGTGGGCGGCCGGTTTGTCAATATTCTAGATTCGAATAAGGACTGGAAGAATAAGTTCGTCTGGGTCTTCAGTGCCGACACCGTCTTGGCTTGCTGTTCATGGCCGGAGATCAACAAGGACGGCCTAAAAAAGCTTCCTCTCTCGGCGGACGAGAGGCGCGACCTGGAGAAATTCCAACAGTATTCGGGATCTCGAAAGGGTCACAACCTATTCGACAATACTTCGCTGTGGATGGCGGGTCGCTGCTCATTCACCAACCGAGTCGATGAGGAGAAGGAGAAGGAGCCGCCGAGGCGGCTTCTCGGTGAGTTGAGGATCCCAAGAGTGGGGTCCTAGCCGATAAGAGTTCTGGTACAACTTCCCAAAAGAGGGCTAGGGGAGGAGGATTGTCGGCTGCAGAGGAGCAGCATGTGGAGGAGAAGTTTGAAGAGCTGGCGTCTATGCTGCAAGTGAAGAGGGCTCCTACTTCTGAGGTTGACCAACCAAAGAAGAATAAGAGGAAGATGAAAAAGTCAAAGGAATCGACCTCCAAAGGGACGACTGAGGGGAATAAGGATAAGTGCAAAATCAAGAATGTAAAGTATGGAGGATTAATTAAAGATATGAGGAATCTAGAGTAGATCCACTTAGCTTATCTCAATCTCAAATGAATGAGTTGGATTTGTTAGCTAGTTTCAAACAATCTCTAGGGATCCCACAAATATTGGCTCCACACTTAGAAAAGGGTAATTCCCAAGAGGGTTCTAGCCTCAAGGTGAATTAAATAAAAGAAAAATCTATTCTAGAAAGTAAATACAAGAATTAAATACATTGCATGAAAGTAAATTGCATGAAAGTAAATTGCATGAAATTAAATTGCAAGAAAGTAAATCTAAGCTACAAAGCAATAAATGAACAAGAAAGAAAATGAAAAAGAAATAAAATAGAAACCAACAACTCGATCTTAATCTAATCCTCCTTGGTCCTTGGATTAGAAGAAGAGAAAGGAAATTGAAGGGTGAAAAATTTCATTTATTGTGTAACAAAGTTACAATTTTGGAAGGTCTCCTCAATTAAGAGTAACCCTCCTCTCCAAATGGAGTTTTACAAAATATTTCACACTCAAAACACTCACCTTCACCCCTATTTATAGCCCAACGGAGTTGATGTGAACCATTGGATCAAACCTAGCCAAAAGGAGAGAAATCCACCATTAATTGAATCTGTTGGGAACCGTCGGTTGGCCGTCGGTTAGCCAACCGTTAGCCAACCGGTTAATAACCGGTTGGTCAACCGATTGGTTTCCAACCTAATTTGTCTTTTCTTGATTTTTCTTCACGAATTTCTCTTGGATCAATTTGGTATCTTGGGCCTTTGTTTGTCTTGATTTGGGCTTCAAATATTGGTAGAAATTGAGAATTTGAGTCATTTGGGCTTTTATTCATTATTTCTTTATTAGCCCGCAAAATAAGATAAAAATGATTATTAGTAATATCGTTATTCATATAACATAGGTAATAAGGGTATAAAAATGTAATTAAAATGTGATAATCAGTCCTCGGCGGTGGAGGGCATTGGGGAACTCCCAAGCTGTTGGGGAGAGTGGCCCCATAAACTCTTTCTTCCTTGCCTCGCCACCGAGGTCGTGATCCGAGGGGAATCACGTCCCAGTGGGTGAAGTTCGACCAACAAGCCGCAGGGGTGGCCGCGGCTGAAGAGCCCCCGACCCGGGTTGTAGAGACGACCTCCGATGAGCCAACTCAGAGGTCGGGGAAGGAGGCGGTCGTCTCAGATGATCCGGCTTCGGGGTCAAATCTCTTGAGCTTACTCAGGAGTTTGGGCATAGAGCTTCCTTTTCGTCACTGGGTTGCCGAGGTTGGCGGTTCGAGGTGGAGGGACCTCCGATCCCAGCTTATTGGTGATCTGTGGGAAGGGTACTCCGCAAGGGAGGAACCTTCTCAAAGTGACAGGTTTGTCCCAGACCATTCCCTCCATAAAGAGGGCTCGGTGCTTCTTTACGGGTGGGGCTGCCAGCAGGCGGTTTACCCTCCCAAAAGATAGGGATCTTCTGGAGGAAATACCCTCAACCGGCTTACGGTTAGCTCTCTTGAGTTATCAAACTCGAGGAGCCTTGGTCGGGGAAGAGCACTTCAACCGACTGTCATGCATGATGAAAGTAGCTGACAACTTGGCGGAGAGGCTTGTTGAAGAGAAGGGGAGCCGAGGAGAAGCTGAGAAGAGGGCGGCCGCCCTTGAGGCGGAGAAGGCGAAGTCGGCCAAGTGGCACGCTGAATCGGAGGCTAAGCACCCACGACAGCTAACCTCTAGACTCATCACCGGGCAAAGGCCGTCATTGATAAGTTGAAGGAAGAGGTCGCCCAGTTGAAGAGGACGGTCGAAGGCTCCCAAAGGGAGATCGATGAGTGGAAGGCTCAAGTTGGGGGGCTGGAGAGTCAAGTTGGAGCTGAGAGACTCGAGAGCCAAAATTTGCGGGTCAAGCTGGATGAGTCGAAAGCGGCTCATCAGGCAGCTTTGGATGATGCCCGAACGATTGAGACCCGGCTTAAGTTTATAACGTCGGAGGAAGGCAAGAAGGTGGTCGTTGAAGAGTATAGGCAAGGGCCTATGGGAAAAGTAGAGTTGTCGTTGGCTGTTAAAGTGGGCTACGACTACTTAAAAGCCCAACTTCCTTCGGATGCTTTCCCGACTTTGAGTCTTGCATATCCTCCCAGGGTGAAAAGTTCTCTGCGCGTCCTACAGAGCCTGGAAGTCAGAGGAGCAGGAGTGCAACTTGGCGTTGAGGACAACCCTGACGAGGATGAGGACGACGAGGAAGATGAAAGTGTAGACAGTCAAAAAATCCTCCAGACGAGGGTCAGGCGCACCCTAGTTGTTAAAGCTTCAAGACGAGGCTCGCTGATGGGGCGAGGCTGGACCATACAAACTTCAAAACGAGACTTCGGTCAAAGGCGAGGCTCAACCTCAATACGAGGTTCGCGACGCGGAGCGGAGTTCATTTTTAACACGAGGCTCGCGACGAAACGGCTCAACAGCGATTAAACGAGGCTCGCCCACAACACTTAAGTTTGACGAGGCTCGCTACAAGTATCAAAGTTTGGCGAGGCTCGTCCCCAACGTCAAAGTTCGGCGAAGCTCTCCCTTCAGACGAGGTTCGCCAAGCAGCAAAGCTCTTTATTCAACCGGGGTTCACCCAAGTAGTGAAGCTCTCCTTTCAGACGAGGTTCGCCAAGCAGCGAGCCCTGTCCTTCAACCGAGGTTCGCCTACAGCAGTGAACCTCGCCATTCAACCGAGGTTCGCCTACAGCAGTGAACCTCGCCATTCAACCGAGGTTCGCCTATAGCAGTGAACCTCGCCATTCAACCGAGGTTCGCCTACAGCAGTGAACCTCGCCATTCAACCGAGGTTCGCCTATAGCAGTGAACCTCGCCATTCAACCGAGGTTCGCCTAAAGCAGTGAACCTCGATATTCGTACGAGGTTCGCCTATAATAGCGAAGCTCGCCATCCAACCAAAATGTATAAACACATCCAGCTGAGATTTGCCCACGCAGCGAAGCTCGTTACCCAACCGAAGCTTGCCCAAGTAGCGAACTTCGTCATTCGATCAAAGTTCACCAGCCAAGGAAGAGCTAAGCTCGCCATCTATCGGCTCGTCAGAAGGACCCAAAGGCCACGAAGTTACAACAATCACGTATAAGTAGTGGACATCGGTTATACCCACGCCCATGCCGCTAGCCCACGCTCACAATTCCAAAGATGCTACATGCTAAAAGCCCTATAAATGGCGGTGAGTAGCCATTGGTGAGAACTTTGAACTTTTGGAAAATTCAGCTATGCATAAGAAAGATCGAAGTTCTTCATCAATCATCAATCGCTGCTCGATCGCCAACGAAAGCGGATCTCTACGTGAGCATTGAGTGAAGCCTTCTTCGCCACCAAGAACCCATATAAAAGAGAAGTCAAATCAATCTTCTTCCTCTCAGAATCGAGAGTGTGATTGTAATTTTTAAAGTCAATCAAACAAAACTTTTTCGACTCTACGTAAGATGGCGACCACGATGGGAGCAACCGCTCATTCCGATGAATTGGTGGTGGCTAATCGCACAAGATTGCAAGGGGAACCGAGGTTCAAACCTTGGTCATCGAATTCGACAGAGTAAGTACGAGGAGTTTCTCTCCTCCGGGCATCTAGCCCGCTGAAGACACGCAGTGTCGCCGAAGTCTCAGATGAGACTTCAGCCCCGTGGCTATTGTTGAATCCTCTCGAGTGAACCTCGACAATCAGCCTCTGTCTCTCAAAGACGAGGCTCCAAAAGTCAACCAGCGGGCTAAGAAATGGGTTGTTAAGCAATCCAAGTCCACTTCGGATACTAGCCAAGTTTTGGCTTCAGGCGAGCCTCGCTTTGCCTATGAGAAGACTGGACTTTCTAATGGTCCACTTTCGAGACGCGCTGCATAACGCCGACAGTAACCAAGCTCGCCGACGCTCGAAGCTTTGGTCTCGCTGGACGGATTCCACTATCGCCCGAAGAAAATTGACGAACCTCGCCATCACCATGGGGTTCATTCGTAACAAGATGAAGGTCGTGCGGGTTGCGAACCTCGCCTCCAAGACTAACATCGCCCTATTGCTAACCTTGTCTACAAGACTAACGCCGCCCGGCCTGGAAGCCTAGTCCAAGTGGCGAACCTCGTCCAAGCAATGAACTTCGCCAAAGATGAGGTCTCCTATAAGCGGGGCGAACCTCGCCAGAACACGAGGTCCCTCTAGAGGGAACGAACCTCGCCCAAGCAATGAACTTCGCCAAAGATGAGGTCTCCTATAAACAGGACGAACCCCTATAGGCAAATAACCTCGCCGCCGTAACCAAAGAGGCGGCAACCGCCGTGGTCGCCGAACTCGATTCGTAGAGCCTCTCATACGATGCTTGTTTTTCGAGTCAACCGGGGAACACCCACCTCGATCTCCGCGGATTATCTCACACGCAAACGCGACGCCAATCAAATGCGCCTCATTGCCGCTAGAGAAGCTCATCTCTGCGATGCGTGCACAATGTTCATCAACGACGCCTTCGCTTTTGAGCGATTGTCCAATCTGGCCAACTGCATCGGCGTTCCACCCTAAAAGCGAAGCGCCCGCGATAGTCATGGGGTGACTATCAACATGGTTGGGAGAAGCGGAGCAAGACCCGATAAGCGATCCGAATCATCGGCGAGTATTCCCGAGGGTTAAGAGGCTTTAATCAATACTGTATGCCTATCGGGCACCCGTCTTCGTACCGGAGTGGCAATTCCACTTGACTATAGCCAATTGGCTGGGGGTACTTCTGAAGAAGTTGAGAATTCTGGCATGGCTACATCCCAACCTTCAATATCGACTTCAAGGATCGCCGTCCTCATGGTCAACGAGAGGAAGAGATGACACGAAGAATAGAAGAGCAACAGTTACTATTCTTGCGCAACAAGAATCCATCAAGCTTTAGAAATAATGATGGAGAAACTTGTGGGCAAGAAGAAGATGGACGAAGGAGGATCAAATCGAAGCAAGAAGGCTACGACGGGATCATGATGTTCACTCAATGTCATCGAAGCGAATCAATCCGCTGCACGAAAGAGCAGGATCATATGTTGCGGGATTTTCAAAAGCGGTGGGCATACTGAAACTCCAAGGGCAATCTAAGGAGCGGGGTGGCGAGGCCATATCTATGGAATGGGGCGATGTCCCATATCCTCGAAATTCAAGCCACTTAATTTAGTGCGGTTCGATGGAAAAAGCTCTCCGTCGCAACACATCTATTACTTCAAAGCGCCAGCCGGGCATATAGCGGGTAATGATCCTATCATGACCGGTTATTCATTAACACTCTTAAAGAATTAAGCCTTGAATGGTTTGAAGGTTAGAGCTGGTTGTCGGCTCTTGGAAAGATTTGCAAAGGCTTTTATGGTCCGTTTTTGATGATGACGAGGTGTCTATGGCCACTTTGTTGGCGAAAAGCAAAAGAAGACGAGTCGATCGGCACTTCGTCAGCGATTCGAATCAGTCCTTGCATTCCGGGACCAAGCCTCGAGGCGACATTCATCGGGATGTCGCGAGCCAACCTCTCGATCAACATACTTTCAAAGATGGGTGCGGTTGAAGCACACTCTTGGAGAGAATTGGTGAGGCAGGCTAACAAGTTGAGAACATGCTTATGAGGATCGGCCGAGGAACCCGTGATTCTCGCCATAAAAAGGGGGTAATCGTAACAATTTTATTCCCCAAAAGCGGTCGAAGGGAAGGAGACTTTGGCCGTGGAGACCCAACCTACTTCGAGACCCTTCAAGCAGGAATCGAATGTTTTTGACAGCCGTCCTCAGAGGAAGTATGACTTTAAGGATGACCAGGTCATACCAATCCTTAAAACTTTACTCAAAATGAACAAGATCACGCCCCGAAATGAGGAAGCGGAGGAAGCTTCAAGGACGGATGATCCAAAATACTGCATGTACCATCGAATGGTACACCACCCGACAGGGTCATGCTACGTTTTGAAGGACAAGATCCAAGTCTTGTTAGAGGCAGGTGTTATGACTCTGCGAGAGGATCAGAAGAAGGTGTCTGCAAACATGATCGCCCTCCAATTTGGTGATTTTTTGGAATTCCAAGTGCAAGATGGAGTAAAGCAGATCCCTCAAGCGGAAGCCAGAGTTGTGAACTTTGACCCCCAGCAACGGGAGGAACGAGGTATGGTCCCTTACACTACGCCAAAAGGCGAAATTATGTGGGTTCACCCTGACTTGTTATCAGATGAACAATGGACTTCTTCAAAGTCTAAAGGGAAGACTTGTAACGCTACCTCTGCCGCGCCGGAAAAGGAGCAAATCGATGATTCCACCGAGCAACAAATCGCCCCCGTTGCACAACTTGTACCAGCGTTAGCCACCCGAGGCGGAAAAGAGTTCCTAAGGGAGTACCCCGAGGTAACGCCCAATGTAGCAGCAAAGGAGCCAGTTGGTGGGTCCAAGACAAGGGAGATCCGCTACAACAAAGCACTTTCGGGAAGGACATGCGAAACGAAGGCTCCTTTCGATTCGGCGTGTTGGCCCAACTCTCCAACATCCCTACGAGAATTACTTTATTTGAGCTCTTGCGTCTCTCTCAATCTACTGTAGAAGCTCATGAGAAGCGCCATGATAATGAAGCGTTCCTCGCTCATTTCCCGAAAAGGACAACAGTTTGTGCCCAATGTCATCGTCTTCAAAGGGCCAATACCTTGCATTACTTTTTCATCGGAGGACATGCAAGTGAAGAACCCAAAGCACGATAGGCCGTTGTACTTCATCGCTATATCGGATCTGTCCGAATCAACCGAGCTCAAGTTGACCGGGATGCATTGAGTATCATCCCATTGAGAGTTATACAACATCTTGGGATACATTTGCATCGGTTAGCAACAACGGGACTACCATCTACGGCTTCAATGCTACAAATTCGTCCCTTGGGCAAGATCAAACTCAAATGCCAAATAGGAGACTTGAAGGCGGATGTTACCGCTATGTCATCGGCGGATACATCTTATAATTTGCTCTTGGGTGCGACCACGGATCCATGAAAATTTGATCGTCCCATCTACGTTGCATCAATGCATGAAGTATGTAGATGAAGAAGGGATGGTTAAAACATTGGTCGCGGAAAGGCAACCATTCAAAGGTATGGAGAATTATTTTACGGATTCTGTCCACTACCTTGAGGAAGGCCAAACCGATGAACCACAGATCGAGGACTATGACAGCGGAAATGAAGCTGACATAGAGTCCGAACAAGGAGTTATTTTCAATGATGTAAAACCCTTTGTAATCGATCTGAATGATCCTGATGACGACATAGTCGATTTTAATGAAAATTATGATTTAGCTTACGCACCGGGTGTTAAAAGTCATACTGACTTGATGTCAGAAATTCTCCCACGGTTGTATGCTGAACCTGCATTGCACATGCCCATTCAGTCGTCATTTATGACAACTCAAAGGCACTTTAATTCTTCACAAGCGGTTTTTGTGATACCATCCCGGAATAATGGTCAAAAAGACATTATCTTTGGGCAGGTAAACAAACCATTGCAAGCTGAGGTGGAACAACCCCAAGCAAAAGAAAAAGAACCCCAATTTGCATATTTCGCCGGCGGTAACATTTGATGAAGAAAATGGGATATGATTTCCTTCACAAAGAAGGGCTAAACTTGGAAAAGGTATCAAAACACCAACCGACCGCTTATGTCCCTAAGGCCACCGATGATTATTATCATAAAACTTCGTAAAGGGTTGGGATATGAGTCGCCGCCGTACTCATGGCATGTTATGACTGAGGGTGAGTCAGATCACTTATCTTCTGAAGCAACTTCCTGGGAGTCTGACGTCAGTATAGGACGTGAATTTAAGTCCTTGATGGCCAATATGACCTCGGTGATCCAATAGAGATCCAAGAAGATGATCTTTTACCGCTATTGGAGGATCCAATGAGTCAACAGCTTGGAATGCAATGGGAACATCGTTTTGAACAACGAGAGCCACCCACTGATGATAAAATAATCCAAGTAAATATGGGGGACGAAGCTAATCCAAAACCCATATTCATAGCGATAGTTTGTGGTTGAAGAAAAGGAGAGCCTTATCGCTTTGGTACGTGAATATATCGATGTCTTAGCATGGAGTTATGAAGATATGCGGGTTTAGACCCTCAAGTGGCCATGCATCGCCTTAACATTAAGCGGGGCTAAACACGTTAAACAACAACAACGGCGATTTGCCCCGGTCATGAAAGCCATCGAGAAAGAAATCGAGAAGGCGATCAAAGCGGGGTTCATCAGGAAGTCACGGCATCCGCGGGTAGCAAATATAGTACCGTAGTAAAGAAAGCGGACGAGATCCGGCCGTGCGTTGATTACGAGGCGTAAATGCGGCATGTCAGAAAAGCGATTTCCCTCTACCAATTACGGACATTATCGCCGACAACACATGTGCATTGAGAGGATGTCTTTATGGATGGCTTCGTGGTACAATCGATCAAAATGCATCCCGGTGACGAAAAGCACCGCTTGCTTTCGAACACCGTCGAGGAATATCTTGTTATCTGATTATGCCTTCGGCTTGAAAAGCGGGGGCTACATACCGGTAGCGCCATGACCACTATTTTCGAAAACATTTCACGGAAGGCGATTGGAATGCTACGTAGACGATTTAGTAGTTAAAAGTCGTCACAAAGGTGATCACTTGCATGATTTGAAAACAACATTGAGATAATGCGGGCACATCGGTGAAGATGAACCAACCAAGTCTTTTAAGGAATGTCTAGTGGCAAATTTCTAGGGTTCGTGGTCACAGCAGATGGTATAACGCCTCGACCGGACAAGATCAAAGCTATCGGGAACTTCCACCTCCTAGAAGCCTTAGAGAGCTTCGTGGTCTCCAAGGCGTTTGGCTTACATTCGCATTCATTTCCAATTTATCGTGGAAATGTCAACCATTCTCGAAGCTCATGAAGAAAGGTGTATCGTTCGTTTGGGATGAAGATTGGGAAGGCATTGAAGATCAAAGCGTATCTTTCTAATCCCCTGTTAGTTGCACCTAAGTCGGAAAGCCCTTCGATTTACATCCGGCTTCTGAGTATCGTTGGCGAGTCTTTAACGGGGCGATGACAATGGCCATGAGCAGTGATCTATTACCTCGGTGAGGACAGCATCGGGGCGAATATCGATATCCTCCCATTGAAGGAATGTTTGGCTTTGGTCTTCGCCATCCAAAAGATGCGGCATTATCTAGTGGGACGCACCATACACGCCATCTCCAAAATTGACCCTATCACGGGTATTCATGACCCACCGCACGCTGAATAGTCGAATGGCTAGATGGGCATTGTTATTATCTCGATCGACATTCACTTCAAACCTCGGAAGGCGATGAAGGGTCAAGGCGTGTGTGATCTTTGGCTAACCATCCATTGAAAGGGAAAGTCGAATTGTATCAAGACATGCACGATGAACCTTATGAAGCTAATCGGTCTCTAAGGAGCGGTATGGCGGTTGTTCTTTGGCGGGCGAGCGACCCATGGCGGCCCGTTGTAGCGGAGTGGGGTAGTATTGATATCTCCACAAAACCACGTGATACCACGGTACGTGTCGCTATCGAGAACCATGCACCAATAGCGTAGCGGTATAATCGTTATTGATTGGTCTCGACATAGCCAAACATTTAGGTGTGAAACACCTTGAAGCCTTTGGGGATTCACAGCTAATCGTAAAACAACTGAGAGGAGAATATGAAGTCAGGCACGAGGACCTTATCCCTCATCATGCAGCCGCCATAGCTTTAGCTGACTCCTTTGAAAGCTTTTACATTGATCATGTACCCGTTTGCAAAATACTTATGCAGATCTTGTTGGCGTCTCTTGCGGCTCGCTATACGCGAGAATGCTACTCAGCAGGTTAGTGTGTCTAGTCGGCAACTATTTCGACCGAAATATGCGTTGCAGATCCAAGCAGTCGAAGATGAACCTAAGTCATTTGAAGCACGACCGGCGGTTCCGATCATCGATTATGTCTTGCATGGGATATTGCAGAAGACATAAAAGAAAGAGAGTCAATTCGTCGGCGAGCATCGAGATTTTACTATGATTCCCAATT
Source organism: Asparagus setaceus (assembly GCA_012295165.1). Lineage (NCBI taxonomy): Eukaryota > Viridiplantae > Streptophyta > Magnoliopsida > Asparagales > Asparagaceae > Asparagus > Asparagus setaceus. Next base: position 75,262,222 of record CM022702.1, read on the forward strand.
CTGAGACTTTGTATAGAAGGTCATATGATGGGTTCTTGCTTCGATGTTTGTCAACTAAGGAAGCGAGCAAGTCTTGAAAAGCTCATGGCGGTGTTTGTGGAGCACACCGGCCGGACCTAAGTTATGGGATGCATTGCGTGAACTTCGGTTATTATTGGCCGACAATGGTAAGGATGCCGTGGCTTACGCTTAAACAATGCCATGCATGCCAAATACATGCTAATTACCTTCACCAACCGCCGAACACTTGCATCCTACCGCCACGCCCCGCCATTTGAAACGTGGGGAATGGATATTGTTGGTCCCATCTCTCCACCTTCTTCAAAAGGACAACATTTCATATTGGCGATAGCGACTATTTCTCAAAATGGGCGGAAGCTATTCCATTGAGAATGGTCAAGACTACTGATGTGATCAAATTTGTCAAACATCCGTCATATACCGATATGGTGTGCCAAGACAGATTGTACACGCACAATGGTCCACAATTTGTCGATCCAGCTTTCCGCGATTACGTGATAAATTCGAATCGAATTTAGCATCAACCGCTTATTATCCTGCGGCAAACGGACAAGCTGAAGCTTTTAATAAGACGATCATCAAGATCCTCACCAAGATGGTCTCTTCAAATAAGAAGGATTGGGATGATAAGTTGGGACAAAGCTTGTGGGCTTACCGCATAACGGTTCGCGACACCAACCGCACCACCCCATATGCTTTAGTTTATGGTTGTGAAGCTATTTTACCGATGGAGATTCAAATTCCGTCACTACGAGTAGCATTAAACACTGAAATGACGACCGAAGAAAATCATCGTCGACGCCTTGAAGAACTTGAAATGTTGGATGAAAAATGACTACAGGCTCAACAGCATATCGAGTTGTACCAGGCCCGGATTTCTAAAGCATTTGACAAGAAAGTCCGATGTCGTATTTTCAAGGAAGGCGACCTCGTGCTATTTGTCCGGCGTAATGATTTTGAATTCCAAAAGAAAGGAAATTGAACCAAAATGGGAAGGACCATTCGTAGTGGAGTCGGTTTACTCGAATGGAGCGTACCGTCTGACCAATCAAGAAGGCGATAAAATCATGATGCCTATTAATGGTAAGTTTCTGAAGAAATATTACCCTTAATTAATTATCTCGTCATTTCTAAGTATTGGCCTACCAAGTAATGTGTCAATACTTTATCTGTACTATGTCCATCATTGGCCTACCAAGTGATGCCAATATCCTATGTTTTCAGCGTTTGTCTTCGATCGCGGTCGTTATACTTCTATGTCCTTTGAGCGACGATCGTTTCCATATCGCCACTTGTCTAAATAACTTTAGGTTAGAAAGCCATTAACTAAGCCATATACCCTTATCAACTCCCTTCTTGAATAGTGGCCTACTATGCGATGTGCTCTATTCCAATTATAGTCGTTATACTCGATGTCCTTTGAGCGACTTCGGTTAACTACGAGTCATTTCCTTGAATGACTTTGTTCATAATCATTGTTGTTATACTTTCATGTCCTTTGGACAACTTCGATTACTCTTTGATCACAATCGTTATACTCTTATGTCACCGAACGATTCGATCACAACTTTCACACTATCTTATTCCTGGTAGTAGCCTACCATGCAATTTACCTTTATTCCAATCATAGTCGTTATACTCTCATGTCAATGAACGACTTGACTACTCCCACATGATCATTCCTTTAAATGATTCTGTTTTCACTGTTGTTATACTTTCATGTCACTGGACAACTCGATTACTCTTTGATCACAATCGTTATACTCTTATGTCACTGAACGATTCGATCATCCTCATTAATGACCTACTAGGCAATTTGCCTTTATCTTTTAATCCAACGCCTTGAACGGCTAAGGATAGAGGGGAGATTTTAGCATTAAGCCTAAAAGAACCTCCTCGAAAACTCATCATACTGAGGGGAAAAGTATGGCTAGTCCAGTTCAAACGGCAACTGGTAAAGACATACCAAGTCCGTTGATAGCTGGGAGTTTGCTAAAAATTCCAGATTGCAAATGCAAAGTGCGCAACAAAATTTTGAGTGAACACAAAAAAAAAGTGGAATTTTATTCATCATGTAGTTAAAGATGTACATGGATTACAAGTTCCCAAGAGTTTGGCGGATCTCGGAAACAATCTTGACCATAGTTTCCTTGTGGGCGACTTTGATCTCCTCCGTCGCCTGTTTATGAAGATCGCCGCCGAAGTACGTGCATTTGGCTCACAGCAGCGCTTAGCCCTTCCAGATCATTAGATTCAGCTTCCACTAAGGCCTCGTGTGCCACACATTGGGCTATCAGAGTCTGATGTTTCTCAGTAGCAGCCGCTAGCCCACTTTCTGCCTCCGCCAATTTTGCCTGAATGTCAATGAGTGCAGCCCTGTAGGAGTCAACCAGGAGTTGTTGGTTACGCTCGGTGCTAGCAACCCTTTTCTTTTCATTATACAGAGTCGCGGCCGTCTCAAAAAGCTGATCAATACTCTGCTTCTTTTCGAGTACTTGACGTTGGAGCTCGAATTGAGTATCATCTCTTACTCTTCTAAGCTGCATGGCACGATCCTCAATCATAGAATGAAGAGACTGGTCACGCTGTCTTTGCCATTTGTTGAAAAGGGTCTGCTGTACGGATAGGTTTGGTAAAGGCGGCGTAGGCTACGGCGAGTCGGCTTTGCATCACATCCAAAAGAGGTTCCAATACAGCCTTGATCCCAGCAAAATCCCCACCACGCTCCAACACTTGAGTAGGAGATTCTTTCAGGATGGTGAGGAAATTATGGCGAATCATAGATACCCCGTAGTCCTTCGACAAGTCAAAAGAAGAGGGGGTACCAGCAGAAGGATTTGAGCCCGACGGACGAGCCGAGGATGGGATTGGCAGGACATCAATTGAAGGGGTGGTGGCGACAGTCAAAGCCACTGAGGTCTCGAGCACAACGGCGAGGATTCTTTGCATCATCTTGGGTCTTGGGTTACGACTTCGAAGCAGCGGCAACCAGGAGACTCTTGGCATCATCAAGCATACTCTTGGCAGCATCAGGAGGGCCTTCAGTAATGGGGCTCAAGGTGGCGGCAGCTTCAATCAAGGCTTCTCTCCTCACCCGCTTGACTACACGCTTGGTCCGAGAAGGCCCTGGTCTTTTAGATCCCTGAGTTGTTAGCACCAAAGCTTGGTCAGCCTGCACTCAAGTGTGGGTGACTTCTGGGGCACAGCCCAACAGACCGGGCCGGGCGAGGTAGAGCTTTCAAGAGGATCTTCTCGAATATATTCCGATGGTTCTCCAAAAGGAGCGAAATCTCCAGGTGCCTCTGATACAGATTCAACCCCGGGAGTTTCTTCAACACCAGCAGAAGAAGGCATGTTGCTACCGCATCATCTAAAGCCTCATCTATATCCTTTGGGTCTCATGTGGGCCGGGTTGACGGATGGTTCCCGGATCCCATGAGGGCTGGATTGGCGTGAGGGCTCCACACCAGCTTGGGGTTTAGCAGTTCCAGCATCCGTCTCGGCGTGCAAATACTCCTTTAGTCCCGGAATGCGGCTCCTCGTTGAAGTGTGGCCTTCCTTATAACGGCCCCGAATCAATGCGTAGCCGAAGAGTTGATGTTGAAGCACGGAATTTGGCGTTTGCCATGCAATGCCACTTGCAATCTGTGAGCGTCGTCGGGATTGAGGGTCTCGCTATGAAGAGAAAACGAGCACCGTGCCACGGCAGCGATCGATGCAAGCCACGGCTCCGCGATCAAACGCGGCCGTCGAATGTAATTGAGAATTGGGATTACCGGCGTATAGTTGATCATACCCAATGTAGTGGCGGCAGGCGAATAAGGCTCCAATGCATATAGGACCGAAACGCATATGAAATACCCTACGGATGCTCATGAGCCATAAGAAGCGTAGCGATAAAGTGGTATAACCCTGAGCATTGGGTTCATCCACTAAAGCTTGTCCATAGCTGACCCCAGGAAAATGAGGGAGGCACCGATTAAAAGAATAACTCTTATAGTCCCGGAGAGCGCGCCGCACTGAAGCCATGTAATGTTTGGTCCAATCGACGTTCTCTAGCCTCTGGATGAAAGGAGTAATTTGTCCCTCTATATGTGCGGAAGGTGTACCCATGAGAGTAGGGCAATGCATGACGAACCACGCCATAAGATAGGCGTATGGTAATTCTACCCTCGGGTTCTCAACACCATGGCAGAAGGCATAGCAAAGACGCCGCAAGCCGCAATGAATACGGGCAATCATGGCAGGAAGAAGTGCATATTGGCCTTGCGTGTGCTAAGCGAGCGGCGGGGAAAATCACCTCGGGTGCGGTGGGTCGAAACTGCCGAGGCGGCGATGTGTTTGAGCCACAGCATGAGGTAGCCTGCTAACACCGCCTTCGAAGAAATCGGCTCCCCGCTTTGATAAATATAAGTGTCAAACGTCATCCCTGTCGGGAAGCCATGCTCGTCTGAGGTAGTCACATAAGAAAGCGGAAGGTTGTTAAGCACAAGCCGTGACAAAGTATTCGCCTCAAGAGGACCCAGGGGCGTCACAATACCTCCCTTATCATCCAACCCTTCAAAGAGGTAGTGGGCCCAAATATTATGACTAATGGACTTTTCCCCCTTCTTATCAGCACGGCCGTGCCTACATGTGCAAATATAATAGTGGCACATCACTTCCCAATAGGTCTCCACTACTTGGGGGTGATCTTTTTCCAAATCCATCAGCTCTTTATACCCCGGGACGTACTCCTCGTACGGATACCTGCCATGAGGTAGCCCAGAAACCTCAGCCATCTCGTGCAAAGCAATCCCCAATTCACCATCTGGAGTGAAGAAGGTATGAGTATCAGGATTATACAATTCCAAAATCCCAAAGAATTGTTGAGAATTGTTCCTCAAGCCCAGTTGAGTTGCCCTGATAGGAGCCCTAAGGCCAAACCTCTCCAATTCGTCGCGATACTCCTCTAGAATGTATTCGGTGATGCGAGGCCACCATTGCGAAGAACCCCATCGAGACCAACCAGGAGTCCGGAAATCCTTGGCGGGGAATTGCCCCTCCGCCTTATGGAAAGCACGACCAAAAGTGTTGGCCGCAACAGCTGATTCGCCAACAGGAAGCTCCCTCTGGAAAAGCCCAGGTTGTAGACCAGTTACATGATGACCATGGCGGTCCACCTGTGCACCACCCCGAGAGAAGTGACCACACATCACTCCATCTTGAGAGGGGTTAGATCCCAATTCATCTTAGAAGCGGCGGCTCTCAAGGAAGTAAGTGAGCGATCCGCGTTCGGTCGCGGTAAAACATGTGGCGTGAGTTCACCACTCGGAGCCACTTATATGTACCCAACTCCAACAGATCTGGATCTTCAGTATCATCCCCAAACAGGAAGACGGGCTTTGCAATTTGGTCCCGGTTAACAGACTCCAGAGGGGCATCCGTGATCCAACCAAGGTGGATGTTGAAGGCTCGAAGAAGTCTCAACTCCTCTGCGGTTCTATCCACAAATGCGAGAGCGTTCACGAGAGGGAGAAATCGAGTTACGCCTCTTGAGCTCCATTTGCTCGAAAGCACCCGTTGAGGGATGGGGGTAGAAGGATGCTCAACTACACAAAAGAAAGAAGAAGAAGTTAGTCTCGAGAGGTTTAAATCGCCACTTCAAAGGACAAAGTCACTCAGAGGCGAACCTCATCAAACAAGCGAACCGTCATCAATGGGCGAACTGCCAGACAAACGAACCTCGCCAAGCGAGGCTCATCCAACAAGAAAGCGAGCCTGCCAAGCGAGACTCATCTCTCTAGAAAGCGAGCCTGCCAAGCGAGACCCATCCCACAAAAGGCGAGCCTGCCAAGCGAGACTCATCTCTCTAGAAAGCGAGCCTCGCCAAACGAGACTCATCTCTCTAGAAAAGCGAACCTCGCCAAGCGAGACCCATCCCACAAAAGGCGAGCCTCGCTAAACAAGACTCATCATTCAAAAGACGACTCACCAAACAAGCCTCATCTAAAATAATCAAACCTCGCCAAACAAAGCGAAGTTTCAAAACGAGACCCTATGGGGATCACGGGAGATCAGAACCTCGATGAGGTTGATCAAGCCAAATGAGGCAAGCCTCGTCAAAACCGGCTGATTAGAAAGATATGATCTTGGAGAGCAATCTCATCTCCGAGTGAAAATCACGCCGAAAATTAACTCTGGCGGTCGTAAAAGTCATATTTTGGCGAGCGATGCTCTTACGCCTTTTACCTGTGAAAGCGGACGACGGTGGGGCAGAGCCAGAAGTCCCAACGGGCTTTTTGCCTTTGCCAGCAGCGGTTTTGGGGGCCATTGCTTCGAGCGGCAAGGAGGAATTCAGCGATTTAGATTGATGGCTTGGAGAAGATGAGCAGTGAAGGGTTTTCTGCGGCCTTTCGCTGTCATATATAGGGTCTCGAAGAACCCAACTGACGGCCGAGATATACGGCCCAGATCTCTCACGTGATCATCGATGCGAGATCTGCGGACGAGATCTGGGGATGTGACAAGTCGCTCGAAAGGGGTCTAATCCCTAATTTGCCACGTGGATGCGGATTTAAAGAGAAATCGGAAACGAAACGCCAAGGGTCGGTGAGTGCGAGGTTCATGGCCTTGCCCTCATATCTGAACTCTGGCGAGGTTGGCGTGCGAAGTTCGCCAATAACTGTTAGAAAAAAATTCAAAGTATTCCAGACCCCACACAACCTGATTCGAGTCTGAAAACTTTGAAGGGGGTCTTGTAGACAGTCAAAAAATCCTCCAGACGAGGGTCAGGCGCACCCTAGTTGTTAAAGCTTCAAGACGAGGCTCGCTGATGGGGCTTAGGCCGACCATACAAACTTCAAAGCGAGACTTCGGTCAAAGGCGAGGCTCAACCTCAATACAAGGTTCGCGACGCGGAGCGGAGTTCATTTTTAACACGAGGCTCGCGACGAGAAACGGCTCAACAGCGATTAAACGAGGCTCGCCCACAACACTTAAGTTTGGCGAGGCTCGCTACGATATCAAAGTTTGGCGAGGCTCGTCCCCAGCGTCAAAGTTAGTGAAGCTCTCCTTCGTGACGAGGTTCGCCAGCGGCAAAGCTCTTTATTCAGCGGGGTTCACCCAAGTAGTGAAGCTCTCCTTTCGAGCGAGGTTAAGCCAGCGGCAAAGCTCTTTATTCAGCGGGGTTCACCCAAGTAGTGAAGCTCTCCTTTGAGCGAGGTTAGCCTAAGCGGTGAACCTCGCCATTCAACCGAGGTTAGCCTACGGCGATGAACCTCGCCATTCAACCGAGGTTAGCCTATAGCGGTGAACCTGCGCCATTTAACCGAGGTTAAACTACGGCGGTGAACCTGCGCCATTCAACAGAGGTTAGCCTATAGCGGTGAACCTGCGCCATTCAACCGAGGTTAGCCTACGGCGGTGAACCTCACCATTCAACCGAGGTTAGCCTAAGCGGTGAACCTCGCCATTCAACGAGGTTAGCCTATAATAGCGGCTTCGCCATCAACAAAATGTATAAACACATCGGTGAGATTTGCCGCGTGGCTTCGTTACTAACCGAAGCTTGCCCAAGTAGCGAACCGTCATTCGATCAAAGTTGACCCGGCCAAGGAAGCGGCTTCGTCATCTATCGGCTTCGCCCTCGTGGCGGACCCAAAGGCCACGAAAGCCACAACAATCCGTGGGCTAAGTAGTGGACATCGGTTATACCCGTCCATGCCGGTTAGCCCGTTCCCACAATTCCGGCATGCGGTTACATGCTAAAAGCCCTATAAATGGCGGTGAGTAGCCATTGGTGAGAACTTTGAACTTTTGGAAAATTCAGCTATGCATAAGAAAGATCGAGTTCTTCATCAATCATCAAGCTGCGTCGTTACGATGCGTCAGCGAGCGGATCTCTACGTGAGCATTGAGTGAAGCCTTCTTTCGCCACCAAGAACCCATATAAAAGAGAAGTCAAATCAATCTTCTCTTCCTCTGTAATCGAGAGAGTGTGATTGTAATTCTTTTTTTAAAGTCAATCAAACAAAACTTTTTCGACTCTACAGAAAGCGAGGACGGAGAAGAGGGAGACGACGATGAGGGAGGAGATTAGGTCACCTTAGTGTTTTGTTCGTTTTTTTTGGGGTCAAAAAGACCGTCGTGCATTTGTAATATACTTCACTTATGAATAAAAATTTAGTTTGCGTTCTTCTATGTCGAACTCTCTTTTTTCTTTGTGATGTCTCTTTTAGGCTTTGTAACGACAGCGACTTTGGCCAGATTTGGCTATCATCTATGAGGCAAGCGAGGGATCATGGTTTGTACGACATGATAAATGAGCCGAACGATAATCATAGCTTGGTCGACCTGATTGGTAATTTTACATCCGATTAGTGGTCGGACCTAGATGGGTCGAGTCGACCACTTCGTCGTATGGTCATGGACGGCTATGGGGGGAGTATCAATTTGTTTCTCGAGTGGAGCGCAACTATCGTCAGCATGCCGTTTTTGAATCTCCGACTCTTAGGTTTTTGGGTCGGGCGGTAGGTCCCATTTGGGATAAAAAAGCGTTTGTGATTTTCTAGGCGACGCTTCGAGCTTGTGATTTCCGAGGTGACGCTTCGGGTTTCACGTTTTTAATTTCCCCTTTTAATTACGAGGAGGCTTGACATTTATAGGCTTCGTTATAAATAGGGGAGAAAACAACTTTCTATTCTTCGCATTCCTCTTAGGCTGGGCGATCAGTTTGACTCCGGTGATTCGAGAGGGTTGCCATCTCTAGGGTCTCAAGCTGAGAGCACCGGTGAGCTTCGTTAAAAGATGATTGAGGCGCGGAGATGGGTGCTCTCTCCAGAGCTTACCATCTCCAGGGGTTTTAAGTTGAGAGCGCCGGCGGTAGTTACTCCGATCTGCTGTGAAGGAGGGGGGAAAACCCCTCGTTTGCATCTAGCAACTGTGGCACGGTTCGTGGTCGTCACTGTGTCTATTTCAGTGAGGGACAGTTGGAGCGTTGAGTATATCTCCGAGGAAGGGCTGCTTTGTTTGCATCCATGGATTCCGAGTTATTATGCTGATATGAAACCATGGGGTCAACACTCTCAAAATCCTTTGGCAGTACTTCACTCAGATCTTCTAGGTCGTTTTGGTGCCCTTTCATTAATTTCTGCAACTATTGCAACACTTCCCTTCTTAGGCGAGAGTGGGGCCAGAAGCGGCTTGTGAGGATAGCGGTAAAGACGAAGACATCGATGGTGGTGACAGCGACGATTAGAATGTTAATTTGGGCTTGTATCTTTTATTTTCTTTTTTATTTCGACATTTCGGTCGCACAAACCATTGTAACTTTACTTTGCTTGGATTATCAATGAAGGGCTACATTTCAGTGATGGTGGCTGCCTATTCGACTTATTTTCGGCTCTTCCTTTTTTTTTGGGCATGTGATCGGTATCGTCTGTTAACTGAAATTAGGTCGGCCCCTGTGGGGCTTACAATAAATATTGTTAAATCAACTGAAATCAAGCCGGCCCCTGTGGGGCTTACAATGAACATTATTGATCAACCAAAATTAAGCTGGCCCCTGTGGGGCTTACAATGAACATTATTAATCAACCAAAATCAAGCCGGTCCCTATGGGGCTTACAATGAACATTATTAATCAACTGAAATCAAGCCGGCCCCTGTGGGGCTTACAATGGATGTTGTTAAATCAACTAAGATCAAGCCGGCCCCTGTGGGGCTTGCAATGAATATTGTTAAATCAACTATTTCGATTGAGTTGGTCTTCCTGAGTTCAAGCCCACTGAGTCGGTCCAACCGTAAGCGGTGGTTCTCTGGGTCGGCAACGTTTAGCTTGCGTTACATTTGGATCTTCGTCGGTAATTTTTTTAGCAAGGCCGATCTCTGTTTTGAGGCAAAGAGCAAGCCTGAGTCATCTCCCGGGGGAGCGGCAACTCCGTGGAGGACGACCGCGTGGGTCGGGTGCCTAGGACTTACGTGGTGCCTAGGTCTTTTTTGGCAAGGCCGATCTCTGTTTTGAGGTAAAGAGCAAGCTCGAAGTCGGCTCCCTGGGAGCGGGACTCAGGAGGACGACCGCATGGGTCGGGTGCCTGGGACTTATGTGGCGCCTAGGTCTTTTTCAGCAAGGCCGATCTCTGTTTTGAGATAAAGAGCATGCCTGAGTCGGCTCCCGGGGGAGCAGCGACTCCGTGGAGGACGACCGCGTGGGTCGGGTGCCTAGGACTTACATGGCACCTAGATCTCTTTCGGCAAGGGCGATCTCTATTTTGAGGTAAAGAGCAAGCCTGAGTCGGCTCCCGGGGGAGCGGCGACTCCGTGGAGGACGATCGCATGGGTCGGGTGCCTAGGACTTACGTGGCGCCTAGGTCTTTTTCGGCAAGGTCGATCTCTGTTTTGAGGCAAAGAGCAAGCCTGAGTCGGCTTCCGGGGGAGCAGCGACTCCATGGAGGACGACCGCGTGGGTCGGGTGCCTAGGACTTACGTGACACCTAGGTCTTTTGGCAAGGCCGATCTCTATTTTGAGGCAAAGAGCAAGCTGAGTCGGCTCGGGGAGCGGCGACTCCGTGGAGGACGGCAGCGTGGGTGGTGCCTAGGACTTCGTGGCGCCTAGATCTTTTCGGCAAGGCGATCTCTATTTTGAGACAAAGAGCAAGCTGAGTCGGCTCGGGGAGCGGCGACTCCATGGAGGACGACCGCGTGGGTCGGGTGCCTAGGACTTACGTGACACCTAGGTCTTTTTCGGCAAGGCCGATCTCTATTTTGAGGCAAAGAGCAAGCCTGAGTCGGCTCCCGGGAGAGCAGCGACTCCGTGGAGGACGACCGCGTGGGTCGGGTGCCTAGGACTTACGTGGCGCCTAGATCTTTTTCGGCAAGGCCGATCTCTATTTTGAGACAAAGAGCAAGCCTGAGTCGGCTCCTGGGGGAGCGGCGACTCCGTGGAGGACGACCGCGTGGGTCGGGTGCCTAGAACTTACGTGGCACCTAGGTCTTTTTCGGCAAGACTGACAAGTGGTTGTAGCTGTAGCTTCGTTCGGAGTTGGCGAGCGAGCGTAAGGGGGCTAGCTCAATTTATCGAGGTCGGATAACCCAATTTCACTTAGCGAATGGGATTTGTTTCCTTCGTCAAGTGAGCAAGATCACCTGCTGCGACTAAGCGAGAAGAGTTCCTTGACTCGTTTAAACGAGAAGAGTTTCTTGACTCGGTTTAGCGGGAAGGGTTTCTTGACTCCGCTCAGTGAACATGGTCAGCTTGACTCGACTTCGACAAGAAAATTACCTTGATTCGGCTAGTGTGATTGGGTTTCCCGAACTCGTTTAGTGAGCTAGGGGCCTTCGCTGCTGTGAGGGATCGATTGCCCTTGGATCCGGCTATGCAGTCATTTTAGCGTTTCTTGCATAATTTGTGACGAACAACAATAATTAGGAGCAGAATACTGAATTGTATTGAGATGGATTGAGCAAAATTTATAATGCAAAATTATTGAAAAAACTTCCTGAGGTGCTCAATATTCCATGGATGCTGTAAGACTCTCCCATCGGGGCTTCTAAGTCGGTACGTTCCGGGGCACAGCTCTTCAAGGACGGTGTAGGGCCCTTCCCAATTCGGGTGCCAACTTGCCACGCCTAGTGTCCTTGTCAAATGCCGCCTTCCTTAGCACCAGGTCGCCAACGCGGAATCTCCTTGGTCGGACCTTGCTGTTGTAGTATCGGGCGATCCGCTGTTGATTGACAACTTGCTTGTGCAAAGCGGTCGCTCGAACCTCATCCACCAAGTCCAGTTGTACCCGAAGTCCAGCGGAATTTACCTCTTCATCAAAGTGTTGGAGTCGGATAGTGGGCATGCCGACCTTCACTGGGGTTACCGCTTCTTCTCCATAAGCCAGCATGAAGGGAGTTTCTCCGGTTGAACTCTTGTGGATCGTCCTGTATGACCATAAGATGCTCGGCAATTCTTCGACCCAATTGCCGACTGCTTTGTCAACCCTCTTCTTCAGAGCTTGGAGGATGCATTTATTAGCAGCTTCCGCTAGTCCATTGCACTTGGGATGGGCTACCGAAGCGAATTTGAGCTTGATCCCCCATTCTTCAATAAATATTGGAATCCCCCGCTGCTGAATTGGGTACCGTTGTAGGTGATGAATGAGCGGGGGACGCCAAACCGACACACGATTGATTTCCATACAAAGCCGGTAATGTTGCTCTCTCCAATCTTTGCTAAAGGCTCGGCTTCAATCCACTTGGTGAAGTAGTCGATGGCGACTATTAGGAATTTGCGCTGCCCCGAAGCAAGGGGGAGCGGCCCCAGTATATCCAGGCCCCATTGGGTGAAAGGAAGGGGGCTGAAGATGGAAGTCATCTCTGTAGCAGTGGCTTTGGGGATCTCTGCAAAGAGTTGGCACTTCTTACATCTGGAGACAAGCCTCCTGGAGTCGGCCACTATGGTCGGCCAATAATATCCTTGGCGTATGATCTTCTGGGCGAGAGCTCTCGCCCCTGGGTGGTTTCCACAGACGCCTTCATGGATTTCCCTCAAAACATACTCAGCTTCAGTCGGTCGAAGGCATCGAAGATAAGGTCCAACTCCGCTGTTTTGATAGGACGACCGATAGAGCTGGCCATCAATCATGAGGTAACGGCAGGCGGTCCTCTGCAAACTTTTCGCTTCGGCCGTGTCTGCGGGTAAGGCACCGCTGATCAAGAATTGGATGATGGAGTCCATCCAACAAGACTCATGGGGAGTATCGGCCTGCATGACATCTGAGGGAGCTTCTGCAATGCTGGGACGCTGGAGTGTGTAGGCGAATATGGGTCGGGCTGCTCCGCGGGCTGGTTGATCTGAGCCGACAAGGCATCCTTCGGCGTTGCGGGCTCGAGGACTTAGGTGATCTGAAGTTGGCGGCGGGTGTGAGTCCTTGACAATCTTCAAGTACTGAGCCATCCTCTTGTCTTTGGCAGCATACTTGCCGTTAACTTGGTGAACAACCAGTTAGGAGTCGGCCAGTACATTTAAGCTTTCGGCTTTAACAACCAGGGCGGCCCGCAGGCCGGCAATGAGGGCTTCATACTTGGCCTCGTTGTTCGAGGCGGAGAACTTGAAGGCGATGGACTATTCTGTGATCGTTCCTTCAGGGCTGCGTAAGACGATGCCGGCTCCACTCCCGACTTCACTTGAGGATCCATCCACTTTCAACTCCCACCAAGAGGCGGCTTCAGGGGAGTCATTCTCAAGGTCGGGACATGGGGGAAGTGCCACCGTCTGTTTGGCCCGCTTGGGGGATGTCGGTTGATCAGGGACGGCGAGGTCGGCCGGTTCGCCATCTGGCGAGGTGGACTCTATAAGGAAGTCGGCCAAAGCTTGTGCTTTGATGGTGGTCCTGGGCTCGAACTACACATCATATTCGCTGACCTCGATCGACCACGCAATCATCCTCCCAGATGTGGTGGGACTCCCCAGGGACTTTTTCATCTGTAGGCTCGTCCGCACAATGATAGGGTGTGCTTGAAAGTATGGACGAAGCCTACGAGCAGTGGTGATGTGGACGAAGGAAGCTTTCTCGACCAAGGGGTAGTTCAGCTCCCCTGCCCTTAGGATCCGGCTGACATAGTAAACCGGCTTCTGGATGTGGTCTTCTTCTCGGACAAGGGCCGAGCTCACAGCTTTAGGTGAGACAGCCAAGTATAGGTATAGGGTTTCTCCTTCCACTGGTTGGCTCAAGAGTGGCTTGGTGCTTAGATAAGCTTTGAGTTCTCTAAAGGCGACGCAGCACTCTTCAGTCCACTCCAATTTCTTCTTGGGGTCCTTGGTTCCCCTAAGTATCTTGAAGAAAGGGAGACTTCTCTCAGCTGACTTGGAGAGAAAACGTCCCAAGGCGGCTATCATGCCATTGAGTTTCTGAATGTCCTTCATGGTGTGTGGCTCAGGGAGCCGCTCAATGGCTTCTATCTTCTCTGGGTTGATCTCAATGCCCCTTTGGGTGATCATGAACCCCAAGAATTTTCCCGACTGCACCCCAAAAGCACACTTGGTAGGGTTGAGCTTCATGCGGTAGCGTCGGAGGGTGGCGAAGGTTTTCTCTAGGTCGGCAATGTGAGCGGCTGCAAGTCTTGACTTCACCAGGAAGTCGTCCACATAAGCTTCCACATTGCGGCCGAGTTGGAGCTTGAAGATCTTGTTGACTAGCCTCTGATAAGTCGCACCGGCATTCTTGAGACCAAAGGGCATGACTTTGTAGCAAAAGGTGCCTCGGTCGGTGATAAAGGACGTCTTCTCCTGATCATGCTCCGCCATGCGGATCTAGTTGTAGCCCGAGAAAGCGTCCAAGAAGCTCAGCAGCTGATGTCCTGCACTTTCGTCTACTAACTGATCGATGCGAGGAAGAGGGTAGCTGTCCTTGGGGAAGGCTTTGTTCAGGTCGGTGAAGTCGACGCATGTCCTCCATTTGTCGCTAGATTTCTTCACTAGGACGATGTTGGACAACCATTCGGGATACTGGACCTCCCGAATGAAGTCGGCTTTCAGGAGCCGCTCGACCTCTTCTGCTGCCGCCCTTTGCCGCTTTGGCCCTAGGTGCCTCTTCTTCTGTCGAACGGGCTTGGCGTGTCGGTCGACAGAGAGCTCATGGCAAATGATATCGGGTGAAATGCCTGGCATGTCTTCTGGACCCCAAGCAAACAGATCAAGATTAGATAAAAGAAAAGCAATTATCGCACCTCTTAATGGTTCCGAGAGGCTGGACCCAATCCTGAGCGTCTTCTCGCCCTTGTGGTCGACCGGGATCTCATGGAGGTCTTCAACTGGAGTCATCCTCTCGCGCTCTGTCTTCTCCTTGAGCTGGTGAGCCGTCTTCTCGATGGGCATGGCGGTCGCGACTCCTTTCCCCTTGGTGGAGAGGGCATAGCAAGCTCGGGCCTCCTTCTGGTCGCTTCGGACTATCCCGACCCCTCTTGATGTTGGGAACTTGATCATCTGATGATAAGTGGATGGGATGGCTCGCAAGTGATGGAGGGACGTTCGACCCAAGATGACGTTATGCGCCGACTTGATGTCCATCACTACGAACTAGACGTCAACAGTCGATTGGCATGGGGGCTGCCCAATAGTTAAAGGAAGGGTGATTTGCCCCTCTGAAAGCTGAGAATGTCCTGTGAAACCAATCAAAGGACCCAAAGATGGCTGGAGCTTGGATCTATCAATACCCATGCGGTTTAACGCATCCAAGAACAATATATCGACAGAGCTCCCGGTGTCGATCATGATCCTCTTCACCTTGAAGCCGTAAATGTCGGCTGAAATGATGATGGGGTCGTCATGAGGTGTCTCGACTCCTTCCAAGTCGGCCTCGCTGAAAGAGATGGACACATCTGCCTTCAGCTTCTTGTCGCAGCTGTTCACCCGCAAAGCATGCTTGGCATATCTCTTTCGGGTATTGTTGGACTCCCCTCCTAAAGTAGGACCCTCACTGATGGTGTTGATAACCCCCCGACTCTCCTGCCTGACTTCCTTAGGCTCCGAGTTGGGTCGAGGTCGGGGAGATCGAGAGCGAGGTCTGTGGTCGTCCCTCTTGGGATGTTGATCCCTGTAGATCAAATTCTTCAAGAAACCTCTCTGAATGAGGTCTTCAATGTCTCTCTGGAGAACACGGCAGTCTCGAGTGTCGTGGCCGTGATCTCTGTGGTATCGACAAAATCGTCGCGGATCTCTCTTGTTTGGATCCGACCTCATCTGTGGAGGGGGCTTATTAAGGAGTCCCTCCCACTAGGCCTTGTCTAGGGCCCCAGAAAGGGATGTGTTGAGGACTGTAAATACTGGAGGGGGAGCGTCTGCTCTTCTGTCCTCCCTCCTGTCGAACCGACCATTACGGTTGTTCTTGGAAGGAGGATTCCTTGGGACATTTCTGGGCTCTTCCCTCCGAGGCGGATCTTGGGCCGACCTAGTAGGAGGGGCGGCCGGAGCCACAGGGGGAGCCACATACGGAGTCGGCTGAGAAGGATGATGAGACGCTGGTGCTGCCGATGGGGTGGACGCTAAAACAGGAGTGGCCGCCTTGCTGGATTCGGCCTCTGTTACGATCTTGTAAGCTTTTGCTTCTTTCATGTTTATGTAAGCATGGGCTTTGGACATAAAATACTCATAACTTCTGATGGGCTTCTTGTTGAGGGCTTTAGACAAGTCGCCCGGTCGCAACCCCGCCACCAGAGCTGCCATAGCGACTTTGTTCCCTTGATCTTCGACTTCTAGCCTCTTCGCTTGAAATCTCTTTATGTAGGCTCTGAGGCTCTCGCCCGGCTCTTGCTTGGTCTGGATGAGCACACTGGATGGCAGTTTGGGCTTGGCGTTGGCCAAGAAGTGGTGGATGAACTTCCGACTCAAATCTTCGAAGCTTCCAATGGACTTCTTCTCTAATGAGTTCCACCACAGCTTGGCGCTCCCTGTCAAAGTGATGGGAAACAGCGACGGATAATTAAACTAGGCTGCATCATGATCATGGTGTTGTGATAGTCTTGAACATGCTCGGTCGGGTCTCTATCACCCCCATACTTGTCCATCGTCGGCATCTTGAACTTCTCGGCCGGCGCTCTCATGATGGAGTCGGTGAAGGGAGTGTTCCCTCCAATGGCGTTGGCGACAGGTTGATATACCTGATTATAGTCGCCTGTGCGCTGGTGGGTAGTTGGGAGTGGTGCCGCGGTCGCAGTGTGAGGTCTCGAGGCTGTGCCTGCTGGTCCCTTTACGCCTTGGCTAAGAGCAGGGCTCTCATCGGTGACGTCAAAGACGAGGGAACGGCGTCTTGAGTTGGCCTTGTGGCCCGTATACATGCGATGGCGGCGCTCTTGGTGATCCCTCCTTGATTTATCAATATGAGGAGTCTCCGGGAGTGGGGTTTGCCGCAAGACGAATCGACGATCACCTTGAGTAGTAGAATGGCGGCTGGCGGAGGGTTGGTCCGCCGCCGTTGTTGACGGCGCTAGCTGTGTCGCGAGAGCAGGGAGGCGAGTGAAGAGTTCATCGGCAAAAGCTTTGAGCTGGGTCTGTATGGTTGCTTGCATGGCTTGAGTAATCTTCTCGGTGGATTCCTAGAGTTGGGCTTGAGTGACATAGCCCGCCGGTTGGTTTCCCGACCCGAAAAGATCATCACCGCTGGACATGATTGCAAGAAGAAGAAAGGAGGCGCCACGGTGGGCGCCAAACTGTTGATGTATATAATCACAGTCACTAATCTCGTTGCGAGCTTAGCTTTTAAGAGAGCGGAGTCCGCCTTCTCTCCTAATGTCCGGTGACGCTGCTCCAGTCAGGGGGTTCACCTACAGCAAGAGAACACCTGTAGAAGAGGCGAAGTTAGGATCTCCGGTGGTTCCTCCGACGGTCAAGTTAGTATGGGGAGAGAAAATTTAATGGAGCAGGAATTCACTCAGAAAAAATCACTTACTTGGTTTGCTGTTCACGTTGCTACTTATAGCTAGGGTTGTGGGGGTATTTTCATCTCTCCATTGGCTGAGAAACCACTGATGAGTCAGCCCTCTCCTCCACGTGTGAGCCAGTGATCGGCTGAGCACCTCTTTGTCTGCTACGGTGGCTGGCCTTTACAGGTGTTAAGTTGTGGGTAATTTGAGGGTTAGTGTGATCTATTCGCCATTAATGGGATGGGATTGGCCTATAGGCATGGAGTGCGAGGTGCCTTAAATACGCTGAGAGATGGGGAGTTAAGGGCATCAATGCATTTAATGCGATGTTGATGGGCTCGAGTAATCGTGATAACCGCTGCTCGAGTGGAGGGAACCACATAGGATGAGAGAGGGGGGAGCTGAGGCCGGGTGGTCGACTTGCACAGCCTCTTGAGGCGTCCATTGGAGTAATCAGTTGAAGGGGATGACTAGTACCATACGCCGGCGTCGTCGAGGGCGGATAGCTAAGAAAAAGGGGGCTAGGTTTGCCATTATTGTCCGGAGGCGGTTAGAAGGGGTTATGGTAGATAACAGGTTGGGAGGACGACTAGCACCGCCTTTCGCGTCGTTCGGGGGGACTAGCGGTTAGAATGCGGTGGCTGGTCATCCCCCCTGTCGTTCGGGTGGGACAGGTACCTTGGAAGGATATCTCCGAGGCAGTCAATTGGTTGGGCGGACAACTAGTACCGCCTTTCGCGTCGTCCGCGGGGGAGAGTTGTTGATGGGCCGACTCACACCGCCTTTCGCGTCGGCTATGGAGATAGTCGTTTAACGGACCGTGGCGAGGGCGGTAAGCGTTGGCGGTCCCGTGGGTCGGGCGTGGAGGTTCATGTCGCTCCAAATTGACGAGCGAAAATGTTTATTCGTGTTAACAGTTATTTTTTTCTTTTTAATCGCTAATTAGAGGTTATGACCATAACACACACCCACATATATCCCACAGTTCCAACAAACACGAGTTTAGGATATAAAGCATACAAGCATATCATAATCTCCCATATAAATATGTCCAAGATACAAAAAAGTAAAAACTCATTAAGTCAGGTCATCCGCCCCATCCATGTCATCGTCCGCGTTGCCACCGGCGGCTCCATCCTTACGACTCGTGCTCCCAATGATATCATCTTCATTCTAATAACAAAATAATTTAAATTTAGAACCGCACATTTAATATTGTGTGTATAATCATGTTTTACGTATATAAATAAGTATACCTGTCTACTACTCTCTCGACTACCAGCAAATGCCTTTTGAGAGGCCAAAAAGTTCATAACCTGTGTTTGCAACCGAGTAGGAATCCGACGTCTACAAGATTTCAATATTTGCCTGGAAACCATCGCAAAAGTAGCAGTAGGGTGGATCACTCGCACAAGCTCCTCCTGAATATCCTCCCACAACTCCTCGGCAATCTGACCATCCAAAAGATTCATCACCGATGTAACAAGCTGCATCGCCTACTGAGTGCAATCCTCCTGCGGCATGTAAGAGGGTACCCCCGAGGGCATCGTCGTTGGCGTTGAAGGCGGAGGCTGGAATGGTATAGACAACCTCTGAGCTCCAACTCCCATCCACCTGGTCTTATTTGCATTATCATAATTTTTTGGTATGCTCTCTTTTCCATTTGGAATCACTTTTCTCAGCAACACAAGCAACATATTAAAATAATTATCTGTCATTTCGCTAAGGGACTTTATACGCAAAAGACGCAGCATAAATGATAATCTGGTAAACTCGGTGCAACCCTCATACAAATCATTTTCATTGTCTTCTATTAATTTCATTATCTACGCCAGCTCCTCAGGATCATTCACACCTTCAGCATTTCCTGCAACTTCAACATCCTCGGCATCTTCAATTTCATCTATATTAGGAACTGTTAACATATTAGTAAGCATCGTCTATGTATCATCTATTCTCCCATCGAACGTACCGGTGTCCGCCATCAGTTCCATTTCTTCAAGACATCCTTCCCCGTGAAACGTCCAATATTTATCCTCCTCATAAAATCCTGATAGTAAGTATCTATGTAAATCACTTTTATTCACCAACACTAAATTTTTACACCAACAGCAGGGACAATACACGACATCACTATTTAACTTTCGTGGGTCTGCCAAGGCGTACTGCATGAAAGAATTTATTCCATCTTTATATCGACTGTCCCTCCATCTATCAATACGAGGAATATCGATCCATGATTTGTCGGGAACTATCCTCATCTGTATGATATATATAATATTATTAATGAATGAAATTGAGCATAATTAAGTAATGTGAAATTTGCAATTAACGCATCAAATTAACGGTTAGGTAACATTAACTTTTTTCACAACATCGAGGAAATATAAATTATAATAATCTCGGAGGGGGAATTGCTAAAACATAAATTATGTTTTTCTAAAATCTAATGCTCATATTTTCAATAAGGCACTTTCACGGCTGTCATAGGAAATGGACCTATCCCATTAGGAAAATAGTAGTGTCTACATCTACCTTTACATACTTTATGTGTTTTTATTTCTTGAAAATTTCGGCAACACCTACCCGCTGTTCTTCGAGTACACTATGCGGATGTTATAATACGTATCAATGATCGATAATAGATCGATATGAAAAGCAACATACGCTTATTGTACATGGAGAACAATGCAGTACGTGTTATCAAAATTTTCAAGGAATAAAAATGCATAAAGTATACAAAGATAGATGATACACTACTGTATTCCTAACCTGTACGAGAAGGAGAATCCTCCCCGGACAGATCTAATAATTATTGCATGTAGATCATGCTCCAAACATAAATCGCGTTATTCTCTTTAGATATAAAAGTATTTTCACATCCAACTAGAATTGCGTGTGTTTATATTAGAAGAGATTCACATCCAACATTATTAGACGGGAAACTAGGGGTAACGACTTTCGATTCATATAATCATGATATATAACACAATACAATGTTTTATCTAACTAAATTGAATGCATCAATAACAATGAGAATCATTTATCATAACAATCAACGTTTAATTAGAGTATTAGACTTATGGTAATATAATCATGATTGTATTAGTATTATTTAAGGATAGAGTCCATTTACCTTGAATTGGATTAAAATGATAATCTGACTAAAGTTAGTTTAGTTAGGATGATGGACTAGAGTCATATAATATTATTAGCATTAGGCTTATTTTTATTGAATATCTTTATAGTAATATTTAATCACGGTTAGTTAGGACTAATGGCTAAAGTTAAGTTATCAAAAATTTTTACATTTAAAAGAATGATGGTACTTAAAGTTAAGTTACTTTGTTGATCATATTAAGTTTAAAGTTAGTTTAAGGCTAAATATCATAAAACCCCCTTAACTTTGGATGATTATTAGAAACCCCCATAACTTTGAAAATATTAGAAAACCCCCTTAAGTTTGGGGTTATCAGAAAACCCCCTTAACTTTGAGATTTTATCGTAAAACCCCCTAATTTAAGGGGTTTTACGATAAAATCTCAAAGTTAAAGGGAGTTTTCTCGATAAAATCTAAAAGTTAAAGGGATTTTTGTGATAATCCTAATACTTAAGGGGCTTTCGATATTTTGAAAGTTAAGGGGGTTGGTTTTCCAATAATTGTCCAAAGTTAAGGGGTTTTACGATATTTAGCCTTAGTTTAATTACGGTTCTAGACTTAGGGTAATGTAATTAGGTTTAGTATTAGGATTATTTTTGATAGTTAGTTCATAGAGTTAGGATTAGAGTTATATATATATTTAAATTAATTACATAGATTTAGGATTAAGATCAAATTTGAGTAAAAGTTAGTTGAATTAGGGGTCATTGACTTGGGTAATGAATTTAAGGTAATAATTAGGATTACTAATTGATTAGATTTGTTCAATTAGGGTTATTAAATTAGGAATAGGCTAACTAAAGTTTAATTAGTACTATTATATACGGGATTAGGTTAAGAAAAGGATAAAAGTATATTATTGTAGATTATTAAAGTTAGGATTAGGGTTATTAAATTAGAATTAGGTTACTATTAGGATCAGATTTGGTAGATTAATTTAATTGAGTTATTAAAGTTAGGATTAAAGTAGATTATTGAGTTATTAAAGTTAGGATTAAAGTTATTAAAGTTAAATTAATTAATTAGAGATAGAAAAATGCTAAGTTTTGGATTAAAGTTAGTTGAATTAGGGTTATACACTTGGATAGATGAGTTTATTTGGCTAGATTTGATGAAAAGTAAAGTTAGGGTTAGGTTACCAAACTTCAAATAAGCTTAATTAGGGCTATATGCTTAAGATAATGTTATTGGGGTTATGATGAAGATCAATTTGGATAGATCATTGTAATTAAGATTAGATTAGGTTTTTATTTTCAATTTTTCAAATAGGAGTAATTCATAACCCATAAAATTGTAATAAAAATTAGAAATTAGTAAAAGATAATACCTTGAGTAGATCGGGTGATCGAGTCACCGCTGGCTAAGCTACGGGCGCAAGCGACGCGAAAGTGGAAGACGGCGATGACGAAGGCATGACGGGCGACCGGAAGATGGCGATAACGCTACCGTTGACCGACCACGACAAATGCGGGAGGGCGCGGCTGCGGGCGCGAGGAGGTAAAAAGCGGCGGCGGCGGAAGAGGTAAAAAGCGGCGGCGGGGATGGTAAAAAATAGGGTTTACACAGTAAAAGTCGGGTAAAACCTTATAAGGGCAACATCGCTGACAGGATTCCCGTCAGCGATGTTTAAATCCTGACGGCTTCGTTACAATGCCGACGGGTACATCCCTGACGGCAACCGCCGTCAGCGTATAACATTCCCGTCAGGGATGTTGCCGTCAGCAAAGGTCAGATTTCCACTAAATTTGCTTAGGCTTGTTTATTGGTGCCTACAGTTTCTTGTTTTATATATGTGGATAATATACTTAACTAGCATGAATAGGTTAAACATCGTCAAGCATAGCCCCCTGAAGGCGTCAATTCTCAATGATTTTTTGTTCTACGAAGAGTGCCAAAAGAATATGCAGCAACAGAACTCTAAAGATTTGGTGGGAGAATATACAACAGATACATTATCTGCAATTAATTCTAACCATGAATCCAATGACTCAGCTGAGCTGAATGATTCTTCTAATCAGATTGCAAAAAACGAAGTGCAATCAAGTAAAGCATTGGGGTTATGTATATGATGCGTGAGCTAAGTTTTTGTTCCATTCTTCAAGGTTCAAGGTTGTGACACCAAACTAAAGTGGTCTATTGTACTGGTTTCTGGATTCACTCTGCAAGTCATAAACTGAGATTGGCAGACTTCGTCTGCTATTTTTTGTTTCTTGTTTAGCCTTGTTCACAGGTAATTGTGCTTGAGTCACGGTAGATCCTTTCTTCTTTGTCTTTTATATTTTTCCTTTGGAAGTTACAGAATGCAATCCTTTCTAGTATCCTTTCATTATAGCAAGAGATCGAGATACAACTACTAAGATTACTGAGTTTTTAGATGTAGCTCCTGCAGGCAACCACGGTTAAAGTTTGTTGGTCACTACAGTCTTTTGCTATTTATGCTGACTACACGGAATTCTTTTTCATATATGAACAGATAACTACGAGTCTTCATATTACAGGTTGTACTTGCTAGATGATCTGGATTACCTTTATCTTTTTTATGTTCATTCTGCTACTTCCAGTTTGTGCAATTGGCTTGAAGTCAAATTTTAAGCATGGCGAACACTATTGGTTTCTGAATAGATTTTCAATACTGATGCATGCATGCACTCTCTTTGTTTGGATTAATTGCGGATGACCCCTTGAGCTATCGGAAAATTGAACCTACTACCCCGGTATTTCTATTGTTGCAGATAGACCCCCTGAAAGAGTTCTATTGTTGCGAATAAACCCACCAAGTGAAAATCTATTGTCGCAGATAGACCCCGTGAGGAGGGTCAAAATATTTTCACTTAGGGGGTCTTTTCGCAACAATAGAACTACACGGGTAGGAGGTTCAATTTGGTGATAGTACAGTAGGTCTATCTCCAATTAACCCTTATTATTATTGTTATTATTCCTTTTTGGATAAGAGCATATACTCTCGTTGAGTGGAGCGTAGTAGGTCAGATGTAACTGAATCCAACCCATACCCACTTCTGGTCTCTATTCATGGCATCCACCATTCCAAACTGCCTACTGTGCATCTTGTGATTCTGTCACATGTCCACAAACTTTTTCACTGTACACATATATAATACCCATACACAGAGCATGCATAGAACAAATAAAAAGTTTGCCAGTTTTTGTTGTCCTTGTTTCTGGATAGAGTATGGTCCCTCTGCCATACAATTATATATCCTCTATTCATTGAATCCAGTTTTTTAAACCATTGTTAATGCTAGTATGAATCCTGTGTTTGTATCAGTATTGTTGCTTGCACTCGCGGTATCTGTAGTTTCAGAATGCGGGACTAAAGCCATCATATTCAACTTTGGAGATTCAAACTCTGATACTGGAGGGTACAGTGCGGGGTTGGGCTTTAATATACCGCTCCCTATTGGCCGCCTCTTCCCCTATCAGCCCAGTGGCCGTCTTTGCGATGGTCGCCTCGTCATTGATTTTTTGTGTCAGTACTTATAACAATCCATGCAGCGTATGCAGTTTTATTATTTTGATCGTGTTTGGGTTAATTCTTGAACTGAATAATTACAGGTGAATACTTGAATATAAGCTACCTGAGTCCGTATCTGGAGTCCTTAGGGTCTGATTTCAAGCATGGTGCAAATTTTGCCATTTCCGGGGCAGCAACACAAGCCTATGCTACGAACCCGTTCTCTTTGCATGTTCAAGTTCTTCAGTTTCTTCGCTTTAAGTCACGCTCTCTGCACCTCCTTGCACAAGGTATTCTTTTATTTTGTTGCATTATAATTGATAACACTGTTAATATGAGATCTGAAAATATTTTTACTTTGGGACACTTGATGATTCAATTTAAGCGTATTTTTCTTGTTAAGAAACAATATACTTGGGCACAGTAATAATGATCTTCTATCAATCTGTGGCAGGTTCGAAAGATTTGATCAACGAGGAGAGTTTCATGAATGCACTTTACACAATTGATATAGGCCAGAATGATCTGTACGGTGCTTTTGCTTCAAACTTCAGCGATAGAATTAACATCACTGTCAATGAGATTAAAAATGCTATACAGGCAAGACTTCCCTTTCTTCACATATTATCATTGTTGTGACTTACTACCCCTCTAGTCTTTTTATTGCAGATAGACCCACAAGTGAATTTTTTTTGGCTATTTTACCCTCAGAGAAAGAAATTTGTTTCTGACAAATATAGATCGCCTGAAGGTGACAGAGTAGAAAAACTTTCATTAAAGGGGTCTATCTCCAACACTAGAGATATTATTGTTGGGATGCGGGGTCAACGCCCGCACGCCGCGGAAGCGATATCACCCGAGAGAAGGCTTTGATATATTCCCGTTTCACGAAGAAAACAAGAATAAAAAGTAAAATATCCCAACAAAGTGAGATATCTACTCTTCCTCTCAACAAGATTAGGACCAATCAAGGAACCTACAAACAATAGCAAAAAACACAGCAAAATAGTAAAGACACGAGATTTACGTGGTTCGGCAAAATTGCCTACGTCCACGGGAGGGGGTGAGGGAAGATTTGACTATAAAGAACACCGACGGCTTGTACAATCCACAAGCTCGTCTCAAAGAAAAAAGCTTTGATTTTACCCAAGAGAAATTGACCTCTCTTGTAAAATCCTCCAAGCTCTCTTTTTCTCTCTTTTCTCCACACCACAAATCCTAGGTTTAACTCCCTATTTAAAGGGAATTAATTAAGAATTTTCCTTCAACCTAGCCGATGTGGGACTAAAACTTGTTTTGTTTTTTTTTTAGGGTTGCTACAGGAACTTCGGGTTCCTGTAGCGGCTTGCTACAGGAACCCGAGGTTCCTGTAGCAACGTGGGACCCATGTTCACAATTATTAAGTTCAAAACAGTGATACTACAGGTGGTATATCTGTAATTAACCCTAAGAATTAAGATGTTGCTAAATTTGCGAGGTTAGATGTTGAAAATATGTAAGGATTAAATATATGAGAATATTTGTTCTCAAGCATGTTTTTCGTATGCAGACTATATATGATCACGGTGGCAAGAACTTCTGGGTGCACAACACTGGGCCCTTCGGCTGTTTACCCGAAAGGGTTTCAATGAAGAAAAACGACAGTGATCTCGATGCATATGGATGCCTCATGACTCTCAACAATGGAGCTAAAGAGCTGAACTTCAGATTAAGTGCCATTAGCGATGAACTGAATTCACAGTTGGAGAATGCTACTGTAGTATATACTGATATCTACTCAATTAAGTATGATCTCATAGCCAACTCCTCCAATTATGGTAAGCGAAAGATCAAAAATTTAACTTTATAATCCTTACTTGATATGAAATGATTGAATGGTTCTTTTGATTTCATGCATAGGGTTCGAGAGTCCAGTAAAGGCATGTTGTGGCTTTGGTGGACCTCCATACAACTTCAACATGAGCACAAGATGTGGATCTACAAGAAGCCAAGCCTGTTCAATTGACTCAAAGTACATAAGTTGGGATGGAGTTCATTATACAGAGGCTGCTAATGCCATGGTTGCTTCAAAAATTCTCTACTGAGTACCACGAAACCTCGTAAAATTTGATTACTTTTGTAGTACTTGAATAAAAAATTTTGTTAGGTTTCCTTTGTGAAGGATGTCATTTGAATTCTGAAGAAGCTAATGTCATTGGATTATATAACAAGACTAAGAAGGTCTCTTCTTGGAGTATTTGGTACTAATGTGTTCAACATCTTAGAGTATTGAGGCGAGAATACTAACAGGTAAAATCATAGAGGGTGGGGAGCGGACAAATCATCATCACTCGCCACTTACTATGATATACACATTAGCATCTCCACTTCATCTTAAACAGAGCATAGTAAATTTTCTCATAAGATGAGCATCGTCTCAACATCATCTGCCATCAAAGGTTTAGATATTTACAAAACACACGACAATGCAAAAAGAGCTTTGCTCAGAGATAGGCTGTTCTTGATGCTGATATAACTACCTCCTCCCATCATCATCTTCTAAGGGCTCATTAATAACACGAAAGATCATGGCTGCTCGAATCATGGTTGATTTCTTCTTCTTTTGTTCCCCTGTCCAAAGGTTTAAAAAAAAAACACGTTAGCAATACTTTTCAAACTGTCTATCGTTACCCTCATTGAATATGAAATTGTTTCTGGCCATGTGCATTGTGCACAAACAAATTGTGGGAAGTAGAGTGTTTCATAGCAACTTCGAGTACGTGGAATGAAGGAGCCCCCTTGCTTCGAATTAGAGAACAGAGGCTTTGATTTTTGACACTAAGGTTTAAATTTTGGAGGAAGAAATCCCAAACTCTTGTAGGAACTGAACAAGAAAAGAAGATGCTCTATGGACTCATCCGATGAAGAACATAGATCAAAAACCGTGATACCATTCCAAACCTGTTTAGCCATCATTAATATAGTTTGCTATTTTTCCTTGAACACTAACCAAGAAAAAAAATTTCGTTTATGAAGGCAAGATAGATTTTCATAAATATTCTGGATCGGGCAGCACACTCCTTTATAATTAAGAAGTTTGTATAAAGAGTTCACTGTGAATTTTCCCGATGGAACTAATGACCAACTAAAGGAGTCTGGTTTGTATGAAAGCTGAAATTATCAAGAAGTGAATGCAATGTATTCCTATCTTCTCTTAACAGCTAAGGTGTGGGTATGTCGCAGAAGAGGCTTCCAACACCAATCACCTGCTTGTGTAGTTCTCTTGAGAAATAATCGAGGAATTAGGAGACCAGGCAAGCTCATAGAGAGATATAAATAAGCTCGCAAGGGTAATCTACTAAATTTCAACTATTTAAAAATGAAATTTTGAATAATTTTAACTTTTTATTACGTATCATAAGTAGTCAAAATTAATGTTTTTGAATTTTCGTAAAGTCAGCTAATTTTGTTCCCTCTTGATATTTTATTAAAAACATATCGAAATCATTCAAAATTTCATTTGTAGATGGTCCATGTATATTACAAATACATCCAACATTATGTATTTAAAATTTACAATTTAGACTTTACTATCTGATAGTAAAATTTAAAATTTAGTCTTTACTATATGATAGTATTCACACTTTTGATACTATTAGTGGTAGCCTAGCCCAACTAAGATGGAGGCCTAATATAAAAATATTATAGAATTTAGATTGAACTTCCATATAATAGAAAGGATTTGGTAAAAAAAGGGGAGTTGACGATCAGAGAATGTTCTGAATGTCCAGGTGGCATAATCCTTTTTCTTGAAATTATAATGAATGGTCAAGATTAAGAAAACTGGATCCCTCTAATTATCATCTAATTGGAGAAGATATGGATCCATATAATATGGTGCTGCTATTACAGTTGGTTAATGCTCATTTCTCATTTTACTAAATCTCATGTGGGTAATAAAATACATACCTTGCTTGTTATGCTAAAAAGACATTGTGGTTTACTTCACACTACTTGGTAGATAACTTTCATCCTGCAGGAATTTAAAAAAGAAGTGAGAATGTCAATGCTAAACTTGTGCACTATACAAAATAAAAAACTAGACTTGTCCTCTCCTCACCCATTGAAAGCCATGCGCTTATAGTTATTGAAGTCCTTCAAATACAAAAAGGAATTTGTTAACGAGACACTCATTAGTGAAGAGAGATATACGGGAGAGGGAGTGTGGGGTCCAATGTTCCCCACTATGTTTCTCTCTCCCCCAAGCTTCTCCGTATCTCTCTTCACTAACAAGTGCTCCGGGGCACTCTTTAACAAAACCCATATAAAAATAGCAAAACTTCAATTCTCCATTACATCCAGCACATCTGTTATGTTCAAAGAAAGACCTTTATCTATATGAATATATCTTTGCTTTAAGTCGTCATCTTGTCATCTGATATGGTATTAGCTTTGTTTGCTCATAATTCAGGACTCTACTTTGCCGAAGTTGTCTTCTAGCTCCAATGTACAATTTTTTATAATACTAAACAATTCTCTAAACTGCCTTAACCCTTTCCGGTTATTTCTCAACATGCTCACCTCCATGTGACCACTTGCACATTGAAAAGGGATTTTTATTTGTAAACTCAAACTTTCATCATGATTTTTTGAGCCAAATCATTTTCTTAAACCCAAAACAAAGGTGGCCCCAACGGTTATACCGTTGGGGCAAAAAAAAAAAAAAAGAACCGTTGGTGCAACAAGCGTTGGGACTGAAACAGCGCCAACGGGTGAAAAATTGGCACCAACGGTTTCCAACGTTGGTACAAATAAATATTCAATTTAATTTTCAAAAATTATATTAAATTAAATTACAAAACATCGGCACCAACAGTTCTTATATTTTGTAGATTAGTAGTTATATTGGGCTTAAGATGCTATAATTGGATTTACAAAATAATTCAGTATGGAAAATTTTAGTGCATGTTTGGCAACTCCCGTTAATACAGAAAAACTGGATTACGGGGAAAGGTCAAACTAACCTTAGAAGTTTAAGATTATTTTTGAGAGTTGGTGGGTTGAAAAATAAATCTGCGTGAACCCTCGGGTTTATAAACAAAAACCCTCTAAAATGTATATATTGGTCAACGAAGGGGCTACAAGCTTTTCGCAACATCTTAATTTGAAGAGTTGTACTGCAAACGAGAGGAAGATGGGAATGGAGGAGCTGATGTATGTCCTCTAATATTTCTTCTTCTCACCCTTCAATTCTTCTTCTCTTTGAAAAGTGTTGATTCAAAATGTATTATGTTCAACTTTGGCGACTCAAACACTGACACCGGTGAGCTCGCCGCCGGCCTTGGCGCCTATCTGGGCCCTCCCAATGGCCGTCTCTTCTTTGAGAAGCCTGCTGGACGCTACTGCGATGGCCGCCTTTACACCGACTTCCTTTGTATGTATCGCTTATTTTCTTGATTGAATGTTTTTCTTTCTTTTCTTTTTTTTTAGATTTTAGTTTTGGTAATGAAATAGTAAAGTTATTAAAATAATCTCATTCTCCTATGTCATCTTTGGTAGAAAATGCTTGTCATCTATTAAATGCCAGCAGAATCCTCCTAACTTATCAAATGAGGATTCATAATGAGCATGAAAAATTTTAAGAAAGATTTGGATGTCCTTTTCCCCTGTTAACTTTCCTTTTTGGTGAAAGTAAATTGAAAATGGATCAAATGTTGGAAAGTGGTTTCACTTTTTTTTTTTTTTTCTTCACAATTTATCATCCAACCAATATCTGTTTATAGAAAATAACGAGGAAATAGTGAAACTTTTTACTTTTATTTAATTTCATGTCGTCAAACAACCACAACAGTAATTCCAGTCAGATTTTTTCCCCAATATTTATTGCTCTAACAATGGTTGTATTTTAGAGACAGAGGTTGTTCCCTCTTACTAGTAATTTGTTAGCTTTTGCCTCCTTAATTGAACTTAATCAACTGTCCATTCATTTATGCATGCACTAATCTTTTGCTAACTTTTTGGTGAAAGCTTAAAGATCAATTTTCTGAGCCCATATCTGGAATCATCAGGCTCAGATTTCACAGATGGTGTAAACTTTGCACTAGCTGGAGCAGCCACTGAATTCAGAGACAGATTTCCTTTTCCTTTACCCACTCAAGTTAACCAATTCCTTCACTTCAAAACCGTACAAGAGAACTGAGATCTCTAGGTATATATGATTGAACATATTATGCTTTTGACTATGTTTTTCCTGTGACATAAATGTTGTGTTTTCACCTTTTAATTAAAGGTAGAGGGTCCATGATCAGTGAGGAGGAGTTCCAGAGTGCCATGTATTCAATTGATATAGGCCAAAATGATATCGCCAGCTCCTTTGGTGCAAACTTGAGCTATGCACAAGTCATTGATAAAATACCATCAATTTTATCAAGGATCAGAGATTCTATGGAGGTTAGTATTTCTTATCAAGTTTTTACACCTCTGAATTGAATCCTAATAACCAATGCTCTACTCATGTTTGAAACTTTTAATTGCACATAGACCCCGTGTAGTATTACACTTTTAAACTTACTGTCCTTGTAGTTTAATTTTAGTGCATGTTTGGCAACTCCCGTTAATACAGAAAAACTGGATTACGGGGAAAGGTCAAACTAACCTTAGAAGTTTAAGATTATTTTTGAGAGTTGGTGGGTTGAAAAATAAATCTGCGTGAACCCTCGGGTTTATAAACAAAAAACCCTCTAAAATGTATATATTGGTCAACGAAGGGGCTACAAGCTTTTCGCAACATCTTAATTTGAAGAGTTGTACTGCAAACGAGAGGAAGATGGGAATTGGAGGAGCTGATGTATGTCCTCTAATATTTCTTCTTCTCACCCTTCAATTCTTCTTCTCTTTGAAAAGTGTTGATTCAAAATGTATTATGTTCAACTTTGGCGACTCAAACACTGACACCGGTGAGCTCGCCGCCGGCCTTGGCGCCTATCTGGGCCCTCCCAATGGCCGTCTCTTCTTTGAGAAGCCTGCTGGACGCTACTGCGATGGCCGCCTTTACACCGACTTCCTTTGTATGTATCGCTTATTTTCTTGATTGAATGTTTTTCTTTCTTTTCTTTTTTTTTAGATTTTAGTTTTGGTAATGAAATAGTAAAGTTATTAAAATAATCTCATTCTCCTATGTCATCTTTGGTAGAAAATGCTTGTCATCTATTAAATGCCAGCAGAATCCTCCTAACTTATCAAATGAGGATTCATAATGAGCATGAAAAATTTTAAGAAAGATTTGGATGTCCTTTTCCCTGTTAACTTTCCCTTTTGGTGAAAGTAAATTGAAAATGGATCAAATGTTGGAAAGTGGTTTCACTTTTTTTTTTTTTTTTTCCCTCTTTGTTCGATGAGTAGCAAATGATTATAAATTAGTTGGGAAATGGAGAGTTTCATATCCTAATATTTTAGTCTCTTTTTAACTTTTTGGGAAAGAGATGGGAATTTTAATAAGGAAGGGAGAGAAATTAATTTTCTATTCCCTCTTTACTGTTCATGTTTAACTATTCAACTTTTGCTGTCTACTTTCCTTGGTAATGGAGGTGCACAAAAATACCTACGTAGAAGGTTATCCGTTAGGATACAGATAAAGTTACTAAAATCTATAACTGATAGGATATGGTTACGGATATGGTTATGTAATGAAATATCCGGATCTGTATTCGAAATGTCCGAATACATATTGGTCATAACGTTGCAACAGTTTTAATCCTTAGACTAATGGATTTGAGGTTAATTTTGATGATCCAGATATCTAATCTTAGATTTGTAGGTATAAAGAACATATTAATGAACTCTCTTGCATCACATGAACCTTTTTTTCAATATTATCTAGTTTTATCATATCCGCTTGTATCGCATACATATCCTCTTATATATCTGCGTGTATATCGTATCCATATCCGATTATGTATTTTTCTTACGAGGCATATCCATATCTGTAATTGGTAGCGGATATGAATATGATAAATATCATATCCGAGCATTATCGGACGGAATGCACCCTACTTGGTAATCAAAACAAGCTACAAAGAAATTGAATGTTACAGTAACGGTCATCTCAACTTTTCTTCTTTTTTTTTTTTCTTCACAATTTATCATCCAACCAATATCTGTTTATAGAAAATAACGAGGAAATAGTGAAACTTTTTACTTTTATTTAATTTCATGTCGTCAAACAACCACAACAGTAATTCCAGTCAGATTTTTTTCCCCCAATATTTATTGCTCTAACAATGGTTGTATTTTAGAGACAGAGGTTGTTCCCTCTTACTAGTAATTTGTTAGCTTTTGCCTCCTTAATTGAACTTAATCAACTGTCCATTCATTTATGCATGCACTAATCTTTTTGCTAACTTTTTAGGTGAAAGCTTAAAGATCAATTTTCTGAGCCCATATCTGGAATCATCAGGCTCAGATTTCACAGATGGTGTAAACTTTGCACTAGCTGGAGCAGCCACTGAATTCAGAGACAGATTTCCTTTTCCTTTACCCACTCAAGTTAACCAATTCCTTCACTTCAAAAACCGTACAAGAGAACTGAGATCTCTAGGTATATATGATTGAACATATTATGCTTTTGACTATGTTTTTCCTGTGACATAAATGTTGTGTTTTCTTTGACCTTTTAATTAAAGGTAGAGGGTCCATGATCAGTGAGGAGGAGTTCCAGAGTGCCATGTATTCAATTGATATAGGCCAAAATGATATCGCCAGCTCCTTTGGTGCAAACTTGAGCTATGCACAAGTCATTGATAAAATACCATCAATTTTATCAAGGATCAGAGATTCTATGGAGGTTAGTATTTCTTATCAAGTTTTTTACACCTCTGAATTGAATCCTAATAACCAATGCTCTACTCATGTTTGAAACTTTTAATTGCACATAGACCCCGTGTAGTATTACACTTTTAAACTTACTGTCCTTGTAGTTTAATTTTAGCAGATAGATTTTTGACTCTTTTACTAATTTCACCCAGGGGTAATAATAGCAGCCAAAATTTCACCGAGGGTAGAAGAGTCAAAAGGTTTCACTCATGGCATCTATTAGCCAAAATCAAACAGGGGTCTTTGCGCAATTAACCATTTATAGATAGACTCCTGTGCTGTGAAGATGTAGCTACTTTTTTATTTTGTCTACAATAACCTTATATTTGTTTTTCTATGTGAATGCAGACTATATATAAAAATGGCGGCAGAAAGTTTTGGATATATAACACTGGACCATTAGGCTGTTTGCCTTCAACACTGGCAATATGGAAGAAAAATGACAGCGTGCTCGACTCGTTCGGATGCATGGAAGAGTTTAACAATGCCTGTAAAACTTTCAATACCGGATTGAGTGACATATGTGACGAGTTTAGATCCAATTTTATAAACGTGACAGTCGTTTACGTTGACAAATATGCAATCAGATATGATCTTGTTGCTAATCATACTAAATACGGTAAGTGTTACGCATCTATAAATATTTCCGACATAACAATATAACTTTTGTTGGTGAATGTTAATTTTACTTTCTTTGCAGGTTTCGAAGATCCATTGATGGCTTGCTGCGGATATGGAGGTCCTCCGTACAATTACAAGGACAGCCAGAGGTGTGGAGCTCTGGGTACTTCAGCTTGCTCGTTGGCATCTCGATATGTAAGCTGGGATGGAATTCACAACAGTGAAGCTGCTAACGAGATAATTGCTTCTCGCATACTTTCTGCAAAGTATTCTATGCCTGAAATTAAGCTAAAGAGTCTTTGTAGTTCTAATCTTGATTCATGAACTCTGATTCCTGTGGTCCAGTAGAACAAAATATCCACTTATATTCATGTGAGTTTACAAATGCTTACAATGGAAAAGAATGAAAGTATTATCAGCTTGAAATTGCATGGTTTGGATTTCAAATTTTGGATTCCAATACCATAAATTGACTAATAATGTATTGTTTTTAAGAATAAATGGTAGGCGGAAAGCTCGTTATGCTCCAGTTGAAGGATTATAATGAAACATCCTTTAAAAAACAAGAAAAGTAAGCATAAAAATGAAGGAAAACTGGCTCCATAATTAGTCTAAAATCGACAAAAGAAAACCTCTTACAGTGGAAAAAGTACCCATAGTACGGCCCATACCTTGAAATAAGAATGTGATCCAGTAGGAGTAACTTTCTGGGATCAACCCAAAACTTTATTTGCATCCACATTCTTTAAGGTATAAGGATCCTACATCTTTTAAGTATTCTAAATGTAAGTGTTAAAACATTTTTCTTATCGAGTCAGACCCTCTCACTTCTAAGCCGAGACCCGCAGTTTTTGAAATTAAAAAAAACCTTTAAACAGGCAAAAAGAAAAAGGAAAAAAAAAAAGAAATAGTATTAAAATTGTACCTTGGATATTAGGACAAAAGGAGATTTCCCAATTTAGATCTTGCAGAGTTTAGTTGATGCTGAAATCTTAAAATGTAAACAAATAAATCAAAATAATTCATACCCTATAGCATGAATGGAGCAGGAAGCCAATGAAGTGATTTTGGTTCGTTGGCACAGAAAACAAAGAAGGCAATAATAGGAATTCGCTAAATATCATTAAAAAACCCCATAACTATGGACGATTATCAGAGAACCCCCCCTAACTTTCAAAATATCAGAAAACCCCCTTAAGTTTAAGGGTTATCATAAAACCCCCTTCAACTTTGAGATTTTATTAAAAAAAACCCCAAAATTAGGGGACTTTCTGATAAAATCTCAAAGTTATTTAAGGAAAAAATCTCAAAGTTAAACGGGGTTTTGTGATGAAATCAGAAAGTTAAAAGGGGGTTTTGTGATGATTCCTATACTTAAGGGGGGTCTTCTGATATTTTGAATTTTAAGGGGCTTTCCGATAATTGTTCAAAATTAAGGGGGTTTTATGATGTTTAGATTTAAACCGGCTAGAGAAATATTTGGTATATAATTTTCCATAAATCAAAATCATATATGATTTTTCCAGATTTTGTAAGATTTGGTAAATTAGGTATATGATTTTGATATGATTTTTCTAATTCAGTTCTTATTTAGGGGGTGTTTGGCAAAATGAAAGTGAATTGAAAGGGTGAAAGTCACTTTTTTTTACAAGTGAGACAATGTATCCACGTGAGCATACAAGTGGAATACAATGTTTGTTTGTAAAATAAATAATAAGTGAAAGTGAAAAATTAAAGATGATGTGGCAATTTATTTATTTATTTATTAAATCAATTTTTAAATCATTTCCAAAGTAGTTAAATAAGGGAAAATTGTGTCCAGGCCCCAAAAATGGGAAGCCCATGTGACCGGGCCCTCTGTATTTTGGGCCATGTGTTTCGGCCCCAAATACAGTCCGTATTTGTGTCCAGGCCCCAAAAATGGTGCCATGTGAGCAGAGAGAGAAAGATAGCACCTGAAGTTACTATCCTACCCTCCGACGTGACCGAACTCCAGAATCAGGCTTCCCTTCCACTCAAGTACTCTCTCTCCCTCTTGGCCTTCAAGCTGTTCGTGACCAGGAAAATCCCAAACATCTCTAATTTCGATCTAGGGTTTTCGCTCTCGCCGGGAAAATATCGTCGAAGGAAGCCTCGGTTAACGATTTCGAAGTCGAAATTCGTGGCGGACACAAGGAGAAAGATGAAGCGAAATCACAGGCGTCCGCCGCACGTCTTGAATCATCTGGGAAAGGCAAGACGAGGAAGGCCAAGACCCCGTTGGTAATGCAAAGGGCGAACCACGAGGTCGAGGCCGAAGAGAAGACAAGAAGGGATGATTCCAACCCCAAAAGAAGTAAGTGCTAGGAAAAATCTAATTAAAGAACTTAACCCTTTGGATGTTATCCAAACCGAAGTTTCATGTTAATTCTAATCCTATACAGAGAGTTAACCGATTTGTGTTTCATGTTAAGTCAAACCTAAATCGTGTTAAGTCTAATTTCATTCATGTCAAATCTAATGTCTTCTCATGTTAAGTCTATTTTTCATGTTAATTCCAATTTTGTTTGTGTTAAGTCTAATTGGTTTCATGTTAGGTCTAATTGGTTTCATGTTAAGTCTAAACTAGGTTCATGTTAAGTCTAATTTCGTGTCATGGCTAGTCTAATGTCTTTTCATGGTAAGTCTATTTTTCATGTTAATGCCAACTTTATTCGTGTTAAGTCTAATTTAGTTCGTGTTAAGTCCAATTTGATTCATGTTAAGTCTAAATTAAGTTCATGTTAAGTCTAATTAAACGCTTACATTTGAATTTATTTTCAGGAAAATAGTTGGTGAGGCTTTGGAGATATTAGGCCAACTGCCGTTATTGGGGCTTATTGTGATTTTATGAATCGGCTTGGCCCAAAGATTCGTCAATGGCACAGGGATGCCTATTGTGGATCCACATTTGAGCACTATATACAATTTGGTGCTCCTACACTTGATCGTAAAACACTTGAGCACGTATTGAGTTTTTACGTGGCTGATAAACGAACATTTTCTATCCCTGATGCATATTCTGGGGAAAAGAAAGTTATTAATTTTGACGTGGATTGGGTCCGTAATCATACTTTATTTCCAATTTACGGTGAGATTATTTTGAAGAATAGGGACTCCAAGTGCAGAATGTGGGTGCAATATTTTTCTAAACTTTTTAAAGATGACAAGGGCGGAAAAAAGAAAAGCTGACATTAGCATGAGAAGATATGTTGAAGATCCGCTAGAAAGTCTAGTGGAATCAACGAAGAGAAGGATATCCAAGACTTTGTTCTCCGCAAATTCTTTATCGCTCGATGATATGGTGCCCGAAGCGGGGATGGTTTCCTAGAATAGTACTCAAGTATCCGGATAGCATTGAGAGGATGAACAAAGTCGCATGGGGTGACTTCATTTATAAAGAAATTATTAGAGGCATAAATGTTGCTCGAAGGGTTGAAGAAGCCGGGGTTACATATATCCACGGATGCATGCCATCGATACCGTAAGTTCCATGTTAAGTCTATTTAATTTTCTACTAAGCGTGCATTGCTTCTTGTGAAGTGTTAGGCCTTTCATGTTAAGTCTAATTTGATTCATGTTAAGTCTAATTTAGTTCATGTTAATCCTAATTACTTTCATGTTAAGTCTAGTTATTTTAATGTTTTAAGGTTAATGGTGAATATGATCTGATCATAGTTGGAATGGTGAATGTATTACTTACAGCTTTGGTACTATGAGATGACCGGCATAAGGAGATATGCCACCAAGGATGATGCCCTCCAATGACAAATTGGGTCTCGTGGGGAAAAGGCTCTTTTAGGAAGGGGACAATTAAAGCAAAGGCAAAAGTGGCTTCAATAATGCATCTAGAGAAGCCTATTGTGGAAGTTGGGCCATCTCTCCCAAACCCCCCCGCGAGGAAAGATTTCAAGCCCAAGCGCCGATTAAGATTAAAGGCGAAGAATGATGGAGCAGAGAAGAATGACTCCATAGGCCATGTAAGTTTTCTGTTAAGTCTTATTTCATGTTAAGTCTAATTTTCATTTCATGTTAAGTATAATTTTCAGTTCATGTTAAGTCTATTTTTCGCGTTAAGCCTATTCCATTTCATGTTAAGTCTAAATTCCAGTTCATGTTAAGTCTAATTTTCAGTTCATGTTAAGTCTATTTTTCGCGTTAAGCCTATTCCATTTCATGTTAAGTCTAAATTCCAGTTCATGTTAAGTCTAATTTTCAGTTCATGTTAAGTCTATTTTTCGCGTTAAGCCTATTCCATTTCATGTTAAGTCTAAATTCAGTTCATGTTAAGTCTAATTTTAGGTTCATGTTAAGTCTATTTTTGCGTTAAGCCTATTCCATTTCATGTTAAGTCTAAATTCTAGTTCATGTTAAGTCTAATTTTAGGTTCATGTTAAGTCTATTTTTGCGTTAAGCCTATTCCATTTCATGTTAAGTCTAAATTCCAGTTCATGTTAAGTCTAATTTTCAGTTCATGTTAAGTCAAATATTAATGTTAGGCCTATTTCCAGTTCATGTTAAGTTTAAATTTTAGTTAAGTCCAATTTTAATACTTGTTAATCCTACTTTCAGTTCCTGTCAAGCGTAAAGAGGTCGAGAAAGCCGAAAATTGAGGAAGCCAAGAAGAACTCAATAGGCTATGTAAGTTTAATTTCTAGTTCATGTTAAGTCTAATTTCCCGTTCATGTTATGTATTTCAAGTTAAATCTAATAGTAATTTCTATTAATCTCTTAAAATCTCAGATCATTGCAAAGCATCTGGACGATGCTTTTGAAAAGGAAGAGGAGGTGGAGGCTCTGCCCATTGAGAAACAACTGATGTTTTGGAGAAATTCTGCTAAATTTTGCAGACGATTACTCGGTCGCGACAAAAGCGGGGAAGAGTACATATTGTCAAGTATTTATGGTTGAGATTAGAAGACTCAACGGAATATTGGAATCTTTGGGAAGAAGTGGTGATGTTATAGACCGGAGGTCTTGAAGGAAAGAGTTAAGAAGAATTTACCAAAATAAGTAAGTTGCGACCACGGGTAGATGAAGAGGAACACCATTCTCGGCAAGCATTGTACAGATTCGAGAAGGAGAGGATGAAGATGACCTTATGGATGAGGATTCCATGAAGAATAAGGTTGAGGAAGACCCCATGAGGGAAAAAGTCAAGAGGAACCAACTATGAAGGAAAAGTTGATGATGAAGTCAATGAGGGGAAACCGTGAATGAATGAGGAGGAAGAGGAAGATCAATTTGAAGAAAGAGCAAGTGTTGTAGATTATTTTGGCGATGCTAAGGAAATTGTGCATAAAGGAATAGAGGAGAAGATTGAGAATAAGATTGAGGAGGCTATTGTAGATAAAGATGTAGAGGAAACTGTAAATAAAGGAGTAGAGGAGAAAATTGAGGAAAAAATTGAGGAGGATATCCTAAATAAAGATGGAGAGGAAACTGTAAATAAAGGAGCAGAGGAGAAAATGAGGAAAATATTGAGGAGGAAATTATAAATAAAGATGTGATTAAGGTTGATGACATTGTGGAGGCTAGCGAGTGCTATGCAAAAGAAAGGAAAGAAGGTAGCCACAAAGAAGGCTCGCCCATGAAAATTAGGGCACCAGCGGAAGAGCTCTGAAGAGATCGCGACGTTAGGACCCCTTACACGAGGAAAGAAGAAGCAAGAAAAATCTGTAATTGAAGAGGTAGTGATTGTCCCTGATCTTAAGAGCCCACCCATCAAAGATTACTTCAACAATCAAGATATCAAGTGGGATGTGTTGAAGATGAACTTAATGACGGAGGATGAGGAATCTCTGTTGAAAGAGTTAAATGCGGGGATTCGGATCCTTCGAGGGTTAGCGTACGCATTCTTGATAGCGCAAGGACATTCTTGCACAATTTTAGGATACCACCTTGGATATCCTCCAGACTCAACCCAACAGAGAATAAATTTCTAACACATTTTTGCTCTCTAAGGTGTCATAGGTAAGTTTCCATTAATTAATTAATTTTTGTTTTTGGAGTATATGTTAACTCAATATTGGTTCGTGTATATGTTTTCGGTAAATGATAATTCCCACTTTTCGGGAGGTATGATGTTATCGAAGCGACTACTTGGCGGCATGAGCAGACATGGTACTATACTTGCTTCGTGGTGGTCGGCTTGACGACAAAGTAAGATTCTAAATTTCTAAATTGAATGAGCCTTATTTATAATGAATGCTAATTTCGGGTTCATTCTGAGATGGAAGAAGCGGTGTTAGATAGGCTTCAAAGAAGAAGCCTATGACAAAAATATGGCACGGTGTCAGTGTTCTTTTGTGTAAGTATTTCAGTTCCTGTTAATTCTAATTGAAGTTCATGTTAACTCTAATTTCATATCAGGTGAAGTCTAATTTCAGATCATGTTAAGTCTAATTTTCATGTTAAGCCTATTCCCATCTCATGTGAATTCTATTTTTCAGATCATGTTAAGTCTACTTTTCATGTTAATTCTATTTCCATATCATGTTAAGTCTAATTCTGATAAATACGTAAAATATGCATTATCTTAGTGTGTTTCAAGCATGATTTACGGGTGTTTAATGCATATTTCGTTTATAGATCGAGCATACTGCTGTGGTTTGTGTTCTTATATGTAGGTATTGGCCCAAGATTGAAAGATTTGATGATCGTTGGAAGTTGAACAAGAGTTTGAAGCGACAACAAGATTTCGAATGCATGGTTCGTGAAGAAAATGGATGCATGATTATGAAGAACTGGAATTTCTGCCATGATGTAATTCGAATCCGGAAAAACTCAAAAGATAAAAGTTGTAGGGCTCTTCAACAGCTTTCCAACGCAACTTGAATCACCTAAATCTGAGGTCGGATGAAGAAGCTACGGCCAAAATACCGAAAACTGTATAAACAAGCAGAAAATCAGCAAGACAGATTCCACCACACCACGGTGTGGCCCAGCCACACGTGGCGGGCCTTATCTTTATTTTCAGATTTCTTTTGAAACATATAAATAGAGATTTAGACTAGGGTTTTGGGGAGGATTTTTGGTAGTGTTCTCTTAGCCGTCAATTAGCAACTATTTTAGGGTTCAAGTATTGAAAGGAAGACACGAATTTCTTGTACAAGATTGGATTGCAAGTTCTTATTTTGAAGATTTCAATTGAAAGACGGGTTAATTCTTTCCTCTCTTTAATTTATTTCTTCTTATGATTGATTTGCATAATTATTTGATGTTTTCTCTTATTCAAATCATGTGTGAGTAGATTTCTTGTCTAGGGTTGGGAAAGAACCCAACTTTTTGGTAATTGATGATGAATTAATATATGTTCTTGGTGAAAGTTTAGATCTTTAAACTTAATTTCTCGTGAATTAATTTTGTTAGTTCACTTGATCACGGATTAGCAATCATAGGTAATTAATTGAAGGACTGAAGGTGAAAATTAATCTGGGACCTCTAGAAATTGGCGGGAACTTCGAACCACGAAAGTAGGCTAGATTCCTTGGGGATTTATTTTGAATTAGCATAAAGCTTAATGGGTTTAATTTAATCTTGATTCCACGAAAGTAGGTTAATTGGGATTAATTAGGCACGATCTTTAGACCTTGAAAGAGGCTTTAGATTAATTTAGGCTAATTCACCCTTTCTAATTTAAACCAACATCGAGAACTGAAATAATTCATCATTAACACCTAAGTTGTGGTGAAAACCCAATCCTGGCCCTTCATTATATTGAATTCCACCCGTTTAGCTGTTTATTTTATTTCTTTTATTTAATTCTCACTAATTTTAATCTCTTCTATTTACTCATTGGTTTAGCTAGTCGAAAACGTGAAATTTGGTAATTAACCCCTAGTCCCTGTGGGATCGACCTTGATATCTACAACAAGTCCGTGCGCTTGCGGATTTTGCCCATCAAATTCCATATCATGTTAAGCCAAATGTTGATATTAAGTCTATTGCCAGTTCATGTTAATTCTAAATTGCAGTTCTCGTTAAGTCTAATTTTCAGTTCATGTTAGCCCTAAATTTCATGTTAAGCCTATTTCCAGCTCATGTTAATTCTAATTTTCACGTTATCTCTAATTTCATTTCATGTTAAGTCTAATTCATGTTAACTCATTTTACTTGGATTACAGCATTCACTCTACGCCGATCGCCCTGAATTTTACATGATGTTTTTGAATTATCTTGAAAAATATCTGACCCTCGCATCGGCGTCTATTGATTCCTTTGGTCGGGGGCGATCAGCGGCATCTAGTTGAAGTCCTTTTGAGCGAGGATGAAAGGGTCGTGAGACATTATAGTTCGACTCCCCGCATGCGTATAAGGCTCACGTAAATAAAATCATAACATATTTTGACTCTTGGGCAAATGATTTTAAGATTGTAGATGTGCGTAGAAAATTCGATATGAAGCCATCAAATGCGAAGAACAAAATTTGGGAGGTTAGTATCATGCTTAAATACATGATAAATTCTCTAAAGGAATAACGTAAACACTAAACTAAATTTATATGCTCACGTTGCGGCTATGGTGTGGTGTATTAGTTTACCATTATATTCGGGCAATAATTGATGGTCGCCGACAATCCGTGACTCACGAAGGTGAGCGGTGGCGTTATCGCGGGCTAGACTTGCCGAATTACTAATAGAAGGGCGGGGAAAAAGAGAGAAAAAGGAACACTACGAAGATGACTGAGTTTATGAATATATATGTATATAATTACGGTTTGGTATAATCGTAGAAGAGATTGTTCAGTTCACATACAATTGTAGAATTAGCATGATGTGTATAGAATTAACATCTTTGTGTAATAGAAATAACATGAAGTGTATTTGAATTAACGTGATGTGTAATAGAATTAACATGATGTATATTTGAATTAACATGATGTGTAATAGAATTAACATGAACTAAAATTGAATTAACATGCGGTGAAGTGGAATTAACATGATGTATATTTGAATTAACATGATGTGTAATAGAATTAACATGAAATGAAATAGAATTAACATGATGTGTAATAGAATTAACTTGATGTGTAATAGAATTAACATGATGTGTAATAGAATTAGCGTGATGTGTAATAGAATTAACATGAAATAAAATAGAATTAACATGATGTATATTTGAATTAACATGAAATAAAATAGAATTAACATGATGTATATTTGAATTAACATGATGTGTAATAGAATTAACATGAAATGAAATAGAATTAACATGATGTGTAATAGAATTAACTTGATGTGTAATAGAATTAACATGATGTGTAATAGAATTAACATGAACTAAAATTGAATTAACATGAAATAAAATAGAATTAACATGCGGTGAAGTGGAATTAACATGTAGTTGTATAGAATTAACAAGAACTGAAATATATAAATTGACGAGCAGCCTTAGAAAGTTACAGTAGCGAGAAAGACACAAGAAAGTTCAGTTCACAATATCCTACATCAATTACA
This sequence comes from Asparagus setaceus, assembly GCA_012295165.1. Lineage (NCBI taxonomy): Eukaryota > Viridiplantae > Streptophyta > Magnoliopsida > Asparagales > Asparagaceae > Asparagus > Asparagus setaceus. The sequence continues at coordinate 75,305,207 of CM022702.1, forward strand.
CAAAATATCTTCTGACCCTCCATTTATTCTATTCCTACTCTAGGAATTTCTCGAGCCTTGGTGGTTTCGCGATAACTTCCATCTTTTTCTTTGACAATCCTTGATTACCCATGCCGTATGCGTCTTTGTTTTAGTTCTTTGCTTAGTCCACCTCTTTATCTTCGGTTGATGCAAAATGGACATCTCCATGAACCGTCTTGGCGGCGACAGTTGAGTAGTCCATCGCGTGAGTCTTCTTGAACTTTAACGATTTGCTCTGCGGTTCCTCCTCCTCCTGTTCTTGACGGCTGTACTCATCGTCAGCAGCAAGGTTTAGCCGTCGACGCTGCTGCAAATTAAGGATGGGGTATTTGAGGGTTTTCATGTTACAAGATTAAATCCATATAAACATCAAGTTCAAAAAAATTCGTACAGTTTCACGAGCATCAGATGTTCCGGGAGAAGGGCTTCTTGCTCGGCGACTCATGTTCAATAGCTTTATGGCTGTTCATATGAAAATAGTTAATATGATGTGTAATTACAGAATCATTAGCATGTGCGAGAACAATTAACATGAGACATACCTTACTTTCTTTTCCCTCAAGATCGCAGCACGATTTCTTTGGGAAGAAGATGCTTCACTGAGGTTTTTAACACAAAGTGGTTGAAACCATTCAATGCAACTTTAGTTGGCCTCAGTTCTAAATACTACTTGTAAATAAGTGGTTAACAATTCAATTGGGAAGCTCCGTGATTGACATTAGTCTTATCAACATTTACTACCCAATTGGGAAGTTTCGTTGTTGTCATAATTCAATTGGAGATATTGGACTTCGCCTGAATTTATTAGACTTAACATGAACAGGCACTTTGACTTATCATGAGCAGTAGTAGACATAGCGTGAACTGGAATTAGACTTAACATGAAGCGAAATAGAATTAACATGAATTGAATTAGACTTAACATGAAGCGAAATAGAATTAACATGAAGAGAAGTAGACTTAACATGAAGCGAAATAGAATTAACATGAAGTGAATTAGACTTAACATGAAGCGAAATAGAATTAACATGAAGTGAATTAGACTTAACATGAAATGGAAATTAGGATTTACATTTACGGAAAATATTAACACGAACTTTAAGTGTCATACATATCAAAGAAATTGCTTCCACCATGAAATTGCTTACTAACTTAAAAAAACAACTTAGTCGTAACTATACAAGCAAATAACTTTCTGACATATAACACACTTAATCGCAATAGGTTCGTTGCATGTTTTACGGTTATGACCTTCCATATGGCATCGAGAGCATTTTCTTGGCGTGTGTAAACCGTTCGTTGTTGATCCGTCTTGTTTTATTTCTCCCTTTCCTTTTGTTGTTAGTGGTGGTAAAATCGGATCTCATCCGTGGCACGCTTCGTAATCGGGGATGGGGTAAAGAATTGGCTCGTAGCTTTTTAAAAGCTTCAACCGTCATAAGCGAATCGCGAAGCGGTAAACATCTCTCTTCATAAACATTATGGTAGCATGCATGTTTACAAGGGATACGAGTTATATCCCACGCACGGCATGTGCATGTGTTTTTGTCCAGATCCACTTGACAAGTTCTATGGGATTGTACCTCAAATAATCCTCTATGTGATTGACGACATCCAATGCGACCATTATCCATGTTCTCTTTAAGGACAAGCTCACTTTGGGACAAAGAAATGAATTCCAATTTTCACCATGCCTCGTCGATCATTCATTAGGACCATAATTTGCTTTTCGTATGTGTTCTACCAGCTGTAATATCCTTAGCGTTCTAGCCTCGTGTATCCATTTGTTGAAGGACTCGTGACATTAGATGTCACGTGACCATATCTAAAACAATTAACATGCCGTGAAATAGAATTAACATGCAAAGAAATAGAATTAACATGCGATGGAATAGAATTAACATGAAATAAAATAGATTTAACATGGAGTAGAATAGAGTTAACATGAAGTGGAGTAGAATTAACATGAAGTGTAATAGCATTAACATGCAATGGAATAGAATTAACATGAAGTGAGATTGATTTAACATGCGGTTGAATAGAATTAACATGCGGTGAAATAGAATTAACATGAAGAGAAGTAGACTTAACATGAAGCGAAATAGAATTAACATGCGGTGGATTTTTACTTCATCATACAATTAACATTATATTGCTTATACTTTACCTAATTCGGGGAAAGTGCAGCGTTTGCCAGTTCTGCGGGCGTAGTTCATGACAATATTATATGCCCTTTAGTTTATCGGCTTAATGTCGTCCATATAATCGTTCCATTACGCTTTAGTATACTTGTAACAAGTGATTGTAATAGATTACCGAATCTGAGTATCCTTTGCCTTTAGTCCCAAGTCCTTCAATTTTGACACGAAATTTTCCACTAGATGTAGAACACATCCGAGTGTAGAGCATCTGAAAAAACTCTCTAACGACTTCTCGATTCCCTTATCCGCATCCGATATTATAACTAGGCGATGTGGAGGATTGTATGGATCGGCCTTTCATAGAGTATAGACCACAAACCTGTCAAAATTTGCAATTAACATACTGAAATTAGAATAAACACGAAACAAGTTAGGCATGAAATGAAATTATACTTAACATGACTCAAAATAAGTATAAAGATAGCCTAGAAAGATAGAGTATTGACATAAAACCTTGTAAGAACCACTTCCAGTTAACGTTATTTTCTTGATCGCATATGCAATAGGCTAGTGGAAATATCCCCTGATTTCCATCGTATGCTACAGTGCTCAGGAGTATTCCTTTGAATCGATCTTTCAGAAAGGTCCCATCCAAAAATATAAGTGGTCGACAACCACGCAAAAAACCATTTATGCAAGCGGCATAGCAAATGAATAATCTTGTAAACCTTCCCTCATTTTGTTCAACATGAATATAGCTTCTGGATTTGTCTCCTTAACATTTTCTACATACCTAAATTTCATGTTAAGAAAAAGAGCTAGAATTAACAACATTACGGAATCAAGTTGGAATAAATAGAACTAACATGAAATGCAGTAGAATTAATTTGCAATGAAATAGAATTAACATGAAGTTCAATAGCATTAACATGCAATGGAATAGAATTAACACGAAGTGAGATTGAATTAACATGAAGTTGAATAGCATTAACATGCAATGGAATAGAATTAACATGAAGTAAGATTGAATTAACATGCGGTTGAATAGAATTAACATGCAATGAAATAGAATTAACATGAAGTAAGATTGAATTAACATGCGGTTGAATAGAATTAACATGCAGTGAAATAGAATTAACATGCAGTGTAATGACTTACATTCCATTCATAAAATTAATTTGTATAGGATAGATACTTTACCATCGTAATTGATCATAGGACTCATGAGCATCACCGTATAATTGTTCTTGTGCTCTTTCTTTACCCCACCATACCTTACTATACTCGACCCTTAGCCCAAAAGAACTTAAAAGCTCCTTCTTTACATCAATAGAGTATATTGGCGGTCCTTTAACATGGGTTGTAATTGGGTGCAATGAATTGTCGGGAGGCCCTACGTTGACCAGGCATTATTGCCATCTTGACCACAAGTGTGATTGTTCACGAACTTTTTATTTCAAGTCTATTTTCATCTTTGGGTGGAGAGGCAAATAACATCCACGGGCAACTTTTGGTTTTCTTAAACCGGCAACAAACTTCGAATCGCTTTGGTTCATTCTTTTCAAAATCGTACTCAAATTTTTGGCAAGCGAATAGTATTGCAAAGCTAATCTTAATTCTTTGGCCCGATCAAATCGTTGCCCCTCCTCGGTTAAAGCATTGTGCCACCAAGCGGGAATCCTCTGTATTGTTTATCATGTCATCAATCATCATAACATTTTCCTTGATAGGATTATCATTGGGAATCCTATCGAAAGACTAACTGAATCGGAGTAGATGTCGACGGCTGCCCGCAATCTTTATTTTTGTGTTGTAAATGTTTTGAATAGAAACAAATAATCAAAAACTAATCATATAATTAGACTTAACATGAACTAAAATTAGACTTAACATGAAATAAATTAGACTTAACATGAAGTAGAATTACACTTAACATGAAATAAATTAGACTTAACATGAAATAAAAATTACACTTAACACGAAGACAAATTAGAATTAACATGAACTGAAATTAGACTTTACTTAAAATTTGACTTAACAAGAACTAAAATTAGAGTTAACATCAATTGGAATTAGACTTAACATGAACGGAGTTAGAGTTACCATGAAAATTAGACTTAACATGAAATAAATTAGACTTAACATGAAATAAATTAGACTTAACATCAACTGGAATTTAGATATAACACGAAAATTAGACTTAACATCAATGGAATTTAGACCTAACATGTAGCGTCTTTGACTTAACATGTAACGACTTCGATTAGCGTGCAATAAATTAGACTTAACATAAAACTCTTTTGACTTAACATGTAGCGTCATAAATATTGAACTTCTTGGTCTTCTAGATCTTGCTCCTCGTCATAGATAATTAAAGAATCCTCTGTTACTTGAGTAGCTTTCACGTGAATCTCTTTTAACCCAACATTGCGGCAATGCTCCATCATAGATGCCAGATCACCTTCGTTCTCAATGGGAAAATTGAGGTTGCCGTATGTTGCTTCATCCTTGTATGACAAAGATAAAGACTCATATGGGATTTTTAACCTCTCTGACGCATGAAATTTGATATCCTTCATGGTGGTTACAGAATTAATCTTTAAGAAAACGGCTTTGTCACCTGATGAGACCATGCAGATGATATCCTTCTCAGCCATTATGAAGGGAAGGTAGAAGGAGTAATGGCGAAGGAGTAATGGCGAGAATTTTAGGACAAGAAGAGTTTTCAAGAGCAAAAGTGTTATGGTCATAACCACTAACCAGTGATCAATGAGAGAAGCCAAACGCTGATCTGGACGGACGCTTGTTTACCAATGAGAACCGACACGAACCTCCACACCCAACCCACCGGCCGGCTGCATTTACCGACCTGTCATGATCCCTAGGCGGCTATCGCCATAGCCGGCCGAGAAGCGATGCGAGTCGGCCCATCGACAACCCTCTCCGCGGGCGACCACGAAGCGGTAGCGGTCGTCCGCCCGACCAATTGACCACCTCGTAACTATTCCCGCGTCGCTCGTCCCCGGACGACATGAGGGCGACAGCTATCACCCTCAACCGCTAGCCCGTTCGGACGGCGAGGCGGTGTTAGTCGTCCTTCCAACCCGTCGCCCCTTCGACCCCTTCCAACAAGTTGCCGACCTCTCCGAACAGCGTGGAGCGAATCGAGCCTACCCCTCTCGGCCACTTTCGTCCTCTAGGCGACACACGGGTTCTCCCAATCGTCCCCTCGGTGAATCATCAGGGGCGTCCTAAAGGGCGCATGAGTCGGCCACCCGACCCGGCTCCCTTCTCTGCGCCCGCGTGATTCCCCACTCAGCGGCGGCCACCCGGTGCTCGAACCCATCAACATCGCATTAAATGCAGCGGCCCTTAATTCCCCATCTCTCCACGGTGCCAAGGCACCTCGGACCCATGCGACTGTCGCCAATCCCATCCCATTAATAGCGAATAGACCATACCATCCCTCAAATTACCCGCGATTTGACACTGTAAAGGCCAGCCACCTGGCGGCGGAGAGGTGTTGACCAATCATCGGCTCACTGCGTGGAGGGAGGGTGACTCACCGGTGGTTCCTAAACTAATGAAAAGGCGGGAATACCCTCTCAACCCTAACTATAAAGAGCAGCGTGAGCGACTAGCGAGGTAAGCAATCTTCTCGAGTGAATTCTGCTCCACAGTTATCGGACATTACTAACTTGGCCGTCGGAGGAACCACGGAGATCCCAACTCCGCCTCTTCGCGGGTCCTTCTTTTGTTGTGGCGAACCCTTTGGGAGTCGGCGTGGGCTTTAGGAGAAAGCGGACTCCGCTCTCTTAAGAACTAAACTCATCGAGGTTAGTGGCTGTGATTATATACATCAGCGGTTTGGCCCACCGTGGGGCCTCCTTTCTTCTCCTTGCGGCTATGTCCGTGGCGATGATCTTTAGGGTCGGGGAACCTACATGCGGGCTATGTCACCGGGCCCAACTCGAGGAATCCAGAAGATCACCCAAGCCATGCAAGCCACCATGCACGCCCGGTTCCAAGCTTTGCGGCTGACCTCTTCACTCGCCTCCCTATAGCAGCCTTGGCGAGCCCCATCAACAACAACGGCGGGCCAGCCTTCCGCCAGCCGCCATTCCACCGCTCGGGGCAGCCACTGCGCCCGAGCGAATCCGTTCGGAGACTCCCCACCTTGACAAGTCACGGAGGGATCACCAGAGCGCCACCTCACCCCGAGGCGGCCGGCACATGGCGCCCGGTTCTAAGCGCCGCCCCTAGCATTGACCTCACCGATGAAAGCCCTTCTCCCGGCCAAAGCGGCAAAGCGCTGCCGGCGCGGCCTCCGGACACCAGCGCCCCGCGGCTCCCTCTAGCCCACCAGCTGTCGGCGACTACAATCAAGTGTACCGGCCGGTCGCCCGGCCTTCGGAGGGAGCACCCCTTCACCGACTCCATCATACAAGCCCGGCCGAGAAGTTCAAGATGCCGACGATGGACAAGTATCGCGGGCGACGAGGACCCATCCGAGCATGTGCAAGACTATTACAACACCATGATCATGATGCAAGCACCGAAGCGACTATCGCGGCTGCTTCCCGTTACTTTGGCGGGGAAGCTAAGCTTTGGTGGAACTTCGTTGGAGAAGAAATCCATCGGCTTTGGAGGCGAGTGGCGGTTCATACACCACTTCTTGGCCAATGCCAAGCCCAAAGCTGCCCTCGGTGTGCTCATTCAAACCAAGCAGAGCCGGGCGAGAGCCTCGAGCCTACATTAAGAGGTTTGGTGAAGAGGCTAGAGGTCGAAGACCAAGGAGCCAAGTCGCTATGGCGACTCGGTGGCGGGGCTACGACCGGGCGACTGTCCAAAGCCCTCAACAAGAAGCCCATCAGAGCTACGAGCACTTGATGTCCAAAGCCCATGCTTATATGAACATGGAAGAGGCGGAAGCTTACAAGATCGCCACGGCCGGTAGGAGTCAGCCGGGGCGGCCACAACTACCGACACGTCCCCACCCAGATACCGGTACCTCCTCATCCTCCTCGGCCGACCACCTATGCGCTCCGGCGACTCAGCGGCTAGGCGGTCCCAGACCCCCTCGGAGAGAAGAGCCGAGGCACATCCCAAGAAATCCTCCTCCCAAGAACAACGCAATGGTGGGTTCGGCGGGAGGGAGGATAGAAGCGACGCTCCCCCTCCGGTGTTCACAGTCCTCAACACCTCCCTTTGGGGCCACGGACAAGGCCGAGAGAGGGCTCCTCCACAAGCCCCGCCGCCCGATGAGGCGGACCCTAGCAAGAGAGACTCACGGCGATTCTGCGGATACCACGAGACCACGGCCACGACACGAGAGAGTGCGTGTTCTCGAAAGACATTGAAGACCTCATCGGAGAGGCTTCTTGAAGAATTTGATCCACCGAGGCGGCAAGCCGGGAGGGGCGACCACCGACCTCGATCTCGGTCCCCAGGCCTCGACCCGACTTGGGCGCAGAGAAGGCCAAGGGAGTCGAGGAGTCATCAACACCATCAGCGGGGTCCGACCTTGGGAGGTGAATCCAATAACGCCCGAAAGAGGTATGCTAGACATGCTGCGGGTGAGCAGCTGCGACAAGAGGCGGAAGGCGATGTGCCCATCTCTTTGTGGCGGACTTGGAAGAGTCGAGGCGCCTCACGGCGACCCCATCGTCATATCGGCCGACATCCACGGCTTCAAGGTGAAGAGGATCATGATCGACACGGGAGCTCGGTCGACATCTTGTTTTTGGATCGTTCAACGCATGGGCATCGACCGGTCAAGCTCCGGCCGTCCATAGGTCCCACGATTGGCTTCACGGGACACTCTCGGCTTAGGAAGGTCGGATCACCCTTCCACGGCGTAGGTCAACCACCATGCCAATCAACCGTCGACGTCCAGTTCGTGGTGATGGACATCAAGTCGGCGCATAATGTCATCTTGGGCCGAACCTCTCTCCACCTCTTGCGGGCCATCCCGTCCACCTACCATCAGATGATCAAATTCCCGACACCAAGAGGGGTCGGGACGGTCCGAAGCGACCAGAAGGAAGCCCGAGCCTGCTACGCCCTCACCACAAAGGGAAAAGGAGTCGCAACCGCAATGCCCATTGAGAAGACGGCTCGCCAACTTCGAAGAAGGGCGGGCCTTGAAGAACGACTCCAGTTGAAGATCTCCACGAGATCCCCCTTGACCACAAGAGCGAGAGAGCACTCAGGATCGGGTCCAACCTCTCGGAACCATTAAGAGGTGCGATAATTGCTTTTCTTTTAGCTAATCTTGATGTGTTTGCTTGGAGTCCAGAGGACATGCGGGCATTTCGCCCGACGTCATTTGCCATGAGCTCTGTCGGCCGACATGTCAAGCCGGTTCGACAAAGAAAGACACACAGGGCCCGAGCGGCAAAAGCGGCGGCCAGGAGGTCGGCGGCTCACGAGAGCCGACTTCATTCGGGAAGTCAATACCCGAGTGGGCGTCAGCGTCGTCTGGTGAAGAAGTCTAGCGGCAAGTGGAGGACGTGCGTCGACTTCACCGACCTCAACAAAGCATGCCCCAAGGATAGCTACCCCCTTCCCCGAATTGATCAGTTGGTGGACGAGAGCGCGGGGCATCAGTTGCTGAGTTTCTTGGATGCTTTTTCAGGTTACAACCAGATCCGCATGGCGAAGCACGATCAGGAGAAGACGTCCTTCATCACCGACCGAGGCACCTTTTGCTACAAAGTGATGCCCTTCGGTCTCAAGAATGCCGGCGCGACCTACCAGAGGCTGGTCAACAAGATCTTCAAGGCCCAGCTCGGCCGCAATGTGGAGGCCTACGTGGACGACATCTTGGTGAAGTCGAGATTGGCAGCCGTCCACATCACCGACCTGGAGGAGACCTTCGCCACCCTTCGGCACTACCGCATGAAGCTCAACCCGACCAAATGCGCTTTTGGAGTGCAGTCGGGAAAATTTTTGGGATTTATGATCACCCAGAGAGGAATTGAAATCAACCCGGAGAAGATAGAAGCCATCGGCGACTTCGAGCAGCGCACCATGAAGGACATTGAAGCTCAATGGGAAGATAGCATGCCGCTACGTCAGTCGGCGAGAGAAGCCTCCCTTTCTTCAAAGTTCTCGGAGGGCCAAAGATCCCAAGAAGAAGTTGGAGTGGACCCGAAGAGTCTTTGCGCCGCCGAGAGAACTCAAAGCATATCGAGCACCAAACCGCTCTGAGCGGCCGGTGGAAGGGGAAACCACAGTACTGTGCCCGTCTCAAGCGATGAGCTTCGGCGTTAGTTAGAAGAAGACCACATCCGAAGCGGTCTACTATGTGGTAGGATCTTGAGAGCGAGGAGTTGAACTACCCTTAGTCGAAAAGCGACGCCGCTCATCACTACGGCTCGCGGTCGTCCGTACTTCCAAGCGCATCCTATCATCGTGCGGACGAGCCTCTCGATGAAGAAATTCTGGGAGTCCCACCACATCCGGGAGGATGGTGGCGTGGTCGTCGAGCTCAGCGAATATGATGTCTGATTCGAGCCGGGACCACCATAAAAGCGCAAGCATTGGCCGACTTCCTCGTGGAGTCCACCTCGCCAGATGGCGAAGCAGATGACCTAGCTACTCCTGCTCAATCCATACCCCCCAAGCCGGCCGGGCGAGCCGCAACACTTCCCCCGTGCCCCGAACCTGAAGCCGACTCCCCTGAAGTCGCTTCTTGGTGGGAGTTGAAGGTGGACGGGTCCTCAAGTGGCCGGGAAGCGGGCGGCGTCGTCTGCTGACCCAGAGGCGATCCGCGGGCGATCCATAGCCGATTTCCCGCCTCGAACAATGAGGCCGAATATGAAGCCCTCATAGCTGGCCTACGGGCCGCCCTAGCGGCGAGCGAAAGCCTAGTATGTGGCCGACTCCCGGTTGGTGGTTCATCGAGTTAGCGGCAAATGCGCGCAAAAGACAAAGGATGGCCCGATGCACGAAGATTGTCAGGACCTACTCCCCACTTCGCCAACTTTAAGATCATCCAAGTCCCTCGTGCCCATAGCGCCTGGCGGGCCTGCTGTCAAAGCGGCATCAACAGTTCCTTGAGTAGCTCCGGACCCATCTTCGCCGACACACTTCCACACTCCAGCATTGCGGAAGTCCCTTCAGATGTCATGCAGACCGACCCTTCGGGGGAATCTTGTTGGGCGGACCCTTTCATCCAATTCTTGACAGTGGCTCCTTACCTAGGCCGGCGAAGAGTTTGCGAGGGCGCCCGCCGCTACCTCATGATTGACGGCCAGCTCTATCGGTCGTCCTATCTAGGCAGCGGGATGGGGCCCTATCTCCGGTGCCTCCGACCCGCCGAAGCCGATTATGTTCTAAAGGAAATCCACGAGGGCACCTGCGGAAACCACCCAGGGGCAAGAACTCTCGCCCAGAAGATTATACGCCAAGGATATTACTGGCCGACCATCGTGGCCGACTCCCAGCGGCTCGTCTCCAAATGCAAGAAGTGTCAGTTCTTCGCGGAAATCCCAAGAGCCGCCGCCACAGAGCTTACCTCTATCTTCAGCCCCCTTCCTTTCGCCCAATGGGGGCTGGATATCCTGGGGCCACTTCCCATTGCTTCGGGGCAGCGTAAATTCTTGATAGTCGCCATTGACTACTTCACCAAATGGATCGAGGCCGAGCCTTTGGCGAAGATCGGGGAGACCAATATCACCAGCTTCGCTTGGAAGTCGATCGTATGCCGGTTTGGCGTTCCCCGCTCATTCATCACCGACAACGGCACCCAGTTCAGCAGCGGGGGATTCCAAGATTTTTGTGAAGAATGGGGGATCAAGCTCAAGTTCGCTTCAGTAGCCCACCCCAAGTGCAACGGGCTAGCGAAGTCGCCAATAAATGCATCCTCAAGCTTTGAAGAAGAAGGTCGATAGCGCTTCGGCAATTGGGTTGAAGAAGCTGCCGAGCATCTTATGGTCGTCTGGGGCGACCCACAAGAGTTCAGCGGAAACCCCATTCATGCGACTTATGGAGCGGCGGTGACCCGGTGGAGGTCGGCATGCCCACCATCCGACTCCAACACTTTGATGAAGAAAGAAACTCAGGGGCGTCGAGGACAGGCTGGACTTGATGGAGGAGATCCGGGCGACCGCCCTACCCGACAAGTCGTCAATCAACAGCGGATCGCCCGACATTACAACAAAGAAAGTCCGCCGAGGAGATTCCAAGTCGGCGACCTAGTCTTGAGGAAGGCTGACCTTCGACAAGGACACCGGTAGCGGCAAGTTGGCCTAATTGGGAAGGACCCTACACCGTCCTCGAGGAACCCGTCCGGGACATATCGCCTCGAAGTCCGATGGGAGAGTCTATCACATCCACGGAACATAGAACACCTCGGGAAGTTTTTCAATAAATTTGCATTGTAAATCTCGCTCAAAAGCCATCAATATAAATAAGATTTTGCCTAAATCCTCCTTGTCTTAAATGGTGCAAGGGCGTCTTGAATGTTCATTTCGTCACGGCGAGATCAAACCGGCCTCCCGCCAAAAGTGAATTGTGAAGATCAATCTAGTCTATCAAGTCGGTTGTTTGCTTTATCAAAGCCGAGTTTAGGGGACCCTTCCATTTGGGATGAGTCAGTGCGTCCTTCTCGCTAGCTGCGTGGGAAATCCACCCTCTTAGCTTGGTAGAGGTAATCTCCTTCTTGAGTAGTTGGTGACCCTTCCTACTAGGTGAGTCAAGGAACCCTTCTGCGCGGCGAGTCAAGGAACCCTTCTGCGCCCTAGTTGAGGCAGGCGACCCAACTTACCCGGTCAAGCGAACCTACCCTCACTAAGTCGAAGTTATGGTATTCCCCTCGCTTAGGGCGAGTCAAGGAACCCTTCTCACCTAGTCGCGACGGTGATCCAACTTCCTTCGATTAAGCAGCGGCCCTACTGCGCCAAGTCAAGACAAGCTGCCGAACCGCGTTAAGCAGAGCCAAGGGCGTGTCGAGGAGAAAATTAAGACCTAGGCCCGCGTAAGTCCTAGGCACCCGACCTCTGCGATTAGTCCCCTCTGGTCGTCGGCTCCCATTGGTAGGCTCGGGCTTGCTCTTTGCCTCAAAGCGGAGATCGGCTCTGCCGAAAATTAAGACCTAGAAGCCACGTGAAGTCCTAGGCACCCGACCTCTGTGATTAGTCCCCTCTGAGTCGTCGGCTCCCGTGAGCGGCTCGGGCTTGCTCTTTGCCTCAAAGCGAGATCGGCTCTGCCGAAAATTAAGACCTGAAGCCACGTGAAGTCCTAGGCACCCGACCTCTGTGATTAGTCCCCTCTGAGTCGTCGGCTCCCATTGAGCGGCTCGGGCTTGCTCTTTGCCTCAAAGCAGAGATCGGCTCTGCCGAAAATTAAGACCTAGAGCCCGCGTGAAGTCCTAGGCACCCGACCTGTGATTAGTCCCCTCTGAGTCGTCGCTCCCATTGAGCCGGCTCGGGCTTGCTCTTTGCCTCAAAGCAGAGATCGGCTCTGCCGAAAATTAAGACCTAGGCCCGCGTAAGTCCTAGGCACCCGACCTCTGTGATTAGTCCCCTACCAGTCGTCGGCTCCCGTGGTAGGCTCGGGCTTGCTCTTTGCCTCAAAGCAGTCGGCTCTGCCGAAAATTAAGACCTAGAGCCGCGTAAGTCCTAGGCACCGACCTCTGTGATTAGTCCCCTCTGGTCGTCGGCTCCCGTGGTAGGCTCGGGCTTGCTCTTTGCCTCAAAGCAGGAGATCGGCTCTGCCGAAAATTAAGACCTAGAAGCCACGTGAAGTCCTGGGCACCCGACCTCTGTGATTAGTCCCCTCTGAGTCGTCGGCTCCCGTGGTAGGCTCGGGCTTGCTCTTTGCCTCAAAGCGGAGATCGGCTCTGCCGAAAATTAAGACCTAGAAGCCCGCGTAAGTCCTAGGCACCCGACCTCTGTGATTAGTCCCCTCTGAGTCGTCGGCTCCCATTGAGCCGGCTCGGGCTTGCTCTTTGCCTCAAAGCAGAGATCGGCTCTGTAGAAAATTAAGACCTAGGCGCCACGTAAGTCCTGGGCACCCGACCTCTGCGATTAGTCCCCTCTGGTCGTCGCTCCCATTGAGCGGCTCGGGCTTGCTCTTTGCCTCAAAGCGGAGATCGGCTCTGCCGAAAATTAAGACCTAGGCCCGCGTAAGTCCTAGGCACCCGACCTCTGTGATTAGTCCCCTACCAGTCGTCGGCTCCCATTGAGCGGCTCGGGCTTGCTCTTTGCCTCAAAGCGGTCGGCTCTGCCGAAAATTAAGACCTAGAAGCCATGTAAGTCCTAGGCACCCGACCTCTGTGATGCGTCCTCTGCGAAGATCTACGCCACCATAAGAGCCGACCACGGTTAGCTCCGCACCACGAGGCGAATGACCTTGACAAAGGCTGCGGATGAAGGCGGGCCTTATACACCCAACTAGCTAGTCGATGGCGGGCCGAGCGGCCGCCAGCGATTGGGCCAACTTCAGTAAGCCCCACGAGGGGCGACCCGTTCCGGTCTAATTATGTTTATTGTAAGCCCCACGGGGGCCGACCCGTTCGGTCTAATTATGTTTATTGTAAGCCCCACGGTAGGCCGTTCGGTCTAATTATGTTTATTGTAAGCCCCACGGGGGCCGACCCGTTCGGTCTACTTATGTTTATTGTAAGCCCCACGGGGGCCGACCGTTCGGTCTAATTATGTTTATTGTAAGCCCCGGGGGCCGACCGTTCGGTCTAATTATGTTTATTGTAAGCCCCGCGGGGGCCGACCGTTCGGTCTACTTATGTTTATTGTAAGCCCCGGGGGCCGACCGTTCGGTCTAATTATGTTTATTGTAAGCCCCACGGGGGCCGACCGTTTTCGACAACACAAAAAAAAAGAAAGAAAGAAGGAAATGAGTGAATCGAGCGAACAACCATCCATGAAATCGACTTTTCATTGATATTCCAAGCAAAGCTTTACAATAGTCTGCCGAGAAATACCAAAATAAAAGAAAAATTAAAACTACAAGCCTAGGTATACATCCTAATAGTGTTGCGTAGCCGGTGTCTTCGACTTTTAGTAGCCTCCTCTGCTCACCTCGGCGTCTAAGCCGGCTCTTCCAACAAAGTCACTTAATTGTTGCGAAGTTAATGAAAGGGCACCAAGGCGACCTAGAGGATATGGCAGTACTACCAAAGGATTTTGGGTGTTGCCCCATGGTTCCATATCGGCACAATAAATCGAATCCATGGATGTAAACAAAGCGACCTTTCTTGGAGATATACTCAGCACCCACTATCCCTTATTAAAAGCAGGACACAATGGCGATCACAAACCGTGCCCCAATGTTGGATGCAAGCGAGGGGTTTTCCCCTTCCTTCACCGACGAGCGGAACTACGCCCGCACTCGGCGGGAAAACCCGAAGATGGACTCGGGGAGAGGATCCACTCCCGCCCCAACCATCTCTCGGCCAAACTTCGTAGGTGCTCCCAATTTGAGACCTTAGATGGCCGAATAAAGCGGAATTAACCACCAACCTAGCGAGAACCCGATAAGTAATGGTCTCACCCACTATTTATAGCAGGACCCATAAATGCTAAGCCCCTCGTGATCAGCGGAAAAAATTAAGAGTGTGGAACTTCGAGGGTCACCCAGCGAATCGCCATCTCGAAAATCAAAGCGTCTGTCTTAAATGAAGCCTACCGCCCATCCGGAAACCCAAAAGTCAGCGATCAAAGGGCGGTCCGTGATGGCGCTGTGCCCAAATCGAAGCGAATAGTCGCACCCCCACGGTAGACAACGGCCTGTCACCCGATGGTAGACCAACTCATTTACGATTGACCACAAATCAAGCGAAATTCGGTCGGTAGGCCAGGCGGCGACCAGCGATCTCGACCCATTGCCATGTCATACGAAACATAGATGGCGGCCAACCCGACCAAAGTCGCTATTACCACAAAGCCTAAGAAAGAGCAAAGAAAAAAGAGGGGAAAGAGTCCCAAGAGAAAAGCAAACTAAATTTTCATTCACCAATAAAATATATTACAAATACAAGACTTTCCAACTAGCAAAGCAAAAAATGAACAAAGTGCCCAGAGCGGCCTAATCTCCTCCCTCGCCGCCGTCTCCCTCCTCTCCATCGTCATCCTCGTCCTCCTCGTCGTCCTCATCCTCATCAGGGTCGTCCTCGGCGCTAAGCTGTACTCCTGCCCCCCTGGCTTCCAGGCCTTGGAGGACGCGCAGAGAACCCTCCACCCTAGGAGGGTAGGCAAGCCTCAGCGTCGAGAGAGTTTAGAAGGAGTTGGGCTTTCAAGTAGTCATAGCCGCCTTGATAGCTAGGGACAGCTCCACTTTCCCCAGGTCCACTTTTGTACTCTTCAATGACCTCCTTCTTGCCCTCCTCCGACGTTGCAGACTTGAGCCGAGTCTCGATCAATTTGGCATCGTCCACAGCAGATCGATGGGCCGCCTTCGACTCATCGAGGGCGACCCGCAAGTTCCGACTCTCAACTCTCTCGGCCCCCAGCTCGCCCTCCAGCCTCTCAATCTGTGCCTTCCACTCCTCGATCTCCCTCTCGGAGCCTTCAACCGTCCTCCTCAGCAGGCGACCTCCCCTTGACTTATCGGCAGCGACCTTTGCTCGAATGGCGAGTTTGAAGATCGGCAATCTGCGTGCTTGGCCTCCAACTCAACCGCCATTTGGCCGACTTCGACTTCTCAGCCTCAAGGCGGTCGCCCTCTTCTCGCCTCCTCAGGCTCCTCTTCTCGCGACCAACCTCTCCGCCAAGTCGTTCCACGGCATTCATGGCAAGATAGCCCGAGTAAAGCTCCTCCCTACCAAGGCCCCTCGAGTGTGGTAACTCAAGAGGGCTTCTGGGAGGCCCGTGGCGTCTCCTCGAGGAGATCCTTGTCGTGGGGAGAGTGAATTGCTCAGAGTGACGGCTGTCCCCACGAGAGAAGCACCGTGCCCTCTCTAAGGAGGGAATGCTGGGGATGAATCATTAAGCCTAGGGAAGGCTCCCCTTAGAGTACCCCTCCCACAGATTGCCGATGAGGCTGGGATCGCAGCTCTCTCCACCTCAAGCGACCCACCTCGGCAATCGATGGCGGAAGGAAGCTCTATGCCCAAGTCCTTGGCTTGGGGCTCGCGAGGTCCGACTCGGGAGCGATTCTTGGCAGTGCCTCCTTCCACGACCTCACGAGTAGGCTCCTCAGAAGGCGTCTCCAGCATTTGGTCGACCGGAGCCCCTTGTCGCCCTTGGCGACCCATCCTTGGCCCGACTAGGAGCCTCGCCGACCTGGGGACGGGGCCCCCCCTCCGGCGCAACCTCGCCAGGCCGAAGCGAGGGGAGGACTTGCTGGGACGACTCTTCCCCAACGGTCGGGAGTTCCCGGTGGCGCCCGGCACCTTTCGGGGACCACCCTCTCGGCCGCCTCCCCAAGGTCGGCCCCAGCGCGACTCGCCGTCGTCTTTTTCTTCTTCTTCTTGATCGGTCGGCCGGGCCGGAGGAAGAGGCCTCTTCACCTGCAGCCTAGCCGCCACTTCTTCAAACTTCTCCTCCACCTGCTGCGCCTCGCGTGGCGGCCCCGCCCGACTTTCTTCTGCGGGAGTTGCGATTCGGTAGCCACAGTGGTGGAACCCCCACTCTTGGGACCTTCAACTGTTTGGGAGCCACCTCTAGCAACTCTTCCTCCCTTTCCTCGTCGACCGATTGGTCCGGATGACGATAGCCCGCTACCCTCAACGGCGTTGTCGAACAAGTTGTGGCCCCTCGCGACCACGGTAGTGGCGGAACTTGTCGAGTCCGCCTCTCGTCCGCGAAGAGGAAGGTTCTTGGCCGTCTTTGTTGATCTCGGCCATGAGCGGCAAGCCAATTCGGCGTCGGCGAAAACCAGGCAATTTGTTCTTCGGTCCTTATTAAGTGCGGAATGTCGACGAACCGACCACCCACATACGAAGAAGAAATGGGCGTCCTTCCTTGTCGCCCTCACCGTGGCGAGGTTCTAGAAGAGTTGAAGAGTCGGCACCACCTTAACACGGTGACAAATCACCAAACGCCATGATCGTAGCGATGGCGTTGGGAATAAGCGCATCGGAGACACCGAGCCGTTCGCATAGCCTCTTCGACTTGCCGGCAAAGGGCGCAGATCCATTGTCCAAATCGCCATGTACAGCGGTAGCTTATCGGCGCCATGATCGACAATGGCATTTGTCTTTCTCGGGAAAGCGTGAACCCTACGGGGAAGATCGTACGCTCGTGGATCCCCTCGAGTCCTCTTCCCTCGCCGATTGCGGGGATTTGAGCTTGGCAATCCTATCAACGAGGCGGGAGTAGAAGCGACCATGGCGAAAGGCTTCGTTTTCTTGGAGAAAGAAGAAGAGGATAGGTCTCTAGAAAGTGCAAAAAGAAACCCCAAATGGAGTAAGGGTATATATATAGACACCCGAATGCCCGTGTCCGTTCGGCGGCGCCGAACCAACGGTCGAGATCGATGCTCAAACGCGAACCGCCACTTGAAAATTGAAAAGCCGCCTTTATGGCCCACGCCTCTTAAGCCGAAATTGGCCCACGGCGGCTAAAGTACGGCGGCGTCAAGGCTTATCACCTGATGGCCCATTAGCCCAAAAACTAAGCCGCCTTTTGTGCAGGCGGTCGACTCTGCCCGGCCGGCTAATGAACCAACAGAACAAGAACAAGTGACCCCAAAGGCGCCTCAACTAGCGAGAGGCAGATCTGGAACGGCACCAATGGAAGACCGTCCGGCCATTCAAGACGCCAACGTGACCAGATCATGCTAAGCCAGTCAATTCACCAAATAATCTCAGCCATAGAAAGCGACACAAAACACAACTACGAAAACAAACTCTTATTGCATTCATTTGGACAAGTACAAAATACACCGCCGATTACATTACAAACAAGTGCTTAAAACCTAAGCTACGGACCGAATTCGATTAAACGCCCGAGCCACAGCTTGATGATCCGTCCTCCTCTCCCCTCGGCGTCGTTGTCGCCTAGGTCGTACCACTGCACCCGGCCTCAAATCTCGAGAGGAGATGCATGCGGCGGCTATACTCGGAGGATATCGAAGCCGTGCAGGACCCCGATACTCGGACGGTAGTTGTTTAACTATGAAGTCACAACCCGCCTTACAAGCGAGCAACCGACTTTCCCCATTGTGCTTTGTCGGTACTCTTCAATGATGGCGGCGGTTTGTTCTCGGGGATGACCGATAATCGAGCGACTCGGTGTTTAGCCCTTTCCTCCATGCGCTTAAGGATTCCTTAAGTCGTACACACTCCCTTGCCGGTTGCTCACGGGCGACCGACTCCTCATGGCCCGAGCCTTGGCGTAGGCGACACTGCCTCTCAGTAGCGACACAGCGTCGCCAGTCGCTCTCACCTGCGTCGGACCGACCGGTCGTCCCCGCCGATCTGGGCGTCGTCGGAGATCTGCTATGTCGACCAACATTCTCTCCACGGGCGCTTTGAGTTCCACGATAACTTAGTCCTTAACCTCCATCTCCGCGCCCGGTCATCAAGCTCGGCTGTTTAATTGAGAGCTCCTTGATAACGGTCAAAGTCCTCGTTAAGGCGACCTCGGTAGCGGATGCTTCTCTGAAGCCTTTCATAGGCTTGGCGGCCCTGGCGGCGGTTGAACGGCTCGTCCTCCACTAAGCAACCCACGGTCAAGTAGCTCGCAGATAATGTGCCGACATCGAGGATCGCCGCCAAAGTCTCGATCAGCGGGCAAAGCTGAGCTGCTCGCCACCTTCCCTTGTACATAACTTCGACCTTAACACCGACGAAGCGAGCATCCATGTACCATCTTAGGCCTATCCGATGCTCGCATCCGGCTCCCCATCATAGCGGCGGTGGGAGAAAGGGTCCCCATCATCAATCTACTTGCTTGGTTCCAATCCTCACCCTCAACCGCGATAGGGGAGGGCCACTCGGCCCAGCAAAACTTCGCTCCACGGCCGTGGCGGTTCTTTTCCCTGTCGGTGAGAGCCACCCCGATGGTCGGCCCGTGTCACCGGCTCTCACGTCGCTCCCGGGGGCACTTCTCCCCACGGGGGCCTCTCCTGGCATAGCTCCAAAGGCCGCACCGGTACCTCGGAGGCCGACCTCCCCCTCTGCCTCGGTCGACGGTCGGTCGTCCTCCAGCTCTTCCGACTCTAACAACTCCTCCCCTATCGGATGCTCCATACTCTCTCCTGCCCGTCTAGCGCCTCGGGGACCATGGCTAGTTTTCTTTTGCCAGGTCCTCCGAAAACCGGACCTTCCAACCAAAGCGGCACTTTCTGATACACGACCGCCTCCCGCTACGGTCGTCCCCACGTCGGCCCTCTCACTGCCCACAGGCAGGCGAGTTCCCCAGGCGGCCTTGGCGCTTGGCCAGCCGAGCTAACCCCTCTTCGGGCTCCTCCGGAAGCTCCACATCCGAAGTGGGTTCAGCCCTCAGCGTTCTCTCAATTGTCTCCCCAAAGGTCACATTATGAGCCCTGGCCTCATCAATAGGGCCAGGAGGGGTGGACGAAACCCCATGAAGTCGCAAGACCGACCTGTCAAGCAAAGCTTCCATGAGTGCAGCGGTCCGTGTAGTTAACGATCTGCTCCAACTTCGGCGGTGCTCGGCCGACAAGGATGTAGGCTCTAGGGTTTCTCTCTAATCTCGGCCAAGGCGCACACCCTAAATTGAGTGGAGTCCCCGGCTGACCCGAGGCGAACTGTCTTTCCACCCTTTGATCGACTTGGGCGGATCAAGGATAACCTTGAATTCTCCCGACATCGGAGGTAATAATGAAATGCCGGACTGTGGCGCCGACCAAGTGGCTCAACGCGCTCATCGTCGGCGAATCGAGAGCCAACGGCGGATGGCGGTGAAGCCAACCAATATGGCTATCGAGTTTGGCGTCATTTGCATGGGGAGACACCTAACTCATCAAACACTTTTGAAGAAAAGTGCGATGGCAGCCGGAGGCCGCATTCCAAGTGTTTGAGATCTGAGAGCCCTTTGCTCGCCGTGGGCGTATCTGGGAGATGACTTCACGAGCCTCCAACTTATCGCCTCCGGTATGTCAAATTACGGCAAAGACCTCATTTGCGCTGGGTAACCTTCGGCGGAACTCATCAAGTTGCTTATGACGATCGGAATCCATGCGGATCTTTACCACACGAGAATCGCCCAAATTAGGTGGGTGGGGAAAAGGAAGCGAATGCCCTCCTCCCACTCACCTCTTCATACTTATCACGGTGGGACCCACTACGGCTCCCTTTGCGATCAGCGGAGAGGATTGAAGCCCCTCTCGGCTTGAAAAGTAATCGATGGGCCCCACCCTCGTACTAGGAGGCGAAGAGCCGATGGCCAAAAGCGCCGTGGCGTCGGCCACGTCCCATCAATGGAGCGTTGATTCCCTCTCGAGCGGTTTCTGGCGAAACCAACTTTCGTTTCACTTGGACTCGTTTCCAACCGACTCAGCGAAAGGGCCAGCTATTATGGTCATAACCACTAACCGGTGATCAATGAGAGAAGCCAAACGCCGATCCGACGGACGCTTGTTTACCAATGAGAACCGACACGAACCTCCACACCCAACCCACCGACCGGCTGCATTTACCGACCACTGTCGCGATCCCTAGGCGGCTATCGCCATAGCCGAGCGAGAAGCGATGCGAATTCGGCCCATCGACAACCCTCTCCGCGGGCGACACGAAGGCGGTAGCGGTCGTCGCGGCCAATTGACCACCTCGTAACTATTCCGTCGCTCGTCCCCGGACGACATGAGGCGACTAGCTATCACCCTCAACCGCTAGCGGTTCGGACGACGCGACAGCGGTGTTAGTCGTCCTTCCAACCCGTCGCCCCTTACGACCCCTTCCAACAAGTTGCCGACCTCTCCGAACAACGTGGAGCGAATCGAGCCTACCCTCTCGGCCACTCGTCCTCTAGAGCGACACACGGGTTCTCCCAATCGTCCCCTCGGTGAATCATCAGGGGCGTCCTAAAGGGCCGCATGAGTCGGCCACCCGCCACGGCTCCTTCTCTCGCCCAGCGTGATTCCCCACTCAGCGGCGGCCACCCGATTACTCGAACCCATCAACATCGCATTAAATGCAGCGGCCCCTTAATTCCCCATCTCTCCACGGTGCCAAGGCACCTCGGACCCATGCGGCTTCTGAGTCGTAATCCCATCCCATTAATAGCGAATAGACCATACCATCCCTCAAATTACCCGCGATTTGACACTGTAAAGGCCGGCCACTGGCGGAGAGGTGTTGACCAATCATCGGCTCCTGCGTGGAGGGAGGGTGACTCACCGGTGGTTCCTAAACTAATGAAAAGACGGAATACCCTCTCAACCCTAACTATAAAGAGCAGCGTGAGCGACTAACGAGGTAAGCAATCTTCTCGAGTGAATTCTGCTCCACCGATTATCGGACATTACTAACTTGGCCGTCGGAGGAACCACCGGAGATCCCAACTCCGCCTCTTAGCGGGTCCTTCTTTTGTTGTGGCGAACCCTTTGGTTTGAGTCGTATTCTACCAGGGCTTTAGAGAAAGCGGACTCCGCTCTCTTAAGAACTAAACTCATCAGGGTTAGTGGCGTGATTATATACATCAACGGTTTGGGGTCATAACCACTAACCAGTGATCAATGAGAGAAGCCAAACGCTGATCTGGACGGACGCTTGTTTACCAATGAGAACCGACACGAACCTCCACACCCAACCCACCGACCGGCCTGCATTTACCGACCACTGTCGCGATCCCTAGGCGGCTATCGCCATAGCCGGCGAAGCCTGATGCGGGTCGGCCCATCGACAACCCTCTCCGCGGGCGACACGAAGGCGGTAGCGGTCGTCCGCGACCAATTGACCACCTCGTAACTATTCCCGTCGCTCGTCCCCCCGGACGACATGGGGGCGACTAGCTATCACCCTCCAACCGCTAGCCCGTTCGGACGACGCGACAGGCGGTGTTAGTCGTCCTTCCAACCCGTCGCCCCTTACGACCCCTTCCAACAAGTTGCCGACCTCTCCGAACAACGTGGAGCGAATCGAGCCTACCCCTCTGGCCACTCGTCCTCTAGGCGACACACCGGGTTCTCCCAATCGTCCCCTCGGCGAATCATCAGGGGCGTCCTAAAGGGCGCATGAGTCGGCCACCCGCCACGGCTCCTTCTCTCGCCCGTGATTCCCCACTCAGCGGCGGCCACCCGATGCTCGAACCCATCAACATCGCATTAAATGCAGCGGCCCCTTAATTCCCCATCTCTCCACGGTGCCAAGGCACCTCGGACCCATGCGACTCTGGCGTCGCCAATCCCATCCCATTAATAGCGAATAGACCATACCATCCCTCAAATTACAGCGATTTGACACTGTAAAGGCCGGCCACCTGGCGGCGGAGAGGTGTTGACCAATCATCGGCTCACCGTGGAGGGAGGTGACTCACCGGTGGTTCCTAAACTAATGAAAAGGCGGGAATACCCTCTCAACCCTAACTATAAAGAGCAGCGTGAGCGACTAGCGAGGTAAGCAATCTTCTGAGTGAATTCTGCTCCACCGATTATCGGACATTACTAACTTGACCGTCGGAGGAACCACCGGAGATCCCAACTCCGCCTCTTAGCGGGTCCTTCTTTTGTTGTGGCGAACCCTTTGGTCGGAGTCACGCCGCTTTAGGAGAAAGCGGACTCCGCTCTCTTAAGAACTAAACTCATCAGGGTTAGTGGCGTGATTATATACATCAACAAAAGCATATAGTTATTGCTCATGATCGGGTCAAAAAGGGAGGAGATTTCCTCAATTCCCCATCGGATCGCCATTAATGGTTGAGTAGATGGAAGTGTCAGGGAAGAAGGAGAAGGACATTTTGGGTTTTCAAAATCTGACTTCTCGGTATTTAGGCGGCGATGGAGGGCAGAACACAAATCAGCATAGCTGTTTGGGGTGATCCACACATTCAATAATTGGAGGGGCCCGGTCACATGTAGTTTCAATTTTTGGGGCCTGGACACAATTTTCCCTAGATTATTTGTTGCCATTGTTAATGTATTTTATCTAAATTAAAAGTTTATTATTTTTATCCTTGACTAAAAGTTTATTATGTTAATTCATGTGCATGTTAGTTTTAGGCATAATGGATACACGAGTCTATTAAAAATATATAAAAAATATCGACCACATGTGTTATAAAAAAATTTCAACAATGCCTTTGTTATCCCTGAATTGCCAAGATAATGTGGAAGGAGTAAAACTAACGGAATAAAATAATAATAATAAATTTGGTTATGGTAAAAAAAAAGTTAATATAGTAATTTAATTGGGAGTGATCCCCACTTTTCTCACTTTCATCTGACTTCAGCGCTTTTTTAGGGGAACTTAACCTGCATTAAATTTGACGTTGATTCTTTTTAACATTTCACTTTCATAACCACTTACAATTAAACAAACACCCGAAGTGTTAAATGCATTTCACTTTCTCACTTTCGTCTCTCACTTTCATACAAACAAACACCCCCTTAATTATCGTAGATCAAAAGTGTAATCTTTAGATTTGGTAAGATTTGGTAATATTAGGTATATGATTTTTCTAGAATAATTCTTATCGATAAGAAGGTACAAATATGGAAACGTGGCAAGGTGGAGAGGGGATTTAGATTTTTAACAGTTTTCTTTCCCGAATTGATTCAGATTTGTTCACTAATTCGTTAGAATATACCAAATATACATATTTTTCTCTTGAATTTGAAATTCAAATAACTTCAAATTATGGTTACTCATTGTCACGTGTCAAAATCATATTTATTTTAATTTCGAGGCACTGCAGAACATATCAAGTGGTGAAAATTTTAGAGAACAAAAAAAAATCCTACGTGGCATCACACTATGAGGTTGTGGTTACTAACTTTTCCTTTAAGGTATACCCTAAATATTAATATAGATACCCTAATATAGATAGTATCTCCACTTTTGATACTATTAGTAAGCAGAGCTCGGCTAAGACCTAGAGCGCTAATATAAAAATGTGATAGAATTTAGGTTGGACTCTATGTAATATAAAAAATATAATGAGTAGCGCTAACAAAGAGGAATGACTAGTTTAATCTAAATGAGAAGAAAAGAAAATTTGAGAGAGGATAATTAAGAGCTAAGTTTATTTTCCACTTGTGGTACTAATTAGTAATTAATTTCCATCCTGGAATTTAAAAACAAGTGAGAATGTCAATGCTACCGACTGCACTCTACAAATCTTAAACTGGACCTGTACTACACGTTTGAAACCTCAGCTGCTCATAGTTCTTGATATAAATAACCAAAGTCCTTAAAATATAAAAATATCAGAACTTAAGTTTTCCCATTACTTTCGGCACATATTTTTGTTAAAAGAAAGACTTGAACTATATAATTATATATTTGCTTTAAGTCATCGTCTTTGTCATGTGATAGATTAGCTGTCTGATCATAAACATGGCTAAATACTGCCCCATCTATTCTGCTTATTTCTCAACTGGCTCACTTGCATGTGACCACTTGCACTTTAATAAGACAGATATTGGTCAACAAAGGGATCTATAAATTTCATGAACATCTTTCAAGAGATATACTGTAAATTCATAGAAACACAAGATGGGTAGAGGTCTTCAATTTATTTATTTTCTCACCCTTCTACTACTCTTCATGATTTCTTCGAAAAGTGTTGATTCGAAATGTGTTCTGTTTAATTTTGGAGACTCAAACACTGACACTGGTGAACTCGCTGCCGGTCTTGGGGCCTATGTAAGCCCTCCGAATGGCCGTCTCTTCTTCAACAAGCCTGCTGGTCGATTTTGCGATGGCCGCCTTTACAATGATTTCATTTGTATGTAGAAATTACAAGAAATAAAGAGGCATTGCCGATAGACTCTCGTTGTGGTATTGATGTTTTGGATTTAGTACCCCTCTACTTTTAATTTTGCAGATAGATAGAGTGAAATTTTTTGACTCTTTTACTCTGAGGAGGTCTACTTGACGAAAACAGTTTCAAAGTCTCTGGGGTAAGAGTCAAAAAATTCACTCAGAAGGTCTATCTGCAAAATAAAACTAGAGGCTAGTGAGTTCAAAACAACAATATTACAGGCATGGAGACAGATTTCCTCTTGGTTATTCTTATGTATTAAGTACTAATCTTTTTGTTTATCCTTTTTAGGTGAAAGCTTAGAGATCAATTTTCTGAGTCCATATCTGGAGTCATTAGGGTCAGATTTCACAGATGGTGTAAACTTTGCACTAGCTGGAGCAGCCACTGAATTCAGAGACAGATTTCCTTTTCCTTTACCTACTCAAGTTAACCAATTCCTTCACTTCAAAAACCGTACAAGAGAACTGAGACCATTAGGTATCATAAAACATTTTGTTTACTTAAAATATAGCATTTTCTGTGGGTTTTTACCAATTTATGTAGATTAACGAAAAACGCTCTTCTCATAATCATAGGTAAGGGATCCATGATCAGCGAGGAGGAGTTCCAAACTGCTGTGTATTCAATTGACATTGGCCAGAATGATATTGGCATCTCCTTCGCTGCAAACTTGAGCTATACACAGGTCATCGATAAAATACCATCCATTCTATCAAGGATTAGAGACTCGATGGAGGCAAGTTTTACTTATCAAGTATTAATTTTCATCTCAGAAATTGAATTCTAGCCACCATAGCCTTTACTCATGTTTGATGGAGCCAGACATGCGCAACAATATACTTTTGGGTTATTTAATGAAGATGTATTTACTTTTCATTTTTGTTCTATACTTTAATGTCAACAATACTTTAATGTCAACAATAACCTTACATGTACTTTTTATTATTCCTATATGAATGCAGACTATATATGAAAATGGTGGAAGAAAGTTTTGGATATACAACACCGGGCCATTAGGTTGTTTGCCTCAAACACTAGTATTAAGAAAGAAAAATGACAGTGTGCTCGACTCATTTGGATGCTTGGAAGAATATAACAACGCCAGTAAAGTTTTCAATGTCGGGTTGAGTGATCTTTGTGATGAATTGAGATCCAATTTTACGAATGCGACAGTCATTTATATTGATAAATACTCAATCAGATATGATCTCGTTGCTAATCATACCAAATATGGTGAGTTACATATATACACATTTTCAGCATACAACAACTTAGAATGTTAATTAGGTTTCTTTTTTCAGGTTTTGAAGATCCACTTATGACATGCTGTGGATATGGAGGGCCTCCATACAATTTCAAAGACGACCAGAGGTGTGGAGCGCAAGGGACTTCAGCTTGCTCGTTAGAATCTCGATACGTAAGCTGGGATGGAATTCACAATAGCGAAGCTGCCAATGAGATTATTGCTTCTAAGATACTTTCTGCAAAGTATGCTAAGCCTGAAATTAAGCTGAAGAGTCTTTGTAGTTTTTAACTCGATTGATGAAATCTGATTCGAGCAGCCCAGTAGAATAAAAGGCTCACTTTATGCATGTGAGTTTGCATATGCTTCCAATGGGAAGGATGAAAACTATTATTTGCAAGACTATTCTGCCAATGTTTGGATTAGGAACTATTACATGGTAATAAGCCTCAGTCCTTTAAAATAAAATAGTGAATGTTTTTGGTTCAAAATTATGGAGGGGATTAGGCCGGACTTTTAGTCCTTTAAAATGAAATAATTTGGAGTTTTCAGACTAAATGATGAGGTTGGAGGGGTGTTATTATAATCTAGGGACTATTTCTTATTTGGAATTAGAGGTGAAAAGACCCTCTTGCCATTTAACACACACTCGAGAAATGAGGAGCCGAGTTCTTGTCTGGTCAAGCTCTCTTCGCGGACACAAAAGATGTCACAGAATTTCTTCTTTATTTTTCTACATTATATTCATTACATACGGCTCGCTAGGGGCTAGGCCGCTGGAGTCATCATCGTGGTTGCGAGAAATAATTGGATCTCCCCGCGTCTTCCAACGAGAATTCAGTGCCAGTGCTTTCTCGTTCGCGACAAGAGACGGATGGTTTTCTCAGCACTTGCATATTGTCATTACTGAAAAGAGAGCAATTTTGCAAATCCTACTTGTTCTAAATTTTTTCCTCAGAAAGATGATGATTATTATGAGCTTAATGATTTCCGATTGATTTGATGCATGTAAAGCAAGCCAGTTGCATTTGGTTCTTCATTTGAACTTTGTTAAGCAAATAGCAAGTCAATATGTCTATCACCTAGACGGTTAAGTTGCCCTAAAGTATTAGCGCCTCTAGTTCATATTTATCATGTTTGAACATTTTAATTAGGCAGGGTTATTATGCCTTTGAATTTGAGCTTGCCTTAATCAAAACGTGACTATGAATTTCAGCTTGAGATTTTGAGAGCAAAATGAGGGAATGTTCAGAATGTTGTGATACCTGAGATTTAGTCCCACATCGGATATTGACCGAGTAATTAACATTTGTGTTACGTTCTAATCTTATACCATCTTGTAGTGATAATAACAAGTTAACTCACTATAATCTATTGAAACACGTTAACTCACAATAATCTGTCGAGTTATTATATTCCGGGACTATAGTTAGTTAAATTAGTCCCGAGACAAACTAAGTCCCCAATCTAAACTTGCCTTTTGTGTTTGCAAATCATACTTAACCAAATATAGAAAAACTGTTCCACTCTAGATATCAGTTTACATCAGGTTGGTCCTGAAATCTTCCATAATATGCTAGTGGTCTTACAAATCAGTGAAATTGCTGATAGGTCCATTAAATCATAAGGATTACTGCAATTTGATTCCTCTATTAGTTTTTCAGTTAAATTTGTAAATCACTGTTGGGTCAATTCTTAGATGAACATTGTCAATTACTAAATAAACCCATTGGTTATTTTTGAGAGAAAAAGACCATTAGCTAAGATGAGAAACGGATTCACAGAAAACGGAATACGTAGGTTTGTGATTTTAGTTTGCGGATTTTGCTCGTAAACCCGTTAAAGAAATGAGATGCTAAACTTCACAAAAAGTTAGAATCGAGAGAGTATTCTCCTCAAATCCAATCTCCGTTTATAAGGAGGACCAGATTTCCCGTGCCCTTATGATTTGAGGGACATATAAGCAATTTCAAGGATCCTAGGGTTTAATATGAAATTACGAAAGATGCGAGGGATGAATATCTAAAAAACCCTTCTCATTGGACTGCACTATCCCAGACGAGTGCTCGGCCCCACGTGTAGTCAAAAGCAGTCAGGGACCGGGCCAGTTGTCCTTCTCTTCGTTCCTCCCAAAAGCGCCTGTCTCGGTCTCTCACTCTCGGCAGACGACGCCCAGAGTTGGCGATTTTCGAGGTCCGATTCTTTCTCCCTTCTCTCCCCTTTGATCTCCTCAGGCTCTCAATCTAGGTTAGGGTTTTTGTTCTCTTACGCTTCCCTACAATTAGGGTTTTTCTTTCTCCCAATTTTTTTTAGGTTTAATAAATACTGGGTATTTTGCTATGAGGGTTTTCACTCAAGCAAATGCACTCGGCAGAAAAAAAAAAGTTCCTTTCTGATGTTACGTCAGCCAGCTCGTGACGCTGAAATGATAGCATTGTAATTTCGAACTAGATAGTTGCTTGGTTTCATCCAAGTTGACCCAGATTGCTATAGATTGAGTTAATTGTGACGGGAATTAGTGTATATTTCTGATTTTGGTTTAATTTAAGTTATTTTGATCCATGTTCTAATATATCCCATTTCGCTGAAATTTGGTCTGCATTATTTTCCCTCTATATTATTGTACTAGTTGTTACCTGTGCGATGTGCGGGGTTTAAATTAATATTCTTGTATGTATATTAGAATTCTCGGGGAAGGAAAGAAGACAAAGAGTAAGACTTTTTGAAAGGTGAGAAAAAAATCAATGATTTATATGGAATTTAAAGACAAAGAACAGAAATTCCCAAGATGTGCAGGATAGTGGATTAAGATGAAATGGTGGAAATAAAGATAATTAGTTATTAAATTTTAGAGCTCTTAGAATGTGCCAAGTGGCAAAAATATGCAACCAGGTTTTTGCTTTATTAGTATAGTATTGATTGATATTGATGCCTGAGCAATAGTTTAATTCAATAGGCTATTTTGAAAACTTCACGAGGTGTTTATGCATGTAATAAGTAACAGTTGAATCATATACATACTTTGAATTTGGTCATATGTCTGTCAGATGTTATATCTAAAAGGATGCAGTTAAATTTTGATGCTCTCAGTGAAGTTTCAGCTGATAGGATTTGAGATCAGAGTCTAGGACTCTATTGTTATTTGTAACTATTTCTTTGGAAATAACTTTCTGAATTTCATTGGTGCAAAATATACAATGAACTTGCTTGAAGTTTTGTAAGTGTTGGCATTGTTTGGCACCATACAAATATCGTGATTTTTTGTGCTTCTTATTTATTTTGGTTTATTTCATTTGCAGATATCATTATTGTTTCTGCCTGAAGAAGTTAACTTAGCTGATTAATGGTACTGTAGCCTAACTGAAAGCACGAAAGGTTCCTTGTGTTATGTCGTTATAGTCCCCCTTTTACACAATTCTTTTTCTTATAGGTTAAGGTAGAAGAGCATGATACTGATGACTCTTCAGATGAAGTCTTTTTGTATGAAAATGTTGGATCCTCAAGCTCAAAACAATCTTTTCGTCAAGGAAAAGAGGTAATTGTCTCTGCTCTGAACATGATTTAGCTTATAACTAATACTATTGGCCACTGAAAACAAGAATGATTTTTTCATTCTGCGATATAATGTAGTCCTTTTATGCCCTTCATTTCCTTATAGGTTAAAACAGAAGACGATGATGTTGGCACTTCTTCAGGTCATGAGTTTTTGTGTAGAAATGTTGGGTCCTCAAGTTCAAGACCATCTTCTGGTCCTGCACTAGTGAAAGAGGTTTAACTTTCTCTTCTCTATGTTTACTATTTGGTTATTCTTTTCCAGAAGTAGAACTTTGAGCGATGGCCATTGCTCCAGCAAAAGGAAGGAACAGAGAACATAAAGTTATTATGGTCAATTTAATTATTAAAAGTCTTTTGCAACTTCCTTGACATCACTTGCTATGTTCCCCTTCTCTCATTGATCAGTACAGGATTTTATAAACCAAACACTTCTTTATGACTATTGACATTTTGTATCGAACAGTTTAGTTTTTTAAATAATTACTCCCAGAGTCACCTGTTATTCATCTTAACTGTTTTTAGAAGCTCTAGTTAGGAGTGACTAAGGTAAAATGCTAGTGAAACTTGGTTATTACGACAGAGAAAGGCACCTCTTTCCTTTTCATTTGAAATCAAATAGATTTTCTGGAAGAGTTTCAATTGACCTTTTACCTACTAATAGTTGATAAAGTGTCTATTTTCTTTTATCTCTACGCAGCTACTTATTTCTTTCTATACTATTCTATAGGAAAATCTACCAAGCTCATCTTTCGGTGATTTAAAATCATATTTTGTTGGAATGGGATTTTCATCGGTTCTTGTTGACAAAGTGATCGAGGAAAATGGTAAGCTACACAAAAAACATTATGTTCTGCTCTTTAAGACACATTTGTGTGCTCAAGCTTCTTGCTACCAGTAATTAATCAGCTCATTTTAGTTTTGGAGATATTTTAAACAATTTAATTACTTCTGTTCTATCCAGGTCCTGGCGATGTAAACTTGCTATTGGAGGCTCTCATTAATTCTTCTGTAAGTTTTTGTTGTATCGATAAAGTAAAGTTAGGCATCCAACTTAAGAAATAAAAAATATGGACAACTGGTCTGCTTCAGTTCCAATTTTCTAACAATGTTTTCCAAATTAGTTTATTCAACTCCAAGCACTCTATCAGTTTCAAACTTCAATATAGTGCTTTTTTGCCCAAACTAGTTCTTTTTCTCTAAAAATTGATAAACCTTTTGCTGTATGTTTTTTTTTAATTGTCCAAATGACCAATAAATGAAACATGAACCTTATGTGGTTCCGTTTAATCCCTTCAGTCAGTAAAATCTTTTTATTAACACATGTACATGCCAATATTCACCTCTGGAAATTAGATCTTGGTCTCTAAAAAGGTGTCTAGTATCTTTACCTTTGATCATATATAAAAGGTGAAGAATTCAGACTCAAAATTAAGTCTTGATCATATCTTGAGGTGAAGCGTTTTTTCTTAAAGGATCCATTCATTTGTAATTAACCACATGGTATTGTTTGTGGCCTCATTATAGTGGACATCATTTTCCCTTGGTAAATATGATAGGTGTACACCGTTGTTCATAAACGAACTTGTGTATTGCCGTTATTGTACTATTTTTAGAATGATAATCAATTCCAAACTAGGAGAGCAGATTAAAACAAAAAAGTTGGACTCTTGTATAATTGCTTTTTTAGCCCTAAAGACCCGAATCCTGACATATGGATTCTGAAGGTTTTCTTGTCTCCTATGATTTCATATCTGCATATCCATTTGTCTGGCTGATAACTTACGGCTTATTCTATCAACTGGTTATCTCAGGTTTCTGGAAATTCTCACTATGCCTTTAAAGTGTTGATGATCTATTTTGGAGAGCACTGAATGTAAAGTTCATTCAGCCTGGAAGAATCATTGTTTGATCTTTAACATGGCCATTATAGTCTTATAGATAAAGGATTTGGTGGAAGGTATTGGTATTTCTAGTAATTTTAGGATAAGGAATGAGCAAAATTGGTCCACGCTATGCCACGACATTAGTTTGAAAAAAGTCACAAAAATAATAATTTAACAATTTGGTCTAAAAATACATCGTACACCTAACCACTTATAGAAAATTATTGCAAATTACACCAAAATATACCAACTTGCACGAAATTGCTGAACTACATAGTGAGTTTAAAATTAATATTTATTAAATATTATAAGCCTAAGATTGATTTTGGAAGTGGTTGTGTAAAAAACTAAATGGAGGTAAACTTTGGTTTATAGACAAATAACTCTTTTTAAAAGTTGACGAGTTTAAAAAGATATGTTGGTCATGGTAAAACTTTGAGTTTATAGGCAAAAAATTCATCTATAGTTTGCGATGATGAGACTTCAGTGTGAAAAATGCCAATAAAACAACAATTTAAGCATTTTCTTTTAAATACACCACGTGCCTAATCACTTAGAACTAATAGCATGTCCCGCAATATAGCTACACCCTATGCCAAAATGTTGAAATACAAATGATTTTAAAAAATAATTTTGTGGAGTGTTTTAAGTCGAAAATTGATTTTGGAAGTGGGTGGTTTTAAAAATAAATGGGGGTAAAACTTTGGGGTTTAGAGGAAAAAACCCTTTTAGGAAGTGGATGGGTTTAAAAATAGATAGGGATAAAATTTTGGGTTCATGGGCAAAAAACCCTTTTAGGAATTGGACGGGTTTAAAAATAAATAGGGATAAAGCTTTGAGTTTACAAGCAAAAGACTCTTTGAATGTGGATGGGTTCAAAAATAGTTTGGGGGTAAAACTTTGGGTTTATTGGCAATGAACCCTAGTAAAACTTTGAAAGTGGATGGGTCTAAAAATTAATGGTGGGGAGGCTTTCGGTTTACAGGGAAAAAACCCATCTATGGGAGTGGGTTGGTTTAAACTAATGGGGGTAAAGCTTTGGGTTTAAAAGAATATGAATAAAACTTTGGGTTTATTGGCAAGACTCTTTACAAGTGAGTGGGCTTAAAAACAAATTTGGGTAAAACTTTGGGTTTGTAGATAAAAAACCTCTAGTAGAACTTTGAAAGTGGGAAGGTTTAAAAATTAATGGAGGTAAAGCTTTGGGTTAAAGGGTTTATAGGCAAAAACTGAACTATGAAAGTGGGTGGGTTTTAAAGTTAACGGGGGTAAAGCTCGGGGTCTAATGTTAAAAAACTAAAAAAAAAAATTTTGGCAAAGCCAATCGAACCCGATAGGTGGGGTGTCTCATCATACTGTCATTCTATTGGGGCACTTTGTCTTTTAGCAAAAATTCTCATAAATTTAAATATAATAAAGTAATGGGACGAACTGTAGCTAAGCACTGGTCATTTCCCATTTACTTTAGTATATAGTCATAATATAATTAAACTTGGGTTTATTGTTAATTTGACGATAACAAATTGAACTTTGGTTTTACCTCAAGTTCTGAGGATTGTTTTGGCTTGAACCAGTCTAGATCAAATTCAATTGAGATTAACTATGGAAACGTTAGTCCTATATGCACTTTTACTTTGCTAATTATGTGCAACTTACAAGAGTAATGAATTCTTGCTAACTATTGGTAAATGATATTTCTTATTTAGACTTATAAACAAGCACATGCAACTTTTATTATCATGTTGCTCATTCTCTATGGCATCAATAAAACATGCACACCACATGCTTCACACGAACTAGCCAATACGAAAATATAATGGTCCCGAGAACATGATATATTTACATTCAGGGGCATTGCAATCTCTCTCTTCCTGTTTTTCCTTTATGTTTTCTCATATCATAGAAAATTTCAACGGGGAGTGGCTTTTAGACTCTTCTTTTCTTTTACTTCACTATTTCTGGAAAATCTTGAAACGATGCTATCAGATTATTTATAAGATGACAAGAAGGTATTCCTATTTGTATATTTCTTCTTTCCTTCTCTTTCATATTTGCATGCAAAAGTTTTTTATTTTTTTGGGCTAAATTTTCAAGGATAATTAGTTCATTGGTTTTTTTTTTTCTTTGGGGAATAATATAACTTGCAGAAATCAAGCCCTGAGGAATCAGATTCCTGGGAAGATTTTGAGAAGGAAGAAGTGAAGTCACCCGCTGAGTTCACCTCAGACTGTAAACAGGAAATAGAGGTATTTCTTCTCACCTTCTACCTATATGATTAGTAACTTACCAGGAGCTTGGGAAGCTGCTTGTATCATCTAAGGCAACACTTAGCAATGCCCTATCTTGTGATTTTATTACTTTCACTATTATGCATGAAACACCTTGTCACGCCCTAGTCCCGAAATACGTACATGTAGGGCACACATGACTCGGCCGACGATGCAATTATAGAGAGTGAACCCTCCTGCATAGCTACATTGATGCCTCTAATTAATATATCATCAATACTGTGGAAACCAAGAAATAGTAAGACTTTGGTTACTAAATGAAATCAGGAAACATATGGCTGAACATGTTAACTATCACTCACTCAAAAAAACTAATACTTCAACTCTCAATCTATAAATCAAAAAATCTGAAATGCATAAACGCTAAATCCTCACCTATCCTGACCACTTACCAAGCCACTCTAAATCTGGAGAAACAATTTGTGGATTGTCATAGGCAATCTAGCTAGTGTTCCAAAGGAATATAGGAAGCGAGGAAAATGTATGACCACAATATGCATGTAATTGCAACAAGAGACGCTATAATAGAGTAATAGAGTGCAATGAAGATTAAGTAGCAACAAAAATCATGATAATGTGACAAACAAAATGATATATATATATATATATATATATATATATATATATATATATATATATATATATATATATAATGGCGATGTATTAAATATCGGCCGATATATCGGTTTTGATGCCCTTCCGATACGATATTTATGAAAAAATATCGTTTTCCGATTTTTACCACTTTTTTCCGATATTGCGGAAATATCGGCCGATATTTCATTGCGGAAATATCGCCCGATATTGGCTAATATCCAAATGAAAAGCGTTATTGAGTTTGAGTTTGATTTTGATTCCCACCAAACCAGAAAACTTAATAAATTTCCAAGCCCAAATACCCTAAATCCCTAGTCAATCTCATATTTCTCCTCCCTCTTTGTTCGGCACTCCAACTCAAAAACATTAGGCGATCTCAGATACGAATCTCTCTCCCCTCTCTCCACTCTTTCTTTCTCTTCTCCAATTCTCCTCTCAGCTCTCTCTCAGCTCCTCCTCAGACCCCTCTTGTCTCTCTTCCTCTCTCCTCTCTCTCAACTTCTCTCACCCTTCTCTCTGTCTTCCTCTCTCTCCTTTGTTCATGTCTTCTCTCTCTCTCTCTTAGACCTCTACCTGTATCTAATGTCTCTAAATGTCGTATATCATTATTCATGATGCAATTTTTATGTTTAGAATACATTAAATATGTTTTGATTACATATTACAATGTTATGTTACATATGAACATCATCCGATATGATACCCCAATATTTTTTACATATCCCCGATTTTCGCAATCCGATATGAATTTTGGCCATCCGATATTTTCGATATTTTCGATATTTAATACATTGATAATGAGTAAAGCTCCTATAAACTTTAGTGGATAAAGATACTTCTCCGCCAACTTTTTTATCCATTAGATTTGCTTTGAGATTTGTGCAAAATATGAATGATATTTTTGAGATATGTGTATTGATTTGCATCACATGCTAGCATAAATCTCAAAGCAAATCTAATAGATAAAAAGTTGGTAGACAAGTGCTTCTATTCACTTAAGTTTATAGAGCTTCTCTCTCTCTCTATATATATATATATATATATATATATATATATATATATATATATATATATATATATATATATATATATATATATATATATATATATATATATATATATATATATATATATATATATATATGGGTCTATGCCTTTAAGCCCAAAATTTTACCCTGATTTATTTATAAACCCGGTTTCCATCATCTGTACCTCTAAACCCAAACAAGTTTGTGTATTTGTTTTTAAACCCAATTTGTATAATTCATGATCGTAATAGGTTGTATGCGTACTTTTGGGGAGCAAAGAACCCAAAATACCCCCAACCCATTCAAAACTTCTCTCTTTCCCTCTTCTAAATATACACCCAAAAATATTTTGAAATTTGCAAAAAACACCCTGAATGTTTTGAAAATTGCAAAAAAACCCTAAAATGCAAAATTTATTAAAAACACCCTAAAAGTTTCAACCTAGCAATTAGTATACTAAAAATCTAAGAATTGAAAACAAACCCCTAAAAAATTTGTTATTTGCAAAAAACACCCCGAAAGTTTCAACAATTGCTAAAACACCCTAAAAATTTACAAAAACACCCCAAAAAGATCAAAAATTACAAACGCTTACAAAAAACACCTGTTTTTAAGTTTTGACCTTTTTAGGGTGTTTTTGTAAATTTCTAATTTTGACGGTGTTTTTTGCAATTTTTGAGAACTTCAGGTTGTTTTCTGCAAATTCGAAAATTTTCAGGGGCTGTTCATAATTCCTAGATTTTTATTGTACTTATGAAAATTTTAAGGTGTTTTTTATAAATTTTGAATTGTTAAGGGTCTTTTTTGCAATTCAAAACTTTTAGGGTGTTTTCTGAAAATTCCAAAAACTTTTTAAAAGGCTGTTTCCTTTAACCTCATATTGAAGAATCCCTAAATGCAGAGAGAGAGAGAGAGAGAGAGAGAGAGTAAAATGGGGTTTTAAGATATATATTTTTTTGGGGGTGCACCACATAGTTATGTATATTTGGGCAATTGGGTTTAAAGACAAATAGACAAAGTTGTTGGGGATTATAGGTACAAATAAAACTACTTTTGTTTAAAAATAAATCAGAGTAAAGCTATATATATATATATATATATATATATATATATATATATATATATATATATATACACACACACACACACACACACACACATACACACAGACATATATATGTGAGACAAAAAAGTAAAGCACAAACTGATAGTAAGACAAAACTACTTTCTGGATGTCACAGATTCTAAGCATACAAGAGTTTACATGTCTATATAGTGGTGTCTAATCTAGGTATGTCAATTTAATAATATGTCTGGCACACATTGCACAAAGTAATTGCCATCTTTTATTTATGTTGTTTGTATTAGAGATGAACAACTTTCATGCGTACAAAGTTGTTTTCTATATGCCCCCCCCGAACACGACATGTTGATAACTATGAAAACTATATGGCACATGGATGGATTATATCATATATATCATGACGCACATATAGGCCACCTATATACACTTAAATCTTCATCCTCTAATTCTCCACATTTAAACCCCATGATCTCATTTTACTATTTGACAATGCATGAAATGTTTTACTCTAGCCACGAGCTTTTCAAGTGTTTTAACCATCTACACCGAGTCATCATGCAATTACCATGTACCAAATTTACGATGTATCAAGGTCGATCTTACCTAATTTAGACACTTGAATCCTTATGGAGCGATATCCAGTAAACTATGAGACTAAACGTAGTCGAGAACATGTACTAATCAAGAACATGTATTAACCAATGTTAGGGAGTGCCTACCGTGTAAGATTGTGATCGAGATAGTAAATAATCAAAGGAGCCTCATATCGTGTACTCAACACTGAGTGGTAGTCATGCTATGATGACACCTAAAATCATATTTTAACGGGGTTCTTATTCATACATGGTCTAACCTATAATGACGTATCTAGGTGATCAGTCAAGGGTTCTATATTTGCTATACATGTCAAACACAAATCAAACATCTATCAGGATATTGTATAATCTTGACCTTAGACAGGAAATAACCAGTGTGTTCCGGTCTTCTAACCAAATACAACTATCTGTGCGTCAAGTGTAAAATATTCTAACGAGTTAAAAAGTATTTGAATCCAAATATATTTTTGAAAAAGAGTTTGGTTTGGATAGGGTTCAAACTCAGGTTTCTCCGAAAAGGAATTTCAGTTCAAGTCTGGCTTTTGGTTTCGTCAGGTCATCGAGCAAGGGTTGGGTTCAGTCATATGAATTGGCCGAACTAATGGATTAGGGTCTAGGTGATTGATTTGGACAACAATTTTTGTTTAAATCTAAATCGTGTACTTAATAAATATCTTGAAATTTGATCAAAAGAAATTTCAAATCAATTCCTTGCTTACTTGAAAGTACTTTCTAATGAGTAATTTTTTTATGAAAAACAACTTGGATAGATTAAGATATACTTTTATAGTAAAATAATAGATTTTTTATTACCACTAAGGTGGATCGTATTGACCACTCTTTTTATATATTTATTTATTTATTGTTTGTAAACTACCTTATAGCTTATTAACCTTACAATTTTCAAAATATGGCCAATGTGATTTAACCTATCATGATAGTTAACAATGATAAAGGATATATAATTTGTTTTATCTATAGCAGGTCTTGATCTATGATTGGATCGTAAAATTGTGTTTTAGTTAAGGTACAATGACATGAAATCACGATCTATTTCTCCCAAACAGTTACTCTTAGTATTCAAGAACCACTCTACTCACATACCTATCAGCAAGCAACAATCACAATTAAAAAACATTTGCTTTGACTCCTTTAAAGTAGTAGGAACCAAGTACAATATTGATATTAATTGATCTTGCTAGAAAAGAAGTTTGTGGTTCATAGATATAGGACCGTGAAAAAGTAAATTGGATACCTAATACTATGATTTGAACATATGCCTAATCACCACTCATGATACTTCTTTTTCTATACTTCAGTAAAGAGAGTTTAGGGAAGGCGGAGACATGGGTTTAAAATCTGAGATTGATTGTTTGAAGCAGGGGTCGGCACCGGGATGGTGAGGGAGTTGTTGCTATTGACATCACACGAGACAAAAAGAGCGAGCATGATGTGTGGGCGTAGTTGTTGTAAAGGAGGGGATGATGATTTGTGTATAAGAAATTATATATTCATGAAATAAACTATTACATTCTCATAGCAAACCCATGGATTGTTTGCAACACAACACTCAGGACGATCACAATAAGAAATTAGTTTTCGAATCTTGGTTAATGTCGTTTCTAGGATG
Organism: Asparagus setaceus; assembly: GCA_012295165.1. Lineage (NCBI taxonomy): Eukaryota > Viridiplantae > Streptophyta > Magnoliopsida > Asparagales > Asparagaceae > Asparagus > Asparagus setaceus. Next base: position 75,344,129 of record CM022702.1, read on the forward strand.
ATTTTAAATTGTTTAGAGTATATCAATATGTGTGATCGTGAAATGATAGGTTTAGATCACTAGTAGGTAACAAGATGAAGTCAAATCTAAGATGAGATGAGAGACTAAAATTAAAAAATAAACCAACGAAAAGGAGATAAATAGTTGGTTATTAGTTGAGTACTTAAAGATCAAAGAAATGAAAGTCGAAATATCAAAATCTCCACCTATGCTGCCGGCCTCAAGCAAGAGAGTTTTATTTGTTTTATTATCTTTGAAAGATGCTTGCCAGCCATCATGAGGGTGTGAGCAGTTTAAATAAACTTCGAAACTAGGGTTAAGATTTAGGTTAAAGAGATAAGTTGGATTTAACACTTAATGGTCCTACCGTCCTATAATTAGAGTTCCTAATAAATGAAAATTATTGTAGAATGTTATTGCTTCTTTATGGAACAGTTGAATTTTTCTCTCAATCAACACAACTAGATCTCATAATCAAGTGCATATGGGCCTCTCTCTAACTCAATGACATAACATAAAAGCGGATTTAAAATCCTAACATGTGGGCCTTAATTTAAAATGATATATAAAGAATAGCCCGGTGCATGAAGCTCAAGGTTGTGGAAAGCGGGGCAAAGCGGTAAGGTACTGCTTAGGATTTCTACGGCTTGGGAGGGAAAAAGTGCCAAATCAATTTTTTATTTTTAAATAAGGGAAAATATTAGATAAGGAAAATCAGGAAAAAAATCTGAAAAATTGTAAACAAGTAAAAATTGGAGGGAACAAAATCCTACAATTATATGTGATATATGATGTTTATAGAGATCCTAAACATGAAATAAATGTGTAACAATACTTAGATTCAATCACGTAATATTAATAAAATACTATACATTGTTATGCGACAAACTAGTATGTAGTGGATTTTGTACATTAAATAGTCAACAAGTTAATGACTTGATGTAAATTATCAAAGAGAGCTTTTGGTGGTCGTTTTTGGATTTGGTGGTCATCTTTAGACCACTTTTCATGTCAAGTCTGCTTTTGTGTAGGCTTTTTCGATTGAAAAGCGGCTAAGGTCCTAAAACGCTCAAGCAACCTCTTACGTGTCGCTTTTTCCACTTTCTACGACATATTGAAACTCTCTATGCGTGAGTACGGGGAGGGGTCAAACCACTTAAATAGAATTAAATATAAATACTTTCACGTGGGCCAAAAGACAACGTCAGCTAAGAAAAATAATAAGAACAATCAATTGTAGATCCAAAAGAAATAAAATAGTTTTATTATAAAATAAGCCTATGACTGATATAAAAAAGTAAGATGTCTTGAAAAGTAGAAGACATCCACTCAAGATTCAAAAATGGTATAAGACAGGTACGGGTCAAATTTACAATGAGTATAGGCAAGGTACATCTGGTAGTGGGCATTACAATACACACAAATGAGACATTATATAGGAATTACATAACTTACAATAAAAATTTATTGACTATGAAAATAATTATTTTTGTAAATATTTATTTTGTTAAAATCCAACAGGCTGTGATGCTGCTTTGAGAGTATGAACCTCCACTTTTGTGCAAAGTTTAGATTGGCCAACAAAAATAAATGATGATATGGTCCTAATACCATTGAACTATAGTCTTCAGAAGAGAAGATTCATTGATTCAATACCAAAAAAATCGAGATAAATCTTCTGTTATCTTTTTTTACTTGCAAGTATCCCTTGTGAGACACGAGGGAAAGAGAAGATTTGAACGTCTATTTAAAAAATTAGAAAATAAATGTCTTAAAAATGATTTCATCTCAATTATCATAATTGCTAAAAGAAAATTTGATAATATATGTTTATAATAGAGTCTAATTTAGGAAGTACAAGGACTATGTTCAATTTCTAACTAAACTTATGAAATTAAGGAAAAGTAGTATTTAAGGCCTAGATGCAATCCAGATTGCTTGGACTTATGAAATCAAGAAGCAGTTCAAATGTTATTTATAGAACGTGATGCCTAGATAACGAGGACAAAGTTCATAAAGGATTTAGACTTCAATTGGCAAATACTAACGACTACATATATCTCGAGTTTCAAAGGCATCCCAAATTTTCAATTTCGGAAAATACTATTAATGACATAGATTTTTGCTATTTTAAAGCATACAAAGGAAGAATTAATAGTCCCTTTCTTCCCAAATTCATCGGTTTTAATAATGCAGAATTAAGAGTTCCTTTTCTTCCTAAGTCCATAGGATTTAAAATGCTAGCTAAACCTTCGACATAATTCTTTAATGGGTAAAGATCCATTTACTTATCTCCATCATGCAAATAACAATAAAAGATTACCATTCCATTAATAAAAGATTACCATACCATCATGCAAATAACAATAAAAGATTACCATTCCATTAATAATGATGGTGACTTGAGAGTTCATTGCAATATATATTGGGTGGTTGAGAGTATGACTTTTCATTTAAGGATTTTCCTCTCCTTGCAATTTAGTTTGTAAGAAATGGTAAGTGGTTGCAATTAAGGAATCACTAAACCACTATATTTTTATTTCAATAACAAAACCTATAAATATTTAATGAATTAATAATCGTTTAGGGATCATAATTGAACTCCAAGTTAGGAACTGACGATGAGTGAGGATATAAGTATATTGCAATCAATACACTGAGACAGAAATTAAGCATGTAGAAAAAATGCAAATATAAGCACCCAATGAAGAAAATCACACATAGCAAGCAAACTTAAACATGAAAACAACATAAATTAGAGCTCACAAACAAGAAAACTGCAGATTAAAAATAATATCATGACAAGTATAAATTTATTAGAAAATTGTACTTATTCGCTAAATAGAATGCTCTCATACCATAGAACAGAGAAATGGACCCTAGAATCTCTAAGGCTCTTAACCTTGTAAATAATTGTACATTGAACAACATGGTGTAAGGGACTATAGCTTTTAAATTTAAGCTATATATTAGTTGGTGGAATGATCATTGAGAGGAAACCAAATCCAAACCAATGTCATATCCTCCTGAGCCCTCCTGAATTCATTGCTGAGTGTTTGACAGTTTTATAAAATCCACTTCCTTACACAGCGATACGCCAAACAGGACACAAAAAGAAACTGAAGATGTTTGCAAAAACATTTAACTTTTTTAAGAAAAATACAAAATAATTTCAAACAATACCATGTGATATGTTGGTAAAACTCAATAATGCACTGTAAAGAAGATAGCCGTAGCTAGTCTTCTCTCCAATATAGACAGAAAAAAGCCTTTCAACTCACATAATTATAAGTATCAATCTAAACAAGTGGTGAAAATTTTCACTAATTTACAAACCTCATCCTCACATTAGCCTTCCAATGAAGAATTACCTCCCCAGAAGTTATCATCACATGTTCAATGATCATAGTTAGCAATAGACCACAAATTCAATAAGTTGATGCAAAAGGCAAAATTTGGATAATATCTAGGGGAGAAATACACAAAATAGTTGTCTTATTTCAAAATCTAGAGCAAAAACTTACAATTAATATGTATAACAAGTATACTTCCAAACTAAATTTACAACAATAGAAGCAAGCAAGCAAGAACTACCAAGAGACCAGAATGAAATCCTATCCTAACCAACGAAATCATAGAGGGTCCTCTGACGCTAGAGGGCGTAGACGACGTCTGTGACTTAGTAATTCACCGAATGTTATAACAGAGGACCTCATAGTGATGCTTAGCTCTGCCATGCCCAGTCCCTTGCCTAGAATTAATATTTCTTCACCTGAATAATCTAAAAATTTCTTTAACATTTACTTTCCATCAACCTTCAGTAGGAAGTTTCCAATGTAGTGTTCGTTTCAGCACCACACTTGATGTGGCGAATGAGCAAAAAGACGTTAAAGAGCGCAACTTAAGGAAATAGGAACAATGACAACGAAAAAAATGCATGAACAGTGCAAGATGAAATTTGGGCGCACTTTTCCCGAAATATCCTCAATCCAAAATCAGAATCATAATATAAAATCTGTAAAAAGAAAGTAATATTTAGGATAATAGAGGGCATAACTGGAAAATAAAAAATATATCCATCTAGCTTATAGACAATGCATTTTTATTGCACGAAACTAGTAAGCTTTATTTTTAATGGATATAGAAGCATTTCAATAAGGTTTGTGGACATCTTGTAAACAAGCAGTTAGCAAGCTGCAGGACAACAAACAATCAAGATTTACAAAAATGGGTGGTCATTGTTTTTGTCAATAGAAGGATTAAATGTCGACATTTTCATTAACAAATTAGTTCTCGTCTGATTTATTTTAAAGAAACACAAACATATAAGTTCCAGTACTGAGACATGTAATCCATAATTGTTCAGATGTATATATCAAAGTCATTGTTTTAAATATCGGATATCACATAAATATTGGAGGGCCAAAATTAATATAGGATTGTGAAAATCGGGGATATTTTAGGAATATGTAGTAAATATTGGGGTGTTATATTGGATGATGTTCATACATATATAACATTCTACTATGTAATCTAAACATATATAATGATTCCTAAACATATAAAATTACATCATGATATACGTTAAGGGTGACTAACAAATTGTAGAGACTTGCTTCTCGATCGCATTATGAAACTTTCTAAGTGCATAACCTTCAAAGAGATATAGAGAAATAGATTAAAGAGGTATAGAAAGACAGATAGAGGGCGGAGAGAGAGACTGAGTGAGGATAGAGAAAGTGGGTGAAGAGAGGGAGAGGGAGACAGTGAGGAGAAGAGAGGGAGCTAATCAGCGGAGAGAGTGACAGAGAGAGAGAGAGGGCGGAGAGAGTGAGGAGTAGAGAGAGGGTGGAGAGAGGGAACTAACCGGCGGAGAGTGAGAAAGAAGCGAGAGAGGCAAGCGCCAAATTATAAGGCTTACAATTTTTGTGATCAATTGTGATTTCTAAAGCAAGGGAAGGGTTTTATTTGGTCTTTTGGTCGAGTTGGGAACCCAAAACTAAACTCAAATCCATAAAAATTGAACAGGAAAAAAAAACCAATATCAACCAATATTGCGGATATCGGCGATATATCGGATATCAGCCGATGTATATCGGAAAAAAATTCTAAAAATTGAAAAACACTATACACTTGAAAATTTGGGTGCGGACTGTTGTAGAACCCTATATACCGGCCGATATTTTATACACGGATTGAAATTTGATAATTAATATCGGAATATACTAGTAGCTAAACAACCACGTTATCGTTGAACTATCTGATTGACATTTGTTTGATTTACTATGTCAGGATCCTTTTCCATTATTGAAATATGTTGTCTTTTTATAGAAATTGGTTTTATTTATTTATTTATTATTTATTTTTGTTTTTGGATAACTAACTTAGCATGGATGTCGAAATAACATCCTATTCTACAGGCATCTACTTAAGCATCTGATTTTTCATGTCCATATAGCAAGTCTAATATTTTTATATGTATCTCGGGCAAGGACGGATCCACATATGGGTGTGTCGGGGCATGTGTCCCCATACATTTATTTAAATAGTAGAATAACCACATATTTTGTACAAAGTAGAATTTGTCTACAATTCTACTAGGTGCCCCAATACAAATTCTATTTGGTGCCCCCACCATGTAGAGAGCAACTATGAGAGACTATTGTTAGAAAATTGTAGTATTTGTGATCAAAATGAAAAATAATCATGTATTGAACTGAAAATGATGATGAAAAGTATTAGATGTTAAGAACTTTGTGATTATTGTATAATAAATTTTTATATTGTGATAATTTACACTATATAAGTTATTAGTTCATACACATAATTGTATATGTGCCTCCATAGAAAAAAAATTCTGGATCTGTCCCTGATCTCAGGAATGCTGAATATTGCATCTATAGAAGTCATATAGCATGGACATCTGCTGCAACATCTGCTTATTCATTCACTGCCACGATAACGGAATTAGATGACTGAGAAAACCAATACTTCCTTGATATTCATCCTCTTCCAAAGACATTCAAGATGTTTGGTTGTCTTATTTGTTTTCATCCATTGCCACAATAAGGAAATTCGATGACTGAGAAAATCGATACTTGATATTCATCCATTTCCACAAACTTTGGTTGCAGGGCTTCTAGATGTTTGGTTATCTTATTTGTTTTTGGCGTTTGCAGCCCATTTTACTCAATGGAACTTCACTTGTCATGCTTCTCTTTTTGCTTACCAAGATATTGTACAATTTTTCACAGGATCAAAGTGGTCCTTCAAGTGCTGAGTTAGACAAGAAATCTTATTTATTGATGATGGATTTTTCAGAGGAACAAATTGGTTTGGCAATAAACAGACTTGGTATGTGATGGTTTCCTCTAATATCTCCCTTGTCTGATGACTGCTTGTTTCAATTTAATTTTAATGAAAATCGTACTTCGGCTAGTCATCTGATATTCTTAAGCTATGAAGAAGTGGCATAGAAGAATATTTCTATGCTATTTTCTACATTTTCAGTGTTTCAGTAGTGTAGAAAGTTGCTCATAACCCAAAATCTTTGTGTATCTGCTTATCAATGTGCTGTTACAGAAAACTTTTTCTCTTGTTCACCTCTGACGTCAAATAACAAAGTTGCATTTCCCTTACTCTTCCTATTAGCCATTATGTATGGTAACCACTAACTAGCAGTTCATAGGATGGGCTCTATTGGTTGGCCTATCTTAATAAAACTAAATTGTTATGGTTTTCCAGCCTGCAAGAAGCAGTCTGTATAAATATTCATAACTTCTCAATGCTGTTTTCGCTATGATAAACACATACTTTTGTTTAAAGTTTTTCATTTTCTTTTGCCATCGGCTTTGGGTATCCTTAATGAGGCTCTAGATGCAACCCATCAGTGTTTTGATGGCTACGTTTTTCATGTAATGTATATGAAGCCTACATGGCATATAAGGTCATTCTTTTTGGTTATTGTGCACTGAGGATATCCGTTCATCACATTAACGTGAGCAGTTTCGCTGAGCCCTAGCAGTGGTAATCTCTGCATAGGAATCTCTGCATAGGACTACTGGATTTTGCTTTGACATTTTTCTATTTCTTGTTCAGGACCATGAGAGCTTTAATTTCTCATGTCTCACGTGTTTACTAAAAGGAATTATCGGAACAAAAGCTGTTGACAGATGATAGTCTATGTGTGATAAGTCAGATAATCACTTCATAGTTCGTATCAAAAGTTCAACTTTATGGTTTCTGCATGCCAAGCAATCTTGACACTTCATTTGAGGTCAGCTCAGTTCACACACAAGTCCTCCAGCGGAGAAGACTGCTAGCTTGGAAACATGGAATAAATTGTTTGTGGGGGAGGGTTTGGATGAATTGGATATAATATCTTAATCAATGTACTCGCACCAAGGACATCTCAGAACCTCTTCAAAATTAACAATTCTATTCTGCCGAAGGCACGGAATTCTTCTTCTTTTTTCCCATGATTGATGCAGCTACTTTTCCTTCAAGGGAACATTAACATTGAAGTTTCCAAGATAATTTTAGTATATAGTTATCAACAAACATTCCCGTTCTTAATGCTAGCTGCTATGCTATACTTCTCTGAACAAGATATGTTCAGAACATGGATATGATTGAAATGACAATAGCTATCCTGCTCAAATAAGGACTTCCCAGAGGCTCATACATTGTAGTATTACTTTCACGGTTTCACCAAACTATGTTTAACTATGGAGCTTTTAACTTTGGAGCATAAGTATCAGAGCCCTAGGTTTTAGCAGTCCTAGGCCCAAGTTATACAACTATTTTTTTTTTTTAGTAAACCGACTTAAGTTTACTTGAATTCGTTAGTGTCTAAGGCAAGGTTTCGGGGTCGCTTACGGCACTACACAAGGAACGGGGTACTTAATCGGTCTTTGACCAACCTCTAGTACTATCCTTACCTAGCTAACTGACCGAGTAAAGTTCCATCGTATCACAACAAGAATTGGCAAAACAAGAGACAAAATGTTGATTCAAAAGGGAAGCAGACTATGAACCAGAAACCGATCAAATGCACTATATGTGACAAGCCCAATCATGAGGCGAAGAATTGTTGGAGAGTTACAGGTGCTTGCCTGAGATGTGGTCAAAAGGATCATAAGATTGTAGATTGTCCTAAGATGAATGAAACTCCAACTCATAGGGCATCACAACGTGATCAGCGTCCTCAAGCGAAAGCTCGAGTTTACTCTCTAACTGAGCAAGAGGCTCAGGCTAATAATGATGTGGTATCAGGTACCATACCTATATTTTCTACTTTTGCTCGAGTACTATTTGATTCTGGAGCTTCACACTCTTTTATTGTTGCACAATTTGTTAGAAAACAAGAATTGTCATGTGATACTCTAGAGCATGAATTGCATGTTAGCACACCGGGAGATAGCATACTGATATATAATAAGTCTTGCAAGTATAAGATAAGGATAGTGGATAGGGAATTTCCAGCGGAACTGATTGTCACGCCCCAGGTATGCGGGCCTGTTAGCGCGTGCAAGCCGTGAGACCCACCGAGTGTAACGTGCCATTTGGCTAAATCCACTGCCAAAATCGACTAGTCGATGTTACATTTGAGTCTTAGACTTCACTATATAAACATTCAATACTTTCACTTAGGCACCGATGTGGGACTATAATTTTTGGAAATGTCACCATCAACCTTTTGTAAAGTGGGATGTCACAATCACCCCACCTTACAAAGGCGACGTCCTCGTCGCGACATGACAATTGGCACATCTCAGTATCGCCGCTAGGCTATGTGGACTCTAGAGGTGGCTCCTACAGGCTCTAGAGGTGGCTCCCACCGCGTCCACGCGGTGTAGCACTTAGCCCCGCATAGCACTTAGCTCCACACTTTCGGCTGGTAACTATTCTGATATCACAAATTGTCACACCCCCGAAATGCACAACTTATTTTGAGGTACATGACAACGGCCGCGATGTACATCATAAACTGCGGTGCACTTCCATATTACAATTAACAATAGAAGTCTCAGAGTAATTACTACATTGTAACAATTTCACTGTAATGAGTCAAAATACTCTTATTACATAAGCATAGTAGCCTGACTAGTGTAACTAAAATTTTCAGCATCAAACACTTTAAAACATCCTTCTCATGTTCCAAAGCTCCGGGTACAGATAAAACTATCTAATTTTCATCTGAAAAAGATTAAAAATAATGGGGTGAGTTTACACTCAGTGAATAGATAACTTATCATTAGCGGACCAAATAAGTTTAAGAAAATATCAATACTAAATTCAAGTAGACTATTGTCAAAATGATTGAGAAACACATATTATTTGAATAAGAGAATTCAAAAAAAAATAACATGTGACATTGGCGTAAAGAATATTCACAAAATTTTAAATCTGAATGAATACTAAATACTTTTAAAGCTGTAATTATCGATCTAAAATTTATACTTGCAAAACTTTCTCAGTTGTCACACTAAGGCTACGAAAATTATAGCCCAGTAGCATGGGAATGCGCATCGAATCACTGTAGGTCAACCCGAAAACAGAATGTACCTAGCACTACCATAGGTTGTCCGAAAGTCACTTCACTTTTGTCAAAAAGGCCACTTTAACATTGGTCGGTACATTCAATACCATATGGTAGGCTTAAACAAATCACTTCACTCCATAGTGGATTTCTAAGGATTTTTAATATTTACAAGCATATTTTTTTTCATTTCAAATATCACTTGCAATATTCACTTGTACGAAGAGCAATATAATATGCTTTAACGTTCTTGTAGACTCATAAATTTTCATGAAATTATAATATTCATGATCTATACCGATTAAATTGTCAAATAAAATGTCATACGAAGAGTAGCTCGTCAAAAAATGGCATATGAACAGTAACATATGAACAGTAACACATGAATCGTAATTCGTCAATTATAATGCCGTATGAACAGTGACTCCCAAAATAAAATTTTCAATAGTTGGTATATTAGACCATAGTTTTCTAACATGTTATATGAATAATAATTTTGAATAATTTGTCAGATAAAATGTCATACAAAGAGTGGCTCGTCAAATAAAATGTCATATGAATAGTAACATATGAACAGTAAATCATCAAATAATATCTTTGTATGAGCGATAAATCACTAAATGAAAGATGTATGACCAGTAAATTTGAAATGACATGTTGCAATAATCTCATATCTTGAACAATTGTTATCTTGTAAAAGATAAATAATTATCACAATTCACATTTGTTAACAATTACTATAAATGAGCAGAATAACTTGTTTGATCCACAATTTCTCTACAAAAATAAAATTATCATAAAACATATAATAGATAAAAATAACTAATGATAAGAAATCTACTCACCTTAGAAAATCGATAACAATTTGGATAATAGTACTCCAAGAACTTACTCCTCGATCAAACCTATAAGCATACAAGCGTATGAATTTCTAATACCAAAGATTCCATACTCAAACTATTTTGGGTATAAAACTAATATTTTTAGTTTCTAGGGGTTTTAAAATTATTTCTATCCTTTTTAAACGAACTTGGGCCTATGAAACTTTTCTAGTTTAATGGGTCAAAAGGAAAATTTTCCATTAAATAGATTTCATGTTACATCTTTTTATAAGTTTTTTGGACCTAAAACTAATTTCTTATATTTCTAGGGCTTAACTATAATTTTCCTTTTCTTCTTCATTGGGTCTGCTTCTTTTCTTTCTCTAAACCCAAAAGCTCTGGTGATTCAAAGGCCATGGCTACTCTTGCCAATGAAATCCCCGGTCATGGGAGGGACCGGAGATTACCGGACGTCGTCGGAATGGTCAGCCGGGCCGGAAAGAATGCGGTTTATCATCTCATCCTTTGTTTTAAGCTAATTGGAAATACTTGAAAAAAATACTTACTTAAAATCTCTGCTCTTCTCCTTTCTTCCTCCAATCTCAGAAGTTCTTCTCTGGTGTGAGAAGAGCTCAAGTTTTGGGTTGTATTTATAGGGATTTGGCGTTGCCTAAATTTGACTTTGATCACAAAATTTTAAAAATATTTTTTGTGAGGGCTGTTACCAAATTCAGACTCGAATTTGTATATTTTTGACTAAATGATGGGTTCTTACACTGATCATTCTCAATATGCATGATTATGACATCATTCTAGGGATGGATTGGTTATCTAGAAATCATGCATCTATTTTATGTCGAGAGAAGAAAGTGGTGTTTAAAATTCCCGATCAACCAGAGTTTTGCTTTGAGGGCAGTAAGGTGCAAAAATCTATGCGCATTATATCAGCCCTCCAAGCTCATTGCATGTTGAGAAGTGAGTGCACTGGTTTTCTAGCATCAGTGCAAGTCTTGAGCCAGAAAGACGTTAGTCTGGATCAAATTCCTATTGTGAGTGAATTTTCAGATGTCAAAAGATCTTCCCGGAATGCCACCCGATAGGGAGATAGAATTTTCTGTTGAACTAGTTTCGAGCACAAGCCCGATCTCAAAGGCCCCTTATAGAATGGCTCCAGCAGAACTAAAAGAACTTAAGGAGCAGTTGCAAGAACTTCTGGATAAAGGGTTTATTAGACCTAGTGTTTCACCTTGGGGCGCGCCAGTGTTATTTGTGAAGAAGAAAGATGGTAGCATGCGATTATGTATTGATTATCGGGAGCTCAACAAGGTGACTATACGGAATAAATATCCGTTACCAAGGATTGATGATTTGTTCGACCAATTGCAAGGAGCTCAGGTGTTTTCCAAGATCGATCTACGATCGGGTTATCATCAATTGAAGATTAAGACTGAAAATATTCCAAAGACTGCATTTCGTACCCGTTATGGTCATTATGAATTTCTTGTGTTACCATTCGGGTTAACGAATGCACATGCATTTTTCATAGACCTCATGAATAGGGTGTTCAAGCCCTTCTTAGATCATTTTGTAGTGATATTTATAGATGATATCTTGATATATTCAAAGAACCAGAAGGAGCATGAGGAACACCTACGGTGTGTGCTTGCCGTTTTGAGAAAGGAAAAGCTCTATGGAAAATTTAAGAAGTGTGAATTCGGTTGGATAATGTGTCTTTTCTAGGACATGTTATTTCGAGGAATGGAGTCTCGGTGGATCCAACAAAAATTGAAGCGATTGTGAATTGGAAAAGACCAACAAATATTCATGAAATCATGACTTTCTTGGTATGGCGGGTTATTATCGGAGATTCGTAGAGGGGTTTTTTCGTATTTCATCACTGTTGACCCGTTTGACTCAGAAGGGGATCAAATTTATTTGGTCTGAAGGATGCGAAAAGAGTTTTCAGGAGTTAAAGAACCGACTCTGCCTCGCACAGTTCTCACCATACCAATCGCGGAGAAGATTTTACTGTTTATAGCGATGCCTCTCATAAAAGTTTGGGATGTGTGCTCATGCAAAATGGCAAAGTGGTAGTTTATGGTCCTCGACAATTGAAACCGTATGAGCAAAATTATCCAACACATGAGTTAGAGTTGGTGGCGGTTATTTTTGCCTTGAAAATTTAGAGACATTATCTTTATGGAGTACATTGTGAAATCTATCTGAGATCACAAGAGTTTAAAATATATTTTTCTCAAAAGAGTTGAACATGAGGCAAAGGAGATGGTTAGAGCTACTTAAAGATTATGATGTTAGTATTAATTATCACCCAGGAAAAGCAAATGTAGTTGCTGACGCTCTTAGTCGGAAGAGTAATATAGCTTGTCTCGTTACTCGACAAAGGCATATATTAGAAGATTTGGATCGGTTGAGAATTGAGATCCGGTGTCATCAACCATCAGTCAAACTGAACAACATCGAGAACAACACCTTTCGATTGATGAGATTAAGATTACCCAAAACGATGACTTGGAATTGAAAGTCATTCGGAAAGGAGTCAAGGATGGTAAACAACCAAATTTTGTAATGCATGGTGACGGATCTCTTAGATTCAGAAATCGACTTTGTGTTCCGAATAATCCAAAATTGAAGAAGAAGATTTTGTAGGAGACTCATCGTTCTGGATATACAATGCACCCTAGTAGAACAAAAATGTATAAAGATCTAAAAGAGATATACTGGTGGGATAATATGAAGAGGGATATTTGCAAATATGTCTCAGAGTATGAGATATGTCAGCAAGTAAAAGCAGAGCATCAAAGACCAGCGAAATTAACTCAAAGCCTCGATATACCAATGTGGAAGTGGGAGAAAATCACTATGGACTTTGTCACAGGGTTATCCAGATCTGCAAGAGGGAACAATGCCATATGGATTATAGTAGACCGTTTGACTAAGTCGACTCACTTCTTGCCGATCAATATGAAGTTTTCGTTGGAGAAGCTTGCAAAATTATATATTGCTGAAATAGTCAGGCTTCATGGTATTCCAGTGGAGATCGTATCTGATAGAGATCCTAGATTCGTATCAGAATACTGGAAAGGTGTGCACAAAATTCTTCAGAGTAAACTCTGTTTTAGCTCAGCATATCATCCACAAACGGATGGTCAATCAAAAAGAACAATTCAAACTCTCGAGGATATGTTAAGATGTTGTATCCTTGATTTGAAAGGATCATGGGAGGAGCATTTACCATTGGCAGGGTTTGCATATAACAATAGTTACCAGTCAAGCATTAAGATGGCACCATATGAAGCTCTATACGAAAGGAAGTGTCGTTTGCCTATACATTGGGACGATGTTGGAGAAAAGAAAGTGGTGTTTAAAATTCCGATCAACGAGTTTTGCTTTGAGGGAAAGGTGCAAAATCTATCGCATTATATCGACCCTCCAAGCTCATTGCATGTTGAGAAGTGAGTGCTTGGTTTTCTAGCATCAGTGCAAGTCTTGAGCCAGAAAGACGTTAGTCTGGATCAAATTCCTATTGTGAGTGAATTTTCGGATGTCAAAAGATCTTCCTAATGCCACCCGATAGGAGATAGAATTACGTTGAACTAGTTTGAGCACAAGCCCGATCTCAAAGGCCCCTTATAGAATGGCTCAGGTGAGAACTAAAAGAACTTAAGGAGCGATTGCAAGAACTTCGGATAAAGGGTTTATTAGACCTAGTGTTTCACCTTGGAGGCATGTTATTTGTGAAGAAGAAAGATGGTAGCATGCGATTATGTATTGATTATCGGGAGCTCAACAAGGTGACTATCTGGAATAAATATCCGTTACCAAGGATTGATGATTTGTTCGACCAATTGCAAGGAGCTCGGTGTTTTCCAAGATCGATCTACGATGGTTATCATCAATTGAAGATTAAGACTGAAAATATTCCAAAGACTGCATTTCATTCCCGTTATGGTCATTATGAATTTCTTGTGTTACCATTCGGGTTAACGAATGCACATGCATTTTTCATAGACCTCATGAATAGGGTGTTCAAGCCCTTCTTAGATCATTTTGTAGTGATATTTATAGATGATATCTTGATATATTCAAAGAACCAGAAGGAGCATGAGGAACACCTACGGTGTGTGCTTGCCGTTTTGAGAAAGGAAAAGCTCTATGGAAAATTTAAGAAGTGTGAATTCTGGTTGGATAATGTGTCTTTTCTAGGACATGTTATTTCAGGGAATGGAGTCTCGGTGGATCCAACAAAAATTGAAGCAGTTGTGAATTGGAAAAGACCAACAAATATTCATGAAATCCGCAGCTTTCTTGGTATGGCGGGTTATTATCGGAGATTCGTAGAGGGGTTTTCTCGTATTTCATCACTGTTGACCCGTTTGACTCAGAAGGGGATCAAATTTATTTGGTCTGAAGGATGCGAAAAGAGTTTTCAGGAGTTAAAGAACTGACTCGTCTCTGCACCAGTTCTCACCATACCAATCGCAGGAGAAGATTTTACTGTTTATAGCGATGCCTCTCATAAAAGTTTGGGATGTGTGCTCATGCAAAATGGCAAAGTGGTAGTTTATGGTCCTCGACAATTGAAACCGTATGAGCAAAATTATCCAACACATGAGTTAGAGTTGGTGGCGGTTATTTTTGCCTTGAAAATTTAGAGACATTATCTTTATGGAGTACATTGTGAAATCTATACAGATCACAAGAGTTTAAAATATATTTTTCTCAAAAAGAGTTGAACATGAGGCAAAGGAGATGGTTAGAGCTACTTAAAGATTATGATGTTAGTATTAATTATCACCCAGGAAAAGCAAATGTAGTTGCTGACGCTCTTAGTCGGAAGAGTAATATAGCTTGTCTCGTTACTCGACAAAGGCATATATTAGAAGATTTGGATCGGTTGAGAATTGAGATCCGGTGTCATCAACCATCAGTCAAACTGAACAACATCCAGGAACAACCTGCTCTGATTGATGAGATTAAGATTACCCAAAACGATGACTTGGAATTGAAAGTCATTCGGAAAGGAGTCAAGGATGGTAAACAACCAAATTTTGTAATGCATGGTGACGGATCTCTTAGATTCAGAAATCGACTTTGTGTTCCGAATAATCCAAAATTGAAGAAGAAGATTTTGTAGGAGACTCATCGTTCTGGATATACAATGCACCCTAGTAGAACAAAAATGTATAAAGATCTAAAAGAGATATACTGGTGGGATAATATGAAGAGGGATATTTGCAAATATGTCTCAGAGTATGAGATATGTCAGCAAGTAAAAGCAGAGCATCAAAGACCAGAGAAATTAACTCAAAGCCTCGATATACCAATGTGGAAGTGGGAGAAAATCACTATGGACTTTGTCACGGGGTTATCGAGATCGCAAGAGGAACAATGCCATATGGATTATAGTAGACCGTTTGACTAAGTCGACTCACTTCTTGCCGATCAATATGAAGTTTTCGTTGGAGAAGCTTGCAAAATTATATATTGCTGAAATAGTCAGGCTTCATGGTATTCCAGTGGAGATCGTATCTGATAGAGATCCTAGATTCGTATCAGAATACTGGAAAGGTGTGCACAAAATTCTTCAGAGTAAACTCTGTTTTAGCTCAGCATATCATCCACAAACGGATGGTCAATCAAAAAGAACAATTCAAACTCTCGAGGATATGTTAAGATGTTGTATCCTTGATTTGAAAGGATCATGGGAGGAGCATTTACCATTGGCAGGGTTTGCATATAACAATAGTTACCAGTCAAGCATTAAGATGGCACCATATGAAGCTCTATACGAAAGGAAGTGTCGTTTGCCTATACACTGGGACGATGTTGGAGAAAAGAAAACTTCTTGGACCTGAGTTAATTCAACAAGCTATCGATAAGATTTACTTAATAAGAGAGACCTAGAATTTCAAGAAGGTGATCATGTATTTTTAAAGGTGTCTCCTAGAAGAGGTGTGAAGAGATTTGGAATCCGAGGAAAGCTGAGTCCAAGATTTGTTGGACCATTCGAAATTCTTCAGCGTGTTGGTGAAGTCGCTTATAGGCTTGCATTGCCACCTTCTTTGGCTAGAGTCCACAATGTGTTTCATGTGTCTATGCTAAGGAAATTTATTCGAGACCCGGATCAGGTGATCGAATTGGCACCAATTAAGCTAAAGGAATATTTGACTTATGAGGAGCAACCAGAACGCATTGTTGATCAGAAGGAACAAGTACTCAGACGACGTACTATCAAATATGTCAAAATTCAGTGGAAGAATCATACTGAAAGAGAAACAACTTGGGAGCTTGAGGATGATATACGAGACATATCCAGAACTTTTTGGAAATCAAGGTACGTATAGTTTCGAGGACGAAACTTTATTAAAGGTGGGGAGGATGTAAGAACCCATCATTTAGTCAAAAATATACAAATTCAAGTCTGAATTTGGTAGCAGCCCTCACAAAAAATATTTTTAAAATTTTGTGATCAAAGTCAAATTTAGGCAACGCCAAATTCCTATAAATACAACCCAAAACTTGAGCTTTTCTCACACTAGAGAAGAACTTCTGAGATTGGAGGAAGAAAGGAGAAGAGCAGAGATTTTAAGTAAGTATTTTTTTTTCAAGTATTTCCAATTAGCTTAAAACAAAGGATGAGATGATAAAACCGTACCTTTCCGGCCGCCTGCGTCGATTCCGGCGACGTCCGGTAATCTCCGGTCCCTCCCATGACCGGGGATTTCATGGGCAAGAGTAGTCATGACCTTTGAATCACCAGAGCTTTTGGGTTTAGAGAAAGAAAAGAAGCAGACCCAATGAAGAAGAAAAGAAAAATTATAGTTAAGCCCTAGAAATATAGGAAATTAGTTTTGGGTCAAAAAAACTTATAAAGAGATGTAACATGAAACCTATTTAATGGAAAATTTTCCTTTTGACTCATTAAACTAGAAAAGTTTCTGTTAGGCCTAAGTTCTGTTTAAAAAAGGATAGAAATAATTTCAGAAAACCCCCTAGAAACTAAAAATATTAATTTTATACCCAAAATAGTTTGAGTATGGAATCTTTGGTATTAGAAATTCATACGTTTGTATGCTTATAGGTTTGATCGAGGAGTAAGTTCTTGGAGTACTATTCTCCAAATTGTTATCGATTTTCTAAGGTGAGTAGATTTCTTATCATTAGTTATTTTTATGATAATTTTATTTTTGTAGAGAAATTATGGATCAAACAAGTTATTCGTTCATTTATAGTAATTGTTAATAAATGTGAATTGTGATAATTATTTATCTTTTACAAGATAACAATTGTTCAAGATATGAGATTATTGCAACATGTCATTTCAAATTCTTGGTCATACATCTTTCATTTAGTGATTTCTTGTTCATACAAAGATATTATTTGATGATTTCTTGTTCATATGTTACTATTCATATGACATTTTATTTGACGAGCCACTCTTTGTATGACATTTTATCGACAAATTATTCAAAATTATTATTCATATAACATGTTAGAAAACTATGGTCTAATATACCAACTATTAAAAATTTTATTTTGGGAGTCACTGCTCATACGGCATTATAATTGGCAATTACGATTCATGTGTTCTTGTTTATATGTTCTTGTTCATATGTTACTATTCATATGCCATTTTTTGACGAGCTACTCTTCGTATGACATTTTATCTGACAATTTAATCGGTATAGATCATGAATATTATAATTTCATGAAAATTTATGAGTCTACAAGAACGTCAAAGCATATTATATTGCTCTTCGTACAAGTGAATATTGCAAGTGATATTTGAAATGAAAAAAAATATGCTTGTAAATATTAAAAATCCTCAGAAATCCACTATGGAGTGAAGTGATTTGTTTAAGCCTACCATATGGTATTGAATGTACCGACCAATGTTAAAGTGGCCTTTTTGGCAAAAGTGAAGTGACTTTCGGACAACCTATGGTAGTGCTAGGTACATTCTGTTTCCGGGTTGACCTACAGTGATTCGATGCGCATTCCCATGCTACTGGGCTATAATTTTCGTAGCCTTAGTGTGACAACTGAGAAAGTTTTGCAAGTTTAAATTTTAGATCGATAATTACAGTTTTAAAAAGTATTTAGTATTCATTCGTATTTAAAATTTTGTGAATATTCTTTTACGCCAATGTCACATGTTATTTTTTTTTTTGAATTCTCTTATTCGAAATAATATGTGTTTCTCAATCATTTTGACAATAGTTTACTTGAATTTAGTATTGATATTTTCTTAAACTTATTTGGTCCGCTAATGATAAGTTATCTATTTACTGAGTGTAAACTCACCCCATTATTTTTAATCTTTTTCAGATGAAAATTAGATAGTTTTATCTGTACCCGGAGCTTTGGAACATGAGAAGGATGTTTTAAAGTGTTTGATGCTGAAAACTTTAGTTACACTAGTCAGGCTACTATGCTTATGTAATAAGAGTCTTTTGACTCATTACAGTGAAATTGTTGCAATGTAGTAATTACTCTGAGACTTCTATTGTTAATTGTAATATAGAAGTGCACCGCAGGCTTAGCATGTGCTTTTTGTACGTGTTGCCGTTGTCATGTACCTCAAAATAAGCTGTGCATTTTGGGGGTGTGACAATTTGATTGTGACATCCCACTTTACAAAAGGTTGATGGTGACATTTCCAAAAATTATAGTCCCATATCGGTGGGTAAGTGAAAGTATTGAATGTTTATATAGTGAAGTCTAAGACTCAAGTGTAACATCGGCTAGTCGATTTTGGCAGTGGATTTAGCCAAATGGCATGTTACACTCGGTGGGTCCCACGGCTTGCACGCGTCAACGGGCCCGCTGGCTCGGGGCGTGACAATAAGTCACCTTTCTCAGAAATGTGCTATGATCACTCATTAAGTTCATGGGGACTTAATGTAACATAACATGTGCATATTCCATATGAGACTATTCACAAGTGGGGTTGTGATATACTCTTTAGGACTCACTATCGCTAAATCAGCTCCATCAGGCAATATGGGATGTTAGAGGGCCCCTCGTGGGTTCTACTAGTCTCCCCGAATGAATATCAAGGTGGTTCCCACCAAGTCGTATGTAATATGCCACTTAGCTCCCTGTGGCACTTGGTTCATGTGTCAGTTTCCACATTGCCTATGGTGTCGGTTGTTGTACCATTTGACATACTTTTCCTTACACCCTGGAGATGACTTTCTAGTTAATCATTGTACTACTCTTGCTGGACCACGTTTAAATCTGGAGTCTTTACTTATGTTCACTTCACCATATGTTACCTGGGTACTTCTATTTAGAAGCCGTAACCGTACCCAAACTTTTTGGACACTTCTTGAATATATGCATAAGTTTATTGAGGTCTATACTCAATTATATAATACATGTTTTAATTTAAAACACTCCTTGTTTTAATTTAAAACACTCCTTATGCACTTATTGGACATACATTCTACACTTCACATCTATTGCTTATATATTGATCTCATGTAAATGAAAAAAATTTATCTTATGTAAATTATTAATTAATATTTATAAATTTGCATGACATACATATATATAACCGTGTCTCGTACCGTACCTTTTACAAATTTGCCGTGTCCCGTACCCGCACCCGTGCACATACCAGTACCCATACCCATGCAACTTACTTCACCCTAAAAACTTAAGTTATGATTAATTATTGAGATCAATGAAAGTATTATAACTAGTACCAACTTGGCATATCCGTGGGACTATTTAATCTGGTGTCATAACAATGATCAGAAATGATTGCACTTCTGTATTTATGGTTTAAAAGTTATATGCTAGACACCTATTCAGCTTCTCTGATATTGTACTTTTTATTGACTGAGGAATTTATAATTTTAAAAGACATTGTTCTTTTACTGTATTAATTCTTTAGAAATTCAGAGATTTTTATCAATTTCCAAATAGATTCAATGATGATTTTTCACCCATTAGCAGGTGTTCTCAATTCCTAATCAGTACTGTAATACTTATTTTGTTTATTTGTTAAGAGATTGTAATGTTCATCATTTTATTTTCAAGGAGGTATTGTCTTTGTATGTTCCTAATCTCTACTCTATTTATATAAACAGGTGTAAATGCTTCTCTGCCTGAACTTGTAGACTTCATAGTTACCGTCCAGACAGCAGATTTTTCAAGAGAAAAAAAGAATGGCTCTGTTGATTGTAGCAGTCAGGAAGATGAGGTTTTACCTTCTCTTATTATTATCTTTTTCCTTATATTCAACTTCTTTTCTGCTTGGGTAGGTTATTTGTAATTTGTGGATAATGCATTTGCATTAAATCACAGTTGTGCAAGTATTTGTCATTTCTGCAAAAGTAAAATATCCTCTTTAATATGTTATGTTGAGTGCAATCTGCTCTCAATCTCAGTGCATCCAGTCAGAGGCTACAAATATGATTTTAAGATATTTTATTTGCAAGCGTAAAGACACTGAAGTAACGAATAAGATATGCGTCACTTGTTGATCATAGCCCAATGGGTGGAAAAGCTTTTCGTCATAATTAAGTCACCCTTATTGTCAAATTAACATCTGAGTTGTCAATTTTTTTTAATTCAGATCAATGTTTTGCATGTTTATCCAATTGGTGCACTTCAGCGGACATTATATAGGCAGTAGTTACATGCATACCTTACTCACATGCAGACGTGCTTTTGAAACTTTTGAGTGGATAACTTCATAAGCTTGCAATCTTTTTAAAATTTTAGCTAACTTGTTGTACCAGTAATCTATGTTATGATGCTATCTGAGGTGTATGATTACTATATAATTATAGACCTGCTATAATTTAATGATCATAAGAAATGGCAGCTGAAACCTTATCATAGAGTACTTCCAGTGACACCAGCGTTCTGTCTTATTTATTATTCTACGGGCTGTACCAAGACACTAAATCACAGCTTCTATTATATCGCTAGCGTTTACCATCTCCATCTCAGCTTTAGCAAACATGGAGATTCTTAAAGTACCTAACCATTACACCAAAACTCGGATGTTTTGGTGAGGATTGAGGGTTATATTTTTATATTCTAACATGCCCCCGCAAGTTGACCGCCCTTTTATGGACTGAAACCTGGACTCATGCAGAAGTGTCAATTTTTTGAAAATCCGCTTTAAATTCATGGCCGGTGGGATTTGAACCTTGGTTGCTCTACTACCATCTTAAAGTCCCTAACCATTGCGCCAGAACTCCAAAACTCTGAAGTTTTAGTGAGGATTGAGGGTTATATTTTTATATTCCAACAGAGATATTTCTAAAATATGATCGCTAAATGTCATTCTTCTAAGATCTACCTTGTTACAGATTAAGAATTTCTGCGCGTTCAAAAATGAATGTTTATGCATGTTCATGGACCATACAGCTAACATTCATGCGCATGTTTATGCATGTTCATGGACCATACAGCTAACATTTATGATTTTGTGATTTGTTTGTGTTTGTCTATAACATTGTCATGTATGGTTTGTTGTTTTTGAGAAAGCCTGCAACTTTTTTCACTTGTATATCCAGTGAGCCATTTGCTACCTATTGTTTATGAAACCTTGAATGTGTACCATTCTGTGTCCTGTACTGTCCTTGGATATAAATTGTGGAACGTGTTTTATTTGCCTCTTTGGGTTTATTTGTGCCTTAGAATTTGATTCAATTCCATATGGTAAACTTACTTTTTTTTTCTTTTTTTGTGTGAATTGGCCTTTCTTACAACTTTTTGTGCGTGTTAAAGGAATTGCTTTTCTGTGACAATGGTGTTCTGATTGATATATATATTGTCATGATAATGTTGGTTGAAACTTGCATGTTAATTATATTATCTAATATAGTACTGGTTAAAACTTGCATGCTAACTATATTGCCTAAGATAATGTTGGTTGAAACTTGCATGCAGTTGTTTTTCTAGTTCTTTTTGGAGGGTAGACATGGGCACAATTGTTTTTGTAGTTTGGGTCTACTTGTCTTCAATAAGTCTGTATTGTGTGTACAAATTATCTGTTCCTTCTATTAGTTTTCTATGGAATAGCTTGGGAGTGTTCTTGTATCTTCGTATTTTTGGGCGTTAGATGAATATAGTAGGTAAGTACAGTTGTATGTAAATATGGTTGCATACAATTGCCTTTGTATATTATATACCAATGTCTTCCTTATAATAGTTGTAATAGCTTGGGACTATTCTTGTATTTTGTATTCCGAGTGTCAGATAATTGTAGCAGATAGATGCACGTGTAAGTTTATTAGAAGCTTTGGTTTTTGTAGACACCAGCGCATAATAACGTCCAGATACTATGATCTCCTTGTGGGTTTGTTCAGATTAAGATACCAATGTTGGAAATTTTCAAAATCTAATGAGTTAAATTAAATGTTTAGGAAACTACTACAGCAACTTTATTTGGGACAATGGATAAGACGATCTGTTTGCTTCGAATGGGTTTCACTGACAATGAAGTATCTTCAGCAATTTATAAATATGGTAAGGGAGGGTTATTTTTTACTTATAGAAAGATGTGTGCAGAATCTATAGTTTGTGATCTTTTTTTCCAACCTTGATAAATTTTGGATGGCATGTTAATTTGATTATTACTCTTGCAGAAGAGCATATATTGCAATTGATTGCAGTTTCACATGTACATGCAATTTTTAAGGGGCCAAATACGTGTGTGCAATGGATATTTCTGAAAATACCACCTTACTATTTTGGGAAGTGTCAAAATGATAGAAGAGCAACTGTTAGTACACATTTTTATTAATGTTCTACATACCCAAATAAAATATTAATAATCATCATGTTTAGGTGCCCCTAAGCCATGAAATTCATCTCACCTTTTACTTTATTACGGATGTATTTTTTATTTTTTGAGAAGCTTCGGTCATTGGGAAAAGACTTGATTCCCATTCTAAATAATCTGCTCAGATAAACAAATTGTATTTCAGTTTTAGCATTGTTGATGTGTTTCTCTGCATAGAATATAATATGAGTTAACATCAATCATAAAGTGCAGACACGCAGACACATTCTGCAGGCACACGCGCATGCACATGCACATGCACACTCGCACTTGTGTGCACACATGCACACTCGTGCGTTTTGTGCGAGAGCACGCGCACACATATGTATAACGTAAATTTGCTGGGATATTTTTTCTTTGGTCGTGACCTAACAAAAGATTGGGTTAAAATTCTATTATAATCAGTGCACCCTAATAAAGTTATATATGTGCATGTATAAACATAATGTAAGTTGTTGAGTTCTTTTTTTTTTTTTTGGTTTGGTCGTGGTCCAACAAAAGATTGTGTTAAAACTTCTCTTACAATTAGTGCATAATCATGATGTAAGCTGTTGAGATTGGTTTCGTCGTGGTCCAACAAAAGATTGTGTTAAAACTTATATTACCACTCTTATGGAGTCTCGCCCTTCCTCTGTCCCTCCGTCCCTCCCTTTCTTCCTTTTTGAATAACCCTGTTATAAGGCACGTTTAAGAGAACAATAGGCTTGCATGAGCAACATTTTAAAAGGATATTACAGATCTACTCCTTCATAAGCCTTTCTCTATGTATTTCAATCTAAGCTTTGATGCGGCTTATTATTCATACAAGGGTTACATTAACCCAAAACAGATGAAATATGTATAGGGTATTGATGTCATGCATGATGAATTAAACCCTCTTTTTTTAGAAAATTATATACTTAGCCTCTATCGCGAAGGCCGAACAGAACTTTTACCCTCCAATAATGCTTACTGCAGGTGACCTCACATAACTCTACAAATTATTATTTAATTTGGCACATTTTGGGAAATGTGCGTATCTTTCTAATAGAAAATCTATAGCTGAACACCAATCTAGGGTACCTTTCAATATTAGCCCCTTGTATAA
This sequence comes from Asparagus setaceus, assembly GCA_012295165.1. Classification (NCBI taxonomy): domain Eukaryota; kingdom Viridiplantae; phylum Streptophyta; class Magnoliopsida; order Asparagales; family Asparagaceae; genus Asparagus; species Asparagus setaceus. The sequence continues at coordinate 75,368,407 of CM022702.1, forward strand.
TTTAAAGACTAAATCTATTCATACATTAATGTCTTTCGACATAATGTCTAGAATTCACCATTCTATCTAATACATATAACCGTGAATTTTTGCATGTGTGCGAGCAATCAAAAGTTGTTCATAAACATATTCTTAAATTGTATGACTAATTATAGTCTTTGCATGACTCTACCCTTAGAAGTGCTAGTAATCATGACTAATTATGGAGTCTTTGCATTATACATAAATAGTTAGTTAGTTAGTTAGTTCAGACTGTCAAATATATTGCCACTACCGGGCACTGACACTTAATTACAATCATGCAAGCGATCTGGGATCCAAGTCCTGAATCCTGATCATGCTATGCCTATGATCTTAGCCTTTCCTCCAATCAAGGTCATCATATGGCAGTTTTACATTATTCATCCATCCATGAGACCTATATTTCCTTCTTTTTTATTTATTTATTTATTGGTTTTGGTCATTGAATTCAGTCTTATCAAGCTCTATTTTCATGTCACCGCTCGTTGGGTATTACAAGTTAGATCTGTGGAAAAGATTTTATCTAATATGATTCATTTGTATTGTCATGTATGACGGACCTCACGTTATGTTCATCTTCCGATTAATGTATCTTGATATCCAGGTCCAGAAGTTCCAATCAATGAGCTTGCTAACTCAATTTTGGCTAATCGAATGGCTTTCAATGTTGATAAAGAAGAGGTGTTTCCCTATCTTTATTAGTTAAATTATACATTTAGTGTGCTATGTGCATATTAGGTTGTAAGCTGAGCCCATAAAGATTGTAACCTTGTTTCTTAGCATCATAGAATGGACTTGCATTGTTTCATACTATTTGGATTTCTGACTATTGTGAAAAGATAGAAATTATAATGTCGTGACTGAATCCATGGAACTCATCACATTTACCATTTACATACACTGTTGCAAAATTATATATGTCTAAAACTTGAATAATTCTTGCTTGAAGAAGGTTCAAAAATATTAAACAAGCTTTCTCCATGTGTACTGTTAAATTTTAAGCATGCTAAGGTTTTATATA